>OY992890.1:74220641-74498141 GCA_963921405.1 Cepaea hortensis | reverse complement strand
TATCTATCTATCTATCTTTCTTTCTATCTATCTATCTATCTATCTATCTATGCATTGTTTATGTTTACAAAATTCACGTGACAATGTTTTTTTCCTATGCACTGTTGATGAAAGAAAGATGAGTGATTGGAAGGGCCGAATGTAAGACGGGCCTGCGTGCCCAATTTGTTACCCTTTGAAAATAAAGTCTGTTCGTTCGTTCTATCTACCTATCCATCCATCCATCCATCCATCCATCTATTCATCCATTCACCCAACTCCTATCTAAAATAGATGCATTATTTTTATGAAAACTTTGAAGATGCCTTAAAGTTTTTATCACTTTGTTTATAGCGCATATGACTTACAAGATAGAAAATTAAAAATATAGATAGAATAGAAGAATAGATAGTTAGATTGATAGTAGAAGATATGATTGGAAGAGATCTATCTTCATTTCAATAACTAAAAAGGGAGACGTGAAAGTACTTATAGTAAACGTACAAGATATCACGAGCAGCCAATACATGGTGGGTTGACTGACTTTCTCTCACAAAAAAATTACTTTACATAGAAGAACTCGAAAAGAAATAAAAGAAGAATAAAACATATAAAGTAATGTCTAAGAGAAACAAAAAAATGAGTCATAAAATTTTCACGTATCTAAAATATATCCATTATTTTCATGAAAACTTTGAAGATGCCTTAAAGTTGTTATCAGTTTATTTATAACGCATACGACTGTAGATAACTTCTGTAAACATTTTATAAACCTTTAAGAAAAATACAACAATGATTTAAATTACATAATATAGCAATGTTACTAAAAGTAATGTCCCTTGATATAACTTTTGTTGTTAAGTCCTCTTAATTAGACGTGTTTCGTTTTAATATCGTTTTAATATGTAAATTACTATTTTTAAACTAACAAACTATGCCAGTTGGCTTGGCGAGAGTGAGAAGAACATCTGTAGAAAATTTCATCTCAATCGGATGGACCGTTCAGGAACGCATAAAGGACACACAAACAAAGACACAAACAAAGACACATTCTCTGTTATATATATATATATATATATATATATATATATATATATATATATATATATATATATATATATATATATATATTTCACCCGCTAGCCTCTATTCACCCTGATTAATTGATTGATTGATTGATTGATTGATTGATTGATTTAGGAACCGACATAACAGCTTTCGGGGACCCTATAAGCGTCCCGTCCCCATCCTCAGCAGCCAGCGAAGAGTTCCAACACCAATAATACCAATAGCAATCTTATTATATGTCCGTCTCGCCTTTCCTCTGAGCGTTGAGCGTCGGCCAGATCCCCTCGTCACTCCTCGCTGTCTCATTCTTGCCAGACCATGGTGATCCATCTGCTCCTCTTAGGTGTACACGTGCTCCCACAAGGCCACAACCACGTCTGCTTTGTCATGCATCAATCTCCACCAAGTTCTGCAGAGCCAGCCAATATGTCCGTCTGTTCATTCCCCAGCACACCGGCATGCCCCGGAGAAAAGATCCAGGCGATGCTTGCCACCCTTGACCTCCGAAGCGAAGCAAGCCACTCTGCTCGAAGTTTACCTGTCCTCACCTTCCTCAGCATGCTTTCTGAGTCAGTTACAATCACGATGTGTGTGTGTGTGTGTGTCGTATTCTCCATCCAGCGGAAAGCTGCACTGACCGCCTCCACCTCCATTCTTGAGCTAGATGGTGTGGTATCATATGCCAGGATCTCCTGCACCAAACGTCGACCATTAGCAGGCACTTCTCCTACTTTTCAACACCGATCAATCTGTGTAAATAATCACATCACCCGAGCGAGCATTATCCTGAATTAGTTGCTAGATTTCCACTTCCGTGGCCCCTGCTAGCGACTCCCTGCACTCCCGGCTCAATGTGGTTATAACTCTGCACAAATCTGACTGCTCCGCTGGCACTCTGACCCACTCCTCTCCTCGCCTAATGTTCTCCAAGATGCACACCTGTCTGATCGTATCCTCCGCCTGAGCCATCCATGATTTCCCTCTTATCAGTCGCTGACAATTAACTGCGTCCAGCGCCTCATGCAACGGGGGATCTGTGTCTGCAGCTACTCTGAGGTATGCCTTCACCTGCATCACCTTGAGCCTACCAGCAACAGTCGGCAGACCAAGGATGTAACGCATACACACTACTGGGGTGTCTCTGGTGCATCCCAGAATGACCAGCATAGCTTCGTTCTGTATGAGCTCTAATTTCACCAGCTGACTCCTTGAGACAGTGAGCAGTCCTAGTCCATAATCAATCACTGGGAGGATCAAGTTCTGGTATAGTGTGAAAAGCATTCTCTGTTCTGTGTCCATTGCAGCCATAGTTTTAAGTGCATTGAGTCCCTTTTGAGACCTTGTCACAACCGTCTCCGCATTGTCCTTGAAGGACAGGCTCCTGTCAGATTTGATTCCCAGATACTTCAGTTTGTTCTCTCTGTTAACGCTTCTACCATCTATCGTGAGGCTCGGGACAGCAGCACTCACAATCCTGTTGTCCATAGAGCACCACAAAACAGCCGCCTTTTCAGGGTGGATGACAGCACTCATTTCAGTGCACCAGTCAATCACTTTGTCTGCTGTCGCTGGTAGCTCCTGGGCTGTTTGCTCCCTATCTCTCCCCTGCCCATATGCAAGAACATCATCTGCAAATGTTAGTATCCTTCCAACCCCTGGTGCTTCTAGGTGTGTAATCTTGCTCGTATACACGTTAAAGAGCACCGGTGAGATTGCAGATCCCTGTGGTAGTCCCGGGGTTAAAATATGTGGCTCTTAGGTCCATGCACCCAGACGGAGAGCAACCCGACGAGAATGCAGGACGGCCGCTATCCAGTTCACCAACCAGGGATTGACCCCCTTCTCCATCAGTGCGGTCATCAAAATATCATATCGAACTCTATTGTACGCATCTTCGAGATCAAGCGCTGCCGCCATCGTTTCCGGTCTACACTGGAACCCCTCATAAACATCAAAGTTAAAAGTGGCTGCATCTGACCAGGTATCTTTTCCTGGTCTGAAGCTCCCCAGGCCTCTTGTAAGAAGCTTTCCCCTTTCCCAACACACTTGCAGCTTGACAGCGACTATCTTCTCTAGAACCTTCCCAAATGTATTTTGAAGGGTGATGATCCTAAAGCCGCTAAGCTTTGAATGATCATTGAATGGTTTTGGGAGAAAGATGGGATAGTTGTGCACCCAATCCTGCGGTACTGACGCTGTCCTAATGCTCTGGTTAAAGCAGTCGGTCATCTCCTTCAGGTCTGCATCGCTCAAAGCCTTCATGTGGCCATACCTAACCCCATCGGGCCCTGGTGACGTGTCTTTTGACTTTTTCAAAATATGTTTAACATCTTCAACCCGTATGATGTCTTCATAATGCATATTTTTCATGGTGCCAGATAATTCCACTCTAACTGCATCCCTGGTGTCCGCGTCATTATGATTGGTCTGCTCTAAAAATCTCTGGAGAAACGCCTCCCCTTTCTCTTTGTCTGTTGTCACATGCACACCATCATCTCTATAAATTGTTCCCACTGTCACAGGCCGATCTGTTCTTTGCATTTGTCTGTGCAGTTTCCAGAATTTTCGCAGTGTTTTATCACCTCCAATCTCCTTCGTGAAACATTCCCATTGTGCGTTTTTGGCATCTGCAGCACATAGCTTGAAAACCCCCACCTTGTCTTTCTTGACATTTTCCGCTGTGTCCACTTCCTCTCGTGAGCTTCGGGGTGTCTGTCGCACTTTCCTTAGCTGCTTCACTGCAGCTCTCTTTGCTTTATAAAAAATATGGTCTACTTCTGGGGTCCACCATGGGGGATGCAAAAAAAAAAAAAAAAGGAGTTTTAACAGCCCTGTTGCAAGCTCCCTGTCTGAGGCGTCCAAGAAGGCTATCGGTCCACTCATACTGGAAGGTCATGCGCGCTCTCCCAGCCTTAACTTTCCTGGATTTAAAGATCAAGATTGAGAATGGCATGTGATCTGGGAGACAAGTGCCAAGTCAATAACTGTGTCTGCACCGTCAGGCCTCATTGCCATTCTAGTCGGCCTTCCATCATTTATGTAGACCACATCCACCATGGCATCTGCAAGGGCAATTCCCTGTCGGTTTCCTCCACTACTGTCCCAATCTCTGTTCCTCGCATTGAAGTCTCCACATATAAGTAGCCTATCACCTGGTAATTCCTCCAATTCCTTAAGCCAGTCCCAGTGTTCCTTTCTGACAAAACAGTCCACTCTGGCATATATATTTATGATGTTCCAACTTAAGCCACCAATCTCCATTTGTATACCCTGTACCTCTCTTGCACTGTGATTCCACTGGCTCAAGTCAAGTACCACATGCTTCTTTCTTCCTTCACCAGCAGACCTTGCTCATGTCTCTTCTGCCCAGTAGGGTTTATATAACTGGCGTAACCAGGGCAATGGTGTTTGTCTGTATTTAGCTCCTGGAGCATGAGGACAGCCAAATCATATATAAGCCTCTCCAATACAGGACCTCTCTGCCTGGCACTACGACAATTCCAGTATCCCACTCTTACATGGTTGAAACCTAGTCTCTCCACTTATCGTCTTGTTCTCCTGGCGCCTGCCCTCCGATTTCTATACTTTCTTCTCACACCATTTCCTCGTCTTCTCCTCCCCACTCTCTCTTCGATAGCCTCTGAAAGATGTGTCATGCCCATAGCACGTGCTCCGTAGCTCCGGCGACGATTTCCGTGTTTAATTAATTTTATAAGCAAAGTTTGGATATTGCAGGAAATAACCGGTCGCTCTAGCATTGTCTGCTTGCTAGGGAAGAGGCAGGGGATATCCCGCAGGAGTCCATACGCCTGGTGCCGCCCCGCACGCCTGCCAGACTTCCAACGTTCACGACCAGTTTACCCATGGCAATCCAGTTTCTGAGCACGAAGGTCCACCTTGAACTTGGGGTTTTATATTTGGAGTTTTCCGTCTTCTAGATGGACTGCTGTCCAAAGCTAATAGGTTCCACCTACCCGGAGGAGAAGTTAGAGCGCCCCTGACTCGCTTGGCAGGCAGATCTCCGAGCATATGAGGTATTTTCTAAGGAACTCAGATCCCACCCTGAGATCCCGCCTCGCCCTCTGTGCCCACCGCCAGTTGGTCCGCGTCTGCTTATTGGGTATTCGCAACTAACCTCTATATCTAGAGGCCGTTTCACGATCCGCCACCTGTGAACGCGCTGGGTTGGGCATGATTCACCTCTGACTGTGTCCACTCCTCTAATTTCCGGAACACACACATATGCACCTCAACTTCTTTGATTACCTTTATTTAACTTTACGTCTTCCTACTGAAACACGTACATGCCTTATCACAGACATAATTATCCGTTTTTATGTCTAGTCGTCTGCCAAGTCTCTTGAGGTATAAAGAAACATTTTTAGAAATATAATTGCATAAAATATCTAAGTCCCCGCTAATCACTGGTATCATGAAGGCTAATAGACTACAATGGCTGGGGCATACAGAAAGAATGGAAGATAATAGGGAAACAAAACTCGCTTACACTCAGGAAATAAATGACCGTAGACCCCGAGGTAGACCAAGGGCATGATTCACCCCTGACTGTGTCCACTCCTCTAATTTCCGGAACACACACATATGCACCTCAACTTCTTTGATTACCTTTATTTAACTTTACGTCTTCCTACTGAAACACGTACATGCCTTATCACAGACATAATTATGCGTTTTTATGTCTAGTCGTCTGCCAAGTCTCTTGAGGTATAAAGAAACATTTTTAGAAATATAATTGCATAAAATATCTTAAGTCCCCGCTAATCACTGGTATCATGAAGGCTAATAGACTACAATGGCTGGGGCATATAGAAAGAATGAAAGATAATAGGGAAACAAAACTCGCTTACACTCAGGAAATAAATGACCGTAGACCCCGAGGTAGACCAAGAAGACGGTGGAGAGATAATACATGTACAGACCTACAAGCACTTGGAATCAACGACTGGCAAGAGAAGGTCCACCAGAGAGACGAATGGAGACGGATTGTATCTGCAGCAAAGAACCTCAATGGCTCGGAAATTGAAGAAGTAGAAGAAGTAGAATAATTGCATAAAATGAAGTTACAAACAAACGATATTACACAGGTTAAATTCAACAACCAGAGAATGAATACCTCTTCAGTTTCTCACCGAATCGTAAAATTAGCACATACACACTAATGTTTGGGATGGCAGTAGCGCAGTGGTTAGCCCGCTTGCCCACCAATCTAGAGCTTATGTGTTCGAATCTCCATCGAGGCTGAACTTTATATTTACTGACCAGGGCTGCCAGGTCAATAGAACCTATAATTGGTGCCAGTAAATTCTCTCTGAAGTAAAGGAGGCCGGTGAGATATTGACCACATCACCCATCGAGTGCCTGTTGGCCTAACATATTATGCTAGCACCATACACATTGTGAGACATGGTTCCGTCGCCCTGCTACTGAGTTAGTGCGTGGTGCGACACTGTGAGCTGTGAATTTCGTGTGGAATGCTTTTACATATGTCCGCGGTTGTTTGTAGCGTGAACTGCATGTTCGGAACGATGGCTGCCGGATGTTGCTGAATTCACTGGTTTGCCTTTTCAGTCCACGAGTGCATTCTCTCAGGAGACTCCTGTGAGTCGTCGCAGGAGATACGGAGTTCGTGCTTTATGCGGCGCTTTCGTTGGGTCGCCCTGCGGAAAGATACCAATCCATATGGGATAAAACTCGGGCCAATGAAGTCTTTCTGGTGACTGCCGCTTCCATCGACGATGAACTGTATTTTCTGTGGATAATTTTTTGTGTTGGCAATTTTTGACGGCGGCATTATTCACAGTGTACCTGTGCAGAATGTTGGCTTGCTGAGACTCCTGTCTTTTCCACTTTTCACATTGGACAGTAAGGAGCATTTGTTTGATATTCACTGGCACAGGGACATAGCATAATGGGGACGACCCGTGGCCATGAAGTTGGAACCGTGACTAACTAACTAACTAACTAACTAACTAACTAACTCACTCACTCACTCACTCACTCACTCACTCACTAACTAAATAACTAACTAACTAACTGACTGACTGACTGACTGACTGACTAACTAACTAACAAACTAACTAACTATCTAACTATCTAACTAACTAACTGACTGACTGACTGACTGACTGACTAACTAACTAACTAACTAGCTAACTGACTGACTGACTGACTAACTAATAGCTAACTGACTGACTGACTGACTGACTGACTGACTGACTAGCTAGCTAACACTGTGAGATTAATAGTGTGAAAAGTGACACTTTCCTCTACTGTTACTATTGATATAAGTATCAAATTCATGTCACGGTCTGAACCTAGGGTGTGTGAACATAACAGGCTTGAAGTCAGTCGCATGTGATATGGGAACAGAACGCTTTGCTTTGATTTTCACAATGGTATAAGCATCGGTCGTTCAAAAAGCAATCGCAGACTACTGAATGTAAAACAACCCTAATAATCACAAACAGCTACTAAATGCCGGGGCTGATTTCGGCGTCCTATAAGGACACTTACTAAACAAGCTGAACAGCGCATAAATGCCTTTGAATATAAATGTTATAGACGGGTTCTAAGAATATCTTGGGTTAAAAAAAAAAAAGAACAAAAGCATCCATACCACAAGAGCTGAATATTGACGAGGGTTAGCTATTAAAGACGATAAAACAAAGAAAATTGATTTATTTTGATCACTTGAAACGTCATGAAAGTTTGCAGAGAACAATAATGGAGGGGTATATGACTGGGAAGAGAGGAAGAAGAAGGCCAAAGAGAAGATGGGTGCAGTATGTGGTGGATGATCTCCGGATGGGAGTATCGGACACGAGACATCTTGCTTGTGATCGAGAAGTTTTCCAGGTTGTTATGGAAGTGAATTTCTGCAAAGGACATGCTACTGAATGAATGAATGAATGCATGAATGAATGAATGAATGAATGAATGAATGAATGAATGAATGAATGAATGAATGAATGAATGAATGAATGAATAAGGGACATAAAACTAACTTGTCATCAAATTTATGTTGTGATTATGGTCTGCTGTTTCTATTCATGCAAGGACCGGGACAGAGCAAAAAGCAGATCTCATGCATATTATGATGGTTTAGTGTTGAAGTTAACCTGTTGCTCAACGCATTCTGTGTCGGACAGTTAATGGATTAAAGCATTCTATTTTATAATGTCAGGTTACTTCTTCTTCTTCTTCCTCGTCGCTTGTCCGATATTGTTTCTTAGTTAGTTATCTGTTGGGGTACCATCCTTGCACTCCGGACAAGTCGATAGGTGCTCAGATCCTCCCCCAACATATGCACCAGCGTCCGGCGGCTAATAGCTCCAGTTCTGTGTTGGATGACGAGGCCATTCGTTTTCCCGATGTACCTCTCGTGTCTGGCCGTGCCAATTTTACCTTCTAAGTCTCTCATTCTGGACAACGAGGTGGAGGATTTATAGGGGTCAAAGTCCTCTGCTCGCAACACCCCTCTAAGGGCGATAATAACATCGGCGCAGTCCATGGGCTGATCATCTGTAGGGGAAGTAGAGCCAGCAAGTTTATCAGCTTGTTCATTTTTCCCTAACTCCCGCATGTCCCAGAAGGAAGATGAAGTTGACTCTAAGTACAACAGACCTCTGCAGCGATTCAGTCCACTGTTTTTATTTTGAGTCTTAATGTGTTGTGTCAGTTTACAGCAGAGCTGAGATATTTGCATTTTTCGGCCGACACATCCGACTTCTACGGGTGTTTGTTGACCGGGTTAGCAGTTTTCCCGGTTTTTCGTAGGACTCTTCGCGATCAGGAGGTGTTAAAGTCATCTGTGTTCATATATCCACTGTTGACACACCGACTGGACCATTGGGGACAGCCATATGCATGCCCATCGGCCCTCAAGGGAAGGTAGGAGCAGACCGCGGGCATTCCCCACCATCCAATGACGCTTCCAAAATACGGAATCGTCCCGGAAGAATGGAAAGCTCAATAAACGGAAGTGAGATTAAGTAGCCTTTTGCTGGACATGACAATTTTTTGGGTGTCATATTACTGAGTTCCAGGACATGTGGAAAGGTGGCAGAACGTGTCACTCCTCCACTTAATGATCCCATCAAAAATCCATTCCTGGGCGACAATATGATGCTTTTCCCCAAATCCCTCATATTTATGGGCGATTTGTGACCACTGGTTTTTACAACAATTTCCGGTTGTCACGTTGACCAAGACATAAGCGTGATCGACCTGGGTTAGATGTCAACTCTTCTTGGTCGATACGGGAGGAACAGGCTAGCTAGCTATTACTCCGGTATAAAGACAAGATTTTCGCCCGGGTGAGAATTGGTGAGCAGACAAAACAGCGAACAGAACAGGTGAAAAGTCGCGTGGACAAAAAAGTGGTTTACGACAGGAGCGGGTCAGTCATGTGCGCGCTGAAAACAGGTGTACGTTTTTCATAGGTCAAGAGCGGGTCAGCACAGTTGGACAGTATCGCTGTCGGAGATAAAGACAGGATTGAAGAAACCAAAGATAACAGACAGTTTGCGTGTGTGCTGAGGGCAACGCACGCTGTGGTCGCAGGTCGACAGGTCAAGATTTTTCGACGCCGTCAAAAGGACAGGTGGGGCGAATTGACCAAAGAATACTGGTGTAATTGTGGTTTGCCCATAACATATTCACGTCTGGTGTGTGGAGACGCTGAATTCAAGAAGGATAAAAATAGCAGAATCAAGGTGGGTTGACAGAGCGCTGATTACGAGGACAGTGAAGTGTTGTGTATGACGGAAAAAAGTTGCCGGTCAATTTACAGACAGATTAACTGTGCATTATTGTGTTAAAGAGTACTGAGGTACTGACTGACGTTGACCTGTGTGGTCAAGGTCATGGACGGTGGAAAGTTACTAAAATTTTCCATGGGAGAACTGGATAAACAAATTGTTTTGAACGAAAACCAGACTTTATGTTCGTCTTTATGTTGAATCCCTTTGTTATCATTACTCTGTCATGAGCAAATATTTTTACAACAAAGGATTACATGTCATCACCGCAGGCATGGTTGCATACAGTTGCCAAAAAGAACTGACTGTACAGAGTTAAAACGTTGGACATTTGCTGTCATTTTTTGTGTTGAACTTTGTCTTTAAACGTGAATCTATCACATAATTGATACAACTACGGACCATCTCCGCAACCAAGGTATAATAGCGTTACGGACTGGGTTGAGAAAAGACGTTTGGATTATTACTTTGTTGTCAACACGTCCAGGGAAAGTAGCAACATATCGAAAGAACATTTTGGAATCTAGTGTCGTAGACATTTCCAGGGGATTGCGAAAAACTATCAAAAACAAAGGAAGAACTTTTGCGACTGGTTAATAAGAACATTATTGTCGGCCAACCATTCGGACATTTTGTTTGCTGTCATTGACTTGTATATTGTTTTCGGGTGTTACTTCGTAAGGAGTAGAAGATTTTGTGATGTTTTACGGGATTCGTGAGGCATGACAGAACAGGAGTCTTAGGTGCACCATATATTTTCTGGGAAGTAAATCGAAAAGTCGGTTTGTTTTGTTCTGCAGTGACGCAGAGTTGGTCTTGGATTAATATGCAGTGCCCTTTTGCGTCTAACGTCATATCTGTGTATATTTTGATGTTATATTTTTTTTTCTCTTTTCTTTATATTTACATATGACATTTGGTTCTTCGGATATATGTTATTATTGTGATCTTTCGTCATTTCTACTGGCTAGTGGTCTGTGTCAGGTTATATATATTACGCGCACTGTGGTCGTCCCACACAAGCTTGTGGATGTTACTGTAGTTTATTTCTTTGTGATCACCGTCTCCGTGTATTCAACTTGTGCGTCTAGCGTTTATAGACATCACTTAGTGTGGATCATTCATTCCTTTGTATATGTGTATATATATATGTATGTTTAACAATATTTCCAGAAATTTTCCACAGATATTTGCGATATATATATATATATATATATATATATATATATATATATATATATATATATATATATATATATATATATATATATATGAGGGAGTATAATATTCCCCCCTCACTACCTAGTGCTTGCAGAGTGACAGGGTGAGTAAAGAGCGATATTATTAGTACTACGAATTTACGTACAGTCTTAGTGGTGGTGTACTTAGGGAAGGTACATAAAGACTAGAAGCAGGGTCTTTACATTTATAGTTGGCTGACAGACAGCAACGTGTCCACAAGTACAAGATGCCTACTTTAATGGAATATATTGAAGCAGGTGAACGGTTAGGCCTGAAGGGACAAGAGTTACAGGAGTATGCAGAAGCGAAAGAACAAAAACAGGCTGAAAGAGAACAAAGACAAGCTGAAAGAGAACAGAGACAGGCCGAAATGGAAAACAAGCGTCTACAGGAAGTAAAGTTAGCCGAAATGGAAAAAAAAGCGTCTACAGGAAGAGAAAGAGACACAAATGAAAATAGAAATTGAGAAAGAGAAGCTCAAGTGTCAAATGGAAACAGAAATTGCACTCAGAAAACTAGAACTATCATCTAAGGGTCAAAGTGAGGAAGGCAGAAGACCTTCGCAGTCGGCACAGAGACTTAAACTGCCATATTTTACGGACCGAGACAACCTGAAATCTTATTTGTCGAGATTCGAAGCATCAGCGAAAGTTTTAGGCATCCCAGAAGGTGAGTATGCTATTAGACTGGGCGAGTATCTAACGGATAAGGCCCTAGATACCATGTTTAATTTACCTTTGGAAGAAAGAAACAATTACACTGTTTTGCGTCAACGTTTACTTACAAAGTTCCAACTAACTGAACATGGATACAGAACAAAGTTTAGACAATTAGTGCCAGAGACAAATGAGGAGTTTACAGATTTAGTCAATACAGTAAAGAACACATTTAATAAATGGATGGAGCTTGCAGAAGTTGGGAAAGATTTTAATAGATTAGTGGATTTAGTGTTACGAGACAAGGTATTATCTTCATGCAATACTAATTTAGTGGCTTTCTTTGAAGAACGTAAACCAAAGGACATAGACACAATGTCTCAGTTAGGTCAAAATTACATGACTGCACATCCAAACAGTTCTATTGGTAGACAAATGAGTGAAGAAATAGTCTGTGCAGCGTATACGAAACAGGACCAGAATCCAGTTATTAGACAAAGATCGAAGAGTGTGGATTCGGCACAGAAATATGAGCAACAAGGACCTAAAGACAATGGTGTCCGTGGCAACCATTTTGGCAGAGCAGGACGTTATCCATACAAAAGGGGCAATTTTCAGAGACGTCCAAATAGTTATGCCGTATGTTGGAATTGTGGGAGCTGGAGACACAAGGCAGCACAGTGTGTTTTACAACCATCCAGTGAGCCAACGAGTAACGTAAGGAAGGAGATCATCTGTTTCAAATGTGGAAAAAAGAACCATTTCAGCTATGAGTGTACGATGGGAGAAACTGAAAACTCTAATGCAGCCCAAGTGATTGAAACATTTAACAAGGAGAGTTGTAGTGGATGTAAACCTCTGTTTGATAAAGACAGTGAACCAGTCTTAATGTGTGATCACACAGTTAAGGCAGGATCAGCAGTGCATGCAGGAGGATGTTTGAAGATGCACCATGGATTTGTTAATGATAGGCCAGCGTTAACAATTAGGGATTCCGGATGTACATCCATCGGAGTTGGAAAGAGTTTAGTGCATCCCTCGGATTACACAGGGAAAAAGATTAGGTGCATAACATTTAATGGGACAGTAGAATTCTACCCATTAGCCGTGATAATAGTAAAAACACCATATCACAGGAAGAGTGACAGCGTGTGTTCTGGACTCACCAGTGGCGGATCTGATCATAAGAAATGTGCCAGGAGTTAAAGATTGTACAGAAGAGGAAGTAGTTTATTGGGACCAGAAACATGGTGTAAGTAGTAACGAGGTAGTTACCAAAAGAAAACTTAAATTAGAGAGTATAGCTGAAGTAGAAGAGGCTCGTGAAGTGGATAACCAAACAGGGACTGAGGACAAGGATAGTACATCTGAGCAGGTGAGAATGGTTCTCAAACATAGCGTTAACGAATCCCAGAGAAAAGATAATACTCTGGACAAATGTTTCCAAGGGTGTAGTAAAGTGAGACATAGGCAATCAAAGAAGGGTAGATATTTCTTCGGAATGAAGAACAATGTTCTCACTCGCCGGTTTTCAGATGGCAGAACTGCACGTGGGCAAGTAGTAGTACCGTTAGCACATAGAGACCGATATACAAGAACAGCTCAGGATAGGGCATGTGCAGGGCACATAGGAATAAGGTGTAAGCAGCAGAGAGCAGGATGTCATGTATACTGGCCAGGATTTAATAAAGAGGTCAGACTAAACAGAGTCTCTAGTGTAACGGTACAATATGCAGAGATCAAAGTTAAGGCAGTTCAAAAGAGTGTTAACGACATCACTGAACCAGGGTTAGGATTAGCAAACAGATGTTTTAAAGATATAGGAAACATGAGGCATGGGTACATGAAGGGTAGACACAGCATCGACAGGAATCAGAGCTTGGTTGATGCAACAAAAGAACCACCTGATATATGGTCGATACACAAACTCTCCAGATTGTTGATGGAAGACAGAGGCAATGCAGCGCCTCGACGTGTATTCATGGAACACTTATTAGCAAAGTGACATAGTTCATGTGTTATGGAAGATATTAATAGACCTGCGGGTACATAAATATAATGTTTTTCTATGTTATGTTGATTATTATGTGATGTTGTTAGCTCATACTTTGGTACGACATTTGAAAACGATGTTTTCTTTTAAGAGGGGGTAATGACATATGCCTGGGTCATTGACATGGAGGTGAGTGACCGTTGTAGCGAGGCTACGAGAAAAACAACCAGCCATGAGAAATAATGGTGAGGGTGGATGCAGACCCCCAGGGTGGATGGGGTGAGAGACAGTTTAGTTTTGTGTGAAGTCAGGAGACTTGGGGTCAGTTGAAGCTGGGACCGACTGAGAGTCGGGTCACTTTGGACAGTGGATGTTTTGGACTCCGGGGGTTCGGTAGTCTAAGGAGAGGAGCGGAGTTAGAGATCTCCGTCCTGTGTTGTTCTCCCAGTTTTGAATGCAGGCCTACAACCCAGTAGGGGTTGTATAGTTAATGGAGGCCTGAACCCACAGTGGGTTGTATAGTTAATGGAGGCCTGAACCCAAAGTGGATTGGATAATAGTGGAGGCTAGACCCAGTGTGTGGCTTGTATTGTATGAGGTCTAGCCGTGGATAGGAGCTGGATAACTGTCCTGTGAATTTGAGATTAAGCAGGCCTTGAGAAGGCAGTGATGTGTGCGTGTTAAGTCGTGAGGAAGTAATATGTATATATATATATATATATATATATATATATATATATATATATATATATATATATATATATATATATATATATATATTCTGTGGATTATATCGGTTTCTGGATATAGAATTATGTTCCGTTTGTCCGTGTTCTTTCCGTATTAAAGGATTATGTGCGCCAAAGCAATCTTGTTCACTGACTGATGGATGTGTACTACTGGGGTGAGTTGCATTGTGAGATAGGTGGTTAGCTCTACTTACACTCCATAGTCACAAATAAGGAACATTGAAACCTAGACAACGACCATCTCACTCAGTTATGATAAAGAACTTTGTGACAATTATATTATATTATATTATATTATATTATATTATATTATATTATATTATATTATATTATATTATATTATATTATATTATATTATATTAGTAATATAACCAAAGATATGTAATTTAATCACCAGAAAAACGAATCCAGAAAGTTGTTTAAAAGAACTGAAGTCAATAAAACGAGGACACCAACACAACACATAGTGTTTAAAAGACCAAAATTGGAATATGATAAATACCATGAAGAAATGTGCAACACATGGAAAGAATATTTTGTTGAATTACTAAATTGTGAAGCTCTAAGTAACTCTTTCCTACAGGAAGAGGTTCTAACGTGTGAACTACAAATTGAAGAACCTGCATTTGAAGAAATCTTATATATAATCACATGACTTAAAAACAATCGGGCAACTGGTGCTGATGGAATTGCTGCAGAATTTATAAAGGCAGGTGGCCATGCATTACATCTGAGCTATACGAACTAATAATAAAAATCTGGAGGACAGAAGAATTACCCCCATGACTGGAAAGAGTCATTATTGATACCTATCTTTAAGAAAGGAGACAAGTTCCAATGTGAAAATTATAGAGGAATATCACTACTGTCCACAAGCTATAAGATACTATCTGTAGTATTACTAAATAGACTAAAACCATATTCAGAAGACATATTAGGTGACTACCAGGCGTGTTGTAGACAAAACAGATCAACAATAGATCAGATATTTATCTTACGACAAATAGCCGAGAAAAATTGGGAATATAAAAGAGATCTCTATAACATTTTTGTGGATTTTAAGAAGGCTTATGATAGTGTCCATAGGAATAGTCTAGAATGCTATGCAGGAATTTGGAATACCAAGGAAGTTAATCAACATAACCAGGCTATACATGGAAGATACTTATAATATAGTAACATATAAAGGCAGGAAATCATACCCTTTCCAAATAACATCTGGCTTGAAACAGGGTGATGCACTATCGCCGCTACTCTTCAATATGGCTCTAGAGAAAGTTGTAAGGAAGGTAAAGGAGGAATGTGATATTGGAGGAACATCCAAGCTGCTTGGTTATGCAGATGATATAGATATTATAGGGGAAAATGAACAAAAGACATTAGAAATATTGACTAACTTAAAGGAAAAAGCCCAACAGATGAGGCTGGTTATCAACCAAGATAAGACAGAATATACGGTAATTTCAAGAGAAGGAATGGCTAAAAACTCTGGCCACATACAAATAGATAATATGACCATTAAAAGAATGGAAACATACCAATACCTGGGTACAATCTTCAAATTTTCCAACATCATATGGAAAGAAATACAAACTAGAATCAATTCTGGAAATAAGATATACTATGCACTACAACATCTACTAAAATCAAATGCGCTATCTCGTAACACCAAAATCACAATATACAAAACACGGATCAGACCAGTTGTGCTGTATGGCTCTGAAACCTGGAGTACAACGAAAGGAGACGAAACCTTGTTACAAACCTTTGAGAACAAAGTTTTAAGACGCATCTTTGGACCCATTAGGGATACACAAAGTGGTGAGTGGAAAAGAAGAAGTAACAAAGACATTTATGATCTGTTTAAGTCCCCGCTAATAAATGGTATCATGAAGGCTAATAGACTACAATGGCTGGGGCATATAGAAAGAATGGAAGATAATAGGGAAACAAAACTCGCTTACACTCAGAAAATAAATGACCGTAGACCCCGAGGTATACCAAGAAGACGGTGGAGAGATAATATATATGCAGACCTACAAGCACTTGGAATAAACGACTGGCAAGAGAAGGTCAACCAGAGAGACAAATGGTGACGAATTGTATCTGCAGAAAAGAATCTCAATGGCTCGGAACGCTGAAGAAGAAGAAGAAGAAGATGATGAAGAAGAAGAAGAAGAAGAAGAAGAAGAAGAAGAAGAAGAAGAAGAAGAAGAAGAAGAAGAAGAAGAAGAAGAAGAAGAAGAAGAAGAACAATGTATTGAGAACACGTGGTGGGTTTTTGGGAAATTCTCTAGCTGGCGTGTGGTTATTAAATACCCTACCATCAATTACAAACACATGAATGACAAATCAGTGTAAACCATCAGATGTTTTCCCAAAAAGATTAGTTTCATCTTCGTGCCAGGGCATGCGGGAGTACAAGGAAATGAGCGGGCTGACAAGCTCGCAGGTGAGGCTACTGTGGAGGGCGGACGCGCCATGGACCAGGCTGACATTCTGAATGCTCTACGAGAAGTAAGACTCTTGCGTAAACCAAGTGGTGACTGTGAATCTACAACCATGGCCAGACTGCGAGAACAGCAAATTAAAAGAGGGGTGGCCAAACAAGAACACTACACAGGAAGCCAAAGAAGATTGATAAACCAACACAGAACTGGTGTCGTTAGCCGCTACACGCTGCGGGATTTTCTGAGGAGGGGATCCGAGCACTTATGGACTGAATGGTTCGATGTGCAATGAGGATGATCTGTCGACTAACTAACTAACTAATTAACTAACTGACTATAAGGTGGGGTCGATTATTGAGAATCATCATCCCTCTTGTACCCTGAGAAAAATGGAGACCCTCCTACCAGTCAGGTTTCAGGCTCCCAACTCTTCATTGGCTAACTGTTGACAAGACAATAGGGCTAGGCATCATGAGCTTCGGGCAACTCAACCATCCAACTCGTTGCTGACATAGAAATGCAAAATCCCTTCTATACACATTGGTATAAAATCAAATGTTGTTACAAAACAAAACATCAACACATACTCACATTTGATGTTATGATGGCACAATGACATAAACTCCTACCAGACTAGGACAGCAGAATAAGATAAGGTCATAGAGATGAGACCAAGATGTCTTGTTGTGACAGAGTTTCATTGGAACAAAGACATATTGTGATAGAGGCATCCGGTTGTGATATGTACTCCTGTTGAGATAGGTGCATCAGATGAGACGATATCATCCAATCAAGACACACGCATTTCGGTATGACATAGGCATCACAATAAGACAAATGCGTGGTGACATAAATCATATTGAGACAAAGTCATCATGGTATATATGTGAACATCCCACGTCTATAATGCAAAGCTCAGTCTGTATTCCCCTAAGGTTAGATTCGGTTCACAAAACCATCCCCATCACCATCATTATCAATTCACCTGCCTAGTTCCACTGGGCGAAATTCAACCTTTTCCCCAGCAGTTAAAGAAACAATCCTGAACCCACATTTAAAATGTAAGACACACACAAATGAGAAAACAATCATGATCATTCCTTGAATTAACATGAGAGCTATCTAATAAATATGCATCATGGCCTACGCAAGCTCGCACACAAAATGCATTGTTCTTCTCTCACCTGACTCTTAGGAGCCGGGGTTTTTGAGAACGCTGTCTGCAAAATCCACCCAATGCATCAAGGATAAGAACTGCATACTTCAGGAACTAATTGCACTATGGCATTTATAAGAACGCTTTTAGCAAATGAAAATCGTAAATTGATTAGAGAAATTAGACGTAGACAGTCAAAACATTTTGAACATGTTATGAGAAGAAATGGATTGGAGAACTTGGTGACAACTGGCAAGATCGAAGGTAACAGACCAAGAGGAAGACCGAGAAGTACATACCTGGATGGCTTGGCCACATGGCATGGACGAGACAGGAACACTGAGCCGATCCACGACTCTGGTGATCGAGTGGAACGGCGAGTCATGACCGCCCACGCTTTCCAGCATGGCACATGACTGATTTGATTTTAGCAAGTTACTGAACATACAGTTTTCCCCCAAGCCGTCACCATTAATTGTGCCATGTTGCCGGTTAGGGCACTTCCTGCAGACATATGGGTATATGGTGCTTCTAGCTGTCTCCCGTACTGAGAAATGAATCTCATGGGAACAACATGCTCTTCCCTCAAATGCTCATCATATATTCATGAAAAAGATCACATGTTAATCACACAATCTAAACACAGTTGTAAAACACAGACTCTCAATAACATTCCACATTTGGAGGAAGATTGTGCAATAATGTGCGTCCATATGGAACAATCCTACGGCACATATAAAATTTCAAATATGCATTGAGAGTGAGATAACGTTCACATGCCTACCGCAAAACTACTCATAGCAGGCGAAACGCTAAACATGGCAAAACTTTCCAACGGAATAGGCATGTCTTTTCTACAGAAGGTGAGCAAGTCAGGCAGTCCACTCAATGAGGCGCTGATCTCATAATTTCACAATCCATATAAAAAGCTAAAAATACATGACTCCTACAAGCATCCAGAGGCACATCATAGCATTTACAATGAATTCACAAACTTACCGGTGTCGCAAGGAGCGAGATTGGACACTTGGAAAACCTCTCCCAGGTTAGGAAAGGATTTGTTTCTCTGACAACTTTCTCACAAGTGACATGACAACTACTTTCCGGCGGGTTTCCAGCTGGCCAGGCCGGGACTTCGCCATCCAATAGTTAAGCTCACTTCAACCTGATTCCCAGTCTTTATAAGGAGCGTCTGCCTAGACCCGTTTTTCTCCGTTTCCAGGAAAAGTGGTGATGGCTGATGAAAAATATATTACAATGGCAATGGTTATGATGGTGTTGGTAGTGGTAATGTTGGTGGCAGTGGTGATGAAACTGGTAGCGGTAGTGGTGTTGGTGGTGGCAGTGATGCTGGTGGAGTAATGGTGGTGGTAGTCGTGAAGATAATGATGATAGTGGTGATGGTGATTGTAGTGTTGCTGGTGGAATAATGGTCGTGGTAGTGGTGATGGTGATGTTATTGATGGTTACGGTAGTGGTGATGGTGGTGGTAGTGGTGATGGTGATGCTATTAATAGTTAAGGTTGTGGTGATGATGGTGGTAGTGGTGATGGTGGTGGTAGTGGTGATGGTGATGGTAGTGGTGATGGTGGTGGTAGTGATGATGATGATGGTAACGGTGATGGTAGTTATTATGTGATGGCGGTGGTAGTGATTGTGATGGTAGTGATGATGGTGATAGTAGTGGTAGTGGTGATGGTTGTGGTGATGGTACTGATGATGGTGGTGGTAGTGATGATGGTAATGTTAGAAATGATGGTGGCGGTAGTGGTAATGGTGGTGGTAGTGGGGATGGTGGTGGTAGGGTGGCAGTGTGATTATGGTGGTAGTGATGCTGTTGGACTGATGGTGGGGGTAGTGGTGATGGTGGTAGTAGTGGTGATGGTGATGGTAGTGATTATGGGGGAGTGATGGCGGTGGTAGTAGTGATGGTGGTGGTAGTGGTAATGGTGGTGGTGGTAGTGATGATGGTGCTAGTGATGATGGTGGTAGTGATAATGGTAGCGGTAGTGGTGATGGTAGTTGTGATGGTGGTGGTAATGATGATGGTGGAATGAAGGTGGAGTGATGGTAGTGATAGGGATTATAACGGTGGTAATAGTAGTGGTAGTAGTGATAATGATGGTAGTGGTTGTGGTAGTGGTGTTGATAGTGGTAGTGATGAAGGTAGTAGTGCTTGTAGTGGTGATGGTGGTGGTAGTGATGAAGGTATTAGTGCTTGTAGTGGTGATGGTGGTGGTAGTGATGATGGTGGAGTGATGGTGGGATGATCGTGGTGGCAGTGGTGATGGTGTTGGTGGTTGTGGTGGTGGTTTTTGTGGTGGTAGTGGTGATGGTGGTGGTAGTGGTAATGGTGATGGTCATGATGATTGTGGAGTGATGGTGGTGGAGTGATGGTGGTGGAGTCATATTGGTGGTAGTGATGATGGTGGTGGTAGTGCTGATAGTGGTTGTAGTGATGATGGTGGAGTGATGATTGTGGTAGTGGTGATGGTGGTGTTAGTGATGGTGATGGTGGTGGTGATGAACTGGTAGTGGTGATGTTGGTGGTAGCGGTGATGGTGGTGGTAATGGTTGTGATGGTTGTAGATATGATGGTGGTGGTAGTGATGCTGATGGTAGTGATGATAGAGGCATGATGATGGTGGTAGTGATGATGGTGGAGTGATGGTGGTGGTAGTGATTATGGTGGTAGTAGTGGTGGTGGTGGTGATGGTGGTGGTAATGATTATGATGGTGGTAGTGGTGATGGTGGTGGTAGTGATGGTATGAAATAATGGTGGTAGTGGTGATGCTGGTGGAGTGACGGTGGTGGTAGTGGTGATGGTGGTGGTAGTGATGTTGATGGAATAATGGTGGTAGCGGTGATGGTAATGGCAGTGATGATGGTGATGGTAGTGGTGATGATGTTTGTGGTGATAGTGTTGGAGTGATGCTGGTGGATTCATCGTGGTGGTGGTGATGGTGGTGGTAGTCGCGATGAAGGTCGTAGTGATAGTGGTGATGTCAATGGTAGTGGTACTGGTGGAATAATTGTGGTAGTGGTGATGATGATGGTAGTAATGTCGATGGAATAATGGTGGTGTTGGTGATAGTGATGGTAGTGATACTGATGGAATAATGGTGGTATTGGTGAAGGTGGTGGTTATGGTGGTGGTATTGATGGTTATGGTAGTGGTGATGGTGATGGTAGTGGTCGTCGTGGTGATTGTGGTAGTAGTGGTGAAGGTGGTGGTAGTGATGCTGGTGGAGTGATTGTGGTTGCAGTGGTGATGGTGGTGGTAGTGATGCTGGTGGAGTGATTGTGGTTGCAGTGGTGAAGGTGGTGGTAGTGATGCTGGTGGAGTGATGGTAGTGGTAGTGGTGATGGTGGTGGTAGTGATGCAGGTGGAGTGATGGTGGTGGTGTTGGTGATCTTAGTGGTAGTGACGGTGATGAAATAATGGTATTAGTGGTGATGGTGGTGGTAGTGATGCTGATGGAATAATGGTGGTATTGGTGATGGTGATGGTATAATGGTGGTAGTGGTGAAGGTGGTGGTGATGGTGGTGGTATTGATGGTTATGATAGTGGTGATGGTGATGGTATTGGTCGTCGTGGTGATGGTGGTGTTAGTGGTGTGGTGAAGTGATGGTGGTTGTAGTGGTGAAGGTGGTGGTAATGGTGGTGGTATTGTTGGTTAAGGTAGTGGTGATGGTGATGGTATTGATGGTGATGGTAGTGGTGATAGTGATGGTAGTGGTGGTCGTGGTGATGGTGGTGTTAGTTATGTGGTGAAGTGTGGTTAAGGCCGACTGTGACTGCTAGAAATGGTAACCTCGAAAATATCTACGAATGCAAGATAGAAAATCAAGTCGAGAGAGAAAAGAAGGGCCAACAAACCAGCAGCCAGTGTATTTGGAAACCCAACCAAATCAAGGACCTGATATCTTGGTGTTGACATGTGGTGTTGGAGCCATTCAAGAAGAATGAAGGTAAACACAATAATATATTTTATATTAAGCTAGTCAGTGATCCCTTTTCAGGAAGAAGTCGGTGGGTCAATGTGTTGTAAACTACATGACTAGTCCTTCTCATCTCATCTCATCTTATCTCATCTCATCATATTCCTCTGGTACCTTGCGGTGTCGAGGGGAAGTATAAACATCGTGAGAGTGCCCGATTATGGGCTTCATGTATCGATATTCCCATGGACTCTGCTATTCCCTCCGTCCAACGTTTACGTGGTCGGCCTCTTCCTCTGTTTCCATCTGGTCTGTACCTCATTGCTTGTTGTGGTATGCTGTTGTCTGGTAACCAACTTGCATGGCCAAACTATTTGACTTGCTGCTTTCTAATAACATCTAGTGGTGGTGGTAGTGGTGACGGTGGTGATACTGGTGGTGGTAGAGGTGTTTGTAGTGGTAGTGGTGATGATAGTGGTGGAGGTAGTGGAAGAAGAAGAAGAAGAAGAAGAAGAAGAAGAAGAAGAAGAAGAAGAAGAAGAAGAAGAAGAAGAAGAAGAAGAAGAAGAAGAAGAAGAAGAAGAAGAAGAAGAAGAAGAAGAAGAAGAAGAAGAGAATAAAACAAAACAAAACATCAGCAGCAACAAAAACAAACAAAAAAACACATCAGCAACACAAACAATAACAACATAGTTCAGGTGAGAGCAAAGAAGCTCAATCGACAGTAATCTAGAATCGAAGTCACAAAGCCGAAATGTCCAAAGAAAACATGAAAAACGACAGACATTAAAATGCCCTAGGGTAAAACAAAAACAAAAATAAAAATCTAAACAGAAAGGAAACCTACGACAAACAGCTGTTAGGAAAGGATTTTCCATGGGCGAAGAAAAGAACGGACGATGCTGGTGAAAATACGGCTTGGTTTATCTTCATTTATTCGAAACTCAAACCCCAAGAACACCCAATGGATGTATTGATCAAACTGACGATCATACTGCAACCCGTCCCATTGCTACCGGCTTTCCTCTGTTTGACGCCGCAATTACCGTAATGGCTACCCGACTTTTGTTTACAATAAGTTCTTAACGAGGTTATAACGAACCTCAATTTCTCTGAAAATGAGCATGATTATGGGATGACTTAGCTTCAAACAAATTACGAAATTGGAGTTTTCTTATTACAGGTCAAATGTGGCTGAAGTTATCATATTATGTGTAAAATTTTGTTTCTACACTGGCGAACCGGCATTGCAAATGTCATAGGGGCATATTTTAATGACAAACCTGGGGCCCTGTAACGAACTCACCCCATCAGGTATTGCCCTAGGCCATGAGGTATGCATTCGAAGAAGGGAAATTATATGGTGTACCTCCATGTTGTGTTTTGTTTTTTAAACGGATTTGATAGAGTCAAAATGCAATTGACCGTGTTGAATTTGAGCGAACTATGGAAAGCCACACGTGTCAAATTACTACTTCATTTGTAATTCTTGGAAAATTGTGAACCCTGTTAAAAGTATGGCCAATTTACATTGGCGTTATTATCTCGAAGAGGTGACATAGTTCAATCGTTGAGGAAACAGCTTTGTGGCTAGGAGTGTTGACGCCGGCTCAAACTCATTTCACGGAACCGCTTCTATATACCAAGTCGATAAATGTGTGCCTCACTTTGTTCCGATTTAGACGGTAACATGTGCTAGGGACGATAACTCGTTGCCTAATAGCATAATATCTTGATCTAGATAAATTATCATGGCCTGGCGATATGGTGCTACAGGGAGTGACCATGGGATCTGGCCGACGCTCAGCAGGAACTCTCTAGAGGTACGTCTGGACGGACACACGATCATATTGCAATAGGTACGATTAGTGTTTGGACTCTTCGCTGGTTGTTGGCTATGAGGACGGAAAGCAAATGGGAATGTCCACGGTGATGTGTTGTTGTTTCTTGACTCAACTCAACTCAATATATATATTGATGTATCTTAACTCAATACAACTCAACATACGAGGGTAAGTTAATAAGTAAGTCACAAATGGCTGTAGAAAAATAACTACACATAATAACTTGAAACCAGATTATTTTTATACGTACATTGCCCCTTTATTTCTCAACATAATTTTCACTAACATTGATGCACTTATTCCATCGTTTTATTAGTCCTCCTAAACCAGCTGCATAGAACTGCGTGCTTTGTTTTCATTTACCGGCCATCCCACAGAACTGCGTGACTTACTTATTGACTTGCTCTCGTAACTTTTTCTATCCAGAACTTTTTATCTATCTAGTTCTATCTAACTAACACTGACAACCAACCTTGGCGGGAGACATTTCGCGAATGACGCTGAAGTTGTATGTGAAGTGAAAACGTTGTTTAGAAAACAGAGCACGTAGTTCTATGCTGCCGGCGTGGGAGGACTGTTAAAACGATGAGATAAATGCATCAATGTTGGTGGAAATTATGTTGAGACAAAAAGGGACAATGTATGTATAAAAATAAACTGGTTTCAAGTTGTTATCATATTTAGTTATTTTTCTACAGCCATTTGTGACTTACTTATTAACTTACCCTCGTATCTTGATGTATCTTGACTCAACTCAACTCAATATATCATGATGTATCTTACTCAACTCAACTCAACATATCTTGATGTATCTTGACTCAACTCAATGTATCTTGATATATTTTGACTCAGCTCAACTCAACATATCTTGCTGTATCTTGACTCAACTCAACTCAACTCAACATATCTTGAAGTATCTTGACTCAACTCAACATATCTTGATGGAGTGATCTAACATCTTTCAGCTTGTCTATTGCAGCGTTTCGTAAACTTTACCCTTCGCTACCCACTGTTGACATAGCAACATAACTGACGACCCGATTTGTATAAATGATAGTGTAAATTATGAATTTCAAAGGGCCTGTGTATTGAAATCAATTAGTATTTAATCCCTTCTTTAGAAATCGCCTGCAAAATATACAATGTGTAAAATAGAATGTACTTCGTGGACTCCTCGTCGTTGAGGGTAGTGACCTACACATTGGCACTCACTGATATGGGCATTCTATATGTACATATTTTTGTTAATGTACTTCTTCTCATTAATGACGTTCAATACACGTGATTTTACTCTCTTTCTCTCTCTCTCTCTCTCTCTCTCTCTCTCTCTCTGCACATCGCCTCCCTCCTATTACCTCTCTCCCACCGTCTCTCTCCCGATGTCTCTCTCCCGTTGTATGTCTCCCCTTGTATCTAATAGTTCTCTCTCTCTCTCTCTCTCTCTCTCTCTCTCTCTCTCTCTCTCTCTCTCTCTCGTGCGCGCGCATGGTCTTTCTTCCACCGCCCTTCTCTCTTTCTTTTCCTTCGCGTACTTTCTTATCCACAACTGTCCTTAAGTTCTCTCTTTTTCGATCTCATTTTCCCCACCTTCTCTAACCCACTGTCTCTCAGCTTTGTCTCTTTCCCGTTATCTCTCAACGACTTTGTCTCTCCTGTTGCCCCCTCTCTCTTTATCTCTTTCCCGTTGCCTGCCTCCGTTTACTCATTCACTCTCTCTCTCTCTTTCTCTCTCTTTCTCTCTACACACACACACACACACACATACATACATACAAATATATATATATATATATATATATATATATATATATATATATATATATATATATTCATTGGCACCTTGCCGTCTTGACAGACGATAGTGTGTGCTTCAAAAAGGCATAATAACTATTACCAATGGCGGTGGCGAATGTGAATGATAAGGCCAATTTGCGCTATAAATCTTCGTCCACAGTGGGTGCATGTGAACACTTGGTCATTTCCACCATCATGCACCATCTTACGTCTCACACGCTCGGTGTGTGACTTATCTGCAATAATTTTCTCCTTCGCCTTTATTCCATTTCTGATGTTTGCCCTCCATGCAACCCGTTCAGCGGCGACTGTGTTCAGTGGTCGTGCGTCGAAGAACACTTGTTCCTGCAGCGAGGCGCCGTCTTCATTTGGAGGCGACAGGTTCGATCCCGGTTGGTAACTATTATAGCTTTCAAATTTTATGTTGTCTAGTGAGTCTTCTAATCTTTATTTCCTTCTACTTCTTTTGCTGTGAGCGCCAATTAATACTATGTGTGTCTACATATGTAATCGTCCCAATGTGCATTATCAATGCCTGTATCAATCGTGTCCCGCTTACACACATCTTTGTATCGTAGTAGAGGCCGACCCTGAGATTTCTTACCCATCGGTACTTCACCAAAAAAGATGTCCTTTGATATTCGACCATCATCCATCCTCCTAAGATGTCCTATCCATCTAAGTCTACGAAGACTGAGCATAGAATAAACCGTCACACAACCTGATCTTTCCAATACTTCAGTATTTGTGATTTTGTCTTGCCACTTAATACCAGGACTCACTCACTCACTCACTCACTCACTCACTCACTCACTCACCTCACTCACGCACTCACGCACTCACTCACTCACTCACACAATCACTCACTCACACAATCACACACACACACAGATATATATATATATATATATATATATATATATATATATATATATATATTTTTTTTTACCTTTATCTTACTCTCGCAGGTTTCAGCTCTATTCCACTGTCCCCGCACGCTTTCCTTTTCTGATGCTCTCTCCCCTACATCTCTCTCTTCTCTCTCTCTCTCTCTCTCTCTCTCTCTCTCTCTCTCTCTGGCTCTCTCTCTTACCTTGTTTCCCTTTTCCCCCACATTAATTTCTCCGTGGTCTCTCATACTCTTTTACTTCTTGTCCCTAAGTATCCCACTCACTTCTACTTTCTTTCTTTCCTACTTTCTTTCTTTCTTTCTTTCTTTCTTTCTTTCTTTCTTTCTTTCTTTGCTGTCTTTCTTTCTTTCTTTCTTCACTAACTCCCACTTGTGTTTCCTTTATCTTGCCAATTGTCACTTTTCATTTCTTTCCCTAACTTCCATTTTCTCGCTCCGCGATAAAAACACTCTTTTTGTATAGTCTACATCTGCTGTCCTTTTCCTCTCTCTCTCTCTCTCTCTCTCTCTCACCATCTCCGTCTCTCTCCCCCTCTCTCTCCCTCTCTGTCTCTCTCTCTGTCTCTCTCTCTCTAACTTTACTTACTTTGCCGTGCTTTCTCGGTTCTCACACTCTTTCCTTCTGCATCACGTCCACCATCTCTTATCTTGTCTCTCTTGCATTCTTCCTCTTTCTCTCGCTCATCCCCCCCTCTCTCTCTCTCTCTGTCTCTCTCTCTCTCTCTCTCTCTCTCTCTCTCTCTGAATATGTGTGTACCCTTATCTGTTACCTGCTGATTGTCTTTCGTTTTTTCTTCAGCCTTCTCTCCCACTGTTCATATCTGATTCTTTCCCCCACTCCCTCTCCCGCCATCTCCCACCCTATTTCTTCTTACCCCAAACCCTCAATTTCTCCCATTCATCAAATCTCGTGTCCACATAGCAAAGCTTCTAACCGCCCATCTCTGCCTGACTAATTCACTATTGTAAGATAATTACCTGACGAAGAGAAAAAAGGAAACCTTAAACAGCCTCCTGGTATTATCGACTCGGCTCAGGCGCACCGAACGCATAATCCGATTACCGATGGGTGTGTAATCTTTAACAGATGTAGCAATGGCGCGCCGTATGAGAGCTCTCCAATTACGGAAGTCAAGTAGGCTAGCTTGTCCGTGTGCACTATTGGCACTTAATAATTCATTTGTAAGATGAGGTATTCATATGATGGAAAAAACGGTGATTGGAATCTCGTAAGAAAGGTGTTCTGTGTTAACTGATGGAAAGGCGTCTATAGTTACTGAATGGTCAGTTATAAACAGTAACATGTCGTATACAATAAACATATAAACTAGGACACACACATACACACTCACATACACAGAAACAAACGAACGCGTGTGCATAAACACACACACACACACACACACACACACACACATATATATATATATATATATAGTGTGTATATAAAAAGATATTGCATATCATCATCATCATTGGCACCTTGCCGTCTTGACAGACGATAGTTTGTGCTTTAAAAAGGCATAATAACTTTTACCTATGGCGGTAGCGAATGTGACTGATAAGGCCAATTTGCGCTGTAAATGTCCGTTCACAGTGGGTGCTTGTGAACACGTGGTCATTTCCACCATCATGCACCATCTTACGTCTCAAACGCTCGGTGTGTGACTTATCTGCAATAATTTGCTCCTTTGTCTTTATTCCATTTCTGATGTTTGCCGTCCATGCAACACGTTCAGCGGCGACGTGCTCCCATTGTGCATTATCAATGCCTGTATCAATCATGTCCCGCTTACACACATCTTTGTATCGTAGTAGAGGCCGACCCTGAGATCTCTTACCCATCTGTAATTCACCAAAAAAGATGTCTTTTGGTATTCTACCATCATCCATCCTCCTAAGATGTCCTATCCATCTAAGTCTACGAAGACTGAGCATGGAATAAACTGTCACACAACCTGATCTTTCCAATACTTCAGTATTTGTGATTTTGTCTTGCCACTTAATACCAAGAATTCTTCGCAGACACCGCATATGAAAGCTGTTTAAAAGTTTCTCTTGGTGTGAGTAAGTTGTCCAGGTTTCACTGCCATAAAGAAGAGTACTAAGGACACAGGCTTGATAGACAAGGACTTTTGTTTTTGCAGTAAGCTTCCTGTTCTCCAAGACTCTTTTTCTTAACCTGTTCATTGTTGTTGCTGCCTTACCAATCCGGATGTTGATTTCCTGATCTAGGGATAATTTGCTATTTACCACTGATCCTAGATATGTAAAATGGTCTACCATCTCTAGTTCGGCGTCGTCAATAAAGATTGATGGTACCCCATGTGCACCTTGTGACATAATCTGTGTCTTCTTTTTGCTAATTGTTAAACCAAATTCAGAACAAGCACTGGAGAATGCAGATAGTAGACATTGCAATTCTTCCTCAGAGTGGGTCGTAACTGCAGCATCATCTGCAAAAAGCATATATATATATATATATATATATATATATATATATATATATATATATATAGTGTGTGTGTGAGATAAACAGACACATAAATATTAAGAGAGATAGCGAGAGTTAGAGAGAGAGAAAGAGAGAGAGAGAGAGAGCGATAGGCAGTGATAAAGTGTTCACAGCATTAGCGCTGTGATGTTCTCATCGTTAGTATTGTGATGTTCACAGTATCAGATAATGATGTTCACAGCGTTAGTATTGTGGTGTTCACAGCGTATGTACTGTGATGACCACAGCGTTACTATTGTGATGTTCATATCGTTAGTATTGTGATGTTCACAGCGTCAGATTGTGATGTTTACATTGTCAGATTGTGATGTTCACAGCGTCAGGCTTGTGATGTTCACAGCATTAGTATCGTGTTGTTCACAGTGTCATGTTGTGATATTCACAGCATTAGTATTGTGATGTTCACAGCGATAATGCTGCTTCCCCCCCCCCCCCCCCCCACACACACACACACACACACACACACCTGTAGTATTGATCTTTGTGTTGAAAGGAAATGTATCAACAATAAAAACAAGTTTATAAGTAGTAGGTAATATTTTTTTATTTTAAATTCTCATATCCTTTTACAGGACATCGCTGTCAACAGTAGCATCTTTCAGCTGTCTGTTGATTTCTTGGCAAGATTACGCTCAGTAGTTTGCCATTGCTTTCTGAGCGGCCGGCTCAGTTGTCCTGCAAGTCACCAGCGGGGGTAGAACCGCTTCCAGTTCTCGCCCGCTACGAGACTCTGCGTGATAAACGGGATTACGGAGAAAGTGGTGTAACCCCTCGGCCAGAGAGACCGGCAGTAGGTAATATAAGGAACACAAAAACAATAGCTAAAGTGAGAGGAGGGAAACACGACTGCAGACAGGAACGTGTATTGAAGATAAATGCTAAAAAAAAAAAAAAAAAAAAAAAAAAAAAATAAAAAGCCATTAGGTAATATAAGAAATAAATCAATACCAGGTGAAGTGAGTTGAGGGAAACACGATTGCAGACAGAAAAGTATGGGGAAGTTAAAAGCAACAAATATTCTAGACCTTCGCGGAGACGGAAGCAAAAATTAATCTTCAGGTGTATCAGTATATATCTGTCACGGAGAACTGCAACTTCTCTCCAGCTCTGAGGGCAGACAAATTTATCAAACATGGCAGCATAAACACAACGTTTTAATATACATTTTACAAATTTAAACATGAAAATAAACCTCCGTGGCGATAATAATGACAAGATAGCTGCGATCTCAAGCAACTGAAACACAGCCTCCCAACCTGGCAACTCTATCTGGCCGATGCGCTTTCCGTGAGAGGTCATGTTGCCAAAGGAAGGACCACCTTGAGTGAGACAATATTTTAATGTGGATACATTTGGGGAGTATGTTGTGCAGTTGGTCGTATCTTGCAATTCCAGTTTCCGAGCATAAATTGTACATTTTAACATCTAGAATTGCTCGAGTTTATTAGCGCCATTCCGCACTGGCCGTCAAATGAGCTTAGATAAATAATATTTAAGAACTAATAGAATTCGAGAAGGTTCTGGAGAAATGTGTACTCAATGACATTTGTAATGTAACATTGTCTGGACCTGGTTCTATATATAGTCATGTTCCCGCAGTGTTTGCGTGTAAAGAGCGATTGTATTGGCGTTGTTATTTGTGTAATAGAGAGGTTCTCAGGCTGGGCGGTTCTGGTCTCCTTTTGTGGGTGGCGAAGAGATCCCAGGTGTGATTTCTGGACAAGTTTAAAGTTCAGTAGTTTGCCATTGCTTGTATAAATAAAACAGACAAATAATCACCCTATACACAGATTATAATCCAGCAGTTTTAAACATAACACACTGTCACTTAATATAAGAAGGTCCATAAACAAATGTAAAAATATATTATATGGCTCTCATAGAGGTAGAAGAAAGAATAAGAGATTAGATGACACACTAGATATTGTAAAAATGGAAAGCTATAGTTACTATGTCGGGATTGTAACTCGACAGCGCCCCACTGCAGTAAAAAGTCCTTTAAACTTGTCCTTTAAAAAGCTCTAATCACCAGCCAGGTCTATCATCCACCTCAACCCACTACTATGGAATATTGTCAAAATTCGTATCTAGCCATTGAAATAGCAGCATAGGTCTCATACTTTTATATTAACCCAGCTTAGGTCAACCAGCAAACACATTTGACAGTAATACTGTGTCCGGTACATCAAAGAACATTTAAAGAAGAGATTTGACTGGTCGGTTCCAATGCGGTTAAATTAATACACATAAATATCAATTGGAGAACCGTTTGATGCCACTAAAACAGCTCACAAACAGATTCACAAGTATTGTATGCAGCTCATATAAGAAGAAGGAAGAAGTAGAGATCAGAGGACACACTAAACAACATAAAAATGTAAAACTATAGTTACCATGCCGAAATGTCAGAAGGAAAGTACTGAATGTTATTGTGAACCTGTTCTGTTGTGTGGCGAAAATCAATGCGAATGAACAAATTAGAATTGAGTTTAGCGTGGGCGAATGGATAAGAGCACTCGCTCTTAAACTTTCGGTATACTGATACCGAGGTAGCGTGTTCAACCCCCAATGGTCATTTGGATTAAAATGTTGATTTCTCGTCCTTGACTTGGGGACGTAATTAACAATCTCCTCAGAAATCGGAGTGGGTTCACCTGATGGCGAGGGACATTGGTAATAGGGAAAGCCAACCCGCACGCAAAAATCAGTCCAGTGCACTTAACTAGAAGCACGAGTATAGATCACGCTTGAGTTCACAGCGAGCGAACAAACTAGGATGAGTTTTGAGGCAGGGACATGTGGTTTCTGTAACGAAAGTTGCGAATACCTTGCACGGCCAGAAAACTAACAACTAGTGCCTGTATGAGGCTAATTGAAGTAGAACAGAGTACAGTATCTATAAAACACAGACGGTGTGCTTTGGTAATATAATGAGAAGAGGAGTATTGGAGAACATCGTGACCACTGAAAAGACTAGCGGTGGAAGAGACAGTCATAATTTTGGACACATTATGAGAAGAAGCCGGCTTCTGTGGCTAAGGGCTTGCGAACGCGGTTTGTGAGCCCGTATACCCGGGTTCGAAACGCAGCGGTGCTGGTTTTTTTTCGAAAAAGATATAGGGGCCGGTCGTTCAGAAAGCAATGGCAAACTACTGAACGTAAAATGTGCCCAGGAATCAAAAACAGCGAAAATGCTGGGGTTGACTGCTACGTCCTGTGAAGGACATGCAACTTAATTTTAGAATTTTTTATGAGAAGTAATAAATTAGAGAACTGTTAACAACTCGCAGGATTGAGGGGGAAAGAACAAGGGAAGGGCAGAAAAGTAAATACCTGGATGGCTTGGCACGTGGTATGGTCGGGACAAAAGCACAGAGCTGATCCACGACTCTGGTGATAGTGGGAGATGGTGGAACATGACCGCCAACGCTTACCAGGATGGCACATGATGATGATGGTGAGTGGAGACGGACCGAGATAGTTGAGGAATGTCATCAATTTAGTTGATACTTGATGGCCTAAGACCGTGTCATGCAGGAATGTTAACAATAAAGTTGATACTTGATGGTCTAAGACCGTGTCATGCAGGAATGTTAACAATAGAGTTGATACTTGATTGTCTAAGACCGTGTCCTGCAGGAATGTCATCAATAGAGTTGATACTTGATGCTCTAAGACCGTGTCATGCAGGAATGTCATCAATAGAGTTGATACTTGATGGTCTAAGACCGTGTCATGCAGGAATGTTAAAAATAGAGTTGATACTTGATGTTCTAAGACCGTGTCGTGCAGGAATGTCATCAATAGAGTTGATACTTGATGCTCTAAGACCGTGTCATGCAGGAATGTCATCAATAGAGTTGATACTTGATGGTCTAAGACCGTGTCATGCAGGAATGTTAACAATAGAGTTGATACTTGATTGTCTAAGACCGTGTCCTGCAGGAATGTCATCAATAGAGTTGATACTTGATGCTCTAAGACCGTGTCATGCAGGAATGTCATCAATAGAGTTGATACTTGATGGTCTAAGACCGTGTCATGCAGGAATGTTAACAATAGAGTTGATACTTGATGTTCTAAGACCGTGTCGTGCAGGAATGTCATCAATAGAGTTGATACTTGATGCTCTAAGACCGTGTCATGCAGGAATGTCATCAATAAAGTTGATACTTGATGGTCTAAGACCGTGTCATGCAGGAATGTCATCAATAAAGTTGATACTTGATGGCCTAAGACCGTGTCATGCAGGAATGTCATCAATAAAGTTGATACTTGATGGTCTAAGACTGTGTCATGCAGGAATGTCATCAATAAAGTTGATACTTGATGGCCTAAGACCGTGTCATGTAGGAATGTTATCAATAAAGTTGATCCAGAACACGGAGAACCGAGACCTGCGGAGAGACATGAACGCCTACGTCACATGGCAAGGCACGCGATGAAAAGATTTAAAAAGGCTACTTCACGTCCATCCCTGAGGGGAGAAATCCCGCTTTAGTGTTTTCCATTTAGGCATGCTTGTTTGATTTTTAATTTCTGGAAATATTAACATGTTCGTGTCCCGCTTTGTAATCATAAATTGATTTCCTGGCGTGAGTTATGATCTAGTGATGTTGGTCGTTAATGACGTTCTATTTTACTCCTTGTTGTCATCCCAACAGAAGAGGCGATCCCTGTAGATTTGGCTTTCTCGTTTGTCTCTTGACTGTAAGGTTTCATTTTCTCCTAGTTCGTTCTTTGTTTTTTCTTCTTCTTTGTTTTCCATTTTTATTAGCTTTTAATATGTTTGTTCTTTTACGGTTGTTTCCTTGTTTTTGTCTTTCTTTGTTGTTGATGTTGTTGTCTAGCTGCTGCTGTTCTTTTTATTTATCATTTTAAAAACTTCTTTCGTTTTATTTTTATGGGTGTCGTTTTTTTTTTAACCTTTTAAATTCGTTAGTTAGATTTTTGTTTGTGTCTTTCTATTTATAAATATTTCTTTCTTTACTGTTTCTTTATTTTTTTGTCTTGCGCCTTCATTCCTCTATAGTGCGCTTATTTATGTTTCTTTCTGTCTGTCTTCCTTTTTGTTTATGTTATCGACTGTAATTGTTGTCGCCTGCATTTTTGCCGATTATTTATTTCAATGGAAATGTGAACAATGAGCAGAGAAGCAGAAAAACATCTAATGGCAGTGGAAATGTGATTTCCGAGGAAAATTCAATGAATGCCTATCCATCCAGTGCCACCCATCAGGCTCTGGAACATCAGCTATTTCTCCCCACGGCTCTTCACAGCAAAAGTGGAAGAAGATTATGCTGACAGACAGAAAAACCAATCACAAGTCCTACAAGAAACACATGAAAACCGTAAACTGACTAGAGAAATTAGATGTAGACAGTTAAGATTCTTTGGGCAAGTTATGATAAGAAATAAACTAGAGAACTTGGTGATAACTGGCAAGATTGAGGGAAAATGAACAAGGGGAAGGCAGACAAGTAAATACCTGGACGGCTTGGTCACGTGGCGTGGTGGAGACAAAAACACAGAACTATCTGGAGACAAAAACACAGAACTATCTACGACATTGGTGATCGTGTGAGATAACCAAATATGACCGCCCATGCTTATCGGCATGGCACACGATGATGACTCATATAATCCGTAGCGCGTAGTTTAGAGAATGTATGTTGTTGTAACGTATGCCTTATGTATCTGCAAGATAAAAAGAGTATTCCCTCCACAACTGAGGATTGAACGCAAACCGCTTTTCTGTCAACGTATAGCACGATCCCACTACGCTATACGGGAGAAAAAAACACTGAAGTTCAAACTCGGAGAATTAACGACACATGTTTTGCGCAATGCAGAGCTGTCAACGGATGAAAAACGCTAATAGCGGAACTAACTGGCCCTGAATTTCCCCATACTTGAACTTCATTTAACAATTAACGTGGCAATGAAGTCACAAACATCCAAATTTACGACCCTGGCTAGAAAATAACAGAGGGTAATTAATAAATAACATATCACCATTCATGCGCCAATAGCAGCTGCTTTGGCAAGGAACAGTCGCTGCTGAATGGCAAATCTTGATTGCATCCACAAGAAACAAATTATATCTAACAGCCTGCTAATACAGTTTCGTGTCTACTCTTTTATGATTAACGCGCCGTCTTTAACGATGGGAATCGCGTACAAATTTGTTCAGTATAGTTATCTATGAGCGCATTCAGTCGTGGAATTGTAAGTCAATTACTGTGGAAAAATAGAATAGGTGGGTGGAAAATAGTTTCATGGGTGTTGTAACTATAGATTTTTGAAGTATTTTAATTTAGTAAAAATTATGGATTTTGTTTTCTTTGTTTTCTTTTTTTTTTTTTTTTAACCAGATGTGAACATCGAAGGAAAATGGGTTATAAATAGCATCGTCTCTAGAAATTTGCATTGATTTGGCCTTATTACACGTCATTGTGGTTTTGATTCGAGCTTAGTTTAGTTTAGTCGACGGATCAACATCACGGCTCACGGGTGTAACCCATAAGCGCTACGTTCTACTCCTAACTCAAGCCTGAGTCTGGATAATCTCAGCTCAGCGTACGAACTCCGTAGCACCGACGAGGATCCTGAAATACTGTCTGTAGATTTTTAACTCAAAAATTTGCCAGAGAAGAGCCGTTAGGCTATTCTTTTTCGATTTCCAACTGCCAAGGGATCTTTTACGTGCGCAACAATACACCTGGGCATCCGATCTCACTACCCAGAGACCAGGGGAAATTTTTGTTTCTAGAAATCCACGTGAAAATATCCCGGTCCTCACCGAGGCTTGACACCATACCTCGAGACCACTCACCCCCCCCCCCTTTTTTTTTTAATTTGAGAGTAATGGAAGGAATAGTTCCTAGAAGAAGAGCAGGGCTAACTACTACGACGGAGACAAGGGAGAGCAAAGAAAGACACCCTAGGCATGGACATTACAGTGGCAGGGAAACTAGCACAGGATCGAGAGTCTTGTCAGTGGGTTGTGGTAGCGGCGACGTTCTGCACAGGATATGTTACATGATGATGATGCTGAATTGAGACTGGACACTGTAGGAGTTTGAGGTCCAGCTCACTTTGCTCTTTGCTTAACAACTCAACGTGTAGGGAACAGTCCCATAAATATGAGCATTTAGTATTTAACAATATATGGTGAATGAAACAGTAGTCAATTTAAATATAACAAAAAACAGAATGCTTCAAGATTAATGATGTATGTAATAATTAAATCAATTCAGATATTGAAAGTTTAACAGTTCATGATATAGGAAAAAGTCTCATAAATCTACACATTTAATTCTAAACAGCTCTTGATGTGTGGAATAGTTCCATAAATCTAAACATTAAATTCTAAGCAGTTCTTGGTGTATGACATAGTCCCATAAATCTAGATATTAAATTCTAAACAGTTCTTGATGTATGGAATAGTCCCATAAATCTAGACATTACATTCTAAACAGTTCTTGATGTGTGGAATAGTCCCATAAATCTAGACACTGACTCAGAAAGCATGCTGAGAAGGGTGAGAACAGGCAAGCTTCGTGCAGAGTGGCTTGCTTCGCTTCGGAGGTCACGGGTAGCAAGCATCACCTGGATCTTTTCTCCTGGGCATGCCGGTGTTCTGGGGATGTCCTGTTATTTTCCCGAGAGGAAGTTGGAATCAACAAGCACATCTTTAAACTTATTATATGTTGGGATTATTGACTGACTTTGGTCTACACTCCTCTCTTCTGTCTTCCCTTCCATATATCTATTTCTTTCACTCTCTCTGTTATTCTCTCACCACATACTCAGACAACAGTTCCTTTCAACAATAAATAAAAGATTTATTAATAAAAACTATGTCTGGTGTATGTATGGATATTGTCTATGTAGTTGGTATGTTCTTCTAGTGTGGCTGCCAGATAAGATGTTGATAGATAGTACCGTGTCTTCTCTCGTCTCTTCTCTCGGCTAAAGTACAGGACAGTACATAGATACAACAGAACGGTCTCACCCTGAATGCTCCGTCTGCTTGAGTCTGTAGATATATCCGTTTTTTGTTTTTAATGAAAAAATGTTCACCACTGTATCAATGTACTTAAACAGATCACTATATGCTGTCAGCTTAAACTGAATGTTCGTGGCTTTCTTATAGCGTTCTTAAATCCATCCTGGAAAACACATCGAGTTTCTAGTATTCTCTATTTTTGTCCTGTAAAAGTTCTACACTGGATAGTTCGTAATTGGTATAGGCATTTGGTATGCACCTTGCAACTCTTCGATACTGAGTCATTTGAGTCTTTTGTTTTTAGTTTGTATGATCTCTATTTTCCGTTCTCTGTCCTCCTGACTTATTACGATGACACTTCTTTTCTTTCCTTTCTTATGCACAAGTGTCGTGCTTTATTACTTTAAAGTGCTTTCTTGTGGGTTATCAACACTGAGTGATCTTGACCACAGCCATCTGTGTTATATCTTAGTTGATAAGTCTCGCACTGGTATGGGAACCTGTGTGATATACATTTAATAATGAGATCTGTGTCTGCTTCCTCTTCTCTCCTATGTGAGTGTCTTTTCCTCCAGCCGAAATGAAAAGGCTTCCGAAAAAACCCACTCTGACATAGGATAGAAGATTCACCTAACGTCTATACTATTCCTACTAATAGAAAGAAATGTTAAATGCACTTCACGCACATCTATATTCCTATGCTAAAACTATACTCTAATATATTAATACCTTATTTAGGCATCTATGTTCCTGGAATCGAAAAACACTTAGCTAATAACACACTACTATCCCCTCTTTCCATCATTAGGGACGTGTATTTCTATTCCCACTCAGGAACATATCTCCTTCAGTTCAGTTTGGAACACACACTAAACTCTCACAAAGAAGTGGACACTCTTTATAGGTCATTTTTGCCGCATAGTCCTTGACCTTGCTTGACACCTCAAGTCCATACTTCATTATCACCGTTAGTGGAAAATTACAGATCTGAAACTTTTCCGTTATTCATACATCCAGACCGCAATATGCTGTCCAATAATGCTGTCTGCCTTTGTCGCAAACCAATTTTTCCACGCGACAGGTTACCTGGGCTGTTGGCGGCCCCTTCTGTGTCTTGACCTATAAACACATGTGCCTGGTCACTCCGTTGGTGGTTACCCTTACTGCTTCGTTTGTTAACCCTTCTTCTACCTGGTTAGTCGGTGTATACAGTCGTCTATCTGGGAATCATTAACTCTCAGTATTCCACGACATAGGCCCCCTCTTAAGAGATTAGACCGCGTCGAATCTTTCTCACTGTAGGTTTGATTCCCATGATCCACAACCCTAGTCTTCTTCCTCCGGAGCTGGATGTCTGGATAAGAAATCTGCTCCTACATTCTCCTTACCAAGGATATATTCCACTGTGAAGTCCAGTTGCAGCAACAACGTCCATCACATCCACCGTGCGTTGAGCTTCTGCGAAGTAGCTATTAACATCACGTGTTGGTGATATGATTGGATCCTCACATGGCTCACCTCATTATCCAGTAGGCGCTCTAATTGACACCCTACTATACTACTCACGACTGAAACTAGTGTTGGCTCCTCGCTCCTGTACGTCCCGTCGACCTCCTTTCCACTGGCGTAAGCGATGGATCACAATACAGATAGATTGTCCCATCCTGATTGTAACACTGCTTCCATGTCCTCTTGGTTTCCCCCGGCTTTGCCTCTGGGGATGTTCCACCTCGTCCTCGATGGACCGAGTCATCTTTCCCAAATCTCCTGGACTTTTGCTTCCAGGACCATCTTGGGCGATATTGTATCTGGTCAGCCAATCTTTGGTTGGAGTCCTGGGTATTCCGCGTCTTTTCCGACGTTACCCACCCCTTTTGAACTTGGTTACCGGTGAAACTTTCACTCTTGTCCTTTCCCTGACTTGTGATTTCCCTCCTCCTGTCGTTGGGTAAATCTGACCTATCACGTACTGTCCCATAGGCCCTCCTATGTTGTACTGGCGATCTCTGGTCTTCGTCTGGACTGGTAACTTTTGTCCCACTGGCTGCCATCACCATAAAGTGCGAAGCGTTGCTCCCGGATCTCTCTTCATATTTCCTAATGAGATGTCTAGGGAGATTTTTCTTCTCTTCCCCGATCCGTATTTTGTAGAGGTTCTTGGACACCACCTTTTCCACAGGATAAGGTCCTTTCCATCCTACTTGGAGTATATTGGTCTCTGCTGGACTCCACACTTCCACTTTGTCTTCCACTTTAAGAGCTAGTTTCCTCTTAATTCGCTTGTTGGGTGGTGCTTTCTGGCACTCCGAACAAGACTTCACCCACCGGCGTACATCTCCGGTCATTCCTGGCCAGCAATAATGGCCGGAAATTTTCTGCAAGGTCTCTCTGACACTCATATGTCGATTCTCGCCTATGATGTGTCCACTCTGAAGAATGTGAGGACGGTGGGTCTCTGGAACCACCCACTGCTCGTGCAGGTTATCTCCCCTCCCAGCTCTCCGATAGAGTAGTTGATTCTTCAGAAAGTACTGTCCCCGTTCTGGTGGCTCAGCACTTCTTTGCAGCTTCCTGTAGCAAGGATGCAACGTAGTATCCTTCCTCTGGGCAGTATGCAATTCTCCTGTCCCTGAGTTGTCGCATAGTGTCTCTGTCTCTTTTTCCTTCCCTTGAGATCCACTGACTACTGTTCCCTTGTGGGTTGGCTGTTTGGGCATTCCCAAAAAGACATATTTCGTACCAATGATCATGGGAAATAAGGAGTCCGATAATACAGCAGCTGGAATAATGCCCGTGACGTACCTAGATTTAATCTCCACCTTGGCGATTGGCAGCGTCATGGTAACAGCACTCCTCATTGCTGGCTGTATTTCTATGGTCTCCCCTGTAAGTTGGTCTGGGCTTACCAAGCTGGCGTCCACCACCGCTTCCCCATCCAAACCTGTATCGTAGAGACAAGCAACCTGTTGGCCATTTACTTCAATCAGTTCCACCACAGGTGGTCTCTCTTGGTCCTGAGTGTCTTTCATCTCCTTGACCGTTTCCTTGCCTTCCTCTTTTAATTCCTCGAGGTTGGTTATGCAATTGGCATCGTTTGCTTTGCATCTGCAGTCCACAGTATTATGTGTTATCGACTGGCAGTGTGTGCACCCTGTTCCCTTCCTAGGTTTCCGTGTGTCCTTTTTGTTCCTTTCTCCTTCGCCGACCTCAGCCTTGTCTGTGATCACCGATGTAGGAATCACTTTGCATGCTGCGAAGTAAGAACTTTTAGGTTTCGATCTGCAGTCCTTCGTGTTGTGAGATGGCACTTTGCAGAATGAACACCACCTCTCAGACCACTGTCGTTTCGCTTGAGAATTCGAGGTGCTCTGGTTTCCTAACTTCACCTTCTCTGAACTCTCCTCTGTGTGCTTTATATAAGGTTCCACTTTTTCTCCTTCCCAGTTTTTCGGTTTCTTTTTCTCTTGTTTCTCCTGACCTTTGGTTTGTGTACTTAGTTCCGCCGCCTCCCCATGTACCTCTACGAATCGTTCCGCCAGCTTATTCACAACATCAATCCGTTCCGCCCCTTGTTCTCCAAAGACGTTTCTGAGAGGTTTCGACATTTGCTTTCGCATCTGGTCGACCACCATCATCTCTTCGAGACTCTCATAATCCCTCTTGAATTCTGCCAAGTCCATCCATTTCTGGAGATAGGATTTCAGCCTTAGACTGTAGGCGGCGAATAGTTCTCCCGGCTCTCGTCTAGACGATCTAAACTTCTTCCTATACGTTTTTGCTGTGACTTCATAATGTTTCATCAAAGCGGCTTTTAATTCCTCGTACTGATTTTCCTGTCCTGGTGGTAGGCGTGTGTAGACCTCGTACCCTGAACCACGTAAGGCCTGGGATAATTTAAGAGCCCATCGGGTCCTATCTAGTCCCATAGCGACTGCCATAGCCTCGAACCGATCCAAAAACTGGTATATCTTCTCTTTACTTTCATCAAAGACCGCCAAGGGAAACTTCATGGCATGGTAACCCTGTCCAATCATGTGGGTTGCCCCAGGTGAAGATGAACTTCCTTCTGCAGCATCTATTTCACCCTTAGTTTGTGTCTTGAGCTCTAGTTCTCGCATGCGGTATTCATGTTCCCTTATCTTGTGGGCTTCTTCTGCTTCCAACTGGGCCTTCCGCTCCTCCCTTTCCGCTTGACGAAACTCTCGCTCTCTTTCTTGTATGTAATCAGTTAGCTCGGAACCAGCTAAACCAATTGCCTCCCCGTTGGCCCTCAGTTCGGCTGTAGTTACTTTAGGAGTTGCCATAGTTAAAGCAGGTAAGTCAGCACGTTGAGTAAAGACACCTCAAGGCAGTAAAGAAGTACTCACTATACAATTATATTCCACCTAGAACCTACATCATTTATCTATGTCTATCTAATATTATAACTCTACAACACCACACAGTACATCACAACCACTCTCTCATCCACAAGAGGAGATATAGGATAAAGACTTATGTAGACGTGTGACCGTGTGACTAGGTATGTACTGTGTCTTACCACCTATCTACATTCACTCTGTCTGGAACTATCTCACTGTAAAGTCACCAGCATTAATGAAATGTTTCTACCATAAATGTAATGGCACCATATATCCAATGGACGTCCTTCCATTAAAAGTCATCAATATATACTTATATTTATTCCAATCAGTATGTCCCAACATGCAGGTACTCCGCTATGCCTGTGCCAATATGCAGGTACCCCTCTATGCATATGCCCTGTTATGCTTTCAGGTCATATGGGTATAATGTCTGTATCCCGCTCGCTCCACCAATTATGTCCTGTTATTTTCCCGAGAGGAAGTTGGAATCAACAAGCACATCTTTAAATTTATTATCTGTTGGGATTATTGACTGACTTTGGTCTACACTCCTCTCTTCTGTCTTCCCTTCCATATATCTATTTCTTTCACTCTCTCTGTTATTCTCTCACCACATACTCAGACAACAGTTCCTTTCAACAATAAATAAAAGATTTATTAATAAAAACTATGTCTGGTGTATGTATGGATATTGTCTATGTAGTTGGTATGTTCTTCTAGTGTGGCTGCCAGATAAGATGTTGATAGATAGTCTCCGTGTCTTCTCTCGTCTCTTCTCTCGGCTAAAGTACAGGACAGTACATAGATACAACAGAACGGTCTCACCCTGAATGCTCCGTCTGCTTGAGTCTGTAGATATATCCGTTTTTTGTTTTTAATGAAAAAATGTTCACCACTGTATCAATGTACTTAAACAGATCACTATATGCTGTCAGCTTAAACTGAATGTTCGTGGCTTTCTTATAGCGTTCTTAAATCCATCCTGGAAAACACATCGAGTTTCTAGTATTCTCTATTTTTGTCCTGTAAAAGTTCTACACTGGATAGTTCGTAATTGGTATAGGCATTTGGTATGCACCTTGCAACTCTTCGATACTGAGTCATTTGAGTCTTTTGTTTTTAGTTTGTATGATCTCTATTTTCCGTTCTCTGTCCTCCTGACTTATTACGATGACACTTCTTTTCTTTCCTTTCTTATGCACAAGTGTCGTGCTTTATTACTTTAAAGTGCTTTCTTGTGGGTTATCAACACTGAGTGATCTTGACCACAGCCATCTGTGTTATATCTTAGTTGATAAGTCTCGCACTGGTATGGGAACCTGTGTGATATACATTTAATAATGAGATCTGTGTCTGCTTCCTCTTCTCTCCTATGTGAGTGTCTTTTCTTCCAGCCGAAATGAAAAGGCTTCCGAAAAAACCCACTCTGACATAGGATAGAAGATTCACCTAAGGTCTATACTATTCCAACTAATAGAAAGAAATGTTAAATGCACTTCACGCACATCTATATTCCTATGCTAAAACTATACTCTAATATATTAATACCTTATTTAGGCATCTATGTTCCTGGAATCGAAAAACACTTAGCGAATAACACACTACTATCCCCTCTTTCCATCATTAGGGACGTGTATTTCTATTCTCACTCAGGAACATATCTCCTTCAGTTCAGTTTGGAACACACACTAAACTCTCACAAAGAAGTGGACACTCTTTATAGGTCATTTTTGCCGCATAGTCCTTGACCTTGCTTGACACCTCAAGTCCATACTTCATTATCACCGTTAGTGGAAAATTACAGATCTGAAACTTTTCCGTTATTCATACATCCAGACCGCAATGTGCTGTCCAATAATGCTGTCTGCCTTTGTCGCAAACCAATTTTTCCACGCGACAGGTTACCTGGGCTGTTGGCGGCCCCTTCTGTGTCTTGACCTATAAACACATGTGCCTGGTCACTCCGTTGGTGGTTACCCTTACTGCTTCGTTTGTTAATCCTTCTTCTACCTGGTTAGTCGGTGTATACAGTCGTCTATCTGGGAATCATTAACTCTCAGTATTCCACGACAGGGGAATGAACAGGCGGACAGATTGGCTGGCTCGGCAGAACTTGGTGGAGTATTGATGCATGACAAGGCAGATGTGGTTGCGGCCTTGTGGGAGCACGTGTACACCTCGGAGGAGCAAATGGATCACCATAGTCTGGTTAGAATGAGGCAGCGAGGAGTGACGAGGGGATCTGGCCGACGCTCGACGCTCAGAGGATAGGCGAGACGGACATATAATTAGATTGCTACTGGAACTATTGGTGTTGGAACTCTTCGCTGGTTGCTGAGGATGGGGACGTAGCGCTTATGGGAATGTCCCGAATGCTGTGATGTCGGTTCCTAGATCAATCAATCAATCAATAAATCTAGACACTGAAAACCTAACTGTTTGTGATGTATAGAATATTAAAGCAAATCTAGACAGTGAATTCTCATCAGTTCATGATGTTTGAAACAGTCCAGTAAATGGAGGTCAGCGTGGTCGAATGGATAAGAACGTATGTTCTTGAACATCAGGTGTGCTGATGCCGAGGTAGAGGGTTCAACCCCTACACTGGTAAGTTGGAAAACAAATTTGATTTCTCGTCCTTGCGAACGTAAATTACAGGTAACTCAGAAGTCGGAGTGGGTTCGCCTGATGCAGAATGGCACTGGTAATAGTGAAAGCTAGCCCACACAAATTATATATGAAACAATTCAGCAAATCCAGGCATCGACGGATTCGGGGTTCATTTTGTATAAAACAGTCCCGCAAACCGAGACATTAAAAGCTTAACAGTTTTTGATGTATTAAACAGTAAAGTGGATCTTGAAATTGATTACTTAATACATTATGGTGTATGAAACAGTCCACTAATTCTAGACATTAAATTCTTTAGGCGTTTATGTTCTATGAAATAATTCAGTCAATCTAGACACTGAAAACCTATTGATGACGATTGAAAATGTCTACAGGGTCTGGCTCTGCTTGAAATCTTCTGAGAGTAAAGATTAAAGTAAAAGAGAGAGAAAGTAATCTCTCTTGAAGACACTTGATTCTGGATACAAATTATAAATTGATGAGCCAGCGTTTAGTTGATTACCCCAATTATAACAAGCGATATTTAAGCAGACGGCAGGTCAGCCAATCTAATGTCACATAAATATAGAGGGCTTCTTTCTGTTGGCAAAAATGTCGTTTCTGTTCAATTTTATTGGTAATGCCATTGATTATAATCAGCAGGTGTGTTAGCGTAGTTCACAGGGAGATACGCTGATATTGTCATGAACGCGGTCGAACGAGGGTCGACGTCTCGATAAGTGAGGGAAAGACATGCCAGTTATTTCTCCGTGCATCCAGGCCTATGAAATATGATGACTTTTTCATATCACAGACCCCTAGAAGCTTCTTGATTTGGGACTGTTTTTAACATCATGGCGGGCAGGGACATCGGTATCAGAAATGATTGGCAGTACACGAGAAAGATGGTTGTGGACAAGCATGATCATCAACATTACGCGCATGGAAAATGAGTAAAAGAATGACATTCTAGGATACAGGCCAATCTCTGCAAAATAGAAACCATCGAAACTGAGCAGTGCACTTGCCAACATGGCCTCGGACGAAAGAACACATAATGCAAATGTGCCATCTCTTTGAAAACTAGTGATATAAAACTTGTTCTTCTACTACCGCAGATGTCCTTAATTGGTCACAGTGTTCTCCAATGCTTCTCTTCTCTTTGTATGGTCAAAGCTCACCGTGTCAGTCTTATAAATATGTATTCTCTTCTACTTTCTTTAGCCTCATTCGGCAAATAGATGTTAGTTACCCTGGCCGTCCACGATATCTGCAACATTCGTTTCACACACCACATGTCTCCACACCCATCCCAGTTTGTTCATTCACTTTTATTCCTACTATAGAACAGAACAGGTTGGAAATAACACTCAGTTTTTTGTTTTCTGACATTCCGACATGGTAACTATAGTTTTCAGTTGTTACGTTCTCTGGTGAGTCCTGTCGGTACTGTGGCCAAGGCGTTACGAACGCATTTCGCAATCCCGCATACAGCGTTCGAAACACAGATGCCGGCGATTTGGAAGCAGATCGCCTTGTGCTGCTTTTTATACAGTGGCGTGAGTGCCAATCGTTCAGAATGCAATGGACAACTACTGAACGTAAACTTGCCCTGAAATCAGAAGTTGCTTAGTTAGTTGTATATCCTTTACACGGCGTTGCAGTGAATCCCAACATGTTAGGCTGTTTTGATTTTTTGGCAAATTTATGTTCAGTGGTTTGTCAATGCTTTCTGAAAGACTGCACTCATACCATTTTATGATAACCAACGCAAGGCTGCTAAATCGCTCACAGCTGTGTTCGCGGCGTGCGGGATTACGAATTGCGTCCGTAACTCCATCAACTTAGAGCCGGCAATTTTCTCTAAAAAAAAAAGTTAGTTGCTTATTCTTTACAGAACGTAGCAGTCAACCCCAGCATTTTTGGGCTGTTTGTGATTCCCAGGCACGTTTACGTTCAGTAGGTTGCCATTGCTTTCTGAACGACCGGCACTCATACCATTATAGAGAAACCAATGCAAGGCGTCTGCTCCCAAATCGCCTGCATCTGTGTTTCGAATGCGGTATGCAGGATTACGAAATTGCGTCCGTAACCCATTCGCCACAGAGCCTGTATTTTTCCATAAGGTTCCCGATAAAACACCGCCATTCAGATGCAAGATCAACTAAACACATCAGATTGGAGGTCGCAACAACTAGGTCTAAGAATAAAGGTGCCGTTAAAACATCACAAATCAGATGCAAGATCAACTAAACACACTGGATGGGAGGTCACAACAACTAGGTCTAAACATAAGGGTGCCGACAAAACACCACAAATCAGATGCAAGATCAGCTAAACACACTGGATGGGGGATCGCAACAACTAGGTCTAAGAATAAAGGTGCCGTTAAAACATCACAAATCAGATGCAAGATCAACTAAACACACTTGATGGGAGGTCACAACAACTAGGTCTAAACATAAGGGTGCCGACAAAACACCACAAATCAGATGCAAGATCAACTAAACACACTGGATGGGAGGTCACAACAACTAGGTCTAAACATGCATAAATAAAGAAAAGATAAAGATAATGTGAAAAAACCAGGCAAATGATAACCCAATCTCCCTTGGTGAAACCTCACTTTAAGAGGCTGAAGCATAAACATATTTCTGTAGCCATTTAGACGCAGTGGGGAGAACACATAAATATATTAAAATATTAATACAAAAGGCAAGACGACCTTCTGTAGCACTGGGAAATTTGTGGATGTCGAAAGAAATATTTTTATTAGAACCAAGCTAGTATGCTAAGTTAGTTGCATATCCTTTACATGACGTAGCAGTCAACCCCGGCATATTTTGGCTGTTCGTGATTCCTGGGCATGTTTACATTTAGTAGTTTGCCATTGCTTTGTGAATGACCAGCACCCATACCATTTCATTAAAAAACTAACGTAAGGCGGACTAAGCTTAGTATATATAACTCTAATATCCAACGTGGCGGATAGGTATTGAACCGTTAAGGCCTCTTGAGTGTTTATTCTTGTGGCTACGGTTTACATTCACATTTTCCTCAAGTTAGACTGGTAGTACATGGTTCCGTCGCCCTGCTACTGAGAGAGTGCGTGGCGCGTCACTGTGAGCTGTGAAATTCGTGTCAAATGTTTTTACACCTGTCCGTTTTTGTTTGTACAGTGAATTGCATATTTGGAACAATGGCGACCTGGTGTTGCTAAATTGACTGATTTGCCTTTTCGGGTCACGGGTGAATTTTCTCAGGAGACTAGTCGTCGCTGGAGCTACTGAGTTCGTGCTTTGTGCGGTGCTTTCGGCGGGTCGCCCGCGGAAAGAGACCGAGCCATGTGGGATAAAACCCGTGTCAATTAGGTCTTTCTGGTGACTGCCGATTCCATAGATTCCGTGTTGGCATTTTGGTACCGCCATTATTCAGTGTATCTGTGTGGACTGTTGGCTTACCGAGACTCCTATTTGTTCCACTTTTCACACTGGACAATGAGGAGTATTTTGTGTGATATTCACTGGCATAGGAGCGGAGCATAATGGGGACGACAGGTTGCCGTGAAGTTGGGGCAGCGACTAACTAACTACCTAACCATCATCTCATCTCATCATGTTCCTCTTGAACCTTGCGATGTCGAGGTGAAGTATAAACAGCGAGAGAGTGCCCACTTCTGGGCTTCTTGTATCGATATTCCAATGGACTCTGTTATTCCCTGCGTCCAACGTTTACGTGGTCGGCCTCTTCGTCTGCTTCCCTCTGGTCTGTACATCATTGCTTGTTGTGGTATACTGTTGGTAACCTACTTGCATGGCCAAACCATTTGACTTGCTGTTTTCTAAAACTACCTAACTCTAATCTTGTATTAGTGTATAGTTCAGAAGTCTACAGAACGACTAGACGATAATTAATAAACACCATACATTCATTAATTGGTGCCTGCGGCGAATAGAGAAAAGGACTAAAGTGGTATAGCAGAGTCAGCAACGTGAAGTTCATGGACAGAACTAGACGCTTCATTCATTCATTCATTCATTCATTCATTCATTCATTCATTCATTCATTCATTCATTCTTTCATTCATTCATTCATTTCATTCATTTCATTCATTCATTTCATTCATTTCATTCATTCATTTCATTCATTTCATTCATTTCATTCATTCATTTCATTCATTCATTTCATTCATTCATTTCATTCATTCATTTCATTCATTTCATTCATTTCATTCATTCATTCATTCATTCATTCAGTAGCATGTCCTTTGCAGAACCTCGCTCCCATAACAACCTTCCGGTAAACCTCTCGATCATATGCAAGATGTCCCGCGTCCGAAACACCCATCTGGAGATCATCCGCCACATCCTGAACCCATCTTATCTTTGGCCTTCCTCTTCCTCTCTTCCCAGGCATATACCCCTCCATTATTGTTCTCTCCAAACTTTCGTGACGTTTCAAGTGACCAAAATATATCAATTTTCTTTGTTTTATCGTCTTTAATAGCCAACCTTCTTCCATATTCAGCACTTGAAGTATGGAAGCATTTGTTCTTTTCTTTACCCAAGATATTCTTAGAACTCGTCTATAACATGTATATTGAAAGGCATTTATGCGCTGTTCAGCTTGTTTAGTAAGTGTCCATGTCTCACAGGCGTATGTTGCAATGGGAAAGATGCATGCTCTTAAAAATCTAATTTATTCCGTTGTTTTAGTCTTTGAATAGCAACTGATAGTCGTCGTTTAATTTCTTTCATTGTGTCGCCGTTGTTGGTAATCAATGACACAAGATATTCAAAATTTTCCACCACCTCCAATTTTTCCTCATTAATATATTTCTCTCTCCATAGTAGTTTTATCTGTATGCATTATCTTTATTTTTGCTATGTTAAGATATAGCAAGTAGACGCTTACCTTTGAATAAAAAGGTGTGGAAAAGACGACAACGCTGGACAGGCCATACACAGAAAAAACCTGATGACAGTTAGTTGGTCGCGGTTTCAAATGCACAGCAAAGGGTCTCCCCCATTATGCTCCGTTCACGTGCCAGTCTTTTGTCTGAAACCCACATGGCAAATGAAAATAAAAGAAGAGACACAAACAATCGGTGAAGAAAATTTGAGACAGAGGTATAATATGGAGAGGACATAGACGAAGCTGCACGAGACAGCGAAAAATATGACGGTTTGAGGTGAGTTGGTTTGGATTAGGGCCCCAACTCGGGGATAACGGACGAAAAAAGAAAAAAACAAATATTTCTTGTTTGCTCAGTGTAAGTACTGCAGTTAACGCCTCGTATTGCAGTAAATCGCCACTTTCTCTTCAATGTTTATCTATTACCTTCCCACGCATGAACTTGTTGTCCTCGCCCTTACAGGGCAAAGTACCCCACACTGCCGTCTTTTCTAACCCCGTACTTCTGCGGTGATGAAAAATTTATGACCGATACAACTCCCTCCCTTGTATCATAGTCGTTTGTTAGCAGTTTGTTAACGCATGTACAGGAAAAGATAAACATTGCAGCCTTAACAGTAACAGCCGTCACTGAAGTTGCTGGTGTTCCCAGCCACGGCATAAACGCCATCCTATAAGATGGCACATAAATATTCTACTGGTTGTCTACCCTTGATTCACGGCGCGTTCAGGCCGCTATTGTTTCTGGCGAGTTAACATTCATTTTTATATTCACGTACAGAGCAATAGCACGCGCGTTGGTGCAATGACTAGGAAGTTAGGCTGACAATGGCATGAGAGAAGGGCATGATACCGTCACTCGGCGTTCTCTACGCGAGGAAAAGACTGACCACCAATTGCTATTGGCATTCCGGCCTAAAAATGTGATGGGCCCAGCATTTTACATAAGAACAAAACAAAATCCTGTAGCAGGAAGCTTCTGTGATTAACTTTAACACACAGTACAAATGTATTAATTTTGTTATGCTTGTTTCAAAATTGTACTATTTTCATTCTTTTGAAAATGCAGATGTTTTCTTTTCTTTCCTTTTCTGTTGTTGTTGTTGTTGTTGTTGTTGTTGTTTGTTTGTTTTGTTTTGTTAGTGCGTGTGTGTCTTATTTACATAATGTTCTATTGTTTCTATCTTTCACTATTCTACCACGCACAAACATTTCTGCGAAGAAAGGAAAAGTAAAGTACATAGTTTCCACGAATGTGTGCGATGATGTACCAGGCCCATCGCCCGTATGTTACTGGAACCATGACGGGAAGCAATAAACTGTAACGTTGTAACCTACCATGCGCGACGTTAGAGGCAAGACTAAGGAGGTTGTCACCCGCCCGCGTGTTAACTGATTAACTGCCATGGGATGATAAATCGTCTTATTCAAACTTCCCGTATCTGCCATGGGGTTATAAATTAAACCCTTCTTTTAGAACATTTCGAGCCAAAATAGGCCTTATCAGCCATCTTAGAACCCACGGCTCCATACCTTCAACCCCACTGGATGAAATGAATGGTCATCATCATTCTTCATGGACAAACAACAACATAAATTAAACCATAGTTAAAATAGTGCATACGTTTTCCCTTAACAACCCTCTTCAATGTGATATATAATGCAACATGTCTTTCAACATATGAACAACTTTTCAGTGAGAAATGTGACACACCCCTGTCCTGTTATTCCCGAGAGGAGATTGGAATCAACAAGCACATCTTTAAACTTAGTATCTGTTGGGATTATTGACTGACTTTGGTCTACACTCCTCTCTTCTGTCTTCCATTCCATATATCTATTTCTTTCTCTCTCTCTCTCTATTATTCCCTCAACACATACTCCGACAACAGTTCCTTTCAACGATAAGATAAAAGATTTATTAATAAAAACTATGTCTGGTGTATGTATGGATATTGTCTATGTAGTTGGTATGTTCTTCTAGTGTGGATGCCAGATAAGATGTTGATAGATAGTCTCCGTGTCTTCTCTCGTCTCTTCTCTCATCTAGAATACAGGACATTACATAGATACAACGGAACGATCTCACCCTGACAGCTCCGTCTGCTTGAGTCTGTAGATATATCCGTTTTTTGTAATGAAAAATGTTCACCACTGGATGAATGTATTTAACCCGATCACCATATGCTGTCAGCTTAAACGGAATGGTCTTTCTTATCTTATAGCGTTCTTAATTCCATCCTGGAAAACACATCTAGTTTCTAGTATTCTTTATTTTTGTCCTGTACAAGTTCTACACTGGATAGTTCTTAATGGGTATAGGCACTTTGTATGCACCTTGCAACTCTTCGATACTGAGTCATTTGAGTTTTTCTATTAGTTTAAATGATCTCTATTTTCCATTCTCTGTCCTCCTTACTTCTTACGATTAAAATGCTTTTCTTTCCTTTCTTATGCACAAGTGTCGTGCTTTATTACTTTAAAGTGCTTTCTTGTGGTTTATCAACACTGGGTGATCTTGACCACAGCTATCTGTGTTATATCTTAGTTGATAAGTCCCGCACTGGTATGGAAACCTGTGTGATATACATTTAATAATGAGATCTGTGTCTGCTTCCTCTTCTCTCCTATGTGAGTGTCTTTTCCTCCAGCCGAAATGAAAAGGCTTCCGAAAAAACCCCCTCTGACATAGGATAGAAGATTCACCTAACGTCTATACTATTCCTACTAATAGAAAGCAATGTTAAATGCACTTCACGCCCATCTATATTCCTATGCTAAACTATACTCTAATATATTAATATCTTATAAACATCCTTTACTGAATTGGGAGTACTAATGCACCATAAATACACAAACGTTCTTCTGAACGCAGCACATCCCTTTTCATAATCCTTCTTCTCCCGAAACCTAAGAATCACACTCCCTCACAAAGACGTAGCCACTCTTTATAGGTCATTTTTGCCGCATAGTCCTTGACCTTGCTGGACACCTCACATCCAGACTTCATTATCATCGTTAGTGGAAAATTACAGCTCTGAACCGTTTCACATCCATACCGCAATATGCTGTCCAATAATACTGTCTGCCTTTGTCGCAAACCAATTTTTCCACTCGACAGTTTACCTGGGCGGTTAGTGGCCCCGTCTGTCTTGACCTATAAACACATGCCTGGTCAACCCGTTGTTTGTTACCCTTACTGCTTCGTTTGTTAACCCTTCTTCTACCTGGGTGGTCGGTGTATACAGTCGTCTATCTGGGAATCATTAACTCTCAGTATTTCACGACAACCCCTACTTACCATGCATCTTTATTTGGTCCAAACCTACCTTTTTTGGCACATTTCTTTCTCGGTCCTTTGGCTAAGATCAAAGTATAGTATCTGTTCTTATCAGAGCCTTTTGGCTAAGATCACAATGTAGTATCTGTACTTGATCTCGCCAGGATGCGGAGGCGGTCATCCAAACTACAAACTCTAATCAACAAATCATTGTCCACTAACACTGGCAGACGGGCCTTGGTGGACCACAATGGACCGAAAGGCACTTAATGGGACTTAAAAAGTCGCTTAAAAGTCGACAGGGTCGACATCATTGCACCGGGTTTTTATCCCGTATGGCTTAGTCTCTTTCCGGAAAGCGTCGCACAAAGAACGAACTCCGTAGCTCCAGCGACGACCCTTAGGAGTCTCCGAAAATGCACTCGTGAACCGAAGGATGTGGCCCGGAATCGAATTCACAACCGTCGGAGCCCGAGGCAGACGGCTTGATCACTTCGCCACGGAGACTCTCTAGTAAGACCAAGATGCCTTCTTCTTCTTCTTCTTCTTCTTCTTCTTCTTCTTCTTCTTCTTCTTCTTCTTCTTCTTCTTCTTCTTCTTCTTCTTCTTCTTCTTCTTCTTCTTCTTCTTCTTCTTCTTCTTCAGCGTTCCGAGCCATTGAGGTTCTTTGTTGCAGATACAATCCGTCTCCATTCGTCTCTCTGGTTGACCTTCATTTGCCAGTCGTTGATTCCAAGTGCTTGTAGGTCTGTATATATGTTATCTCTCCACCGTCTTCTTGGTCTACCTCGGGGTCTACGGTTATTTATTTCCTGAGTGTAAGCGAGTTTTGTTTCCCTATTATCTTCCATTCTTTCTATATGCCCCAGCCATTGTAGTCTATTAGCCTTCATGATACCAGTGATTAGCGGGGACTTAAATAATAAAAATAAAGAAGCGCTTAAAGGAAGCAAAGATTGTAACATACTGTAACCTGCCATATGTGTCGCATGAGGCGAAGAAGAAGGACTGGGGGTAGAAAAGAAGAAAAAAAAACTTTAGCTGCAAAATAAAACCCCACAATGAACAAGTTTAGGTATAAAGAAAATAGTACAAGTAAACGTTCAGGAGGAAGGGACGCTATTCGAGAAGAGTTACGAGACGATGCTAATATGATTGCGGGGAGTTCGTATCTCAGATTGTCTTCCGTTCTCCAAGTACAAAAGTAATAATATAAAATCTAAAAAAATCAAACACAGAGTTGAGAAGTAGAGACAAAAATGAATAAGAAGAGGGGGACATGGACGAAGCTGCATGAGATAGCTACAGATAGGACGCCTTGGAATGAGTTGGTTGAGGATAATGCTCCAAATGGGAAATAAAAAGCGAAAGAGAGAGAAGTCTAGTTCCATATTGTCCTGATCAGTGACCGTAAAAACAAAACTTACACAGCCTAGGCTAACAGATTAGAAACAATACTAATTAATCTTCATTTTGTTTAAAAATTCTTAACAAGACAAACACTAAGGTGCAAAATAACACAACAGGCAACCACACAGTGTCTCAAGCAACGATTCTCTTAAACTAGCCTGAATAATTAGACAGTTACAAGAGAGCACAGCTAATTATGCATCAAGTATTCATGTACTACCAAAGTTGTGATAAAATACGGTAACTGAATGACTATGTCCAACAACTATCACACTAAAATGAGAAGCTTAAATCATATAACCCTACCTCTGTACGCGTATGATAAAAAACTAAAATAATTTTTCTAAATCAACATACAAATTCTATACGATGTAGAAAACGGCAAAACGTGAAGTTTACAGTAAACTAATAGCATTCAGAACAAAAAGTAAATGTAAAAATCTGTATATAAAATCTATACAACTAAAAACTATACTTCAGCGGATCTAAAAGACTAAAAAGATATTTATACGAGTGAATAGCATACATCTACATTTATAGCATAATAAAATCTACGGTAAAACAAAAAAGGACGCACTGAAGACTACACCAACAACTATACATACGAATCTACAGTAAGATATTCTAGACCTACAACCCAGAAAAGTTCTGGTCTCAACATTGGCTCATCCACCACAGCAGCTCAACAGACTACCGTATCTTAGACCATCTGGTCTATGACATAGACACCTATGTTCGCTTCAGGTGATGACGAGGCAAAAAGAACGCTAATCGTGATTTCTATTCGGCTTTTATAACACTGCTCCAAACACTTCCCTCTTGCTCCTATCACTTTCGGTAAAGCCGAAGGCATAGTTCGCCGAATGGCAGGGTTTTACTAACGTCTTTAGCCTGCTTAGAAAGAAAGACAGACAGGCATACACAAACAAACAAAACAAAAAACAAACAAACACAGAGGTAGGCAGGCAGGCAGGCAGACAGGCAGGCAGGCAGGCAGGCAGGCAGACAGACAGACAGACAGACAGACAGACAGACAGACAGACAGACAGACAGACAGACAGACAGACAGTTAGGTGGGTAGGTAGGTAGGATTGTTGGTAGGTGGATAGACTGATAGGGTGTTTGACAGACAGACAGACAGACAGGCAGGCAGTCAGGCAGGCAGGCAGACAGGCAGGCAGACAGGCAGGCAGGCAGGCAGGCAGATATAGTTATCTTACCAGACAGACAGGCAGGTAGGTAGATAGTTGGGTAGCTAAGTAAGTAGGTATATAAGTACGTAAGTAGGTAATCATGCAGATCATGTGTTTTTGATTGTAATATATGCTATATATCTAGCTTTGGGTCTTTAGGGAACAACTTTCGATAGACATTTAAAACTTCAAGTTCGACCGTTTCCTCAAATTATTGCATTTCTTCTGAACGCAGCCTTAGAACTCTCCCTGAAAACGCAGTCGACCCCTGGCGGTGAGCTAACCTGTTTTCTTCAGCACTCACGTGGCTTTTATGTGACTGTCGACGCCAGGAACCGACATCTGGTATCCTGTCTAGTACCTCAGTGGAGGAGACGGTGTGTCTTGTTTGACGTTGCTGAGTCTGCTCCATCACTGAGCCACTAGATCACACTTCTCTTACGCGCCAACTCTTGTAAGCAGTAACGGTTTTATGTGGGTGAGGCTAAGGCAACTATAGTTAGCGGTACAGCGGTAGCCTAGTGCCGATGTGGGAGTTCTATGTTCGATCCCGTGGTTTATAATACACATATATATACATTCCTGGGGACTCCTGGGTCAAAGAAATAGTACGAGAAATACATACGTGGGTATTTATTAGCACTCATAGAAGTAAACTAAAGAAGTAGCGATCAAATTATAAAATAGAAAACAAACATTGAAAGCTATTTGCATGGGGGTTGGGTGAATAAGGACATCATCATTAATATCATCCGCATTGTCAAATAAAGTAGCATTCATGTCTCTACACAGATCTCGGTCCTTGATGTTCTAGATCAATTGTAAAGATGGCATTTCTCCATGTCATTATTTTAGACCACCCAGCATCTCTCTCATCTCTCTCGGTCTTCCTCTGCTTCTTCTACCGCTAATGGTACCAATCGTAAAGATTTTCTCCAATACGTCTCTTCTCATTATATAACCATCAAGATGTTCTCCAATACGTCTCTTCTCATTATATAACCATCAAGATGTTCTCCAATACGTCTCTTCTCGTTATATAACCATCAGGATGTTCTCCAATACGTCTCTTCTCGTTATATAACCATCAGGATGTTCTCCAATACGTCTCTTCTCATTATATAACCATCAAGATGTTCTCCAATACGTCTCTTCTCATTATATAACCATCAAGATGTTCTCCAATACGTCTCTTCTCGTTATATAACCATCAAGATGTTCTCCAATACGTCTCTTCTCGTTATATAACCATCAAGATGTTCTCCAATACGTCTCTTCTCGTTATATAACCATCAAGATGTTCTCCAATACGTCTCTTCTCGTTATATAACCATCAAGATGTTCTCCAATACGTCTCTTCTCATTATATAACCATCAAGATGTTCTCCAATACGTCTCTTCTCGTTATATAACCATCAAGATGTTCTCCAATACGTCTCTTCTCGTTATATAACCATCAAGATGTTCTCCAATACGTCTCTTCTCGTTATATAACCATCAAGATGTTCTCCAATACGTCTCTTCTCGTTATATAACCATCAAGATGTTCTCCAATACGTCTCTTCTCATTATATAACCATCAAGATGTTCTCCAATACGTCTCTTCTCGTTATATAACCATCAAGATGTTCTCCAATACGTCTCTTCTCATTATATAACCATCAAGATGTTCTCCAATACGTCTCTTCTCATTATATAACCATCAAGATGTTCTCCAATACGTCTCTTCTCATTATATAACCATCAAGATGTTCTCCAATACGTCTCTTCTCGTTATATAACCATCAAGATGTTCTCCAATACGTCTCTTCTCATTATATAACCATCAAGATGTTCTCCAATACGTCTCTTCTCGTTATATAACCATCAAGATGTTCTCCAATACGTCTCTTCTCGTTATATAACCATCAAGATGTTCTCCAATATGTCTCTTCTCGTTATATAACCATCAGGATGTTCTCCAATACGTCTCTTCTCGTTATATAACCATCAGGATGTTCTCCAATACGTCTCTTCTCGTTATATAACCATCAAGATGTTCTCCAATACGTCTCTTCTCGTTATATAACCATCAGGATGTTCTCCAATACGTCTCTTCTCGTTATATAACCATCAGGATGTTCTCCAATACGTCTCTTCTCGTTATATAACCATCAGGATGTTCTCCAATACGTCTCTTCTCGTTATATAACCATCAGGATGTTCTCCAATACGTCTCTTCTCGTTATATAACCATCAGGATGTTCTCCAATACGTCTCTTCTCATTATATAACCATCAAGATGTTCTCCAATACGTCTCTTCTCGTTATATAACCATCAAGATGTTCTCCAATACGCCTCTTCTCATTATATAACCATCAAGATGTTCTCCAATACGCCTCTTCTCATTATATAACCATCAAGATGTTCTCCAATACGTCTCTTCTCGTTATATAACCATCAAGATGTTCTCCAATACGTCTCTTCTCGTTATATAACCATCAAGATGTTCTCCAATACGTCTCTTCTCATTATATAACCATCAAGATGTTCTCCAATACGTCTCTTCTCGTTATATAACCATCAAGATGTTCTCCAATACGTCTCTTCTCGTTATATAACCATCAAGATGTTCTCCAATACGTCTCTTCTCATTATATAAAGATCAAGATGTTCTCCAATACGTCTCTTCTCATTATATAAAGATCAAGATGTTCTCCAATACGTCTCTTCTCGTTATATAACCATCAAGATGTTCTCCAATACGTCTCTTCTCGTTATATAACCATCATTATGTTCTCCAATACGTCTCTTCTCGTTATATAACCATCAGGATGTTCTCCAATACGTCTCTTCTCGTTATATAACCATCAAGATGTTCTCCAATACGTCTCTTCTCGTTATATAACCATCAGGATGTTCTCCAATACGTCTCTTCTCGTTATATAACCATCAGGATGTTCTCCAATACGTCTCTTCTCGTTATATAACCATCAGGATGTTCTCCAATACGTCTCTTCTCGTTATATAACCATCAGGATGTTCTCCAATACGTCTCTTCTCATTATATAACCATCAAGATGTTCTCCAATACGTCTCTTCTCGTTATATAACCATCAAGATGTTCTCCAATACGTCTCTTCTCGTTATATAACCATCAAGATGTTCTCCAATACGTCTCTTCTCGTTATATAACCATCAAGATGTTCTCCAATACGTCTCTTCTCGTTATATAACCATCAAGATGTTCTCCAATACGTCTCTTCTCGTTATATAACCATCAAGATGTTCTCCAATACGTCTCTTCTCGTTATATAACCATCAAGATGTTCTCCAATACGTCTCTTCTCATTATATAACCATCAAGATGTTCTCCAATACGTCTCTTCTCATTATATAACCATCAAGATGTTCTCCAATACGTCTCTTCTCGTTATATAACCATCGAGATGTTCTCCAATACGTCTCTTCTCGTTATATAACCATCAGGATGTTCTCCAATACGTCTCTTCTCGTTATATAACCATCAGGATGTTCTCCAATACGTCTCTTCTCGTTATATAACCATCAAGATGTTCTCCAATACGTCTCTTCTCGTTATATAACCATCAGGATGTTCTCCAATACGTCTCTTCTCGTTATATAACCATCAGGATGTTCTCCAATACGTCTCTTCTCGTTATATAACCATCAGGATGTTCTACAATACGTCTCTTCTCGTTATATAACCATCAGGATGTTCTCCAATACGTCTCTTCTCGTTATATAACCATCAGGATGTTCTCCAATACGTCTCTTCTCGTTATATAACCATCAGGATGTTCTCCAATACGTCTCTTCTCGTTATATAACCATCAAGATGTTCTCCAATACGTCTCTTCTCGTTATATAACCATCAAGATGTTCTCCAATACGTCTCTTCTCATTATATAACCATCAAGATGTTCTCCAATACGTCTCTTCTCGTTATATAACCATCAAGATGTTCTCCAATACGTCTCTTCTCATTATATAACCATCAAGATGTTCTCCAATACGTCTCTTCTCATTATATAACCATCAAGATGTTCTCCAATACGTCTCTTCTCGTTATATAACCATCAGGATGTTCTCCAATACGTCTCTTCTCATTATATAACCATCAGGATGTTCTCCAATACGTCTCTTCTCATTATATAACCATCAAGATGTTCTCCAATACGTCTCTTCTCATTATATAACCATCAAGATGTTCTCCAATACGTCTCTTCTCATTATATAACCATCAAGATGTTCTCCAATGCGTCTCTTCTCGTTATATAACCATCAAGATGTTCTCCAATACGTCTCTTCTCATTATATAACCATCAAGATGTTCTCCAATACGTCTCTTCTCATTATATAACCATCAAGATGTTCTCCAATACGTCTCTTCTCATTATATAACCATCAAGATGTTCTCCAATACGTCTCTTCTCATTATATAACCATCAAGATGTTCTCCAATACGTCTCTTCTCATTATATAACCATCAAGATGTTCTCCAATACGTCTCTTCTCGTTATATAACCATCAAGATGCTCTCCAATACGTCTCTTCTCGTTATATAACCATCAAGATGTTCTCCAATACGTCTCTTCTCGTTATATAACCATCAAGATGTTCTCCAATACGTCTCTTCTCATTATATAACCATCAAGATGTTCTCCAATACGTCTCTTCTCATTATATAACCATCAAGATGTTCTCCAATACGTCTCTTCTCGTTATATAACCATCAGGATGTTCTCCAATACGTCTCTTCTCATTATATAACCATCAAGATGTTCTCCAATACGTCTCTTCTCGTTATATAACCATCAGGATGTTCTCCAATACGTCTCTTCTCATTATATAACCATCAAGATGTTCTCCAATACGTCTCTTCTCGTTATATAACCAAATAGCACAGTGGGTCTCTTTCTTATAGTTATAATTATATAAGAAATAAAAACAGTATAACTCCTGCGAAAAAAAGTGAGATATACAAAACACAGACACATTGTGCATACCTTACAATGAATTCCACAACCGTAAACGTAAATCACAGGGGCAAATTTAAAAAAAAAAATGCAAAATACAAAAAATACCAAAAAATAAATAAAATAAAATAAAAATAAGTATGCTACGACACAAGGAACGACGTTTCGATTATACTATCTTCATCACGAACAAGACAGACAGATCTAAAGAGCCATTAGCGGTAGACGAGGCAGAGGCAAACCCAGGAGAAATTTAGTTTTTGATGGTCTAAGACAGTGGTTCTCAACCTTTTTTGGCCCGTGCCCTCCTTCTCCATATTATCAGAACGTCATTCCCCCCTTCCTATCAAAAATTTGGCCCCTGCCCCCCTTCACCATATTTTCAGAACGCCATTCCCCCCTTTCATATTTCCTACCTAAAAATCCCCCACCCCTACACAGTATAAATATAAATGGAAGGTAAATGTAATAGCATATACTAAAACAAGTCTAGACATCCACATAAAACGTGATTTGTGGGTCTACTTACTTTATAAAATGAGTTTTAGAAGGATGAGACGTACATAACTGTAAAGTATGAAGGGAAAAACAATATTAAGTAATCGGTTCTTGTATTAACGCGATCTTGAAATGGTCAGCATCCCCCCCCCCTCCCTGGAAACCCTAAAATTCCCCCTGGGGGGGGGGGGGAATTCCCCACCGGTTGAGAACCACTGGTCTAAGATAATGGCCTGTGTTTTAATGATTTCTATGTTTTCTAATATTTTATTATATTTTATAATTTCGAATTTTTCTTTAGATCTGTTTGTCTTGTTTCTGATGAAGGTTAGTATAACCGAAACGTTGCTCGTTGCGTCGTAGTATACTTATTTTTATTTTATATTTTGTGTATTTTTAAGTACCCCCCCCCCCCCCACACACACACACACACACAAACACACACGCAATCACCACGTGACTTGCGTTTACCGTCGTGGAGTTCGTTGTAAGGTTACTGTACCGTGTTTGTGTTTAGTATCTCTCACTTTTTCGCAGAAGTTAACGTACCTCACAGTTTGTATTTCTTATGTTATATGCTACTGCAGCCATGACTTGTTTTAGCTATAGTTATATAAGTCGTCAGGATCTTATCCAATTTGTCTCTTCTCATTGCATGACCAGATAATACTGTGTCTTCTTTCTTATAGTTGTACATTCTCTTCTACTTTCATTAGCCTCTTCCAGGCAATCGTTGTTAGTTACTCTGGCTTCTTCTTCTTCTTTCGTTCGGTAGTTACTCCGGCTGTTTAAGGTATTCGCAATATTCGTCCCAGAAACTACATCTCCGCTGCTTTTTACCTCTTCCTAAGGTGTTCGTTCCATTCCAAAATTCACAGCCACACAGCAAACCCGATTCGATATAACATTTCATAATTCTCTTTCTGACATTCAATAAAAGTGATTTATTAACGAAAACACTTATCTTCTAAAATGCATCTTTAGCATGGCCTATTTTGCTATTTCAATGGCAAACTACTGATGGTAAAATTGGCTAGACAATTAACCAGACATTATTGCAACGTCCTACAAAGGACATGAAAAGAATGTGCTGTTAATCTCTGTCATGCATCTTCCATCTGGTGTCATGATTGGCCTATATATTTGAATTTATTGACTTGGTAAAGCATTTATTTTTAATTTTGGTCCTTTCCTTTTGAATGAATATAAACGCAGATTTCCATTTTTTTATCTCGTATATTCATTGCCTATAATTCAGAACAACCTAATACAACTGCCAGACATGCACTGGAAGGATTATTTTCCGTAGATCAGGTTGTATATAGGCCTACTTAAATTGTATCATTTTTTGCCGTTTTGTTTATTTACGAAAAGTCTAATTGTAATATTGTTGCCATAAAAAGACACCATAACCCACCGATAGCCATGTAAGAATAAAAGTAACAATATAAGAGGATAGGTTACCTTGTATAAGGATAGATAACCATGTAAGGGGACAGATAATCATGTACTAGGAAAGATAACCATTATAAGGATATAAACCATGTATAATAGATAACACACACACACACACACACACACACACACATATATATATATATATATATATATATATATATATATATATATATATATATATATATATATAAGGAACGATAACCATGGCTATGGTTATAAACCATATAAAAAGAAATATAACAATGTAAGTTGAATGATTACCATGTGTATAAGGATATAAACTATATATAAGGAAAGATCACCATTTATACGGATATAAACCATGTATAAGGAAAGATAACCATGTATAAGGATATAAACTATATATAAGGAAAGATAACCATTATTAGGATATAAACCATGTATAAGGAATAAACCATATATATAAGGAACGATAACCATGTCTATGGTTATAAACCATATATAAGGAAATACAACAATGTAAGTTAAACGATTACCATGTAGAAGGATACAAACTATATATAAGGAAAGATAACCATTTATACGGATATAAACCATACACAAGAAAGATAACAATCTAAATGGAAAGATTACCATGTATAAGGATGGATAACCATGCAAGAGGACAGCTAACCATATACTAGTAAAGACAACCATGCATAAGAATATAAACCATATATAAGGAAAGATAGCAATGTGTAAGGATATATACTATATAAAATGAAAGATAACAACGTAAGTGGAAAGATGACCGTGTATAAGGATAGATAACCATGTAAGATAATCCCGTATACTCTCGTGAGTAACGTGACGTGCGCGAGAATCGGTAGCGGTTCTCTCCGTGTCGGTAACTTACGGGGTATGTGAGCCGGTCGCTCAGAAAGCAATGGCAAACTACTGAGCATAATCTTGCCAAGAAATCAACAATCAGCTGAAAGATGCTGATGTTGACAGCGATGTCCCGTAATGGATATGCGAACAAAAAAAAAAAAAAAACATGTAAGAGAAAAGATAACCGTGTAAGACGAAATATAACCATGCAAAAGTAAAGATAACCAAGTAAACCAAATTATAACAATACAACATTACAGATAACTTATAATTTATATTCCTCTCTACGAATATTTACCTGACGAAGCAGCAATGAATTGATTTCCGACTGTTAGTTAGTTAGTTATCAGTTGGGGTATCTTCATTGCACTCCGGACATGTCCATAGGTGCTCAGATCCTTCCCCCAGCATATGCATCAGCGTCCGGTGGCTAATAGTGCCAGTTCTGTGTTGGTTGACGAGGCGCTTTGTTTTCCCGATGTACTTCTCGTGTCTGGCTGTGCCGATTCTTACTCCCAAGTCTTTCATCCTGGACAGCGATGTGGAATCACTGACGTCAAAGTCCTCTGTTCTCGCCATATCTTTAAGGACGTTAATAACATCGTTGCGATCCATGGGCTGGCCATCTACAGGGGGTGCAGAGCCAGCCAGTTTGTCAGCTCGTTCATTTCCCTCGACTCCCGCATGTCCCGGGACGAAGATCCAGCTTCGACCTTCTGAATCATGCTCATTGAATCACTTAGTGCACACACGTTGGTATAATGCTGTGATTCCAGCCATATGAAGGCCTGTGTAACTGCCATCACCTCCATCGTCATGCTGCTCGTGGTCATAGAGTGGGCACCATTGGATTCTTGAACGGTTCGGCCCGCTGAACGGGCTGTAAATGCCCACGCACTTCTCTGCTGCTTTACAACAGATCCATCTGTATAGATGAGCACTTCGGGGCTATCTGAGTGTTCATAGATGAGCGCGTTAACCTCTGCATTGACAGCGGCAGGGTTCTGCTCTCTGCACCGTCTGTTGAGTGTGATAATGCAGGAGAAAGTGCACTTAAAAGTTGGAGGCACCGGCACCCATTCCTTGCCGGAGTTGATACTGGTAAGACTGCAGACCTGTCTGACGGCATCTTCCGCCCGACCCATCCATGATTTGCCCCTCTTTAGCCTGTCACCCTTTTCTCTGAATATAGCGTCATGCAGAGGGTGCTGCTCATCTGCACTTATTTTTAAGTATGCACGATGGGACGCAGAGGTGTTTCCAAGGCGCCAGGGCCGGGTTATATACTGGCCAAGACCTATTGACGCGTCCTCGCCGAGCGTCCTGGGCAACAGGTCCCTTCGGGGTCCTGGCTGAAGTCAATAGAATCGCCGATTCCTCCGAAGTCGGAGAGTGTCTGCCTGTATGGCGAGGAACCACCAGTCTGCACACCAATAAGCCAGACATGGGACAACGGATACTCACGCAAACCTCAGGTCCTGTATGACATCACACTGATGTTGGACAACAGGATGCCTTCATCCGACATACAGGACTTTGCGTTGGAGCTCAAGCCAATGAACACAAGCAAGCAAGCAAGTATGCACGAGCTCTCCAGATCTTGATCCTGTGTTCCATTTTCGGGAAGTCAAGGAGGTATCTCATTGCTACACAGCTGGTGTCTCTCGTGCAGCCCAAAATGATGCGCATGGCTTCGTTTTGTACCTTGATTTCCTACTTAATGTAGTAACTAACTAAAGACTGGCTTCCTGCCTGTGTTACATGTGACCTACCCTTGGAATCTAGCTACAACTCTCCACTTACTAAATGTTTGTTCGCTAAACTGCTGTCATAGTCTTGCTCGTATCTAGGTAACTAAACTTGGGTTCATACAGGCAACAATAAATCTGTTCGTTATGAGATCGAATATTTATTGTATTTACATATACAGTATGCGTTGGCGCAGTGGGTAAACAGACCCGCGCTAGATTACATCTCTCAAATAGTAAACATCAAACACATAAGTATCATTTAACAGTCTAGCAAACTATCTAGCCTATGTCTATATATCTATTGATATCTATAGAGTCCCTCAAAGGCAGGCCCTGTTGCCTCTCTCAAGTCCACCCGTCCTCTGCCGGTCTCCGCGTGTCCTAACTCGACACGGGCGGTAACTCTGTCCGAGTTCCTCGTGGACCCCGCATTAGGCGGGCCACATCAGTGTCCACGGAATCATGGACTTGGTGACCATCTCTATCTAGAAGGTTCTAGATTACTTGGGTCCTGCTCGACTCAATGGTTTCCCTTGGGCTGGAATTGCAGCCCTTTACTAGATATGCAAGTGAGGCGGTGACAGGATCCCCCCTCCCCCGTGACATGATTTGTTGTTGGGAATTAGATCCGTTCTAATTCTGTCACCGACTCACCTACAGTTGGTGTTGTAGTTTGGTGGATAGTAACCTGGCAACCTACCTATTAGCACTAAAAACTCATGTATTCTACCATACAACACTTGTCTGATTTGGTGCAGAGATCCCTGTCTCTCGTGTGCTTAAATATGCTTATCAGACCGAAGTTACGTGGCATTTTAGTAGTTGTATTTACAACTTGCCCTTCTCATAGTACCCAAAATGGTACCCAGACAAATAACCCCTATATAATAGAGGGTTAACAAGACCGAAGTCTTGGCTAAATAAGTACACCTTCAAATCTTGATCTGTGTGTGTATTTCTATACACTTTTACTCCCGTATGTTATGTAATGCTAAATATGTAGTTACCTTGTTATTTTATCCCCCTCATACTACAAGTGTCCCTGTTGGCTTGTTAGTGTGCCTTGACTAATAAGTTGATGTTTCTAATAAAGTGACTGTATTTTAACTTGATAGTGTTGAGTTTTAAGGTTTGTGTACTGTGTGTGCTGAATGTGTGGCGTATTTCCAAGCGTCACAAGTTGGGATAACCTCAATCATGAACTACTGCACTGTGTGCAATACATGAACAGGCATTCCAAGTAGTGGTGCTTGGATGTATCCTAACTGCTAAGCTAAGTATATTAACTCAATATTAAACTAAGTACTACACATGTATTCACAAATTAGACAAGTCATACAATTTACATGAAAGACGCAGACAAATTAAAATAAATACGGTTTGCGTACAATTTGTCCGCCAAGTGTATCGTTCTTTCATTTAATCCATTCACACAGTCATTCACTCACTTTTCATTAAAAATAGTATTTGGTTAAAATATATAATTAAAGTTGAGGTAAGTGTTATTGCCCTTAGAAAAACTGGGCTAGGCGATATTTGCCCTTTAAGAAAATACGTACTTCTTGTACGATGACTCACAAATGGGTTATAATTTAAATAGAGACAATTGTATAGGACGGTTCTTTAGCTTAGGAATGGTACCGCCTGTAATATTAATGTCGAATATGTACAAATTACAGGTGAATACAATTTATATACAACAATAATGGAAATATAATACATATTTAATCCTAAACTAATTAATTAATTAAATCCCAAGATGATGTGCGCGTCGTTCTCCTGTCGCTAGCGTGTTATGCCATGAATGGTAAAGCTAATATGGCTGTCTCTTGAGTGTCGTAGTCGATGGGGTTCTGTTTCGGCTGTTTGTAAAGTTACGTAGTAACAACAAGTATGGCATGTTCTTAATGTCCTATATAACGAGTTCTTACAGAATTCGGAGTTAGTTCGTTGGTTGATCTTATTGGTTGACACAAACACAGTTACTGTTTCTTGCTGGAATCGTTCTAGCGCTTAAGCACTTGATGGTATAGTTCTCAAAGTAACGTATTATGTTCTTGGGTGTCGTAATTCAACTAATCACTGAGAGTACTCTAGCAGGTGTAGAGTTCCACTGTAATATGCAACCGACTAAAAGTATCACAGTTTATAGTATGGCTAATGGTCGATGTGATCAGAGTCATTCTACTGGCGCATTCACCTGCCGTGACAAAAGGTCAGCCACAATGTTGTCGGTGCCTCTGATGTGGCGGATTTCGAAGTCGAAATCTTGAAGTAGAAGACACCATCTTTGTAACCGATGGTTTTTAGGCGACCCCTGGTTAAGGACCAATAATGGCGAACTGTCAGTGAGGACCACAAAGTGACTCCCTAAGAGGAACTTCGATAATCTCAATATACAAAACACTAGGCTTAAACACTCTAATTCAACTGTGGCATACCGAGTCTCAGCCTTCTTTAGTTTGCGGCTTACATAGAGAATTGGGTGTTTTATGCCATCCATTTCCTGCATCAAGCATCCTCCTATTGCGATAGCGCTCGCATCTGTGGTCAAAATAAAGGGTAAATTTATGTTGGGTAATCGTAAGACTGGTGGATTAGAAAAAATATGTTTCAATTTACACATTGCATCATCTAAGCTGGTACTTTTACAAATTTTTGATGGATGATTTTTAGTTAACATATCCGAAAAGATTGAGGTTAGTTCTGCCCAATGTGGAATAAATTTAGAATAATAGTTAATCAGACCTAGTAAACTTCTAACTTGCTTCTTTGTGGTAGGTACTTCTAGCTTAAGGATCTTAGAAACAATTTTATCATCAGTCAACAATTTTCCTTCAGAAATTCTATGTCCAAGGAAGTCTATTTGTGTATAACCTATTTCAACCTTGGAAGGTTTGATAGTAAGTCCAAAAAGAGAGATTTGGTGGAAGACTTGTTTAAGGGTGAGTAAGTGAGAAGTCATATCAGAAGAATGGATGCATATATCATCAATATAAGCAACTACGTCATTAATTCCGTGTAATAACAATCTTGTTAGTCTTACAAATGTGGCCGGTGCGTTCTTGAGCCCAAACGGAAGATATAGCCATTCGTACAAAACAAGAGGTGTTGCGAATGCTGTTATATGTCTACAAGAAGGGTGTAATGGAACTTGCCAATATCCTTTAGCTAAATCGGTCTTAGAAAATAAGGATGATTGAGCCATATTTAAGATAAGATCCTCACAGCTGTTCATTGGCTCTGCATCTGTTGTTGTTCTTGTATTTAATACTCGATAGTCAATGCACAAACGAATTGTCTGGTCCTTTTTCTTCACCAGAACAATCGGTGACGAATATTGAGACATCGATTTTTGAATAATGCCATTTTTCTCTAAGTCTAAAATTTCTTTATCTAAATTAGATCTGTAATGGAGAGGAATAGAATATGGTCTACATTTGACCGGTCTCAGATCTGTCAGCACAATTGAATGTGTTATTTTATCAGTGCGTCCAGGTTTGTTAGAAAAGATAGATTTATATTCGTCGAGGATAGTCAAAATGTCTTGTCGGTGTTGTTGTGTCAAAGTGTCAGAGATATGTATGTCATTTATACTTCCGTCGTCAGTCATGATTGGTACAGGGATTTCAGTGTTGTCCACGTCTGTCTGATTTACCACAGATGCCACTGTTTGTAAATTGTCTTCAATGTCATTGTCGTCGTCGTCGAGATCAATCGTTGTCAATATGTCGTCAAATTTGTCGTCGATGTCGATATCACAGATTGTCGGTAATGTCCATATGTCTTCGTCGTTTTCGTTGTCGTAAGAGTGTGTCGTTAACGATGCTTCGTTTGTCGAGGTGTCATTTCGTTGAGAAATTGTCGTTTCGTGTCCGTCACCAGTTCGTTGAGTCAGTTCATTTGTCTCATTGTCCTGTCTAACATAATATGGTTTCAACATATTTATATGGAATATTTTCAGTTTTCCATTTAAAGAGATTTCGTAATCTACTTCTGAAATTCTTCTAATGATCTTAAAAGGTCCCTGCCAGGAGGTTGACAGTAAATCTCTTTTGTCAGGTAGTAGAAGTAAAATATCCTGACCTGGATGTAGGACAATGGTTTTTGCACTTCTATTGGCGTACTGCCTGTATTTAAAACCTTTCTCCTGTAGTGATGTTCTGGCCAATATACAAGAACGTATGATTTTGTCCCTGGTATCAGTGACCAAATCATAGGTGGAAATGGGAAGTTGGCTATCTACAGGTTGTGAGATGATCTCTTTATAAATGGTGAGAGGTCCTCTTGGGTTCGCTCCATACATCAATTCGAAGGGAGAGAACCCTGTACTTGATTGAGGGACTTCTCTGTATGCGAACAGCACCGTTGGGAGAAGTATGTCCCAATCGGCTGGATTTTCAGCTGTCACTTTAGATAGCATATGTTTCAGGTCCCCATTAAGCTTTTCGCAGATACCGTTTGCGGCCGGTCGATAGGGACTGGTGAAACACTGCTTGATGCCTAGTAACTTAGTTACTGATTGGGTGGCATTAGATATGAACTGGGTACCTCTATCTGAAATGATTTTCTCCGGGAAGCCAAAACGGGAGAAAATATTTAGTAATATGTCCATCACATCCTTAGAGGAGATAGATCTTAATGGCAACATTTCGGGCCACCTTGTACATAAATCCACGAGAGTAAAAATGTACCTATTCCCCTTATTCGATATGTGATTCAACGGACCTACTAGGTCAACTGCCACGATTTGGAAAGGCCTCGAGGCAGTTGTCGTTGATTGGACTTCTGCTGTAGGGTTTTTTCCCTTTTTCCCCAGTCTTTGACATACATCACAAGCTCTACAGAAAGTTTTTATATGTTGGCAAAACTTTGGCCAATAAAATTGGGTGAGGACTCTAGCCCTGGTCTTTTCATACCCCATGTGACCTCCAAAAGGGGAGTCATGGGCTAATTTTAGCACTTTGTCTCGGTGTGCTTGTGGTAGTACTATTTGCTGTGTCGTGGTCTGGTTTGTTGTGTAAAATCTAGTTAAGATGTTGTTCTGTAGCCTAAATGTCCACGATGCGTTCTTTGTTAATTTTGGCTTAAGGCCTACTAACTTAAAGTATGGTGCTAGTGTAGGGTCATTTTTCTGTTCATTTCCAAAATTGATGTTAGTTGAGTTTGGCGCTACTATTTCTAATGATTCCTGTAGTTGGTCGGTGTTGGTTTTGTGGGTTGTCTGTCGTGTTATTGCGTTTGTGTGTTGTGTGTCTTGTTGCACATTTACAGGTTCGGTATTTGGTAGTTTGGTCGCATCCTCAATTCGAGGTTTTAATTCGGTCGTATCGTTTCTTGATTCGACCGCCCCTGCATTGTACACCTCGGTAAATTCTTCCTGAATTACCTCAGTGGTTGTCTCCCTTGGTATTTTGGCAGTTTGAGACAAGCAAGAATGGTGTTTCTCTTTTGTGTTGCTATTTCTGTGGTGGATACCGTGTTTTTGCTCCCACCTTTTTATTTCTGTTTCAGAGCATGGATGTATGTTGGGTAAATTACCAAGTATAATATCCGCGACGGGATTTTCAAGGATAGCACACAATATCGCCCCGATATGAACGGTGTTTGAATTTCGACCAAAGCAAGGGGGTATTTCTCTATTGTACCTGAAAATGTGCGACATGTGACATGTTTGTCTGTGTAGTCTTTAGTGTCTATTAATGTTCTCCTCACTCCACAGAGAGTTGCGCCGGAATCACGAATTAACGTGCCCTTTTTGTTGTTAACAAACCCTGTATAAAAAACTAGCTTGCCTGTAGATGATAAGGCAGCGTTAGCTATTTCATTTGCAATTGGGATTATGTGACCACAATGTAGTGTTGTGTCAAGTTGGAACTTTGTACAGGTGTTGCACTTACTGTCTGTTATGGTGTTGATGACGTGTACAGCATTCCCAAGCTCGCTTTCATTGTCGTGTTGATTTTCACATTCATTTAGTGACTCAAGCTCTTCGTCAGTCGACGTTTCTACTAATGCCGCATTGGCCTGTTTCAATAACTTTCGGCCTTGACAATCTTTATTATAGTGACCCCAGCTATTGCAGAAATAACATTTAATTGCTCTGTGGTAAGCCATGCGTTTAGCTGTTTGCTTCTCTACCATCTTTTTGAGGTGTTCAGGGTAGGTGGGTGATTTGTCACACATACCGTAACTGTCGTGATGAAAATTGCAATATTGGCACCTTACTACTTTACCGACATTGGATCGTGGTTTAAATCTGCTCTGTGATTGTTTGGAGTATTTGGTGTTCACTACTGCAGCTGCTGTATCATTGTGACTTATATTATGTTGAAAAATATCCCTATTTGCTGTAAAAAATGCATTCCCTTTCGCCTCGATTTCCTGAATGCTCTTACAGTCCATTTGTTTTAAGAACTTGGCAAAAGGTGTGGGGATGGTGCTAACTATTTTATCTATTATAATTAGTTCCTTAAGTTTATCATGGCTATTGTTGGTTTTAGCCGAGTTAATCCATTTTGTGCATATGTCTTGGACTGTACTGACATAATCTATGAAGGTTTGGTTTGGTTGTGGAGATAATTTGGCAAATTGTTGTTGGTAACCTGCAGTGTCTAAAGAAAAATGTTGGAGAATGCGTTGTTTTAGGTACTCATAGTCTTTTCGCATTTCCTGTGGTATTGTTTCTATTACTTTCAGTGGTTCAAGAGCCAAATTCCTCATTAGAATAAATGCCCAATCTGATTTACTGATTTTATGATGAGACATGAGACACTCAAAATTTTCTAAGTAAGCGGAGATGGAATCTCCAGAACAGAAAGCCTTCACGAGACCTTTATATTTATTATATTTTTGTTCTTCCTCTTTGCTTCTTAGCTTATTTATAGATATTTCTGCGTTAGACTCAAGCTCCATCTGTTTTAATTTTATTTGTGTTTCGGCATTCAATTGGGCCTGTTTGGCCGCCGCCTCGAGCTCCAGCTGTTTTTCCTGAGCCTGCATCTGCATTTTCTTTTCTTCTGCCTCCATCTGCATCTGCATTTTCTTTTCCTCTGCTTGCATCTGCAGTTTCTTTTCTTCGGCCTCCATCTGCGATTTCTTTTCCTCTCGTTCTATCGCTCTTTCTTCACGGGCAATGTTTTCTGCGTGCGTTTTCTGTGCCCATTCTGACAATTTCTCTTCTTTGTAACCTAGCTTTATTCCTTGCTCAATGCATTTATCTAAGGTAGACATTTTGTGTTTCACTTGTTTGTAATATTCCTAAAATTAAATCCCTTAGAAAAAATGTGTAGTCGAAAATTTGGTTAACTCCCTTACTTATTAATGTGTAAATCAAAATGCAAGGTTATGTTGGTGACAAGGTCATGAATATGCAAAGACATCAATATGGTACAAAATAATACATTGATGAAACATGAGAAGTACAGCTTAGAAGTACAATGAGTATGAGGTGAAACTTAGCTCTGAATTTTTGAAGCTCCTCGATGTTATCTTGCACTCTCGTTACTGTGGGAAAGGTTTCATCGGTTGGACGCGGCACTTGTTGCGGAACAATCTGCTCGTGGAGCGAGAACACATTAGTTACTGTCACACACAAAAAAAGTCAAAATAATAACATGTCAAAAAAAAATTGTTTACAGAATCAAAATAAAGAGGCGCTGTGGAGGCAATGGTGAGACATTGCCGAGGGACTCAGATTACTTCTATTTTATCGCTAGATAGCTACTAGTTTTATGTAACTTTGTAATGTTAACAATTTCTTTGATTTAAACAAATCAATGTGTTACCAAAAATCAATGTTTTATCAAAAATCAGTGTGATATGATTAAATAATTAATTTTACATGGCATTTAATAGGTTTTTAAGAAAACATTTTATGCCAAAACCGGAAAACTAGCCCCCAAAAAGCCTGTCATAGTCTTGCTCGTATCTAGGTAACTAAACTTGGGTTCATACAGGCAACAATAAATCTGTTCGTTATGAGATCGAATATTTATTGTATTTACATATACAGTATGCGTTGGCGCAGTGGGTAAACAGACCCGCGCTAGATTACATCTCTCAAATAGTAAACATCAAACACATAAGTATCATTTAACAGTCTAGCAAACTATCTAGCCTATGTCTATATATCTATTGATATCTATAGAGTCCCTCAAAGGCAGGCCCTGTTGCCTCTCTCAAGTCCATCCGTCCTCTGCCGGTCTCCGCGTGTCCTAACTCGACACGGGCGGTAACTCTGTCCGAGTTCCTCGTGGACCCCGCATTAGGCGGGCCACATCAGTGTCCACGGAATCATGGACTTGGTGACCATCTCTATCTAGAAGGTTCTAGATTACTTGGGTCCTGCTCGACTCAATGGTTTCCCTTGGGCTGGAATTGCAGCCCTTTACTAGATATGCAAGTGAGGCGGTGACAACTGCCAATGTCGCGTCTTGCATTGAGGTCATTCTTCTATGTTTACTAACAATGCTAAGTAGTCCTACTAGAATAAGGTGTGACGTGGAGATACTCAACAGAGGTCGGGTGGTAAAAAAGTAGGAAGGGAGAAGGGGAGGCAAGTAGACATTATACAATGAGGGGAAGATGGAAGAAGAAGAAGAAGAAGAAGAAGAAGAAGAAGAAGAAGAAGAAGAAGAAGAAGAAGAAGAAGAAGAAGAAGAAGAAGAAGAAGAAGAAGAAGAAGAAGAAGAAGAAGAAGAAGAAGACAATTATGTAGAAGAAGAGCAGAAGAAAGAATAAAAGACGGATAAAGAATAGAGGAAAATGTAACACGAAGAAGAAGAAGAATATGATGATTATGATGATGATTAATAATACAAAGTAATAGTATCAGTAGTAGTAGCAGCAGCAGCAGCAGCAGCAGCAGTAGTAGTAGTAGTAGTAGTAGTAGTAGTAGTAGTAGTAGTAGTAGTAGTAGTAGTAGTAGTAGTAGTAGGAGCAGGAGTAGCAGCAGCAGCAGCATCAGCAGCATCATCACCACCACTACCACCACTAACACCACCACCACCACCACAACCACCACCACAACACCACCACAACCACCACCAGCATCAGCAATGGCAGGAAAGGCACACACAAAATAATAAAGATATAGTGCCAGAAGCAGACGGCAGCCGGAGAAGACAATGTCACGTAATACATCCAAGCACAGTCCCTGGCCACATGCGATGCAGAAGATTTTTTATAGATTCGTCCATACTACACCAGATTTTTGTGATTCGGGTTAATCAGATCCAATAATACACGCCTTTGTCTTTCTAAACCAACACGGAGCTTCTAACGCAAAGATATTGCATTCTCGGCTGAAGGGAAATGAGAATCACATATTATGTGATAGTGGCATCAGGAATGAATATCTTTTATTCACGGGGAATTACCGATGGTTTGCTTGGAATGTGAGTAATTGTCTGTGCCGAGTTTGTGAACTGAGAAGAATAGTGCAAACAAACGGGTGAGGCATTGGATTGGCACTGGGTAACTAAGAAAGGGATTCGTAATGAGAAATAATTGTTGTGTGGCAGCTTCGCTGTGTGCCTTTCTAGATGCAAGAGATTATCAAAGTTAAGGATTTATGGAGGATACTGAATTTTAAGGAGAAGAGCCCGAAACTTTGTTGGTAAACACACACACACACACACACACACACACACACACACACACAAAATGTCATCTACTACTACTACTACCTATAGTACCTTGTGGTATTAGGGATGTTAGCGTGGTCGCCGCGAACTGCGCGTGTTAAGGTTTTATTTTTGCACATTAGCGAGGATTCGAACCAAAGTCTCCCGAAGGAGAACCAGGCATTTTTCATAGCTTTCAAATAGTGCCATTTTGGAACTTCATTTTTGAGAGTAAGTTTCGGATCACGAAAGGTAACGGTAATTGAACTGTAAAATAACATTTTATTTTGCGAAATGTTGGCACGCCGAACGGAGCCAGTTAGGGGAGCCAGTGTTTTTTTTTTTAGTGGAACCTGGGTCAGCGTGTAATGTTTTTTTTTTTTATTTTTACAGTTGCATATCCTTTATAGGACGTTGCAGTCAACACCAGCATTTTACTGCCGTTGTTGATGTCTTGGCAAGTTTTATGTTCAGTAGTTTGCCTTTGTTTCTGAACGACCGGCTCCCATACCGACACGTTAAAACCAGCGAGACACGGCTGCTGCCAAATCGGTCACCTCTGTGTTTCGAACGCTGGTAAGCGGCATTACGAATCGCGTCACAACGCCATCGCCACGGAGGAGGCTCCATGTGCTTCATACACCCCCCCTCCCCCAGAAGAACTGAACGATTATCGATAGTGTTAAATCAGATCCCCGATTCCATCAGTCGTCACGACGGGTTATAGATTTGTGTTCCTTCCAACAATAGGTGATCATTATAGGCAGTTTTCATAGTGAATAAAGTAGACATAGAGATGTCTAATTTGTTCCATCACATTTTACAAGTAATATCAGTGTTCCAATTGTATCACTGGTTACTCTGTCTTTGCAGGTAAAATTTAAAAGCTTGCTTTACAGTTTTACAGACCAACGGGAGATGTCAAAATCACACAATCGCCTTTCCTTTCCATTACATTTCTTGATACTAATTTTAGGCTGGGTCGATCTGGGAGCAAATAATCCGTCATAAATTTGGATTCAAGACCAGGAGGGCAAAGGCAAACCACCACATTATTTTCTCCAGAGCAAGCTTACCATTGTGTCAGAAACAGGCAAACATAGTTTGAACCCTGCAAAGACAGTCACCAGTAATGCAACTGTAACACTGATATTTCTTGTAAAATGTGATTGAGCAAATTAGACATCTCTTTATCTGCTTCATTGATAACGAAAACTACCTATACAATACATGATCGCCTGTTGTTGGAATGAACACAAATCTATATATAACCAGGCGCAACGACGACTGATGGAATCGGGAATCTGATTTAGCACTATCGATAATCGTTCACTTCTTCTGGGGGAATATGAAGCACATATGGGGAATTTCCGGAGTACTGTGCTGAATAACAAAGACATTTGAATAACAAAGACACAAACAATAGATTGCACGATTCTTTGCCTGGCATATTTCGCTGCATGTCGTCAGGTACATACTGCAGATTTCACACAGAATAAAGTAAAATTAGATAAATCCTTCAATCTGAAATATACACACGTTCGCATAGTAATGTCTATTGTCTCCAACGGTGATTTTAAACTGACTATCATGTCTTCCTGTTTGCACAAAACTGGCCTATGTAAAATAATCATTATGGCTTCTGCAAACTTTAACAGACGACTACTGTATGTATTAAACAACACGTGAAGGGCACTGTCCCTATCAATAACATGGCCGATTTCCAACTCGTACTGTGCAATCGACGAAGCAGAAAGCTTGTGGTGTGTCGGCCTCCCTGGGCTCCCATTGCCTGTGCGTAGTACCTTGTTAATCCAATTAGCTATGTGTTCAAACACTCTGTTGTTCAACTGCCGCGCTGTTCTGCCGATGTAGGTAGAAACAAAACCATTGATAAATTCTAACAGTTAAACATATACGGCACGCGCGTCAGCATTGTTGATAGGAAGTTATTCTGCTAATGACTAATGCCATGAGAGCAGTTCTAGGGTTCCATGCCAGCGTTTGTCGTCTCGCTAAGGGAGGAAAACACTGTTTACCTATTTCTCCATGCATTTAGGCCTTTAATAAAAATGTCATATCACAACATTGACCCACATCAGGTTCCTGATTCGCACAACATTGATCGACATCAGGTTCCTGATTTGCGATTCATTTTTGTGTTTTAAGTTTTTGTTTCGGCGTATACAATTACATGACTATACAGTCACGATTAACTGATTTAGTGCCAATCAAATAGCAGATGTTGACCAAACATAAAGAGCAATCAAATGAACAAGTAGTATTATAATGTAAATTTCCATTCACTGAGCATTAAAATTGTGGAGGATACCGCCAAATGAAACAAATAACACGATGATCCTCCTTATCATCATCAAGTGCCCTGCCAGCTGGCGTAGACGTTCATGGTTCTCCAAAGAGCTCGGTCTTTGATGTTCTGGATCAACTCTGCTGATGATATTCTTCCATGCCACAGTCTCAATCCGCCCAGCATCATTTCTCTTGGTCTGCTTCTGCCTCTCTTCTCCTCGATGATCCTAGTATGGCAATAAGTCATTTCCAAATGGGAGGTCACAAGTATTATAATGTAAATTGCCATTCACTCAGCATTAAAATTGCGGAAGATAATGCGAAACGTACCAAATAACACGATGATCTAAGTATGGCGATAATTAGTCCTTCTATCCAAATGGGAGGCCACATGTCCCGATATATTATCCTTCGACATTTAATCAGTTAAGTCCACAGAGAAAACGAGAACACCAGTTTCTATTTCACAATAAATATTTATTGGTTAGTATTATGTGCATACAAAAGTTGAAAAGACAACAAGATATAGATAGACTAGTAAGGCATTGAATAAATCAGCAATAAATTTAACTGTAAGGACTTATGATAACCAGAAAAGAAACAACACAAACGTTATACATGAAACAGACTAATGCTCAAATAAGTAGATATATGTTAAAAACATAGTTATCTCTTATTTTATCTGGCCAGTGAAACACCTTGATGCTTAACAGGAAAACCAAGACCACGCAATGGAAATAGGTTGATTGGGTAGTTGGTTGGTTGACTGGCTGGCTGGTTGGTTAATTGACAGGTTGGTTGGTTGACTGGTTGGTTGCTGGTATGTTGATTGGCTGGTTGGCTGATTTACTGGTTGGTTGCATGGATAGTTGGTTGATTGGTTGGTTAGTTGACTGGTTGGTTGGTTGGTTGACTGACTGGCTGGTTGGTTGACTGGCTGGCTGGTTGGTAGACTGGATGGCTGGTTGGTTGGTTGGATGGTTGGTTGGCTGATTGACTGGTTGGATGAGTCATGTGGTCGTATACAAGATTTCATTTTGAGGTGGATTTTGGACCCAGGACCACAGGGCTAGAAGTTCAAGGCATTAGCCAATATGCTACTTTATACCTTATATTACATTACATTACATTACACTGGCACCTTGCCGTCTTGACAGACGATAGTTTGTGCTTTAAAAAGGCATAATAACTTTTACCTATGGCGGTAGCGAATGTGACTGATAAGGCCAATTTGCGCTGTAAATGTCCGTTCACAGTGGGTGCATGTGAACACGTGGTCATTTCCACCATCATGCACCATCTTACGTCTCAAACGCTTGGTGTGTGACTTATCTGCAATAATTTTCTCCTTTGTCTTTATTCCATTTTTGATGTTTGCCCTCCATGCAACACGTTCAGCGGCGACTTGCTCCCAATGTGCATTATCAATGTATACACCTTATCAATGTATATACCTTATATGGCATATTTGGAACTCACCAAAGTCATCTGGCCACAGCCTTCTGTCTCATGTCCAGCCAACCATTTCTGATACTGATGTTTCTCCACGCCATGATGTTGAACAGTCCAGCATCGTCTCTATGCCCCAGAATCTTCATTACCCTTTCTATTCATCCAGGGTATCATCACTGTCAGTCACCTAACCTTAGGATCAAACCACATCTCTGCAGCTTCCAAATAATTTCTCATTTGTCTGCTGATTGTTCATGATTTTCCTCCATACATTAAGATTGATTGATTGATTGATTGATTTAGGAACCGACATCACAGCATTCGGGGCATTCCCATAAGCGCCCAGTCCCCATCCTCAGCAGCCAGCGAAGAGTTCCAACACCAATAGTACCAGTAGCAATCTGATTATATGTCCGTCTCGCCTTTCCTCTAAGCGTCGAGCGTCGGCCAGATCCCCTCGTCACTCCTCACTGTCTCATTCTTGCCAGACCATGATGATCCATTTGCTCCTCCGAGGTGTACACGTGCTCCCACAAGGCCGCAACCACGTCTGTTTTGTCATGCATCAATACTCCACCAAGTTTTGCAGAACCAGCCAATCTGCCCGCCTGTTCATTCCCCAGCACACCGGCATGCCCCAGAGAAAAGATCCAGGCGATGCTTGTCACCCGTGACCTCCGAAGCGAAGCAAGCCACTCTGCCCGAAGCTTGCATACATTAAGATTGACTTGATATACCTTTTAATCATATAATTATATATTTATAATCATAAGGCATGTCAAACAGTGCATGTGATTATGTTCCCCCTTAATGGTCAGTCCATGTATGTTTTTCTAAGTTTAACTGCTGATCATATTCAGCGTTACTTTGTCAAGCCTTCCAACATTTTCTCCCTCTGTCAACTTCTGTCCCTAACAACCCCAATCTTCCCCGTTGTCACAACCTTCTTCATACCATGCCAGATCATAACATGATCAAACATTCACAAATACCACCTACGCATGCGTACTTGTCTAGATATTTAAATCTAGCTGGGCTATTAGGTTGACCCAGCCTAATTTAAATACAAGGACATGGCCTGGGAAGGAAGGTAGCCAGCGGTGTGATACTGACCCTATCACCCAGTGAGTGCCAACTGGTCTATATATATATACAATTAACACATCATGATTTCTATTATATTTCTAATTTCCTACAAACTGAGAAGCAACAAGCTTGAAAAGTACACATGTTTCAGAGGAGTAATTCATCTGGCAACACCACATGCTCACTTTTGAATGCAGTTTTCAATCACGACACTGCTTGACCTTACAGGGGGCCAGTGAACCACAACTTACACTCCTACTGGATGCATCCTGTGATATTTTGCATTCTTTATGAATGATTTCGATAGCTGCACCAGAATCACCTTAAAGGACAATCAATTCAATTTGCTAGTAGTAGCAAATGAAGGACCACACTTCTATGTCATGTGGTGTATTGGCTATTTGGGGGCTAGGCTTATAGTTAATTGCTGGTTTTGTGGCATAGAAGTTATGAACGCAAACTGTAATCTCACATACCGAGTTTGATACACAGCTGCGGGTAATTTGGAAGCAGAACTCCTTGCATTGATTTTCATACAATGTTATGGGTGCCAGTCATTCAGATAGCAATGGCAAACTACTGAATGTAAACTCGCCAAGAAATCACAAAAAGCCCAAAAATGCTATTGTTGACTGTGACGTCCTGTAAAGGATATGCAACTAACTTTTATTATTTGTTTTAAATAGTTAATTGGCAATATGGCAACCAATGAGTGATGTATTCAGAAGCATGCTGGCTGTCATCAAAATGTAAAGGCCCTTTCAGCACATCTTGAGTCCTATCGAGGATAAGGAGCCGCATGTTTTATATAGACCCATTGTTCCTTAATGTGTCATGTGATCAGTATTATGCCAGCCACCTTTACTCTCTAGGTAATTTCCAGGTAGCTATTTTAGGTTGGGTCAACCTGGTACCCCAGGTCAACTAAAAAACCCAACCTCTTTAGGGATTTGAGGACATGATCTCTGCGCTGGCAGGCAACCATACTAGCTCTACCTTGCCTACCACCAGATGCTATACCAGGTGACCCAGTCTGCCTCAAAAGAGATGTGAACCAAAAACCACCAAATGCAGGTGAGTGCATTAGCCATGAGACTGCCATGACTCCTAATTAGCTAGCAGTATTTTGACAAAATACACGCAGAATAAGAAAAATCATCAACAAATTTCCAACAATAAAATGTGTAAGACCACTAAGCAGACAAAAGAGAATATGTGTTAGTTAGTTAGTTCGACAGATCATCCTCATTATACATCGAACCATTCAGTTCATAGAAGAAAATATATATACATACATTCATAATATTCAATGTTATAACTTGAAATGTATAAATGTTAATCATTTACAGTTGACATTGTTTGAAAGCTGAATTATTGAAATGATCAACAATTATAAACCACATTCATGAATTGTAAAACAAGATTTTTTTTTCTTAATTCAATTTAACTTACAAATTGTAATACTAATGCAAGTACTAAGAACAGTATATTAAACTTTGCTAAATACAGTTCTATATAATTTTTTATTGTATTCAATGCAAGAAAGTTAACATTATCATCAACATCATCATCGATAACATTCATGACCACTGAATTATTATTATTAGTTGTGATTGAGACTGTGCACAAAGCCAGGAAATTCCTGGAAACATGGCCAACCTGTATATTATTTCATTGTGACTGGCAAGGCTGGGAAATACCTCAAAACTTGACCAACCTTTAGTTTACTACATTGTGACTGGCAAGGCTGGGAAATACCTCAAAACTTGACCAACCTTTAGTTTACTACATTGTGACTGGCAAGGCTGGGAAATACCTCAAAACTTGACCAACCTTTAGTTTACTACATTGTGACTGGCAAGGCTGGGAAATACCTCAAAACTTGACCAACCTTTAATGTACTACATTGTGACTGGCAAGGCTGGGAAATACCTCAAAACTTGACCAACCTTTAGTTTACTACATTGTGACTGGCAAGGCTGGGAAATACCTCAAAACTTGACCAACCTTTAATGTACTACATTGTGACTGGCAAGGCTGGGAAATACCTCAAAACTTGACCAACCTTTAGTTTACTACATTGTGACTGTAGACAGTGGGAAATTCCTATATATTTGACACCCTCTAGTTTACTGCATTGTGACTGAAGATGCTGGGAAATTCCCCAAAACATGGTTAATCTTCAGATTTCCTTGTGAGTGAAAAGGCTGGGAATACCTCAAAACTTGACATACCTATAGTTTACTACACTGTGATTGAAGAGGATTGGAAGTATCACAAAACATGGCTAACCTTTAATTTATGTCATTGTGACTGAAAAGGCTGGAAAACTTTAGCTAAATACATCATGATTGAAGAAGCTGAGAAATTCCTTGAAACCTGACTAATCTTTAGCTTATTCCACAGTAACTAAAGAGGCTGGAAAATTCCTCAAGGCATGACAAGACTTTAGTTTACTTTATTGTGACTAAGAAAAAACAGCAAAAAAAGTTACTTGTATATCTTTTACAAGACATAGTAGTCAACCCCAGCATTTATTGGCGGTTTGTGATTTCTTAAAAAGTTTATATTCAGTAGTTAGCCATTGCTTTCTGAATGACCAGCACTCATACCATTTTATGAAAATCAGTGCAAGGCAGTCTGCTTCCAAATCTTGGCTGCAGTTAGTTTATTTCATTGCAATAATGAGGCTGAGAAATCCATTGAAATGTGGATAATCTGTAGTTTATTTCATTGCAATGACGAGGCTGGGAAATCCATTGAAATGTGGCTAACCTTTAGTTTATTTCATTGTGACTGATGAAGCTGGGACATTCCTTAAAATGTGAGTAATCTTTAGTTAAACTCATTGACTGAAGAGGCCTGCCATTTTTCCAAGAGATTGAATGATAAGTTTACTCTGTTTTGATTAGTTTAATTAAAGTCCACAACAGCAGTTAGGGCAGAGATCTCACTCCATTAGGTAAAGGAGGTACATATAGATATGACACAAATTCAATTGCCGATTGAGGTTTATTGGAATAATTATACACATAAGGTATTATCAATTCAAAGTACCTCTGAAGTCAAAGTGGGTTCACCTAATGGCGAGGAACACTGGTAACAGAGAAAAGTTAATCTACACGCACAAATCAGTCCACTGTACTAGAAGTAGTAGCACATGTGTGGACTACTCTTGAGTTCAAAGCGAGCGGGCACCAAAAAAAACAAAAAAACAACTCTAATAACACAAGAAGTTTGTGACACACCTGCCTCTCTTTCCTCTTCTCTCCCTTTCTAAATGTGCATGTATGTGAGACAGACAAGTACATGGATATAGCTCATATGTACGTTTGTTTATATGCATTAACAATTACCCAGTTATTAATGTAAAGTGCCATTAATGTTGAACTGAGGAAATGAATAGTCATTAAACATAAATGGCCTATAGCACTATGTGGCTCTTAAACATGGACTCTGAACAAAAGATATGAAAAGAGCTTGGAAGCTTTTGAGATGTGGTATTATCACAGGATGAACAAACACATGTAAAAATGAGCAAACTATTTGTGAAAGGGTTAAGAATTTGGCACGCAGGGCCGTGTAATATTCTGCCCTTTTTATCTCTCTTCTTACATATATTATATGGTTTATACATCTCTTATTAAACTGATCTTAAACAATAACAACAATATATCCATTATAAATGTATGGGAAATGTGCAAGAACATTTACTACATGACTAATTAAAATTAATTATTATTATGGCAATTGTAATAAAGCTATGGGAAATAAAAAGAGTTACTTGCATATCATTTACAGGACGTCGAGGTCAACCCCAGCATTTTTTTTGCTGTTTATTTCTTGGCAAGTTTACATTCAGTAGTTTGCCATTGCTCTCTGAATGACCAGCACTCATACCATTGTATTAAAACCAGCACAAGGCAATCTGCTTCCAAATAGCCTGCAGGTGTGTTTTGAACTCGGTATGCAGGATTACGAATTGCGTTGTAACCCTTTCACCACAGAGTTGGAAATAAGCTCGGCAGATAAAGAGATAAAAAATACAAATTCCTAAAGACACTGGAGAAAATAGATAACTACTGAACATCATAGACACAAAAATGATGACTTGGTCACAGTATGAGACATGGGGGTCTATTATTGGAAACACTGAAAGGTAAGACATGGGAAAATAAGATAACATCCTAGGAAAAATTACATCACACAAACAAGCACTTCTTTGGGATACAGACATATCCTGAGCTAAAGAAAGATGCTGAACTAAAGAAAGATGCCGAGCTAAACAAAGATGATGAGCAAAAGAAAGATGCCAAGCTAAAGAAAGATGCTGAGCTAAGGGAAGAGGCTGAGCTAAAGAAATATGCTGAGAATAGGTGGAATGACACGATCGGACGACTTCAACACTTACCATTGGACAGATTCACCCACTGGATGAATTAAAGTTAGTTTCGTATCCTTTACAGGACATTATAGTTAACCCCAGCATATTTTGACTGTGACTTCTTGGCAAATTTACGTTCAGTAGTTTGCTATTGCTTTCTGAACGACTGGCCATCATACTTATGTATGAGAAACCAATGCAGGGCTTTCTGCTGTCAAATCGCCTGCAGCAGTGTTTCGAATATGGTATGCAGGATTATGCATTGCATCTGTAACTCCTTCGCCACAGAGCCGGTGACTGAATGAATAACCTAATACAATAACACATAGACATTTACTGACTATAATAAGAAAGTTGTGTCAATCAACGACTAAAATGTATTGATTTTGAAAACTGTTGCAATAAACTTTGAAAATGAGGATAAACACCAGGGTACCTCATGGCTTTATGGATGGTGGATTTAGATCACCTAAGACACGGGAAGTCACTTAAGACAATTAATCGTCCCATGACACTTAATCAGTTAACTAAAGTCCACAACAGCAGTTAGAACAGAGATCTCATTCCATTCAGGGAAGGAGGTACATATAGACAGGAAACAAATTCAGCTGTTGAATGAGGTTTACTGGAATAATTATACACATAAGGTATTAATAATTCAACACCAGGATACCTCACAGCTTTATGGATGATGGATTTAGATCACCTAAGCAACTCAGGTAATTTTTGTGTGTTAATATAGGTGTGCTAGGTCTTAGTCAGATATGGTTAAACTACCATAGACAGTACTAACAGATTTCTGTTAGCGCTGAACATTAGTGCCAATGGCTTCAGGCAGAGGGGTGTAATTGGGAGAGCACAAGCCTGATCCTAGTGTGAGGAAATTCAACCTAAAAACTAAATGTCATAGCAGGGCAGACCAGGCCCTCGCCCTTGGTTGGCAACTGGTCTAGGATCAAAACTCCAATAGGTGGACAGCTAGAGCATTGCTTTGCTGATCCAGCAGCTTCTGCAGCTTGTCTTGTTCCAGATGTATTGTTGTTACCTTTCCTCAGGAGTAAACTAGGCAGGCTGAGAGAGGGGTCATGCTGCATGGGCAACACAGTCTCTACAATTCAGCCTAGGCTTTGTGTTAAGAAGAGGTATAACTCCATCACTGATCCCTGACATGGGTTATAGTTGTTATGCCCTTTTTTAAGCACAATGTAACAAATTATTTTTTGTTAAGACATCAAGGTGTGGTGAGTGATAAGTGTGTTTATTATTTGTGTGCTTATGAAGGCTCTAGCCGCAAAGTCTATTTTATCACATATATTTGTGTTCTTGTAAAGCTTACCAACTCCATTTCTGGTTTTTGTAGATTTACTAAATGAACTACCAGTAGACCAACTACCAGTAGACCAACTACCGGCAGACCAACTACCAACAGACCAACTACCAACAGACTAACTACCGGCAGACCAACTACCGGCAGACCAACTACCGGCAGACCAACTACCGGCAGACCAGCTACCGGCAGACCAACTACCGGTAGACCAACTACCAGTAGACCAACTACCAGTAGAGCAACAGGATACCCATTAATTTAAAACACAACTATAATGTATGTTTGGGTGTCAGAGTAGGGGAACCCCCTATAAAAGGAGAAGTTAGGCACCTCCTTCCCTCTGCTAGTTTGCGGGTCATCCTTGGACACACCGGAAGTTGATTACAATGCCCTGCCAAGGACATGAAACATTTGTGTTTTACCTGAAGCCAGACGATCTTGTGGCTACCCTACAAAGCACAATGCAACACAGTATCTCTGCTCACACTCTATCCAACTAAAACCACCCCATGGTTGTTTCAACCTGAACACTTCCGGTGTTTTATAATCAACTGCTACTTCCTGTATTATTTTTATCATAAACCAAACTGACATCAATTAACATAACATCAATTCAATGTTGGAATGATGCTAGATGCTTCCGTTTACACACAACAATGCTGACAGCAGACAGTAAACTCAAACTACGGTAGTCAAATTGTTTAGTAATGTAAAGACAAATGACAGGAATGCATTTATGGCACTGGCAAGTTTTCAGCCCAAGAGATCTGGTGAGCAACTGCCTCCACTGGCAGTGAAAGCGCTGTCCAGGTTGATCTCTGCCACACCACCACGAATGGGAATTGTTGATATACTGGAACCTGAGCTGCTCAAAGTCTCGCTGCTGTCGTGGAATACGTCTACAGAAAAACAAGATGAATTGATGGTTTCATAAATGGGAAAATGTGAGGTTAATTCATTGGTTAATTTGTGCAAGACATGAGGTGAATTCATGGGTCTATCAATGGGAAGGCATGAGATGAATTCATGGGTTTATCTATGGAAAACAGATTAATTCACAGTGTTATCAAAGGAAAAACATAAAATGAATTCATGGCATATCTATGGAAAAACAAAAGATGAATTCATGGGCTCATCTACAGGACAACAAGACAAATACATGGGTTTATCTATGGAACAACATAAGATGATTTCATGGGTCCATCTATGAAACAACATAAGATTAATTCTGGGGTCCATCTATGGAAAAACTTAGGATGAATTCATAGCTTCCTTTTTGGAAAACATAAGATGTTTTAATGACTTCACCTGTAGAAAACCACAAGATGAATTCACAGCTTTATCTATAGAAATATATAAGATGAATTCACTAGTTTGTCTATGGAAAAACATAGAATGAATTTATTGGGTCATCTATGAAAAATCATAAAAAGAATTCATGAGTTCATCTATGGAAAAACATAAGATGAATTCATAGCTTTATTTACATAAAACATAAGATGAACTCATGGGTTCATTTATGAACGAACGAACGAACGAACAAACAAACTTTATTTTCAAAGGGTTAAGAATTGGGCACGCAGGCCCGTCTAACATTCTGCCCTTCTATCACTCTCTTTCATACATTATTTCATTCACACATTATGGAAAAAATGAGATGAATTAATGACTTCATCTATGATGTTTGGTTAATAAATGGTCAGGTGTGCCAACATGGCGCTTCTTACAATTGGGAGGAAGATGCAATGACAATCAGGGTGCTCCACATGTAGCTCCTCCTGCTCACGTTCTTCTTCCTTCTTCTTCCTTCTTCTTCTTCTTCCTTCTTCTTCCTTCTTCTTCTTCCTTCTTCTTCTTCTTCCTTCTTCTTCCTTCTTCTTCTTCCTTCTTCTTCTTCTTCCTTCTTCTTCCTTCTTCTTCTTCCTTCTTCTTCCTTCTTCTTCTTCCTTCTTCTTCTTCCTTCTTCTTCCTTCTTCTTCCTTCTTCTTCCTTCTTCTTCTTCCTTCTTCTTCTTCTTCCTTCTTCTTCCTTCTTCTTCTTCCTTCTTCTTCTTCTTCCTTCTTCTTCCTTCTTCTTCTTCCTTCTTCTTCCTTCTTCTTCTTCCTTCTTCTTCCTTCTTCTTCTTCCTTCTTCTTCCTTCTTCTTCTTCTTCTTCCTTCTTCTTCCTTCTTCTTCTTCTTCTTCGTCTTCTTCTTCCTTCTTCTTCCTTCTTCTTCTTCTTCGTCTTCTTCTTCCTTCTTCTTCCTTCTTCTTCCTTCTTCTTCCTTCTTCTTCGTCTTCTTCTTCCTTCTTCTTCCTTCTTCTTCCTTCTTCTTCTTCTTCTTCGTCTTCTTCTTCCTTCTTCTTCCTTCTTCTTCTTCTTCGTCTTCTTCTTCCTTCTTCTTCCTTCTTCTTCCTTCTTCTTCCTTCTTCTTCGTCTTCTTCTTCCTTCTTCTTCCTTCTTCTTCCTTCTTCTTCTTCTTCTTCGTCTTCTTCTTCCTTCTTCTTCCTTCTTCTTCCTTCTTCTTCGTCTTCTTCTTCCTTCTTCTTCCTTCTTCTTCCTTCTTCTTCCTTCTTCTTCGTCTTCTTCTTCCTTCTTCTTCGTCTTCTTCTTCCTTCTTCTTTCTTCTTCTTCCTTCTTCTTCCTTCTTCTTCCTTCTTCTTCCTTCTTCTTTCTTCTTCTTCCTTCTTCTTTCTTCTTCTTCCTTCTTCTTTCTTCTTCTTCCTTCTTCTTTCTTCTTCTTCCTTCTTCTTTCTTCTTCTTCCTTCTTCGTCTTCTTCTTCTTCTTCTTCTTCTTCCTTCTTCTTTCTTCTTCTTCTTCTTCTTCTTCTTCCTTCTTCTTCTTCTTCTTCTTCTTCTTCTTCTTCTTCTTCTTCTTCTTCTTCTTCGTCTTCTTCTTCTTCTTCTTCTTCTTCTTCTTCGTCTTCTTCTTCTTCTTCTTCTTCTTCTTCTTCTTCTTCTTCTTCTTCGTCTTCTTCTTCTTCCTTCTTCTTCTTCTTCGTCTTCTTCTTCTTCCTTCTTCTTCTTCCTCCTCCTCCTTCTTCGTCTTCTTCTTCTCCTCTTACACCTGATTGCCTTCCTTCCCAACCTCTTCTTGTCGTGCTCAATTCCCTGTGCTAAGAGGACAAGCATGTCATTAATTCAAATTACTTTACTTTATAAATAGGTCAAGTAAAGGACATTGTGAAAGACACTGTGACAGATAAGAGAAGTAATATGATATGTACAAGGTTATCATATTGCAGACATATCAGGAATTGTCACACAGACAAATGAACTAATCACATCACATAGAAGGCTGCACAATAGCAGAAATAACAGGAAAAACTGCTGCTACAGACATTGTCAGGACAAAAGAACTAATCAGAAATGTGCAAGGCTATCCCACCGCAAACATGGCAGGGGTGTGGGGTGTGGAATTAATGAGGCAGACATTGTGGCACAGATAAGAAAACTACAAGTTCTACAAGCTATCCCACTGCAAACAGGATTGGTGTGAAACTGCTGTGAAGGAAATTGTCCCACATACAAGAGAACTAATGAGATATGTACAAGGCCACCCCACTGCAGACAACACAGATGCGGAATCGTTATACACATTAGCAAACAAGCATTCTCTTGTCTGTGTGAGAGTACTATTAAGCTATTAGTAATCTTTTCTTCTCGGGAGGGGGAGGGGGCGGCAGGAGTCTCCGTGGCGAAGTGGTCAAGCCATCTGACTCATGCTCTGAAGGTTGTGGGTTCGATTCCTAGCTACGTCTTTCAGTTCCCATAGTGTATTTTTCTCTGAGACTCCTGGGGGGGGGGGGGGGCATGTCACTAGAGATACAGAGTTCGTGCTTTGTGCACTATGGGATAAATCCTGGAGCAATGAAGTTGATCCTCGTGCCTGTTAAGACTTTGATTTCTTCTCTGGGGCTACATGCATGAACAATTAGCAACACGACATATGTATATGATTTTTTAAAACAAAATCAATGCGGCATTTATATAGGAATTATAGAAAAATCAACTATCAATACAGCATAGGAATGTTTGCAAACAAAATAAATATATCCTTAAACATTTGCATAGGCACTATAGTTTAAAAATTCATAGCAGAAAGACAAAGACAATGAGAATAAATCAAACAATTGATAACCTCATTTCCCATGGGGGAACCTCACTTTAAGAGACAAATCATACATATTTAATTAGCAATGCAAACAACAGGGGTGGAATAGATAAAGATATCAGAATAAGAATACAGAAGGCTACAGAAACCTTTAACTGATTCAGTGCCAAGAAAGAAAAAATAGATTTGACCAAACATAAATGAATGACTGAAAATGGGAAGTAGGTGTGTATCACAGCTTTGGCTTAAACATAGTTAAAATGACAGCAGACATGCTGTATTATGTATCAAACTAAAGGGGGTTGCTTAGGGAAACCAAGTGTAGATAAGCTATTGGCAAGATACAGTTAGTCGCTTAAGACGATTAATCATCCCATGTCACCCAATCAGTTAAAGCACTAAAAAATTTGTGAAGTCAAAACAAATCAAACTTAGCATCAAACTTGGAATATTCAACTGTAACGTTAATTCAGCACTAATGAAACATGGAGAGGACCGAACACGATTACAAATAAACTACAAATATTCGCTAACTGGTACCTCCGCACAATAGAAGGAATAAAATAATATGACAGAATCACCAACTGGAGCTCATGGAGAGAACTAGACAAATTTTGATATATATTTTTGAAATATCAGTGAACCAATACGTGAAGAAAAGACGTTGGTGCTGGATTAGACATACATTGACAAAACCTGAGAATAGTGTAACTAGAAAGGCCTTTGGAATCCACATGGAAGAAGAAACATAGGAAGGCCCAATAACTCACGGAGAAGTAATAACTTCACTGCGCCGGGTTTTATCTTATACGGCCCGGTCTCTTTCCGCGGGGAAGCCTGCCGAAAGTGTCGTAGAGAGCAGGCACTTCGTAGCCCCAGCGACGACCCACAAGAGAAGAGACGCAACGAGAGGGGAAAGGAAGAGAAGAAAAAGGGAGAGAAGAGAAGAGAAGAGACGCAACGAGAGGGGAAAGGAAGAGAAGAGAAAGGAAGAGAAGAGAAGAGACGAGACGCAACTAGAGGGGACAGGAAGGGAAAAGGAAGAGAAGAGAGGAGAAGCAGAAATGGATAATATGGAGAGGACATGGACAAAGCTGCATGGGACAGCTAAGGCTAGGAGGTCACGGAGTGAGTTGGTTGAGGGCTTGGGGTGAGTTGGTTGAGGGCTTGGGGTAAGTTGGTTATGGGCTTGGGGTGAGTTGGTTGAGGGCTTGGGGTGAGTTGGTTGACGGCATGGGGTGAGTTGGTTGAGGGCTTGGGGTGGGTTGGTTGAGGGCGTGGGGTGAGTTGGTTGAGGGCGTGGGGTGAGTTGGTTGAGGGCGTGGGGTGAGTTGGTTGAGGGCTTGGGGTGAGTTGGTTGAGGGCGTGGGGTGAGTTGGTTGAGGGCGTGGGGTGAGTTGGTTGAGGGCGTGGGGTGAGTTGGTTGAGGGCTTGGGGTGAGTTGGTTGAGGGCTTGGGGTGAGTTGGTTGAGGGCTTGGGGTGAGCTGGTTGAAGGCCGATGCCCCAGACAAAAGGTAAACGAAGAAGAATCATTACGGTATTTGTAAATTTGGACCATGCAGGGTACACAATCAAATGAGCAAGAAATGAAATCAAGAATTATAATGTAATTTCCATTTTCTGAGCATAGAAATTGTGGAAGATACCACGAAACAAAACAAATAACACGATGACCCTAGTATGGCGATATATCGCCCCTCTATCAAAATGGGGAGGGGGGGGGGAAATCACATTTGGCGATATATTATCCTCTGACATTAATTCAGTACAGACTAGGATTGTATTTTATTTATAAAGAATAAGCGCGCACACATTTTTTATAACAAGACTGACCATTTAAGTATTAGCGCAGAGTGGAAAAAACAAAGGCTACAACAAAGTATGCTCTTTGTCCTCTTTCATAAATAACGCAGATTTCACAGCCAGCGTTTTTGTCCCAGGAATGACAGTAATTTCCCGCAAACAGCGCCCATGCCCGTTACGTAGTCCTTGACCCTTGAAGTATCTGGTGTAATTAAGTGCATTTTGCTCGTTGATTCGGCCGTTATTGTTGCCGTTTTTTGAAAGGGCGAAGCACCGAGCAAAATGAGACACTGTGGGATCTATCAAAACAGACGATCAGTCCGGCCCCCGCGAGCTCAAATACTTCTGATCGATCTCTGATGGCTATCTTTAGCGGTTGATAAAAACTGGCGACGGAGGCTGACGCGGGGAGCTGCCTCGCACGCGGGCATGATTGTTAGGATGTGTTGTTTCTACAGTTAGTCACACTTCCCACCCCTCCCACACACGCACCTTCTTGTCCTGTCCAATACTCCACCATAACCTGTGACGTGGACAGCATGTTCGGACCTATACGTCTATTTATTGTCTTCAAAACAATGTACTCCCTTAGTGAATATAAACACAGAAGTCACACACAATAGGTCGCACGATTTATTGCCTGACACATTTCTTCTTCTTCTGCGATCATCCGGAGTTGTTTTTTTTTCGGATGTGATTGCGTTGTGCCTGTTTACAGCAGAGCTGCGTTCTTGCGCCGTTAGGCCGACACATCCGACTTCTGCGGGCATTTGTTGACCGGGTTAACCTTCCCGGGGCCTGACACATTTCATTACTGCTCTTGAAGTACATTCTGTTACAGTTGGTCATTAGTTAGTCGCGGTTCCAACTTCACGGCAAAGAGTCGCCCCATAATGCCCCGTTCCTGTGCCAGTGAATATAACACAAAATGCCCCTCACTGCCCAATGTGAAAAGTGGAACAGGCAGGAGTCTCGACAAACAACAGCCCTTACATGTATACTATGCATATTGCCGCTGCCAGTACACCAACACAAACGTCCGCTACGAAAAATACAGTTTATCGTCGATGGAAGCCGCAGTCACTAGAAAACCAGCAGTCACACATTACTGCATAAGGTAAACCCAGTAAGATCAGCAATCGGTCGGCCGCCATTTTTTCTGAATAAGCAGTTCACGATACAGACAACCGCGTACATATGTAAAAGCGCTCCTCATGAAACCCACAACTCACAGCTCAGTAGCTGGGCGACGGAACCATATAGCATACTGTTATATATCACATGAAGAGAATAAACGAATTATACTTTGGCTGAAATACTTAAAACACAGTCAGTGATATTGTCCAAGTGTGGAGCATTTCTTATCCCCACTGTAACCGCAAAGTTAAAACCACCACACAAAAAAATGTTTTAATTTTCGATTACCGTGCGGATATCACATGTTCCACTCTACACACTACAGTTCAGGCAATAAATCGTGCAGGCTATTTATGTCGTCTCTGTGTTTAAACATCTACCGTCTGTTGTCCAACCTATAACATAACGCCAGCAAACATATTAAAGTAAAACTGTTGAAAACATGCATCTTTCCTGTAGCACCATACGAACATGAGTTGTAGACCATTTCGCTACCTATACAGAAGTTTGAAACGTGTAGAAGAGTCTTTTGGTCTTGAATATTACAGACAAGTTCTATGAATGTTTTGGACGAAGAAGAAAAAGAAAAATACTGAATTCTATAAGATATGAACATCTAAGGAAAACTGGTTCATAGACAGCACCGTCTCTCGGAAACTGAAATACATCGGCCATATTAATGGTCAAAGTGGTTAAGAAGCGGCTGGCCGAGTGGCTAGAATGAACAAAACAATAATAATGGTAAATTATCTCAAACGAAACTACTGAGCGTAATCTTGCCAAGGAATAAAAAATCAGCTGAAAGATGCTGATGTTGACAGCGATGTCCTGTAAAGGATATGCAAACATTATTATTATTATTATCTCAAACGACAACTAGCCAATAAACATTCCCATATGTGGGCACGCTATACCTTCCTTAGGTATTTATAATGCCCATGTTAAACATTGCCTCAGTGAGTCATGTATTATTGATTATTTTTCATGCGTTTTAATGCTTATTGATCTTTTGTTGTCAAAGATCAGCTTCATAAGTGATATTGAATGAAAGAATGTATGAGAGGAAATAGAGGAGAAAGGCAGAATGTCAGACGGGCCTGCGTGCCCAATTCTTAACCCTTTGAAAATAAAAATTGTTCGTTCGATTCTCCTCCAGGAGACCCGGGTTCGAATCCTGGGTAAGGTGTGGAGATTTTTCTATCGGGGGCAAAAAGAAAACTCAACCTGCACAGTTCGCGGCGGTTGCACTAGCCAGGCGGCGTTAATTCCTCAGCCCCCCCCCCCCCCCCGTACACTGTAAGGTACTATATAGGCAGTAAATGACAATTTACAGTGACAGTAGTTAAGAAAGAACAGTGACTGTTCCCGTTCCCGGAGGAAGAGACGGACGTCGTCCAGCACGAAGATAGGCACAGGACAACTTGGACATGGAAATACACGAGGCAAGGGAACTGGCAAGGAATCGAGAATCTTTAAATCGGGCAGTAATTGTTTTTTTTTTTTTTTAATTTGTTGTTGCGTTCGCTCGCTTTGAACACAATTGTAGTCCATACACGTGCTACTACTTCTAATGCGCTGGACTGGTTTTTGCGTGTGAATCAGCTTTCCCTATTACCAGTGTCCCTCGCCATAAGGCGAACGCACTCCGACTTCAAAGGTACTTGTAATTAACGTTCCCAAGTTAAGAACGGGAAGTCAACAGTTTTGTCCAACTGACCGGTATGGGGTTTGAACCCGCCCCCTCAGCATCAACACACCGGAAGTTTAAGAGCGAGCGCTCTTATCCATTCGGCCATGCTATGTTCTCCGGCGGGCAATGATAACAGCGACGTTCTGCAAACGACCAGCTATAAGATGACGATGGTACATCTAGTTCCAGATGGTTGATGTCTCGTTTCCTAATGTACGCTTCCCATGAAGAGCACGGGTGTATAGGCTTAAGAATGGTTTAAACCAGTGGTTCTCAACCGATGGGGAATCCCCTCCCCCCCACCCCAGGAGGGAATTTTAGGGTTTCCGAAAGGGGGGGGGGGGGAATTAAGATTATTTCAAGATCGCTTTAATACAAGAACACGTTATTTGATATTGTTTTTCCCTCCATACTTCATGGTTCTGTACTTCTCGCCCTTCTGAAATTCGTTTTATAACGTATGTAGACCCGCAAATCATGTTTTATGTAGACGTCTAGACTTGTTCTAGTATGCATTATTAAATTTAGCTTCCATTTTACGTTTGTTAGTCGTTTGTCGTTAGTCGCGGTTCCAACATCACAGCAAAGGGTCGTCCCCATTATGCTCCGTTCCCGTGCCAGTGAATATCACATAAAATGTTCCTCACTGTCCCATGTGAAAAGTGGAAAAGACAGGAGTCTCGACAAACAACGGCCCGCTCAGGCACAATGTGCAAAAAACACCGCCAGAATGTCACCACAAAAGTCCTATATTCCATTTTACTTATACTGAGTAGGGGGCCCGGGGATTGGGGGAGCGGCGAATTTATAGGGAGGAAATACGAAAGGGAGGGGGATGTAATTCTGAACATATGGTGAAGGGGTACATGGGCCAAAAAAAAAGGTTGAGAACCACTGGTTTAAAGGCAATATGACAGACGTCGCCGCTTCGGGTTCTATCACATATGGCTCGGGAAGTGTCGTACAAAGCACGAACCCCGTTGGTCCAGCGATGATACCCTAGGGTCTCTAAAAACTTACACTCGAGAACCGAATGACGGAGTAGAACAAGGAATCTACAACTTTCTGAGCGCGAGGCAGACGACCTGCTCACTACCACATTGAGATTCACAAGAGCACGGATGCCGAAGCTTGCAAATTGGCTCAGGGTGGTATTGAGTCAAGAACTGCCATCACAGACCTTGGGACATTCCCAAACGATCCAGGTTCGAAAACGGTGTGTCGACTACTGGGTGGACTCATCGAAAGGTATAGCTATCACAGCTTAGCCATAAACAGAAACATCATAACAAACTTTTGGAAACAGAACCAACATAACAGAGTTATGTGGAAAAATAAACATCAAAACCAACGTTTGGAAAGAGAAACATCATAACCGACGTTTGGAAAGAGACACATCATAACCAAGGTTTGGAAACAGAAACATCACAACAAATGTTTCGAAACAAAGACAGCGTACCCAAGGTTTGGAAACAGAAAGAACGTAACAAACGTTTGGAAACAGAAACATCTTAACCAACGTTTGGAAGGAAGAAGACGCAACGCTTAAAACTTATATTGTCAATTGTTAAACATTCAAATACTTTCTGTCCACTACACGTACTGGTCTATCATTCAAGTACTTTCTGACAACCAGAAGTGCTGGTTAAACATCCACACGCTTTATGTCTACAGAAGTACCGGTTAATCATTCGCAGATTTTCTGTCTACCAGAAGTACCGGGTAAACATTTGCAGATTTTCTGTCTACCAGAAGTACTGGTTAATCATTCATACATTTTCTGTCAACCAGAAGTACCGGTAAAACATTCGCAGATTTTCTGTCTACCAGAAGTACTGGTTAATCATTCATACATTTTCTGTCAACCAGAATTATTGATTAAACATTCACAAGCTTTCTGTTTATCAGAATTACTGGTTAAACATTCACATATTTTTTGACTGCTAGGCGTACAAGTTAAAGATTCACATAATTTCTGTCCACTGGACGTACTGGTCAATCATTCACACACTTTCTGTCTACCAGAAGTACTGGTCAAGCATTCACATAATTGCTGTCCACTAGACATGCTGGGTAAACATTCATATAATTTCTGTAAACTAGACGTATCGGTCAAGTATTCACATAATTTATGTCCCCTAGACGCACTGGTGCCGGTTTCTCTGGCTGAGGGGTTACACCACTTTCTCCGTAATCCCGTTTATCCACGCAGGGTCTCGCAGCGAGGCGAGAATTGGAAGCGGTTCGACCCGCGCTCGTGACTTGCGGGATAATGAGCCGGCCGCTCAGAAAACAATGGCAAACTACTGAGCATAATCTTGCCAAGAAATCAACATACAGCTGAAAGATGCTGATGTTGACAGCGATGTCCTGTAAAGGATATGCAAACTTTAGACGCACTGGTAAATCATTCACATAATTTCTGTCCGCTAGAAGTACTGGTCAATCATTCATACACTTTCTGCCTACCTAAGTACTGGTTAAACATTCACATAATTTCTGTCCCCTAGGCGTACAGGTAAATCATTCACATAATTTCTGTCCGCTAGACGTACTGGTCAATCTTTCACACTTTCTGCCTACCTAAGTACTGGTTAAACATTCACATAATTGCTGTCCCCTAGGAGTACTGGTTAAACATTCTGAAAAAGTTTACAACCACCAGACATATGCTGTAAACAGTCTAATACGCATCAACGAGAATTGCAGCGTGCGTAAAATACACATGTTTATCTTGATCATGTGGTCCCGCAAACGTAGCATTCTGGAAGATGGAACAACATACTGACCAATAAAAATGCTGTCAAAAACACAGATAAAATCGTATTAAAGTGTTATATAATATCTAATGAATGAATCACCAAAAACAAAATCGAGAAGTAGAAGGTAGGATTTACTAGAACATGAGTACAGGTAACAAAATGGACGTTGTGGCCACAGTCTTCGTCAGCAGACAAACAACAAACACACACCGATACAAACAACTACATGGAAAACAGTACAAGAAAATATAGATATACAAGTTAGTCATCTGTATCCTTGTTGTGGACTGGTCACTTGTTTTATGAAATCCGAATGTATACAGAACCTATAGAGATGTGTGCATGTGGAATGGACTACGCTTGAGTTCAAAGCGTGCGAGAGCAAAAATAAATAAATAAAAAAGTGAAAACCATAAATTCACTAGAGAAATTAAATATAGACAGTCAAGATTGCTTAGACATGTTAAGAAAAGAAATCAACTTGAAAGCTTAGTGACAACTGGCAAACTTGATGGAAAAGAGCAAGCAGGAATTACTTGCATGTCCTTTACATGACGCCACAATCAACCCCAGCAATTTTGACTATTTGCGATTTCTCCAGGCCATATTGGGTTCAATATTTTGCCATTTTTCGTAATTTTCCAGGAAATTTTACGTTCAGTAAATTGCCACCGCTTTCTGAACGACCGACGCTAATAATATTGTTAAAATCAACTCAAGGCGGTCAGCTTCCAAGTGGAACTGTAAATCTGCGTTCACTGTCTCTAAGCCCATAGACACCGGCGCAAGGGTGAGACACACAGACAAATACCTGGGTGGCTTGGTCATATGGCATGATCAGACAAAACCACAGCCCTGACCCAAGACTGGTGATTGTGCGAGATTGCGAACCATGACCGTCCTCGATTATCGACATGATACATGCTATGTTAATACAAATTGCTATCGGACGTAAAGGTGTTTCCAAGGCACCAGGGCCAGGTTTCATATTGGCCAAGACCTATTAGCACGTCCTCGCCGTGCATCCTGGGCAACAGGTCCCTTCGGGGTCCTGGCTAACGTAGTCTGATTCTTCTGAAGCCGGAAAGTATCTGCCTGCACGGCGAGGAACCACCAGTCTGCACACCAATAAGCCAGACATGGGACAACGGATACTCACGCAAACCTCAGGTCCGGTATGACATCACACTGATGTTGGACAACAGGATGTCTTCATTCGACATATAGGACCTTGCGCTGGAGTTCATAGCCAGCGAACACAAGCAAGCAAGCAAAATTTCTACTATGCAAGAGGGAGGCTGATACTGACTACATCTTCCGTATAAAGCTGTTTCGTAAAACATAATGTGGACCGCAGACCATATGCCCAATATGTCACAATGGTTTGAGAACAATTAAAGTACGGAGCGACGGTCATGCCCTCATGCACGCTGTATTTCCAAGGCAGTTATTGTCTTGCAATCAATTTATACTCAACAGACGCTAAAGCAGGGTTCAGTAGAAACCCGAGGGCAGTAATAGCTAGCCACCATACGGGCCTAGGGAGCCATGGTGGTCATTAGGCGACCACACAATGGCGCCGTTTTCATTGGCAGTTAATTCTTTCGGCCCCAGAAATCACAGCAACAACTTAATGGGGACATCGGGGAGGGAGTAGTTAGGAGGAGAGAATAAGAATAACAAAATCACTATTGATTTGACCGTTCTGTTTATAACTATAGTTTTCGCTATAGATAGTTGTTGAACAATCTAATATGGCTTCATATTTATGAATATTATAACGACAGCTTTCACTTTATATATATATATATATCCATTAATCAGATTGAAGAACTGGGTGGTCAGGGCAACACAACGGGAATATATAGCCACTCAGTTCTTCAGTCTGACAGTCGGAATTCTAGCTATCGATGTTGATTAATGGAGTTCACGCTTAGGTCCTATTCACTAAACGTTCATAGCTCGGGAACGTCCTGCTTATAACTGCTGACCATACCTCCATCATACACAGTTGGGTGAAAAGACTACTGGTCACTAATTCTACTGACGTTTATAGCCTCCTATACCCATTTCACAAGACCAAACATGGTAGAGGTGGATCAGATCAGAGGATAGGTCGTCCGTCTCTGGCTCAAACAGACCACGATTTACGTCCTACATTACGTCCAACTTTGGATCTTTAAACAGATAGATCATCACGGCCTGGAGAGAATGGTAACCAGGGAATCTTGCCAACACTCAGGACTCCGAGAACAAACTGCTACTGTTATTGAAGAGGACGGAGCACGTGTGGGAATGCCCCGAGTGCTGTGATGTCCGTTCTTGACTTAGTTCAAGTTTGGATTATTACAAACTAAGAACAAGGATGCAATATTCCACCAAGATGCTGGATTAGGATGTCTGTACTTCCCGGACAAGGGCGAAACACATGCTAAAACCCCTTCCACAGTTGGACATCGAAAAGAGCAGGCCGAACGGATCGCTGTCCAGGCAACATTTAGAAATTATAAAAGCTGCCTACACGTGACCTGCCTCCCGTCGGCCATAAGTGAGAACGAACAAACGAACTTTATTTATATCCAGATCCAGATCCACATCGGAGAGTACGAAATATTTTGTTTAAAAATTGATCTGGGCTTCCAAGTCGATACAGCTTACATGTGGGAACCAGTAAATGTCTTGGGAAGTAAAAGCGAATGCGTCATACTGACCATATCACCCACCTAGTACCGGATGCTCTATAGCAGTGGTTCTCAACCGGTGGGGAATTCCCCCCCCCCCCCAGGGGGTAATTTTAGGGTTTCCGGGGGGGGGGGGGGGGCGGGAATTAAGATTATTTCTAGATTGCGTTAATACAAGAACCGATTACTTGATATTGTTTTTCCCTTCATACTTTACTGAAATTCATTTTATAACGTAAGTAGATCCGCAAATCACGTTTTATGTAGATGTCTAGACTTGTTTTAGTATGTGCTATTAAATTTAGCTTCAATTATTACGTATACTGTGTAGGGCTGGGGGGAATTTTTAGGGAGGAAATACGACAGGGGGGGGGGAATGAAGTTCTAAAAATATAGTGGGGGGGGGGGGGGTGGAATGACGTCCTAAATATATGGTGAAAGGGGAGGGGGTTCAGAACCACTGCTCTATAGAATATGGGTTTAGTACCACATGACCAATGCGTCTCAAGGCGCGTAAAACAATCTTTTGCTTGCTTCATTAGAAAAGCTCCCCACCAAAAAGTATAGGGCATGTGTGATTCTGTTATACGCAATTACGCAATTCATGCACTTTCCTGACATTCTCTTTTGTGTGATCTGTGGGAGAAGGCTAGCGCAGTTATGGAGACCTCTGTCACATTTAGAGAGTGCACACATCCGCGTGCAATGAGAGAGATCCTTCACAAAACAAGGAAACCATTCATAGATTAAGTAAACCATATTACTGAGGGGAGTGGTCGTGCGATTGTGGGACCAGGTGGAGAAGGTGGGGAAACAGACTGAGAACCCATATGTGGAAAGAATGAGATTGCGGGGGATCGGCAGGGATTCTGGAAGAATCTCAAAACTGAGAGGGGAAACCAGAAGAACTTGTAATCAGATAGCGGTGGGAACGATTAATAGTATGACTCTTCGCTGGCTGTTGAACAAGGGGACAGATCACGTATGGGAATGTCTTGAGTGCAGTGATGTCGGTTCTTCACTCAACTCAACTCAACAAACACATTGCCCTGAAGAAGTTTTCTGCTATGGGCGTGTGAAGTGACAGAACCATCACATTTTGTACACCTGAATGCACTGAGGAATCGCTGGTCAACCTTCCCTTCACTTAACAGACGAAGAGCCCTTCTCCCAGAGTGCTCATATCTCTTTCCTCCCCCACCCCAATCACTAGTGTGATTTCCCCGCTGTATTTTTAGTACCCGCACTATACTGCACAACTGTTCCCTATTTTACCATTCGCTCACCTGGGCACCCCCAACCATCTTTCTCCCCTAGCTTGTATTCTAATCTCGGGTTGCTAGGCCAATCACTGGGCTCCTGGTGTTGTTGACCTTTAAACTACTGACCCCCTATACCACACATCCGGTTCATTCACTGCATTGGAGTTCTACGTGCGGATCCAATGAAAGACGTGTCCAGCCCACAACAAGGATACATATAAGTAACGCTTGTATTTATATATTCATGTAATGGTTTTCATGTAGTCGTGTCGGTTTGTGATCGTTTTGTTTTTCCTGTCCTGACGAAGGCTTTGGCCGCAACGTCCATTTAGTTACTTGCGATTGTCATCTAGTAAAGCTTACTGCCTAATTCTCGTTTTTTTGTCGGGTTTCTTTGGGGTGTGGGGGTGGGGGGGGGGGGGGTTGACATTATCAGCGCAGTCCTCTATCAACTGCGTTAATGCACTCGTTATAGTAAACCATATGTACTGGGTTAAACCTAATTATAATTGTAGTTTAGCAAATAGCAGCAGACATTTCACAACTGAGATACTGTGGGCACCTGACCAATTTCCCTTCTTTTCGGTTGCCAGGTTGGAAACCAGAGGTCCTAAATATATGTCTGTTGTTAACTCCGCTCTAACGACATTGATTCGTACTACACCAACCATTCCATAATTGTGGATTACATGAACTTCTGCACCGCGAACTTACAAACAGAGGTTTATGAACAGACTAATTAAGAACAGATCAAGCCCAGGATGCCAGCATCTTTAATGACTGTATTTTGTAGCCTTGCACCCCTTCAACTTTGACCTCTATACCTTTCCAAATGTACCTCGGGGAAAGGGAGGGGGGAGATTAAATGAGCAGGAAAGCTGATGAATAAGGTAAAGGTATAAAATATGTATATCATCTTTAAATTGGACTTAAACGCTGACTTCTCGTTCAGAAAGCAATGGCAAACTCATCACCATATGCCGTGCCGACAAGCATCATGTTTCGCTATCTCATTCGATCACCAGAGTCGTGGATCAGCTCAGTGTTCTTGTCTTGACCATACCATGTGGCCAAGCCAGCCAGGTGTTTACTTCTCTGCCTTCCTCTTGTTCTCTTCCCCTCAGTCTTGCCAGTTGTCACCAAGTTCTCCAATTTATTTCTTCTCATAACGTGACCAATACATTTTGACCGTCTACGTCTAATTTCTCTAATGAGTTCATGGTTTTCATTTGTTTCTTGTAGGACTTGGTCATTGGTTTTTCTGTCTGCCCATGGTATTCTATATATTTCCTTCAGAAACCACATTTTCACAGCCATTGGACGTTTTTTTTCAGTTTGTATGCTCATTGTCCACGCTTCACATCCATACAAAAGTACAGGTTCTATACAGCACCCAAACACTATGTTTTCCCGTTAATTGCAAACTAATGAACGTAAAACTGCCTACAAATTCAATCTGGGTTTGGTCGCAGCGTCCTGCAATGGACATACTATTGAAATATCCTCATCATTGGAACCTCGATAGCGCAGTAACTAGACGCTCGCCTTCTGGCCCGCTGGACATGGGTTCGAATCCATATCAATGTGGATTGTAAAAATGTATCTGGACTCCCAGTTTGTCCCAACATAAAATGGGTACCAGGAAATGTTTCACGAAGTAAAGACGGCCGCCGTGGTAACGACCACATTAACCATCTAGTGCCGATTGGTCTATAGAATTATGGGTCAACCTTTACATGCCCAAAGCGTCTTCTTATTCGCCTTCTTCTTCTTCTATCCCCTCCATTTAACTCAGTGAGGTATGTAGGGAGATATAAGAATCTGTTGTGAAATATTTCCAACGCGCTTTGTTGGTTGGTATTCATTTCTCAAAGGCTGCCCTTGATGCCACCACTCAATCTTTTACGTCGTCTTCCCCTTGCTCTGCGTCATCATATTTCTTCAATATGCCTTTTTGCGGTAGATGGTACCCAGGTATACTTGTAGGGTAGCTAAACAATGCAATTAGTCTTTCTTTAATTAACTGCATGACTCGTTTATGACCTAGTCTTCGTCTGATTTCTTAGTTCATAATCATTTCTCTCAAAGTTTTCCCCGCAGCTCCTCTCGGGCATCTCATCTTTGATGTTATGATTTTGAGCTCACTCCATACGCCCTGGCCGTGTAAGCGGGCCCTTTACTTTACAGCAGTGGTTCTCAACCGGTGAGAAATACCCCCGCCTCCCGCCCCAGGGGGAATGTTAGGGTTTCCAGATGTGGGGGGGAGAGAGAGAGAGAGAGAGAGAGAGAGAGAGAGAGAGAGAGAGAGAGAGAGAGAGAGAGAGAGAGAGAGAGAGAGAGAGAGAGAGAGAATTAAGATTATTTCAAGAGCGCGTTAATACAAGAACTTCTCGTCCTTCTGATGTTCGTTTTATAACGTAAGTAGACCTGCACATCACGTTTTATATAGACGTCTAGACTTGTGTTATTAAATGTAGCTCCCATTTGTATGTATACTGTGCAGGGGCGGGAGGAATTTATAGGGAGAAAATACCAAAAAAAGATGGGGGGGGGGTGACATTCTGAACATATGGTGAAGGGGTGCATGGGCCAAACCAGGTCGAGAACCATTGCGATACAACAGCACCAAATGGCCTGCCCTGTGCAACACTTTGTCCCTGTAACAGTCTTCCGACATGTCTCTTTGTCATAAGTCAGATGTCCTGTCTGTTTCTGTCATGTGTACATTATCAATCGCATCATGAATCCATCTATATACTGGTCTTCGTATACTCCGGTACACTTCCCTCCATAATTATTATCATGGACAGAAATGGGTTAAGACAGACCCGACAACCCGCGAGAAAGGAACAACAAGGGTTAACTTCGGAAAACATTAGAATAAGCACTGGGTCAGTAATATTCAGTGAACTCATTGGTTCACGGGAAACGTAGGGATCACAGATTACGACCTGAGCGAGAATGCTAGCTGGACCCGAATTCGGTCGCGGGCTAGATTACAGAACACATACAAAAACTCAGTCGGCAGCCTAAATTTTCGTGTCTTTTCGCGTGTCCAAAAGATTTCGCTTTCCTCATTTATGTTTGTCTAAATAACCAATCTTCTTAAAAACTGAGTTCTTGTTATATATAATCTTCATCAAGTGCCCTGCCAGCTGGCGTAGGCGTTCATGGCTCTCCACAGATCTCGGTCTTTGGTGTTCTGGATCAAATCTGCTGATGATATTCCTCCATGCCACCGTCTCAATCCATCCAGCATCATTTCTCTTCGTCTGCCTCTGCCTCTCTTCCCCTCGATCTTTCCAGTTGTCACGGTGTTCTCCGATGCCTATCTTCTCATAACATGACCGAAGAAAACTGTGTGTCTCTTTCTTATTGTTGTATATAATGTTCTAGTTTCATTAGCCTGTCTCCGACAGTCGTTGTTAGTTACTCTGGCAGTCCAAGGAATTCGCAACATTCGTCTCAGGAACCACAACTCTGATGCTTCTAATTTCTTCTAAATTTGTTCATTTACATTCCAAGATTTACTGCCATACAACAAAACTGGTTCTACATAGCATTTCAGCACTTTCTTTCTTACATTCAGTGATAGTGACTTATTGCATAAGATACTCTTCATTTTCTGAAATGCGGCTTTTGTCTGCCCTATTCTGCTCTTAATCTCTGTTGTACATCTTCCATCTGATGTTCTAAATGCCCCTAGGTATTTAAAATTATCCACTTGGTTAAGAATTTTCCCTTCTATTTCTGCTCGTAGAAAAACTAAGAAGTATAAACGGACTGACCCAAATGGATTTGGACCTGGCAATGTTAATGGACTACGAGATAGATCAGCGAATCAAAACATAGGTACAATGAACGTGTGAGGTTCTAATAGTAAAGAAGAAGAACTTATAGAAACAATGGATGAGAGGAAAATTGGATTGATGGGAATAGCGGACACTGGCATAAAAGGGGAAGGATGCAAGGATATCCACCACAGTTACACGTTTGTCTACTCTAGAGTGGAACAGCAAGAAAGGGCAAGATACGGTGTGGGAATAGTCATTGGGCCACAGGAATACTAGAAATAAAATATATATCAGAAAGAAATACTCTAAACGTACTGGAGAGTTTTGGTCATAGACCATAACTTTAGGAATGGAAAATCCTAACTGCACTTCCACGTGGTAGAGGATGGAAACACACCACGGTGTGGCTAACACAGCTCTGGGGACCGAGTATCCACCGAAATAAGTGGACAACTCTGCAGCTGAGCAGAACAGGGCACTCACTTGTCCTGACAGTAGGAAATGGCTGTCAAAGGCAGAGTTAAAAGACCACCATGTGAATGTGGAAGACAAGGGGAAACCACCACATTATTTTCCCAAGATTTCATGGCGACACACATTTCAGAGTTAGTGAACGACGTTAATGGCTGTCTTAGGACATCCTCGTCCGGTAGGGACAGTCATGAGCCACAGGTGACACCAGACCGTCATCCAGTTACAGCAAAACAAAAACTATAAACTAAATAAATTTAGAGTAGGAACATGGAATGTTAGGACATTAAATGAGCTAGGAAAGTTAAACAATGTTCTAAGAGAAATGAAAATGAATATACTAGGCATAAGTGAGATGAGATGGAAGGGATCTGGCAAAATTATAACTGACAAACACACAATAATTTATTCGGGGGGGGGGGGGGGGGGAACACACATGAAAACGGTGTAGGAATAACATTTGATGAAAAAAAACAGCCAAATCTATGAATGGATACTGGTGTATTTCAGACAGAGTTATAATGGTCAAAATCAAAGGCAAACCAATAGATATAAATATTATACAAGTATATGAACCAACAACAAACAGTAGTGATGAAGAAATACAACACTTTTACGATGAAAAAGAAATGGCAATAGCTCAAATTGGATCACAGGAAATAAAAATAATACTGGGAGATTTTAATGCAAAAGTAGGAAAGGGAAAAATAGAAGATATAGTGGGGAATTACGGTTCAGGTACAAGAAATGAACGAGGAGAGAAACTAATAGAATGGGCAAATATTAATGATATGATAATTAGCAACACATGGTTTAAACACCATAAAAGACGACTATACACATGGAAAAGCCCTGATATGAAAATACGCAACCAAACTGACTACATACTTATTAATAAAAGATTTAGAAATGCATTAATTAATGTAAAGACAATGCCTGGTGCTGACGGTAATAGTGATCATGTACCACTATGTGGACAAATAAAAGTAAGATTAAAGAGAGAGGAAAAAATGGTTAAGAACTTGAGACTTAATAAAGAGGATTTAAAAGTAGATAAAGAAATTCAAGAACAAAAGAGAGTGACTGTGAAAAATAGGTACAATGCAATAGCTACAATACAGAGTATAAATGAACAATGTGAAATGTTAAGAGGCTCCATTCATCAAACTAGTAAAGAAATACTACCGGAGAGAAGCCAAAAAGCTAAGAAAAAAATGGATGAATGAAGAAATCGTAATGCTGATGGATAAAAGGAAACAGAATGAAAATGACAAACATCATAGTTATGGGAGACTTCAATGAAAGACTAGGACACAACAGGGCGGGCATAGAAAAACATCTTGGAGCATTTGGAGACCAACATAATGAAAGAAATGATAACAGAAGTAGACTGATACAGCTATGCAGCCAACACGACTTCTATATAACAAACACCTTCTATAAACACAAAGACTCACAAATATACACCGGGTATAAATGGAACGATCGCAAGACTAAAAGCCAAATTGATTTTATATTAACAGGAAATAACAGAAAGAGAAATATGTTAGATTCAAGGGCAGTGCCCAACTTAAGTATAAACACCGACCACAAAGCAGTCGTTGCCACAATAAGAACCATCAGTAGAAGAAAGGAAAGACCAGGAAAATACATGTCATGCGAATCAGTAAACTTAAAAAGCCTCAAAGACGAGGCAGTGGGGGAAAATTATGAGAAATAACTAACTGATATCTTTGTAAAATTACCCATAAAAAGAAAGACAGTGTAATAAGAATGGGAGATGTTCAAATCAAACATTTTAAATACTGCAAAAATAACATGTGGAACCACGAAAAAACACAAAACACGGATCAAGAAAATATCAAGTTGGTGGAACGCAGAAGTAAAGAAAGCTGTAAAAGACAAAAAGGAAAAATATAAAAAGTGGTCGAAGAGCAAACAGGAATACGATTGCATAGAATATAGAATAGCGAGAAGACATGTGAATAGAATAGTAAAGAGAGAAAAACAAAAAGACTGGGAGGAGTATGGAGAAACCCTAAATAAAAACTACCAGGAGGCAACTAGAAACTTCTACAAAAAGATAAGTGCAATGAGAACCAGAGGAGAACCCTTTGACCCAACCGAAATAATTAACAGCGAAAATGGAGAACCATTAAGTGAACAAAAACAAATCCTAATAAGATGGAAACAGTACTTCGAACAACTTCTCAACATCCCATCAGATGTCACAGGAATTCAAGAAACCGACACAGATACCACCAAAGAACTAGAACCAGACATACTGAAAGAAAAAAATTATAGAAGCCGTCAGATTAGCCCCATTGAACAAATCACCGGGGCAAGATGAAATACCAAATAAACTAATTAAAGCAGCAAGAGAAGTAGGAACAGCATGTTTGGGTAGAACAACAGACACCACGAGACTGGGGAAACACCATAATTATCCCAATTTGGAAAAATAAAGGCAGCAAAAGAGACCGCACACAATACTGAGGCGTTTCACTGTTGATTCATACTTAGAAAATATTTTGCAACATTCTTGAGAAAAGATTACGAACCACCTTAGATCCCCAGCTAAGCGAAACACAACTTGGATTTAGGAAATCCAAAGGATGCACAGATGACGTTTTTGCTCTTAGACAAGTTATAGAAAAATCAATCGAATTCAATGAAACACTCTACTTAGCCTTTGTCGACCAAGAAAAGGCATTTGATAGAGTAGATAGAAACAAGATGTGGGAAATCATTAAACAATATGGAGTGAGTACACATCTAACAAACCTATGTAGAAGCTTATACAACAACAGTGAATGCTTAGTGAGAGCAACTGGAGGACACTCAGAACCCTTCACCATAAGATCCTGAGTACGACAAGGTTGTGTCCTGTCCCCTCTCTTGTTCATAACATATACTGACAACATATGTAAAGAAACCAGCCAAACAGAGACCACAAGAACACCGCATGACGAGAACACAGGAGAAGAACCATCTGCAAATCTGCCTTGTCATGTATCAATACTCCACCAAGTTTTGCAGAGCCAGCCAATCTGTGCGCCTGTTCATTTCCCAGCACACCGGCATGCCCCGGAGAAAAGATCCAGGCGATGCTTGTCACCCGTGACCTCCGAAGCGAAGCAATAGAACCTGTTTTGCTGTATGGCTGTGAATCTTGGAATATAAATGAACACATTAGGAAGAGATTGGAAGCAACAGAGACGTGGTTCCTTAGACGAATGTTGCGAATTCCTTGGACTGCTTTGAAACTAACAACGAATGCCTTAAAGTGGCTAACGAAACTAGAACAGTATATATACAACAATAAGAAAGAGACAAACAGCTTTTTTTTGTCATGTGATGAGAAGAGAGGCGCTGGAGAACATCGTGACAACTGGAAAGATCGAGGGGAAGAGAGGCAGAGGCAGAGGCAGACCACGAGAAATGATGCTGGATGGATTGCGACGGTGGCATGGAGGAATATCAACGGCAAAATTGATCCAGAAAACTAAAGACCGAGATCTGTACAGAGTCATGAACGCCTACGCCGGTCGGCACGGCACTCGATGATATATATATATATATATATATATATATATATATATATATATATATATATATATATATATATATATATATATATATATATATATGAGCGACCACTAGTTAAAGACACAGTAACGGGTGAAAAAGCATATTTAAGGATGTTCGATTTTGGAATTATGCGTGGGTTTGTTGAGGCAATTTTCGAGCCACTTCAGGTAGCAGATGGTATACTGCGAGTTAAATTTATAAACTTTAACCTCCCGTCGTTTAAAGGTTAAAGGCGAGTGGATCGACCTCATTGCACCGAGTTCTACCCCAACCGACTCGGCCTCTCTCCGCAGAATAACAAGCCGCCCGCCCAGAGTTACACGTAAGCATGCACTGCCATTATCTCCTATGGGCAATAATCCCTTTCAAATTAATATCCGAAATGTGTCTTATTCGGTCACAGGATTACTAATCTGAGGCTGGGATGGGCCCTAATTATAACTTCTCTTCTGAGGTTGAACGGGGTAAGTGAAATGGACAAATGACGTGACATGTACTCCGTAGCTCAAGCGATGACCCACAAGGGTCTTCGGAAAACAATTTCATTCGTGGAAACAAATCCACGATCTTCAGATCCCGAAGAAAACGGCTTGACACCTTCGCCACGGAGAATTCTCCCGACCCACCCCAACCCCCATCTTCAAAACGGCAGCCGCTTGTTTCCGAAGAGGACCCAGTAAGAACTGCCTGAAACAAAATCCGTTAGACACAACCGAGACAGGGTGATCAAAGTATAATGACTGTCTGAACGGTTCCCCCACATACATCAAGTGCACGAAGTGGTTTTAAAATGTCCAGGAAGTCTAAGTATACAAATTCAAGAGTACACATTTCCCACGGGACAAAAGCAATACTTAGACAATTTATGAAAGGGAATGAGCGTTCCTTTACTAAGAATCCCGACATTCACTAATCGCGTAAGAAATGAGTACTGGCTGACGCCAAAAACGCAATTAAGAATCGCAGTGAAGACATTAAAAATAAAAATAAAAATACAAGTTGGAATTTACCGGAAGATGCAAATCTGTTGTACCTTAGTACAGAGGTTCTTAAAGTGTTATCTTCGCTTACGGCTCTCTCCTAAACCCATTGTGCTTATGTGGTCCTATTTATTGGATCCAACTGTTCCCAACAGCTGGGAAAACAGGAAACGTTAATCTCCATTATTTATTAACGCTTTCTGTGTGGCGTAAAACACCAAGCGTTAAACTCTGTTGTCCCCACCAGTTGTTATATTAATAAATTCTATCATTGTTATTACGTATGTGGCAAAAGGGTAGCGAACGCGATACACAATCTCATATACCGCGTTCGTAATCGCCGCAGGCTGTGATTTGGAATCAGACCGCGCTGTGTTGATTTTTAACAACATTATGAACGTCGGTAGTTAAGAAAGCAATAGCAAACTACGCAACGTACACTTGCCTAGTAAATCACCACTAGCCAAAAATTATGGGGTTAAATGCGACGTTCTGTAAAAGATATGCATTTAAAAAAAAAAAAAAAAAAACTAATTGTTATTACCGAAAAGTTAAACTGTTGTCCCAGCTCGTTATTAAATTAATTAATTCTATCACTGCTATTACTCAACTCCCCAAGCGTTAAACTGTAATATCCCAGCCATTTATTACATTAATCAATCCTATTATTGTTATTATTTAACTCGTGCATTAAATTCTATTGTCACAGTCTCTGTTATATTAATACAGCTCGAGCATTAAACTCCGATCTTCCAGTCAATGATGAAATTCACCCATTCTATCGTTATTACTGTAATATCTTCTGACCCGTGTGCATGTGTGTGCGTGCGTGTGTGTGTGTGGTGTGTGTGTTTATGTGTGTGTGTGTGTGTTTTTTTAAACTTCACCTGCTCTTTCCAAGATACTTTTTAACCCCGATCATAGGGACGCAGAAGTGTTTCCAAGGCACCAGGGCCGGGTTATATACTAGCCAAGACCTATTGACGCGTCCTCGTCGAGCGTCCTGGGCAACAGGTCCCTTCGGGGTCCTGGCTAAAGTCAGTAGGATCGCCGATTCCTCCGAAGTCGGAGAGTGTCTGCCTGTACGGCGAGGAAATAAGTCAGACATGGGTCAACGGATACTCACGCAAACCTCAAGTCCTGTATGACATCACACTGATGTTAGACAACTGGATGCCTTCATCCGACATACAGGACTTCGCGTTGGAGCTCAAGCCAACGAACACAAGCAAGCAAGCAACCCCGATCATAGACAGGCTTTGCAGTTGTTCCTTTCTGACACAAATAGTTGCTTTACAGTACAATATGTCTGGAACATTAAGGGTTACAACTAAAGTGAATCAAATCAAGGCAATATACCAGGGGGCTTGAAATGAAAACCTTAAAAGTGTGATAAAAATTACAATAACCAAGCTGTTGTCTTGTAACCTGTCCATATTGTTAATAAGGATGTTAAGGGCGTTAAGCATATTATAATATTATATTACGGTGCAGACGAACACGGTGACGTCATAAGGACAGTTTAAAGATGGCCGCCCCACCTCTGACATGCAGCAAAGAGCAGCAGCGTTCTGTTTTTTAATCAGTGAAAGGGTGAAACCTATAGAAATTTATTGGCGAATGAAGGTACAGTATACTAATGCATGACTGTCAGTCCAGCATGTGTATGAGTGGAGTAGGGCATTTCAAAACTATTCGGTCCGATGAAGAGGTACAGCAGGTGGTGCATGAGCGGTTACACACGCGACCAAAAGATTTTTTTTTTTCTACAGGAATCGAAGCACTTTATGGGCGCTGGAGGACTTGCAATAAACGCAGTGGTGACTACATCGGAAAAAAAGAAAAAAAATATATACATTTGTTCTTTACTTTTTCAGAATATATTCACGGTCTCCCTTTAAAATAAAATAAACAAAAACAAAACATTTAAGGTTTTCATCTGAAACCCCGTTGTATTTGTAGATGGTGTAATCGTGATGAGAACCTAGATCTGATCCCAAATTCTCGAAGCCGTGCGAGCCATGTAAAAGGCGAAATTCCATGAACCATCAATTAATGTCTACAACCAGCACAAGACCTGGAATTAGGAATGATTCTATTGCACAGCCTCAAAAATTTACGTCATGTCATTGCAATATGACACTTATTACGACAAGGGAGTGGGCAAAAGATGAAGGGTTACGTTTCCATATCATCGTAGCATAGTACATTACATGTAAGTCCCGGAAGATCAGCATGATCGAATGGTTAAGGGTGTACGCTCTTAAACTTCCGGTGTGCTGATGCTGAGGTAGTGGGTTCAATTTCTTCACTAGTCAGTTGGAATAAAATGTTGACTTCTCGTCCCTGACTTGGTGACGTACATTACAAGAATCCCAAAAGCCTTAATGGGTTCGCCTGATGGTGAAGGACGCTAGTAACAGGAAAGGCTCATCTACATGCAAATATCAATCCACGTGAATGGATTACGCTTGAGTTCAAAGCCAGAACACGCAATATACATATGTATATCTCGAAGTACCACCAGTCAGCACACCAATCAGCCAGACATGGGACAACGAATACTCACGCAAACTCATACCAGAGTTCACACCACACAGCTAACGGGGTTTCTATGCACTTACTCGGAGTATAAATTCAAGAGCTCGATTTCATTGCACCGAGGCTAATCCCACATAGCTAGGTCCCTTTCCGCAGAGCGGCTTGTCGAATGCGTCGCAGAGAACGAACTCATTCCGCAGCTTCAGAAACGAACCCCCCGGAATCACTGCACTCGTAAACCGAATGAATGAGCCTGAAGCCGATCCCATGACCTTCGGAGCGGTAAGCAGCAGTCTTGGCCACGGAGCAACATGACCCCCAGAGCACTTACAGGCGCACTCTAGAAATACAACATGACCCGCGTTGAGAACTACTGGCATTGCGCACTGTTGCATCAGCAACGTTAACCCCAACGGTAATTTAGATTGGGGTCAAAGAGCACGACGTAAAGGCGCGTGTCTGAAGCCTGGCATGAAATGTTTGCAGGCAGGAAGGCCGCGTTTATTTTCCAAGTTATTAAAGTGCAAGTTTTGTTAATAAACGATGAAAGAGGGCTAAGCATGTTCAATAAGATGAAGAGGTTGTACAGATCCACAAACTGATATCGTCAAAACACACAAAAGAGAGAATAATGCTGCTTCTGTCTCCACATCTTCAACTGGCAATTAAAATACACAAGATGCAGCTTAAAATAACTAACTGATTCCTTCTTACTACAAAATTTGTGAAGTCAAAGGAAATTAAACTTAACACCAAACTTTAAATTTTTAACTCCAATATACTGCATGGGTCTGAAACATGAAGATAAGCTAAAAGAATTACTAATAAACATTCACTAATTGATGGCTGGACAGAATAGTGGGAATAAACTGGTTTGACAGAATCCCCAATGTAGTGCTCATGGAGAGAACAGTGCTCATGGAGAGAACAGTGCTCATGGAGAGAACAGTGCTCATGGAGAGAACAGTGCTCATGGAGAGAACAGTGCTCATGGAGAGAACAGTGCTCATGGAGAGAACAGTGCTCATGGAGAGAACAGTGCTCATGGAGAGAACAGTGCTCATGGAGAGAACAGTGCTCATGGAGAGAACAGTGCTCATGGAGAGAACAGTGCTCATGGAGAGAACAGTGCTCATGGAGAGAACAGAGCTCATGGAGAGAACAGTGCTCATGGAGAGAACAGTGCTCATGGAGAGAACAGTGCTCATGGAGAGAACAGTGCTCATGGAGAGAACAGTGCTCATGGAGAGAACTAAACAAATTCCAGTGAACCAAGAGGTAAATAAAATATGTTAGCGCTGGTAGGACACACAAACAGACAACCTGGGGACAATATAGTTAGACACTCTCTTGTCTGGACCTCACAAAGCAAACGAGATAGCGCAATACTTAAAACACATGGGGAAGAAAATTACAGGAAAAGAGTAATAATATTTGGAGGACATGGCGGCAGCTGCAGAAGATGCCAACAGATAAGACATCTTGGCGTGGGTTGGTTTAGTTGGGGGTCTCTTCCAGAATGGGGGATGAAAGCCAGAAGACAAACAAAAAGGTTTAGACCAAACATAATGCACAATTAAATGACCAAGTATTATAATGTAAATTTTATTTCACCGAGCATTAAAATTGCGGAAAATACGACGAAGCAAAACAAATAACATGAAGACCCTAGTATGGCGATATCGTCCTTCTGTCCAAATGTGAAGTCACATGTGGCGATATATTATCCTTCGGCACAGAATCAGTGATCTCTAGGATGATCAGATGACGTAGAAAGCACTCTAAGTTGTTTTATCAAATGTTTCCATGCTGGTTTGCTTCCGGTTATCACGGACAACTCTACAGTGTCACTTTTATCACCATCATATGCCCCGCCAACTGGCGTAGGTGTGAATGTTTCTCGATAGATCCCTGGTATTCTGGATCAACGTTGCTGATGATATTCTCTACCGCTTATGTTTCTCAACAGATCTCCGTCCTTGGTGTTCTGGATCAAATTTGATGATGATATTCTTCCACTCCACCTGATCAGCTCATCCAGCATCACTTCACCCCGATCTGCCTCTACTTCATCTCCCACTTATCTTTCCAGTCGTCACCATGTTTTCCAATGCCCCTCTTCTTCTTATGTGACTAATGAACAATGTATGCCTCTTTCTTATCCCCCTCCCCCGCATATACTTTACAGGACGTCGCTGTCAACACCAGCATTTTACCGCTGTTGTTGATTTCTTGGCAAGATTACGCTCAGTAGTTTGCCATTGCTTTCTGAGCGGCAGGCTCACATATCCCGCAAGTCACCAACGCGGCGACAACCGCTACCAATTCTCGCGCTGCGTTACCCTGCGCGGATAAACGGGATTACGGAGAAAGTCGTTTAAAACCTATGTCAGGGAGACCGGCCCTCTTTCTTATAGTTGTATATAATTTTCTACTTTTATTCGCCTCTTTCAAACAGTCGTTGTTAGTTGCTTGCTTGCTTGTGTTCGTTGGCTTGAGCTCCAACGTGAAGCCCTGTATGTCGGATGAAGGCATCTTGTTGTCCAACATCAGTGTGATGTCATACAGGACCTGAGGTTTGTGTGAGTTTCCGTTGTCCCGTGTCTGGCTTATTGGTGTGCAGACTGGTGGTTCCTCGCCATGCAGGCAGACACTCTCCGGCTTCGGAGGAATCATCGATCCTTCTGATGTTAGCCAGGTCCTCAAAGGGACCTGTTGCCCAGGACGCACGGCGTGGACGTGTCAACAGGTCTTGATCAGTATAGATCCCGGCCCTGGTGCCTTGGAAACACCTCTGCGTCCTGTCGTTGTTAGTTACTCTGGCAGTCCGAGGCATCTGCAACATTTATCTCGGATACCATACCCATGTTGTTCCAAGCTCTTCCTAATTTAATCATTCACGTTCCGTGATTCACTGCCATACAACAAAATATGTTCTATATAACATCCCAGTACTTTCTTTCTGACATTTACTGATTGTGTATTTGTTTTTGCATAAGATACTTTTCATTTTATGAAATCTAGCGTTTTATTGGACCAATTCCGCCTTTAATCTCTGTTATCCATCTTCCATCTGATGTTATGATTGCCCATAAGTATTTACATTTATCACTGTGGAAATATCACTACAATACGACTTTTAATATCAATACAGTAAGCGTTTCTGCAACTAATACACACTTGTGTTGCTTCTGAAGCATCCTCGTGTCTCTCTTACGACATGTGTTTCCTGTTGCTTGACCCTGCCATCAATCTATATGTACTGACAGCCTCTGTATGTTCTTCTTCTTCTTCTTCAGCGTTCCGAGCTATTGAGGTTCTTTGCTGCAGATACAATCCGTCTCCATTCGTCTCTCTGGTTGACCTTCTCTTGCCAGTCGTTGATTCCAAGTGCTTGTATTGTAGGTCTGTATATATATATATTATCTCTCCACCGTCTTCTTGGTCTACCTCGGGGTCTACGGTCATTTATTTCCTGAGTGTAAGCAAGTTTTGTTTCCCTATTATCTTCCATTCTTTTTATATGCCCCAGCCATTGTAGTCTATTAGCCGTCATGATACCAGTGATTAGCGGGGACTTTAGCAGATCATAAATGTCTTTGTTACTTCTTCTTTTCCACTCTCCACTTTGTGTATCCCTAATGGGTCCAAAGATACGTCTTAAAACTTTGTTCTCATAGGTTTGTAACAAGGCTTCGTCTCCTTTCGTTGTACTCCAGGTTTCAGAGCCATACAGCACAACTGGTCTGATCAGTGTTTTGTATATTGTGATTTTGGTGTTACGAGATAGCGCATTTGATTTTAGTAGATGTTGTAGTGCATAGTATATATTATTTCCAGAATTGATTCTAGTTTGTATTTCTTCCCTTATGATCTGTATGTTAGGGTCACGATTATGTCTCCGGAGTGAACTTTCCCTCACGCATCTCTTTCCCTATCTCACCTTTCCAGAGAGGCACTGGACAAGATCGTGACAAATGTAAAGATATCTGGGGGTAGAAGGAGACCGAGAGAAGTGATGCTGGATGGACTGAGACGGCGGCATAGAGGAATATCATCAACAGAGTTGATTCGGACCACCAAGGACCGAGATCTGTTGAGAAGCATGATTGCCCATGCCAGTTGGTAGGGAACACGATGATGATGATGATGATGATGATGATGATGATGATGATGATGATGATGATGATGATCTCTTCTTTATCAGACCTTCAAAGCGTAAGTGATCGTCTGTCGACGCACAACTGTTAGTACATAGACTTATTTAGGTCTTGTCTCCGAACCTTGTCACAGAAGAAGAAGTGGCTAAGCGATAACACCTGGACGAAGATACAAGAAAGAAAACAAGCAAAACTAACACTTCTTTCTGCAAAAGACACATCTACATATGATACCCATAAGCAAAAATACTCTATGTTGGATAAAGAGGTGAAATCAAATGCACGAAAAGACAAACAGAACTTCATTCACAGCCTGGCCTCCGAAGCCGAAGCAGCTGCCAGAACTGGAAACAACAGAGCCGTATTCCATATCATGAAGCAACTATGCAATCACTCACCTATACCAAATATACCCATCAAAGACAAACAAGGCAATCAATTGTTATCCGATGACCTTCAAAAGCAACGATGGGCAGAACATTTCAAAGAAATACTAAATAGACCGCAGCCTGACACTGTTCCGAACCTGGATGGAGAAATTACTATGCCCCCACTAGATGCCTCCTGCGAGTCATTCACCATGGAAGAGATTAAAGCAGCCATCAAAAAATTGAAGAACAACAAAGCTGTTGGTGAAGATGAAATCTCAGGAGAAATGCTCAAAGCAGCAGATGAGAACACCTTACAACGTTTGTTACAGCTGATCAATGAAATCTGGCAAAGCGAATCCCCACCACAACAGTGGATAGATGGTGTAATTTTCAAACTGCCTAAAAAGGGCGATATGTCTGATTGCAATAATTGGCGTGGTATCACTCTATTGTCAGTACCAGGAAAACTTTTTTGTAGCATGTTACTTGAGAGATTGAAAAAGGCGATAGATGAAAGGCTCAGAGAAGAACAAGCAGGCTTCAAACCAAAACGGTCATGCATAGACCACATTTTCACCCTCAGAATAATCATTGAAGACTCCGTAGAATTCCAGTCGAAATTAATCACCAACTTTGTCGACTTTCAAAAAGCCTTCGACAGTATCCACCGTCCTTCACTTTGGAATCTACTTAACATCTATGGTTTTCCTACCAAATATACCAACGTCATAAAATCTTTCTACAAAGAAACACGTTGCTGCGTAAGAACAGAAACAGGCAACTCTGACTGGTTCTCAGTCGAAACAGGAGTGAAACAGGGTTGTGTCTTATCACCGATGCTTTTAGGAATAGCTATCGACTGGGTCATGCGCAAATGCACAAACAACACAAATATGGGTATCCATTGGGTTGACAAAATTCTAGAAGACCTGGACTTTGCCGACGACATAGTGCTTTTGAGTTCAACACAACCGGATGCCCAAGAGAAAATAAACCACCTCCAAAATGTTTCAGGGCAAATTGGTCTCCAAATTAACACCACAAAAACAAAGACTATTGATCTTACCAACAGTTCAGATGACACCAAATTGAACAGCTACGTTCTTGAAAAAGTCAACAGCTTTACATACCTAGGAAGCAAAATGACATCTACAGGGGACTCAACACCAGAAATATCATCTAGAATCGCACTGGCATCTAGTGCCTTCAATAAACTGTCAAACATCTGGAAGTCAAAGACACTCAGCAAACACACAAAACTTAAAATCTTCAACTCTTGTGTGATTCCAGTGTTAACGTATGGATGTGAAAGTTGGAAATCAACGGTAGCTTTAGATAAAAAATTAGACAATTTTGAGAACAAATGTCTTAGAAGACTTCTAAACATCACTGGACAGACTTCAGAACCAATTCGCAAATAAGACAAGAGACTAAGCAAGATACAGTATCCAATTTCATAAGAAGACGCCGTTGGAACTACATCGGCCATGTACTCAGAATGGACAAGTCAAGACTCCCCTATCAAGCCCTCATATGGTCACCAGTAGGGAAAAGAAAACGGGGAAGACCAAGAGAGACCCTGCGTAGAACCATCATTAGAGAAGGCTCATTCAATGGCCAAGTAAATATCCAAGATCTACAACAGGTAGCAGCGAACCGCCAAGCATGGAGAGACAGGACTTCTGCCCTATGCGCCGCCTTAGGCTCAAGAGGAAAGACTAACTAACTAACTAACTCCGAACCTGACTAGTGGTTGCGTCTCTTCTAGGGTCGCCCCAGCGCCATAATGTATCATCATCATCATCTTTCATGTTTCGCCACCTCACCCGATCACCAGAGTCGTGGATCAGCCCCGTGTTGTTGTCTCGACCCTGCCACGTGGCCAAGCCATCCAGATATTTACTATACACAGCATGTTTACAAATCCAACCCTAGTAACCGAAGATCTAACACTACAGTGTTGGCGAGAGAGAGAGAGAGAGAGAGAGAGAGAGAGAGAGAGAGAGAGAGAGAGAGAGAGAGAGAGAGAGAGAGAGAGAGAACAATTAACTAGCGAACGCCAAGGTAACAAATCTGTCTCGTAACAACTATCCTTTGACAGCGGTTCGTTGTGCTCAGAAAACTAAGTATATACATGTATAGGGTGTATTTTTAATGACCGTGCAGTGTTGGAAAATATTGCCGGTCCAAATTTTGTATTCACACTCTGTAAAATTCATGCAACATAATAGGTAAATACAAAACTTAGACCGGCAGTATTTCCAAACACTGCACAGTCATTAAAAATACACACTGTACATATATGCCGATTGGCGTAGGAAGTTTAAGACCAACATTCTAATCCATTTGGCCATGCTGGCCTCTGAAGATTATGTACACTAAATAAAGTGACCAGTACGGCTAGGTCGACCCAGTCTATGTAGATACCTGGAAATATTCTTGGAAATAAAGATGGCCTGCCTGATACTGAACGTATCTCCCATCGAGTGCTAACTGGTCTTTACAAATATGGGACTGGAATCATATACTCAATGAGCCTCAGGGAACACAAAAAGATCCCTCACTATTTTTTTCTCAATGCCAAACCCGGACAATGACAGAAAAAGAGAAAAGAAAAATCACAACAACAGAAATGAGATTCCTGAGAAGAATACTCAATGTATCAAGAAGAGATAAGATTAGAAATGAAGAAATCAGGACTAAAGTTGGGGTTATAGCTGCGCTAGATTTTATTAGAAGGCAGCAAGTCAAGAGGATAGAGGTGGGGTGGATCCAGAGAGAATGGTTGCTGTCTCTGGAGCGGTCTCGGCTGGCAAAGATTAGTTTCATCTTCGTGCCAGGGCATGCGGGAGTACAAGGAAATGAGCGTACTGATGAGGCTACGGTGAAGGGCGGACGCGCCATGGACCAGGCTGACAATCTGAATGCTCTACTAGAAGTAAGACTTTTGCGTGAACCAAGTGATGACTGTGAATATACAACCATGGCCAGACTGCGAGAACAGCAAATTAAAAGAGGGGTGGCCAAACAAGAACACTACGCAGGAAGCCAAAGAAGATTGGTAAACCAACACAGAACTGGTGTCGGTAGCCGCTACATGCTGCGGGATTTGCTGAGGAGGGGATCCGAGCACTTATGGACTGAATGGTTCGATGTGCAATGAGGATGATCTGATGACTAACTAACTAACTAAGTCAAATGGTTTGGTCATGCAAGTAGGTTACCAACTAACAGTATACCACAACAAGCAATGATGTACAGACCAGAGGGAAGCAGAGGAAGAGGCCGACCACGTAAACGATGGACGCAGGGAATAACAGTCCATGGGAATATCGTTATATGAAGCCCACAAGCTGACACTCTCTCGTTGTTTATACTTCACCTCAACACCGCAAGGCACAAGAGGAACATGATGAGATGAGATGATGAGACTAATAACAGCCGTCCTCTGTGGCGAAGAAGTGGCGAAGGGGTGGCGAAGAGGTGACGAAGGGGTGGCGAGGCGATTCGCAATTACGCGTATGGCGCTCGAAATCGCCTGCAGGTGAGTTGGAAGCAGACCAGCTTGTGTTGAATTATAACTATGGTATGAGCGTCGGTCGTTCAGAAAGCAGTGGCAAACTACCGAATATAGACTTGCCTTGTAAATCACAAAAAGACAAACCATGCTGGGGTTGAGCGCGACATCACGTACAGGACATATACCTAACTCTTTTGCTTTAAACTAAATAACAATATTAACAATTTATACACATAATGTGCACCAATATGTTACACGATTTATTGCCTGGCATATTTCGCTGCATCTCGTCAGTTACATACTGCAAAGTTATTTATCATCTGAAGTGAATACATGAAATATACTTTAGCTGAAACATTCATATTATTCATTTATTCAATTCAGAGGATATATAACTCTGCAGTATGCACCTGAAGAGATGCAGCGAAATGTGCCAGGCAATAAATGGTGCAACATATTGTTTGCGGCGCCTGTGTTTAAATTAATTAAGGGACTACATTAATCTTAATATTAACAATATTTAACTACATAACGATGGCTTTTTTTCCCTTACAACCAGGCACCATTTCAGAACTATATAAACCATCCGCGCGATCTTCCTACACTTAAATGGAGCCTTTATCTACTTATCTCTTGAACCCACTCAATCGCCGCCGCTCTCAACCCACTCCTCCCACTTCACATCAGAAGCGCACCTTGTCCGTCTGCCGAGTCTCATTGTTAGCAGACGACAGGATAAAAAAGATGGCACGTGTGACAAGACAGTGATTAGTGCTACATGGGTGACTTATCGACTGTCAATTTACTCAGGATGCTCGCTGGGTGAAAACACCAGTCGAATGGCGCCCATCTTGTCGACATTTCCCAGTATGCATATAGGACAGCACTTTGTTTAGACGGCCGGACAGATTAAATGACAAAGATTTCTTCTTCTTATACTTCTTCTTCTTCTTCTTCAGAATTTTAGACGGGCCTGCGTGCCCAATTCTTAACTCTTTGAAAATAAAGTTCGTTCGTTCGTTCGTTCTTCTTCTTCTTTATTCCTCCTCCTTCTTCTTCTTTCTTCCTCCTCCTCCTTCTTCTTCTTTCTTCCTCCTCCTCCTTCTTCTTATTTCTTCCTCCTCCTCCGTCTTCCTTCTTTCTTCATTCTTCTTCCTTCGTTCTCCTTCTTCGTCCTCTTCTTCCTCCTTCTTTATTCCTCCTACTTCTTCCGCTACTTCCTTCTTCTTCTTTTTTCTTTCTTTTTCCTTCTACTTCTTCCTTCTGTTTCCTCTTCTTCCTTCTTCTTCTTCTTCAGAATTTTAGACGGGCCTGCGTGCCCAATTCTTAACTCTTTGAAAATAAAGTTTGTTTGTTCGTTCGTTCTTCTTTCTTCTTCTTCCTCCTTCTTCTTCTTTCTTCCTCCTCCTTCTTCTTCTTTCTTCCTCCTCCTCCTTCTTCTTCTTTCTCCTTCTTCGTCCTCTTCGTCTTTATTCCTCCTACTTCTTCCGCTGCTTCCTCCTTCTTCTTCTTCTTTCTTTCTTTTTCCTTCTACTTCTTCCTTCTGTTTCCTCTTCTTCCTTCTTCGTCTTTTTCTTCTTCATCTTCATCGTCGTCCCCCTCATTGAAGAAGAAATAGCAATGGGTCATGCGTCGAAGTATACTTGTTCCTTCAGCGAGGCTCCATCATAATTTGGAAGTGACAGGTTCGAATCCCGGTCGGTAACTAAAGCTTTCAATTGTTATGTTGTCTTGTCCGTCTTCTAGTCTCTACTTCGCTCTTCTCACTTCTATGGCGCCAAACAGTACATGTGTGTTTATTTATGAACTCTCATTGAAGGCGAGTACGTCACACCCAATCATGCACCTCAAAAGTCAGTGTGGCCGACTTCGGCATGTATTTATATAAAGTTTGCTTCCTCTAGACCAGTGGTTCTCAACCATTTTTGGCCCGTGCCCCCCTTCACCATATTTTCAGAACGCCATTCCCCCCCCCCTTCCTATCAAAAATTTGGCCCGTGCCCCCCCCCCCTTCACCGTATTTTCAGAACGTCATTTCCCCCCCCCCTTTCATATTTCCTATCTAAAAATCCCCCCACCCCTATACAGTAGACGTAAAAATGGAAAGTAAATTTAATAGCACATACTAAAACAAGTCTAGACATCCACATAAAACATGATTTGTGGGTCTACTGACTTTATAAAATGAATTTTAGAAGGATGAGACGTGCTTAACTGTAAAGTATGAAGGGAAAAACAATATCAAGTAATCGGTTTCTGTATTAACGCGATCTTGAAATGTCTTCATTCCCCCCCCCCCCCCTGGAAACCCTAAAATTCCCCCCTAAGGGGGGGGGGGGGGAATTCCCCACCGGTTGAGAACCACTGCTCTAGACATATTATATCTACCCATGGGCGTTTTCTTTCCTAGCAACTTTGCCAGGGTAGCGGCCTTATGCCCTACTCTTTGCAATTTCCAACTGCCACGTCATTTTAACGTCCACAACTTGCCCACATGACCCCATGTTTTATCGCTCTTATCCGAGAAGGCGAGGTATCCAATGTCACTACCCAAGAGATCAGGAGACTGAGTGATATACTTAGGTACCAATGGTTCTGGGGAAAATTCCCAGCCCTGTGCTAAGGCTGAACCTTCTACCTACTAAACCCGAAGTGCACACTGTAATCTCTTAATTACGCCACTCACCCCCCCCCCCCCCCCCACCCTTGTTTCCTCCTCCTAAAAGATACAACATGAAAAGTTAGCTGTATATCCTTTACAGGACGTCGCAGTCAACCCTAGCATTTTTTCTGAGTGTGATTTCCAGGCAAGGAATATGTTCAGTGGTTGGCCATTGCATTCTGAGCGACCGGCACTTATACCATTGAATGAAAACCAGTGCAAGGCGGTCTTCGTCCAAAACCCTCGCAGCTATGTTTAGAATGAAGTATGCGTATCAAGACACGCGGAGAGCCTGGTTAACAGTTTACGTTAAGAGACTTCTCTAGATTCAGATAGGTCTCATCGGTTAGCTTCGAACAATCATGTAATTAGGCGAAACATTGGCTATTGAAGAACATAACAATGCTGAGTGTCAGAAGCTTAATAATATGCAACAGAAGAACAATGCAACATCACAAGAAGAAGAAGAAGAAGAAGAAGAAGAAGAAGAAGAAGAAGAAGAAGATGATGAAGAAGAAGAAGAAGACACACACAAGTTTTGGTTCGCACTATTGCAAAAATGTTAATAAAACTCCTGCTACTTAATGCGAGCGTCCGTGTGTGTGTACGTACGCGCGTGTGTGTGTACGCGTCAGTGTGTGTGTGTGTGTCCGTGTGTGTGGTACACACACACACACGCACGCGCGCGCGCGCGGCGAAAATGTCAAGAAAGACAAGGTGAAGGTTTTCAAGCGCTGTGCTGCAGAGGTCAAAAAGGCAAAATGGGAATGTTTCATGAATGAGATTGGAGGTGATAAAATACTGCGAAAATTCTGGAAACTGCACAGACAAATACAAAGAAAAGATCGGCCTATGACAGTGGAAACAATTTATAGAGATGATTGTGTGCGTGACAACAGGCAAAGAGAAAGGGGAGGCGTTTCTCCATAGATTTTTAGAGCAGACCAATCATGGTGATGTGGACACCAGGGATGCAGTTAGAGAGGAGTTATCTGGCACCATAAAAAATATGCCTTATGAAGACATCATAGGGTTGAAGATGTTAAACATATTTTCAAAAAGGCAAAAGATACGGCACCAGGGCCTGATGGGGTCAGGTATGGCTACATGAAGGCTTTGAGTGATGTAGACCTAAAGGAAATGACCGACTGCTTTAACCAGAGCATTAGGACAGCATCAGTACCGCAGGATTGGGTACACAGTTATCTCATCCCTCTCCCAAAACCATTCAAGGATCATTCAAAGCTTAGCGACTTTAGGATCATCACCCTTCAAAATACATTTGGGAAGGTTTTAGAGAAGATAGTCGCTGTCAAGTTGCAAGAGTTTTTGGAAAGGGGAAAGCTTCTTCCAAGAGGCCTGGGGTGCTACAGGCCAGTAAAAGATACTTGGTCAAATGCAGCCACTTTTGCCTTTGACGTTTATGAGGGGTTCCAGAGTAGACAGGAAACGATGGCGGCAGCGCTTGATCTCGAGAATGCGTACAATAGAGTTCGATATGATATTTTGATGACCGCACTGAAGGAGAAGGGGTTAATCCCTGGTTGGTGAACTGGATAGCGACCGTCCTACATTCTCGTCGGATTGCTCTCCGTCTGGGTGCATGGACCTCAAAGCCACATATTTTAACCCCGGGACTGCCACAGGGAACCGCAATCTCACCGGTGCTCTTTAACGTGTATACGAGCAAAATTGCAAATTATCCCTAGGTCCGGAAATCAACATCAGGATTGGTAAGGCAGCAACAACAATGAATAGGTTAACAAAAAGAGTCTGGAAGAACAGAAGCTTCCTGCCAAAATAAAAGTCCTTGTCTATCAAGCCTGTGTCCTTAGTCCTCTTCTTTATGGCAGTGAAGCCTGGACAACTTACTCACACCAAGAGAAACGTTTAAACAGCTTTCATATGCGGTGTCTGCGAAGAATTCTTGGTATTAAGTGGCAAGACAAAATCACAAATACTGAAGTATTGGAAAGATCGGGTTGTATGACGGTTTATTCCATGCTCAGTCTTCGTAGACTTAGATGGATAGGACATCTTAGGAGGATGGATGATGGTAGAATACCAAAAGACATCTTTTTTGGTGAATTACAAATGGGTAAGAGATCCCGGGGTCAGCCTCTATTACAATACAAAGATGTGTGTAAGTGGGACATAATTGATGATGGCATTGATAATGCACATTATGAGCAAGTCGCCACCGAACGTGTTGTATGGAGGGCAAATATCAGAAATGGAATCAAGACAAAGGAGAAACCGATTGCAGATAAGGCACACACCGAGCATGTGAGACATAAGATGGTGCATGATGGTGGAAATGACCATGTGTTCACATGCATCCATTGTGAACGAACATTTACGGTGCGAATTGGTATGATCAGTCAAATTCGCCACTGCCATGGGTTGTAGTTATTATGCCTGTTTGAAGCACAATGTAACAAACTATCGTCTGTCAAGACGGCCAAGTGCCAATCAATAATCTAAAATAAATAATTGAACGGACAACAAGGACAACAATGAGTTAACATTACTATTTAATGGGCTTGAAACAACTGATGACCAGAACAAATATTTGTCAGTGTAATTCTCATAGATATTCGTAGCCAGCTGGGCACAAAAAAGTCAGAGCTTTCATGTTTAAAGGTAGTTTGCCAAATCTAAGCATTAGACAAAGGGTACTCAGAATTACATTCCTCCTGGGAAAAGACGTGTCATTGTGTGTGCATTTTGATTCAACTTGTACATTTCAACAGTGACAAAGAGAAATAGGAAAACAGAGCAAATGTACTATTGTGATTTGTAACTACTGTTTGAAATGACATTGTGATTGATCCCGATGCTATGGTTGGCACTTTCAAATGTCACAGATTGATCCTGATGCTATGGTTGGCACTTTCAAGTGTCACAGATTGATCCCGATGCTATTGTTGGCACTTTCAAGTGTCACAGATTGATCCCAATGCTATGGTTGGCACTTTCAAGTGTCACAGATTGATCCCGATGCTATGGTTGGCACTTTCAAGTGTCACAGATTGATCCCAATGCTATGGTTGGCACTTTCAAGTGTCACAGATTGATCCCGATGCTATGGTTGGCACTTTCAAGTGTCGAATCATCTTCCAATATGGCTTGTTGCATACACCAGAACGGGCTCAACTTTCACAACTCATAACACCAGAAACAGCTGACCAACCTCCTACAACGACGTACTGCAACTGATGGGTGAGTGGGTCAGTACAGGCAGTCATCAGATGGGTGAGTGGGTCAGTATAGGTAGTCATCAGATGGGTGAGTGGGTCAGTACAGGCAGTCATCAGATGGGTGAGTGGGTCAGTATAGGCAGTCATTAGATGGGTAAGTGGATCAGTACAGGTAGTCATGAGATGGGTGAGTGGATCAGAACAGGCAGTCATCAGATGGGTGAGTGAATCAGAACAGGTAGTCATGAGATGGGTGAGTGAATCAGAACAGGTAATCATCAGTCTGAGGCTGGCACAAAGATTTTTCTCCCGACCTGGCACTAAAGTATCATTTCCATGAAGACTGTGTTACAGAAATGTCTTCCCCCTGTCAATGGTCAGATACCAGTGGGGTGTACCGTCACTGGAACTGAATTGTGAAGGAAGATTCTGGTGCTTTTGCCTCGACCGCAAGTAGTCTGACTATGGAAGTCGTGGCAGTAACAAAAAATGTCGCTTAAAAGTTCACAGGGTCGACTTCATTGCACCAGGTTTTATCCCATACGGCTCAGTGTTTTTCCGCAGCATGGAAAGCGTTGCACAAAGCACAAACTCCGTAGCTCCAGCGACGACCCTCAGTAGTCTAAAAAAAAACTACACTCATGTTGTGTCAAAGATTCTGGCAAAGATTCGTTTCATTTTTGTGCCAGGGCATCCGGGTGTATGGGGAAATGAGCAGGCTGGCATAACAGGCTTGCAGATAAGGCTATCGGAGGGGGGAGAGGAGACCATGGACCAGACAGACATTCTGAATGTTCTATGAGAAGTAAGTCATTTGTTAGAACCAAGTGATGACTGTGAATCTACAACTAAGGTCAGGATACGAGAACAGCAAGTTAAAAGAGGTGTGGCCAAACAAGAGAACTATGCAGGAAGCCAAAGAAGATTGATAAACCAACACAGAACTGGTGTCATTAGCCGCTACACGCTGCGGGATTTGCTGAGGAGGGGATTTGAACACTTATGGAATGACTGGTTCGATGTGTAATGAGGATGATCTGTTGACTAACTAACTAGCTAGCTAGCTAGCTAGCTAGCTAACTAACTAACTACCTACCTACCTACCTAGCTAGCTAGCTAGCTAACTAACTAGTTACTGGAACTTCACATCTTGGGATGTAACCAGGATGTGATTCAACATTACATCCACAGACTGGCTTGGATTAGGCCTAGGTTGGTAATTGTTCTTTTCCGCTCGCTTTGAACTCAGGCCTAGTCCATACACATGCCACGATTTCTAGTACTTACCATTACTGGATAATGCCCAAGACTAATGTTTGTGTGTGGATTAGCTTTCCCTAATACCAATATCCGTCGTCATCAGGCAAACCCACTCTGACTTCTGTGGTACTTGTTTCTGTTTCCCCACATGTTTTAGGTATTTCATTAACAACAGGCTCCAACCCCAAACCCAGAGCAAAATGATGATATTATAATAAAAGTGAAAGATAGAAGCTTTTAGATGTAGATTATTGATTGTAAACTGCCAACCATCGTATTGCATGACCAACAACTATAATAGTCTTCTGCATGGTTTGTGGGGAGGGGGTTGTGTGCTCAATGGAGTTTAGAAGGGAACATACTTATGTATCATTAGTGGCCAGGCAGCAGACAAACCTACTGACCTGTTTTTGCAGGAAAAGACAAAGAGAACAAATGATGTTAAACTGATATATGATTGTTAAACGTGGTTGCTTAACAACCTCCCCCCTTCTCCCTCTACCCCCCCCTTCTCCCCCACACCACCACCAAATAAGAAAATAAATCAGAAAATGACTAAAACAATAACTGATCAACTTCAAACATTCATTAACTGGTGTCAGCATATAATACAAGGACTAAATGGTCAGACATTTAAGTGGACTGTTTTGAATGACCATGGGAGTGATCACATGCCATGCTCAGTCCTGATCTCTAAGTCCAGGAAAGTTAAGGCTGGGAGAGCGGTATGAGCGGACCGAAAGCCTTCTTGGACGCCTCAGACATGGGGCATGCAACAGGACTGTTAAAACTCCTTTTTTGCAGCCCCCATGGTGGACCCCAGAAGTAGACAATGCGTGGAAAGCAAAGAGAGCTGCAGTGAAGCAGCTAAGGAAATTGCGACAGACACCCCGAAGCTCACGAGAGGAAGTGGACAGAGCGGAAAATGACAAGAAAGACAAGGTGGAGGCTTTCAAGCGATGTGCTGCAGAGGCCAAGAAAGTAAAATGGGAATGTTTTATGAAGGAGATTGGAGGTGATAAAACACTGCATAAATTCTGGAAACTGTACAGACAAATGCAAAGAAAAGATCAGCCGATGACAGTGGGAACAATTTATAAAGAGGATGGGGTACGCGTGACAACAGACAAGGAGAAAGGGGAGGCGTTTCTCCAGAGATTTTTAGAGCAGACCAATCATAATTATACGGATACCAGGGATGCAGTTAGAGTGGAATTATCTGGCACAATAGAGAATATGCCCTATGAAGACATCATACGGGTTGAAGATGTTAAACATATTTTGCAAAAGGCAAAAGACACGGCACCAGGGCCTGATGGTGTCAGGTATGGCCACATGAAGGCTTTGAGCGATGTAGACCTGAAGGAGATGGCCGGCTGCTTTAATCAGAGAATTAGGACAGCGTCAGTACCGCGGGATTGGCTGCATAGCTATCTCATCCCTCTCCCAAAACCATACAAGGATCATTCAAAGCTTGGCGGCTTTAGGATCATCACCCTTCAAAATACATTCGGGAAGGTTTTAGAGAAGATAGTCGCTGTTAAGCTGCAGGATTTTTTGGAAAGGGGGAAGCTTCTTCCAAGAGGCCTGGGGAGCTACAGGCCAGGAAAAGATACCTGGTCAAATGCAGCCACCTTTGCCTTTGACGTTTATGAGGGGTTCCAGAGTAGACAGGAAATGATGGCGGCAGCGCTTGATCTCGAGGATGCGTACAATAGAGTTCGCTATGATATTTTGATGACTGCACTTATGGAGAAGGGGATCAATCCCTGGTTGGTGAACTGGATAGCAGCCGTACTTCATTCTCGTCAGGTTGCTCTCCGTCTGGGCGCATGGACCTCAGAGCCACATATTTTAACCCCGGGACTGCCACAGGGATCTGCAATCTCACGGGTGCTCTTTAATGTGTATACGAGCAAGATTGCATACCTAGAAGCACCAGGGGTTGGAAGGATTCTAACATTTGCAGATGATATTCTTGCATACAGGCAGGGGAGAAATAGGGATCAAACAGCCCAGGAGCTACAGGTGACAGTAGACAAAGTGATTGACTGGTGCACTGAAATGAGTGCTGTTATCAACCTGGAAAAGGCGGCTGTGTTATGGTGCTCTCTGGACAACAGGATTGTGAGAGATGATGCCCCAAGCCTCATGATAGATGGCAGAAGCGTCAACAGAGAGAACAAACTGAAGTATCTGGGAATCACATTTGACAGGAGTCTGTCCTTCAAGGACCATGTGGAGACGGTTGTGACAAGATCTCAAAAGGGACTCAATGCACTTAAAACTATGGCTGCAATGGACACAGAGCAGAGAATGCTCTTCACACTATACCAGCACTTGATCCTCTCAGTGATTGATTATGGACTAGGAATGCTCACTGTATCAAAGAGTCAGCTGGTGAAATTAGAGCGCATACAGAATGAAGCTATGCAGGTCATTCTGGGATGCACCAGAGACACTCCAGTAGTGTGTATGCGTTACATCCTTGGTCTGCATACTGTTGCTGGTAGGCACAAGGTGATGCAAGCGAAGGCATACCTCAGAGTAGCTGCAGACACAGATCACCCGTTGCATGAGGCACTGGACGTAGTTAAGGGTCAGAGACTGATAAGAGGGAAATCATGGATGGCTCAGGCGGAGGATACGATCAGACAGGTGTGCCCCTTGGAGAACATCAGGCGAGGAGAGGAGTGGGTCAGAGTGCCAGCCGAGCAGTCAGACTTGTGCAGGGTTATAATCACATTGAGCCGGGAGTGCAGAGAGTGGCCAGCAGGGGCCACGGAAGTGGAAATTCAGCAAATAATTCAGGAAAATTCTAGCCTGGGTGATGTAGTTATCTACACGGATGGGTCGGTGTTGAGAGGTAGGAGAAGTGCCTGGGGGTTCTTGGCAAAGACTAATGGTCGGCGTTTGGTGCAGGAGAACCTGGCGTATGATGATAATACATCTAGCATAAGAATGGAGGTGGACGCGGACAGTGCAGCTTTCCGCTGGATAGAGAACACGATACATACACACATTGTGATTGTTACTGACTCAGAAAGCATGCTGAGGAGGGTGAGAACAGGCAAGCTTCGTGCAGAGTGGCTTGCTTCGCTTCGGAGGTCACGTGTAGCAAGCATCACCTGGATCTTTTCTCCTGGGCATGCCGGTGTGCTGGGAAATGAACAGGCGGACAGATTGGCTGGCTCGGCAAAACTTGGTGGAGTATTGATGTATGACAAAACAGATGTGGTTGCGGCCTTGTGGGAGCACGTGTACACCTCGGAGGAGCAAATGGATCACCATAGTCTGGTAAGAATGAGACAGCGAGGTGTGACGAGGGGATCTGGCCGATGCTCGACGCTCAGAGGAAAGGCGAGACGGACATATAATCAGATTGCTACTGGAACTATTAGTGTTGGAACTCTTCGCTGGCTGCTGAGGATGGGGACGGAGCGCTTATGGGAATGTCCCGAATGCTGTGATGTCGGTTCCTAAATCAATCAATCAATCAATCAATCAATATTTAAGGCTCCTAATGCGGATAAGAGCCGGTCTCTCTGGCTGTGGGGTTACAACACTTTCTCTCTGTAATCCCGTTTATCACGCAGAGTCTCGCAGCGGAGCGAGAACTGAGGTGGTTCGACCCCCGCTCGTGACTTGAGGATACTGAGCCGGCCGCTCAGAAAGCAATGGCAAACTACTGAGCGTAATCTTGCCAAGAGATCAACAGACAGCTGAAAGATGCTGCTGTTGACAGCTAAGTCCTGTAAAAGGATACGCAAAACATTTTACAATGCGGATAAGAACTAGACAGATTCCAGTGAGTCAAGAGGTGAGAAACAGATTCTAGTGAGTCCAGAGGTGAGAAATAAATTAAGTTGAGTCAAGAGTAGAGAAACAGATTCCAGTGAATAAATAGGAGAGAAACAGATTCCAGTGAATACAGAGGTGAGAAACAGATTCCAGTGAATACAGAGGTGAGAAACAGATTCCAGTGAATAAATAGGAGAGAAACAGATTCCAGTGAATACAGAGGTGAGAAACAGATTCCAGTGAATAAATAGGAGAGAAACAGATTCCAGTGAATACAGAGGTGAGAAACAGATTCCAGTGAATAAATAGGAGAGAAACAGATTCCAGTGAATACAGAGGTGAGAAACAGATTCCAGTGAATAAATAGGAGAGAAACAGATTCCAGTGAATACAGAGGTGAGAAACAGATTCCAGTGAATACAGAGGTGAGAAACAGATTCCAGTGAATACAGAGGTGAGAAACAGATTCCAGTGAGTCAAGAGGTGAGAAGCACATTCCAGAGAGTCCAGAGGTGAGAAACAGATTCCAGTGAGTCAAGAGGTGAGAAGCACATTCCAGAGAGTCCAGAGGTGAGAAACAGATTCCAGTGAGTCAAGAGGTGAGAGACAGATTCCAGTGAGTCAAGAGGTGAGAAACAGATTCCAGTGAGTCAAGAGGTGAGAGACAGATTCCAGTGAGTCAAGAGGTGAGAAACAGATTCCAGTGAGTCAAGAGGTGAGAGACAGATTCCAGTGAGTCAAGAGGTGAGAAACAGATTCCAGTGAGTCAAGAGGTGAGAAACAGATTCCAGTGAGTCAAGAGGTGAGAAACAGATTCCAGTGAGTCAAGAGGTGAGAGACAGATTCCAGTGAGTCAAGAGGTGAGAGACAGATTCCAGTGAATTAAGAGGTGAGAGACAGATTCCAGTGAGTCAAGAGGTGAGAGACAGATTCCAGTGAGTCAAGAGGTGAGAGACAGATTCCAGTGAATTAAGAGGTGAGAGACAGATTCCAGTGAATACAGAGGTGAGAGACAGATTCCAGTGAATTAAGAGGTGAGAGACAGATTCCAGTGAATTAAGAGGTGAGAAACAGATTCCAGTGAATACAGAGGTGAGAAACAGATTCCAGTGAATACAGAGGTGAGAAACAGATTCCAGTGAATACAGAGGTGAGAAACAGATTCCAGTGAGTCAAGAGGTGAGAGACAGATTCCAGTGAATTAAGAGGTGAGAAACAGATTCCAGTGAGTCAAGAGGTGAGAGACAGATTCCAGTGAGTCAAGAGGTGAGAGACAGATTCCAGTGAATTAAGAGGTGAGAGACAGATTCCAGTGAATACAGAGGTGAGAGACAGATTCCAGTGAATTAAGAGGTGAGAGACAGATTCCAGTGAATTAAGAGGTGAGAGACAGATTCCAGTGAGTCAAGAGGTGAGAAACAGATTCCAGTGAGTCAAGAGGTGAGAGACAGATTCCAGTGAGTGAAGAGGTGAGAGACAGATTCCAGTGAATTAAGAGGTGAGAAAAAGATTAAGTCGGTCAAGAGTAGAGAAACAGATTCCAGTGAATAAATAGGTGAGAAACAGATTCCAGTGAATCAGGAGGTGAGAAACAGATTCCAGTGAGTGAAGAGGTGAGAAACAGATTCCAGTGAATCAGTAGGTGAGAAACAGATTCCAGTGAATCAGTAGGTGAGAAACAGATTCCAGTGAGTGAAGAGGTGAGAGACAGATTGAGTCAAGAGGTGAGAAACAGATTCTGGTGCTCTTTAGGACTACACAAACTGAGAAAACCTAATAACAATGTTACTGGAAAGCCCCTTTCCTGGAACCCAAGGTAAAAGAAACAGAGTAAGTAAGTTGCATATCCTTTGCAGGACGCGGCAGTCAACCCCAGCACTTTTTGGCTGTTTGTGATCTCTTGGCAAGTTTATGTTCAGTAGTTTGCCATTGCTTTCTGAGCGACTGGCAACGATATCATTTTATAAAAACCCAAAGCACGGCAGTCTGCTGCCAAATCATCCACAGATGTGTTTCAAACGTGGTATAAAGGATTACAAATTACATCTGTGACCCCTTCGCCATGGAGCTGGCAAGTAAGTGAAAGAACCCTTTAATACGATTTGAGGGTATTGGTAATATGGTGCTGGCCTCATGGTTTTATACGTCAGTGTCACGCCGAGCGAATTGAAATCCGATATGTGTTTTTAATTAACAGATTCAGTCCCAAACAAAAAGTAGGTTTGGACCTAACATAAATGGATGGCAGAAAAAAGGAAATAGGGGTGTGTCTGTAATGATTTAAAAGCTGTGCATGTAGTAGCAGACATGTATTATATATCAAATCAAAGCGGTTGCATAAGGAAAACTACTGTATATAAGCCGATGGCAGATACGAGAAGTCGTTTGAGATGATTAAACATCCCGTGGCATTTAATCTTATAAAATTAGACACATAATTCTTGTAAAGCTATTCCTTCATGACCAAAGACGGCAAACAGGGGTAAGAATGTGTGATACATTGTAAAACTAACTGAGTGAAGGTGGAGCAACAATGATTGACCTTGATGAAGATCTAGTTCCATCCCATCCTCGCCCTCTCTCACGACCACCCCCACCACCGATTCTATAGTTTTCTCGGCAGTAATATATTCATATCAGTGTTATGCCACCATGAACTTAGCACAAATGTTGGCATTGGTTTTAAGCAATATGGTGCCATTAAAATGTTTTGTTCTGCAAGTTATTGGACTTTCTGTCTTAACAAAATATGCATATGGCAGTTTTATAAGAAAACATTTGAAAATAACGTGCTCTGAGCTGACATTTTGGAAAAGGTAATATTTGTATTTCTTTCTGTTTATATTAAAGTATTAAATAATGTATAAAGAATAGAGTATTTATTTTAAATATATATTGGAAACATGTTAATACAAGACCGAGATCAGATTAATTTGTTCAATGACTATTTTGAAAAGAAAAAAAAAATATGGAGGACTTAGGTTGGCACTCTGTGTGACTTTACAAGGAATTAAGTTGCACTCTGAATGACTTTACAAGGACTTAGGTTGGCACTCTGAGTGACATTACAAGGACTTAGGTTGGCACTCTGAGTGACATTACAAAGACTTAGGTTGGCACTCTGAGTGAATTTACAAGGACTTAGGTTGGCACTTTGAGTGACTTTACAAGGTTAGGTTGGCACTCTTGAATGACTTTACAAGGACTCAGGATGACACTGTAAGTGACTTTACAAAGACTTAGGCTAACGCTCTGAATGACTTTACAAGGACTTAGGTTGCACGCTGAGTGACTTTACAAGGATTTAGGTTGGTATGCTAAGTTACATTACAAGGAATTAGGTTGGTATGCTAAGTGATATTACAAGGACTTAGGTTGGCACTCTGAATAACTTTACAAGGTTAGGTTGGCACTCTGAGTGACTTTGCAACAATACTTTGGCACGCCACTACAAAAAGGTTGCCACTCCCAACTCTAGGCCATGGCATAATGAAGTCATTCATTCATTCAGTAGCATGTCCTTTGCAGAACCTCGCTGCCATAACAATCTTCCGGAAAACCTCTCGATCATAAGCAAGATGTCCCGCATCTGATACACCCATCTGGAGATCATCCGCCACATCCTGCACCCATCTTCTCTTTGGCCTTCCTCTTCCTCTCTTCCCAGGCATATATCCTTCCAATATTGTTCTCTCCAAACTTTCGTGACGTTTCAAGTGACCAAAATATTTCAATTTTCTTTGTTTTATCGTCTTTAATAGCCAACCTTCTTCAATATTCAATTCTTTAAGTATGGATGCATTTGTTCTTTTCTTTACCCAAGATATTCTTAGAACTCGTCTATAACATTTATATTCAAAGGCGTTTATGCGCTGTTCAGCTTGATTAGTAAGTGTCCATGTCTCACAGGCGTATGTTGCAATGGGAAAGTTGCATGCTCTTAAAAATCTAATTTTTGTAGTTCTGTCTGTCCCATCCCATAATTTATTCAGCTGTTTTAGTCTTTGAAGAGAAGAATAAGATGGCCAATTTTCTTCCTTGCCTTCCCCAAAAATTCTCAAAATGATTTGATGACAATATTCTGAGGCTAGATGCAATCTGCAGCTGTTCTGAGTGGGAAAAACAATTCTGCCATTGCTAAGAATTGAACCCTGACGACTCTCTTGGTAAGTAAGGAGATTAACCACTGTGATACTGTGGATTACAAGTATACAGGTAACATAGGTTAAGTTAATGAAAATAATCTACAAATTGGTTTCATACTGGCCATCACTCAACAAAGACAATCACCACTGGCTGAGATGATCAGACATGAGTTTCAAGACAGACAAAATGACAACACAGCACAAATAGAAGATAAAATGTGGAGCTTCATAGACTGCCATCTACTGCCTATAGTACCTTGCAGTGTTGGACAGGGGGGTCTTAAACCTGAGGAATTAAGGCCACCTGTCTAGTGCAGTCACCATGAACTGTGCAGGTTAGGGGATTGTCCATTTTCTTCAGACAAAAACATCCACACCTTACCAAGGATTTAAACTCGCGTCTCCCGAATGAGAGCCCGGTATTCTAGCCACTCGGCCATTCGCTCCTCAAGACAAATAGAATATATATTACCGGGGAAGAGTGGAAGTTAGTTGAATGTCTTTTACAGGATATCACAGTCAACCCCATCATTTATTGGCTGTTTGTGATTTTCTCGCCAATTGAAAATTCAGTAGTTTATAGGGGGAATGTACTAAAAATATAATTGACCTCTCTCTCTTTCTTTCTCTCTCTCTCTCTCTCTCTCTCTCTCTCTCTCTCTCTCTCTCTCTCTCTCTCTCTCGCATAATAATAATAAAAATAAAACCCTATTAAACAGCCAGTCCCTTTTGGTAGACCAGTATATTTCCCATAGTTAATAACAATTGCCACATCATTCATTAATAATACTGAGCATTTCTCCATGCCTTTATAATGCATATCTTTTATATTGTTTATGTTCTCAGTTAGCCTCGATTGATGTGTGAATGAAATAATGTATGAAAGAGAGTGCTAGAAGGGCATAATGTTAGACCCTCCTGCATGCCCAATTCTTAACCCTTTGAAAATAAAGTTTGTTCATTTGTTCGTTCTCGCCACAATAAACAATATTTGCATACATATTTTTCATTTCATGAACTGTAGTTGAAAGCATGCATGAGCAATTAACTTCAGTAAACAAGACAGGGAACATATCAATGAATGAAATTAAGGTGATACAGCGGCAGTTGAAGCAGTAAATAATAAAGAAGTGATAGCAATATAAAATAAAACCCATACACAGTAGTGTGAGTATGAGTTCCAGATTCAACATTATTACCCTTGGGGTATTCCAACAGCATTACCCTTGAGATATTCCAACATCATTACCCTTGGGGTATTCCAACATTATTACCCAAGGGACATTCTAACATCATAAACTGTGGGTATTCCTACATCATTACCCATGGGACATTCCAACATCATTACCCTTAGGACCTTCCAACAGCATAACCCTTGGGACATTCCAACATCATCCTTGGGACATTAAAACATCATTATCCTTGGGACTTTTCAACATCATTACCCTTGGGACATTCCAACATCATTACCCTTGGGACATTCCAACATCATTACCCAAGGGGCATTTCAACAACTTAACCTGTGGGTATTCCTACAAATGCTCTGTCCCCTACTCTGGCAGCGAATGCAACAGTTCCCATGCTGATGGTACCAGTCTCAGCCACATTACACCTCCACCTGCACTTGTCCCTACATGCTGATGGTACCAGTCTCAGTCTGATTACACATCCATCTTCACTTGTCCCTACATGCTGATGGTACCAGTCTCAGCCACATTACACATCCACCTGCACTTGTCCCTACATGCTGATGGTACCAGTCTCAGCCACATTACACATCCACCTGTACTTGTCCCTACATGCTGATGGTACCAGTCTCAGCCACATTACACATCCACCTGTACTTGTCCCTACATGCTGATGGTACCAGTCTCAGCCTGATTACACCTCCACCTGCACTTGTCCCTACATGTTGAATGTTGTCCCAACCCTCTGCTCACTCCCCGCTGAATCAGTCTCTCCAATTGTGGATCCTCTGTCTGCATTGTTGCACTTTCCACGTGGTCCTAGAGAGCCTTCACCACACCAGTCTTGTCATAAAGTAGCTGGCAGCAGCCTGTTTATCAGCCTGCTTATCCACCTGTTTATCCTCCTGTTTATCCACCTGTTTATCTGCCTGTTTATCAGCCTGTTAATTTCCTCGCACACCCACACGCCTTATATAGAACAAGTTCTTGACCATTGTCTTGTTAAGCGATGCAAGCCTCTCCATGTGAAACACACCAGTTTCTATTTTATGTAGTTGCTCTGTGTGTCCATTACACACAACATGTCAGGTTGTACTGTCCCCTAGCCATCAGAACACTACCATTACAACCTCCACCTCCACCTTCAAGCTAGAAGTCACGATATCATACACCAGATTCTCCCCTTTTACACAATGTTTCTAATCCTTTGCAATTAAGCCCCATCAACTCAATTTGACTCTCACCACAGACCCATCTGTGTATATTATATTATCACATTGTTTGGGCATGAGTTGTCGCTTATCAGCTGTTGCATGGACGTCTTCATAACATTTTAATATGCATTGTTTATGTTTACAAAATTCATTTGACAATGTTTTTTCCTATGCACTACTGATGAACGAAAGATGAGTGGCTGAATGTAAGACGAGCCTGGGTGCCCAATTTGTTACCCTTTGAAAATAAAGTCCGTTTGTTCGTTCGTTCTTCCTCTCACTTGAAATAAAGGCTGGGATTTTATCAAATTGACCTAGCCTTCCAGATCGAGCATCAGGGTACCAGGATGTGTTCTGAGAAAGTGAAGGCAGCCAACATGATATTTACAACACCACACATAAAGTGCCGATCTTGGCCTAGAAAATATGGGGCTAGCACCATATACCCAGTACAGCTCCATGTGTGGAACAGGGTCCTCTACTTCTTTAACATATAAGCGTGAGTATGTATTTGTGTATATGTAAATATTATGGATATACATATTGTGGATCAGTATGTTCTTCACTGATAACAATTCACTATATATCCTCGGTAGGGTGTTTCCCATTGCAACATACGCCTGTGAGACCTGGACACTTACTAAACAAGCTGAACAGCGCATAAATGCCTTTGAATATAAATGTTATAGACGAGTTTTAAATATCTTGGGTAAAGAAAAGAACAAATGCATCCATACTTCAAGAGCTGAAAATTGAAGAAGGTTGGCTATTAAAGATGATAAAACAAAGAAAATTGAAATATTTTGGTCACTTGAAACATCACGAAAGTTTGGAGAGAACAATAATGGAGGGGTATATGCCTGGGAAGAGAGGAAGAGGAACGCAAAAGAGAAGATGAGTGCAGGATGTGGCGGATGATCTCCAGATGGGTGTTTCGGGCGCAGGACTTATGATTGAGAGGTTTTCCGGAAGGTTTTTATGGGAGCGAGGTTCTGCAAAGGACATGCTACTGAATGAATGAATGAATGAGGGTGTTGATTAAGGGCCGAATGTAAGACAGGCCTGCGTGCCCAATTTGTGACCCTTTGAAGATAAAGTTTGTTTGTTGTTCGTTCACTATATGTAAAGGCTTGTGTACATGTGGCAAACCATATGTGTATGTATATATATATATATATACGTATATACTTATATACATACATATAGGACCAAACCGTATACATTTGTTTTCTCTGGATGGGCTTTGTGGAGTGCAACATATGCAGGCGATACAGCCTACAGTGAGACTGGAATATCTCTTGAGACTAGCAGGGGAGACTAACCCAGTTAACAAAAGCTAAGGAAAAGTCAGATGTATTGTCCACAAGGCACAAATATTGCAGTTCTGCTGAAAACAGGCACAACACAAATACTGTCCAACAAAATGAAAGTACTAAGCAAATAAAGAAGAAAATGAAGAATAATAACTAAACTTACCTTCTCTCATGCGGACACAGTTTGGCCCACCTTCCATGACTGGTGTTTCAATCATTGCATCCTCAAGTGTCTTTCTTAGTCGGTCATCTTCCTCTTCACTGCCGTGAGGCTGCCGAGTGATGTTGGATTCTGTCCACTCACTGTACACATCACTCAACACTGGTGACTGCTCATAACTTCCTGGAGAGTGTAATTACAATATGAACAACGAAAACACAAAACAATAGATTGCACGATTTATTTCCTGGCATATTTCGCTGCATCTCGCCAGGTAAATACTGCAGAAATCATGCAACATAAACTAAAGTAATAAGATAAATCCTTCAAGATGAATACAACACGCATATTCACACAGTAATTTGAATTGTTCACCACTGTAATTTTAAACTATCATGTCTTTCTGTTTGCACAAAATTGGCTTCAATAAATTAATGATGATTGCTTCTGCCAACTTTAACATGTGGCCATTTTGTGCGTTAAATATTACAATTATTGATAACATGGCTATTCATGTAGCTTCCTCACAGTAGATAATTAACCCTCTGCCTACTGTTATGGATAGTCAGCTAGTTGATGGATGGATCATCCGCATATAAAATCATTCAGCCTGTAAGTGCTTGAATCCCCTGATGAGACCTCCCTCAATGTGTAGCGATAGATGACACCAGCTGACTGTGTTGGTTGACTACTCTTCTTTGGCCACATGCACAACGCTCTTGTCTGGCTTCACTTCTTTTGACCTGGTGTTCTTGCAGCCTAGTTAATATTGCAGATTCACAATCATCACTTTGTTTAATCCCCTCCTCTATCTTTCTGATGGCATTCAGTATATCCATCCGGTCCATTGCTCACCCACTTTTCAAAGTAGCCTCTCCCCTCCAAACACTACTATTATCAATGTCTAGGTTCAGTCTTCAGAGAGATGGTGCAAAACACTTGGTCTGGGAACTCAAGACATCATCATCATATCACATCATGAGTGTAGCCTTTTGGTACAAGCAGCATAGCCCCTATAAAAGTCTCATCCTTTAATAATAAGCATCTTCATCATATCACATCATGTGTGTAGCCATTTGGTACAAGCAGCATAGCCCCTATAAAAGTCTCATCCTTTAATAATAAGCATCTTCATCATATCACATCATGAGTGTAGCCATTTGGTACAGGTAGCCTAGCCCCTATAAAAGTCTCATCCTTTAATAATAAGCATCTTCATCATATCACATCATGAGTGTAGCCATTTGGTACAGGTAGCCTAGCCCCTATAAAAGTCTCATCCTTTAATAATAAGCATCTTCATCATATCACATCATGAGTGTAGCCATTTGGTACAGGTAGCCTAGCCCCTATAAAAGTCTCATCCTTTAATAATAAGCATCTTCATCATATCACATCATGAGTGTAGCCATTTGGTACAGGTAGCCTAGCCCCTATAAAAGTCTCATCCTTTAATAATAAGCATCATCATCATATCTCATCATGAAAGTAGCCATTTGGTACAGGCAGCCTAGCCCCTATAAAAGTCTCATCCTTTAATAATAAGCATCATCATCATATCACATCATGAAAGTAGCCATTTGGTACAGGCAGCCTAGCCCCTATAAAAGTCTCATCCTTTAATAATAAGCATCTTCATCATACCACATCATGAAAGTAGCCATTTGGTACAGGTAGCCTAGCCCCTATAAAAGTCTCATCCTTTAATAATAAGCATCATCATCATATCACATCATGAAAGTAGCCATTTGGTACAGGCAGCCTAGCCCCTATAAATGTCTCATCCTTTAATAATAAGCATCATCATCATATCTCATCATGAAAGTAGCCATTTGGTACAGGCAGCCTAGCCCCTATAAAAGTCTCATCCTTTAATAATAAGCATCATCATCATATCTCATCATGAAAGTAGCCATTTGGTACAGGCAGCCTAGCCCCTATAAAAGTCTCATCCTTTAATAATAAGCATCATCATCATATCACATCATGAAAGTAGCCATTTGGTACAGGCAGCCTAGCCCCTATAAAAGTCTCATCCTTTAATAATAAGCATCATCATCATACCACATCATGAGTGTAGCCATTTGGTACAGGTAGCCTAGCCCCTATAAAAGTCTCATCCTTTAATAATAAGCATCTTCATCATACCACATCATGAAAGTAGCCATTTGGTACAGGTAGCCTAGCCCCTATAAAAGTCTCATCCTTTAATAATAAGCATCATCATCATATCACATCATGAAAGTAGCCATTTGGTACAGGCAGCCTAGCCCCTATAAATGTCTCATCCTTTAATAATAAGCATCATCATCATATCTCATCATGAAAGTAGCCATTTGGTACAGGCAGCCTAGCCCCTATAAAAGTCTCATCCTTTAATAATAAGCATCATCATCATATCTCATCATGAAAGTAGCCATTTGGTACAGGCAGCCTAGCCCCTATAAAAGTCTCATCCTTTAATAATAAGCATCATCATCATATCACATCATGAAAGTAGCCATTTGGTACAGGCAGCCTAGCCCCTATAAAAGTCTCATCCTTTAATAATAAGCATCATCATCATACCACATCATGAGTGTAGCCATTTGGTACAGGTAGCCTAGCCCCTATAAAAGTCTCATCCTTTAATAATAAGCATCTTCATCATACCACATCATGAAAGTAGCCATTTGGTACAGGTAGCCTAGCCCCTATAAAAGTCTCATCCTTTAATAATAAGCATCTTCATCATATCACATCATGAGTGTAGCCATTTGGTACAGGTAGCCTAGCCCCTATAAAAGTCTCATCCTTTAATAATAAGCATCATCATCATATCTCATCATGAAAGTAGCCATTTGGTACAGGTAGCCTAGCCCCTATAAAAGTCTCATCCTTTAATAATAAGCATCTTCATCATATCACATCATGAGTGTAGCCATTTGGTACAGGTAGCCTAGCCCCTATAAAAGTCTCATCCTTTAATAATAAGCATCTTCATCATATCACATCATGAGTGTAGCCATTTGGTACAGGTAGCCTAGCCCCTATAAAAGTCTCATCCTTTAATAATAAGCATCTTCATCATATCACATCATGAAAGTAGCCATTTGGTACAGGCAGCCTAGCCCCTATAAAAGTCTCATCCTTTAATAATAAGCATCATCATCATACCACATCATGAGTGTAGCCATTTGGTACAGGTAGCCTAGCCCCTATAAAAGTCTCATCCTTTAATAATAAGCATCTTCATCATACCACATCATGAAAGTAGCCATTTGGTACAGGTAGCCTAGCCCCTATAAAAGTCTCATCCTTTAATAATAAGCATCTTCATCATATCACATCATGAGTGTAGCCATTTGGTACAGGTAGCCTAGCCCCTATAAAAGTCTCATCCTTTAATAATAAGCATCATCATCATATCTCATCATGAAAGTAGCCATTTGGTACAGGTAGCCTAGCCCCTATAAAAGTCTCATCCTTTAATAATAAGCATCTTCATCATATCACATCATGAGTGTAGCCATTTGGTACAGGTAGCCTAGCCCCTATAAAAGTCTCATCCTTTAATAATAAGCATCATCATCATATCACATCATGAAAGTAGCCATTTGGTACAGGCAGCCTAGCCCCTATAAAAGTCTCATCCTTTAATAATAAGCATCATCATCATATCACATCATGAAAGTAGCCATTTGGTACAGGCAGCCTAGCCCCTATAAAAGTCTCATCCTTTAATAATAAGCATCTTCATCCAGTGCCATGTCTTGTGCATAATTTTTCCATCACTAGTCTTTCAAGATTCTTATCATAATTCCCATGCCCTGCCTCTATTGCTGTTGTACATAAATTATCTATAACATCTTGAATCCATCTACTTTTTCATATTCCTCTTCTCCATTTTTTGGTACACTTCTCTCCACAGCTGTCTTTATCATATTCCTCTTTTCCACTTTCTTCATACACTTTTCTCCAGTTGTCTTTGTCATATTCAACTTCTCCACTCTCTTGGTACATTTCTCTCCACAGTTATCTTTGTTGTATTCCTCTTCTCAAATTTCTTCGTACACTTCCCTCCACAGTTATCTTTTACAGTGATGCGTACCTTTTTACATGTCCAAGTATGTTATTTTCCTTAATTGTATTTGTCTTAACAACCAACCTCCAACCTTCTTCAATGCTGAGTTCTTGTTGAATAGATCTTTTTGTTCTTTTTTTTTGTTCAATGAATTCTAAAAAGGTAGGTGCGGTCGAAACGCAACTGCGACCGATTTGTGCAGCAGACCGTGTCGTGTTGTGTTATAACGTGTTGGTAAGGGAGCCGGTCTTTCAGAAAGCAATGGCAAACTACTGAATGCAAACACTTGCCTAGTACAACAACAGCAGCTGAAAACTGCTGGTGTTGACTGCAACGTCCTGCAAGGGATATGCAACATTTAAAAAAAGGTAGGTAGGTAGGTAGGAAGGTAGGTAGGTAGGTAGGAAGGTAGGTAGGCATGTAGGTTGACAGATAGGTAGGTAGGTTGATAGGTAGGTAGGTAGGCAGGTATGGAGGCAGGCAGGTTGATAGGTAGGTAGGTAAGTAGGTAGGCAGGTATGCAGGCTGGCAGGCAGGCAGGCAGGTAGTTATTCGACAGGCAATGCTTATCTAACAGTGGAGATCCCCTCCTCAATATCTCCCTCAGAATGTTTAATACTTTTCTGTAACACACTAAAAGGCACAGTTGTGCTTATCACATGATTTGCTAATTGTCCAACTTTCACACCCACATGTCTGTTGCCATGGGAAATACTCATGCTCTTAGTATTCCATTACCTCTACAACAAACAAACACACAGCACTCTAGACCATGAGCTGGCAAAGAACAAGGCAGCAAGGATGTGAGCTGGTCATCTTATCTCATAAAACAATGCTGTGGCTGCTTCTAAACTTCTTCCTCCTCCTCATCCTTCTTCTTTGGCTCATTTCATCTCATCTTGTTCCTCTTGTACATTGCGGTGTCAAGGTGAAGCATAAATTGAAAGAGTGCCCGTTTATGGGCTTCATATATCGAGATTTCCATGGACTCTGTTATTCCCTCTGTCCACTGGTTACACAGTCAGCCTCTTCTTCTGGTTCCATTTGGTCTATACATCATTGCTTCTTTGGCTCTTCGGCTCCAAATGAAGTAAACCATCTCCAGTTCTGAGATGTCTCTTTTAATCTTGCATTAGTGTCATGCCCCCCCCCCTCCCCCATCAATTTCTATTCTATACTTGTCATTTCTTTGTGGGTGTCATTCCCCCCCCCCCCCCCCCCCCAACCCCCCAATCAATGTCTATTATATATTTGTCATTTCTCTGTGGCTGAATTCACCAACATTTCCTACATGTATAATGAAACCATCACCAAGATTTAATAATTGATACAATGACACATACCAGCTTCAATGTAGAGTGGTACTGAGCTGGCACTTCTGCCTGGACTCGTGGTCCGCTCACTTGTGCTTGACCGTCTGTAAGCTGGTCGTGTATTAGGCATAGCCACAGGACTGGATCGACTTGGATGCAACCTAACAAGTGTAAAGTGAATCAAATAGGTAAGGTGAGTAAAACATATAAAGTGAATCAAACTTGTTGAGTGAGTAAAAATGTGCAAAATGAGTGAAAATACAAAGCAGGCAAAAATGTGTAAAGTGGGTAAAAATACAAAGTGGGTAAAAATACACAATCATCATTATCATGTGTCTTGCCAGCTGACTGAGGCATTCATGTCTCTCCACAGATCTTGGTCCTTTGTGTTCTGGATCAACTCTGCTGATGATATACCTCCATGCAACAGTCTCATTCCATCCAGCATTATTTATCTAAGTCTGCCTCTTCTCCTACTAATCCTTCCAGTCATCACACTGTTTTCTTGTGCCTCTCTTCTCATTACATAACCAGTGAAAGTTGTTTTTCTCTTTCTGATAGCTGTATATAATGTTCTACTTTCATTAACTTTTCCCAGCAATCGTCGTTAGTTACTCTGAAAGTCCAAGATATTCACAACGATCGTTTCAGGAACCTTTTTTAAAAATACACAGTGAGTAAAAATACACAGTGAGTAAATATACACAGTGAGTAAAAATACAGATAGTGAAAAACTTAACGTTAATGGATAGACAACCCTAGGAGTCATCATCATCAAGTGCCCTGCCAACTGTTGTAGGCATAAGAATGTATAAATTTATGCGCTGAAATCTTTCTATGCTACAATGAAAAACTTTCAATAATGTTCCCTCTTATTTTCTTCTGTCTCTTTTTCCATAAATCGTTCAAGCTGTTACAATATGTTTCGGTTTCCTCTGATCATAACATGGCAAAAAAATTCTTCTCTTTCTGATGCTTGTAATTAAGTTGTCTGTGTGTCTTAGCCTCTCTGAAGACTTTAAGATTACTCATTTTGGCTCCCAAGATATTTTCAGCATTCTTCTGTAAAACTGCAACTTTGAGGCCTTAAGGGCTTTTCTTTTGAAAAGCCATACAGACAGCCCAAACCGGAAATGGAAAACAAACGCTGCAGCTTTATCTCCCTGAGGGAACATTAAGATATCTTTTTCTTCTTCTGCGTTCGTCCGGAATGTTGTTTTAGACGTAATTGTGTTGCGTCTGTTTTCAGCAGAGCTGCGATATTTGCACCTTTCGGCCGACATATCTGACTTTTTAAGGCATTTGTTGATTGGGTTACCTTCCCGGACATTAAGATATGATGATGATGATGATGATGATGATGATGATGATGATGATGATGATGATGATGATGACAGTATACTGTCACTTACTTCAAGCTTTCTGGGTCACACTCATCGGTCAAAATGTCCATGGTTGTGACCTGAGTTTCCGGACTGCTAGAGAATGTAGAAGGTGACGTAGATGACAGAACTGTGGTCGTCTGTGGGTTCTGGTATGTCTTGAAGGAGAACTGTGGTCCCATCCACAGCCTGCGATGTGGGCCCACATGAGTAATTATCTCCACCTGGAGAACACCAATATCATCTTTACTACCATCATCACGTGGTCATGTGTTTGAATATTCATCGATTTCAAAAATTGACATTGGCTCCCAAATTGACACAGGGTACCTGGAAATGTCTCAGGAAATAAAGGTGATCTGCAGATATTGTCCACATTACTCAATGAGTTTTAGATAAGACCCACCTCTGGCACAAGCAGACCAGGTTCTTCTCACTGTGTTGACTGTTTACATTTTCATACACCAAAAAATATTGTATAACCCCCATGGACAGAGAGAAAAACCACTGACCAAGACATACAAGAAACAAATGAAAACCGTAAACTGATTGGAGGAATTAGACGCAGACAGCCAACATTTTTGGGACATGTTATGAGAAGAAATAAATTGGAGAACTTGGTGACAACTGGCAAGATTGAGGGGAAAAGAACAAGGAGAAGGAAGAGAAGTAAATACCTGGATGGCTTGGCCACATGGTATGTTCGAGACAAGAACACAGAGCTGATCCACGACTCTCGTGATTGTGTGAGATGGCGAAACATGACCGTCCATGCTTATCGGCATGGCACATGATGATGATGATAATAACCCCCTCAGATCCTGGGGTAGTAGATCAATGTTAGCCTTCTCAGACATGACTGAAAAACTTGCACATGTTAACAATCTCTTGACAGTTTGAAATCATAAAGAGCTGGCCAAACAGTCAGCTGCCCAGGTAAATTTATAAATTAGAAAAGCTACCCGGCTCTGGAGAAGGTGTTACAGACACAATTCGTAATCCCACATACTGATGGCCAAAACACAGCTGTAAGCAATTTGGAAGTGACCCGCCTTGCATTGATTTTCATACAATGGTATGAGTGCCGGTCGTTCAGAAAGCAATGGCAAACTACTGAACATAAACTTGCAAAGAAATCACAAACAACCAAAAAATACTGTGACATCTTGTAAAGTTTATGCAACTAACCATAACCCATAATGAATTTATAGCATGTGTGATTGTGCTATAAACCCATCTGGATATTTGTCTGTGCTGCAGAGTGCAGGCACTGTGCTGGGATTCTCCTTGTGTGATCTATGGGAGGAGACTGAGCACTTAAAGGGATACCCATGTTCAATGAAAGTGATCCTTTACACACTAAAACAAACTCAATGAGTGCTGACTGTCCATAGAGTACAGGCTAGAATGACACAGCCAATAAACAAACCCCAAGACATGTAATAGAGTCTTTAAGTGTTCTTTTTTTTTTTAAACCTTATTCATAACTTTATCTATCTTTGAAACATAATTGTGCAACAGATACTCCTCTTCAACATGGATGTAACACTTTAGCTACCTTTAAGTCACAGGCAGTCAACTCACCAAAACCAAGCCCTGCTTTCTTTCCCCATCTCCTGCAGTCTCCTCCATTTCATATTACTCATCTGTTTATAATTCCTTGCTGCTGTAGGCACTAGATAGGTTGTCCTTTGAGCCATACCTGGTCACTGCTACAAACCTTTGAGAACAAAGTTTTAAGACGCATCTTTGGACCCATTAGGGATACACAAAGTGGAGAGTGGAAAAGAAAAAGTAATAAAGACATTTATGATCTGTTTAAGTCCCCGCTAATCACTGGTATCATGAAGGCTAATTGACTACAATGGCTGGGGCATATAGAAAGAATGGAAGATAATAGGGAAACAAAACTCGCTTACACTGAGGAAATAAATGACCGAAGACCCCGAGGTAGACCAAGAAGACGGTGGAGAGATAATATACATACAGACCTACAAGCACTTGGAATCAACGAGTGGCAAGAGAAGGTCAACCAAAGAGACAAATGGAGACGGATTGTATCTGCAGCAAACAACCTCAATGGCTCGGAACGCTGAAGAAGAAGAAGAAGTTTATAATTCTTGTCTCCGTGTGTTTTTAGGTATTCATCTGTTGTTGTTTTTTCCATCACCCAAAAGAGCAACAGCAGCCAGACTATCAGTCTGCTCATTTCCTCATACACCTGTATGCCCCAGCAGAAAATGTATGATGTGCACTTGGCCTTTATCTTCTCAAGCAATACAAGCCACTTCAGGCAGAACACATACACCAGTTTCTATTTTATGTTATATGCTTTGTGTATTTGTCACAAATATAACATGATGAAGAATAAGAAAGAACTATTTTTTTGGTGCTCGCTCGCTTTGAATTAAGCGTAGTCCATTCACACTACATTTAGTAGCACTAGATATTAACTCTTAAACTGAACAAAGAAAAGTAACTTCTGAAGTATAATATAAACTGTGTTACATCTCTTTTTGAAAATTATTTGAAACCTTTGAAATAAAGAGTAAAACTTGAATACGTGAAACTGAATGAAACTATCAACAGAAGTAACATTAGTATCTTATCTTTACAACACAACAGCCATTACGTAACTATTTATGGCTTATGTAACTATTTATGGCTTTCATAATGAGCCTGAAATAGGATAGATACCTGTGAGACCCACTGTTCATCTAGGTCATCCTTGCTGCTGTAGTCACTAGATAGGCTGTCCTTTGAGCCATACCTGGTCACTGGTCCAGGCTCTGCCATTTCTGAGAAAATGTTACATTCACCTGTCAATACTGGATTCCACATTAAAAGATGATGATGATGATGATAATGATGTGATGATAGTGGTGGTGTTCAATAATGAGAATGATGATGCAGTTCCACTATTTTTTAAGCCACACTAATCATCAAAATTTATAACAAAAAGGTGTTTTTATTGTTCTGCAATATTAGATCAAAGATATCGATTTAACAAATCACAGAAAGTGTAAAGTTATAAAGTAAAGTCAGAGTAAAGGACCCTTGTCAGGCCATGGAGGTATACGGTGTTAGCACAATATATTTAGACCAATCAATGGTGTTAGCACTATATATTTAGACCAATCAATGGTGTTAGCACAATATATTTAGACCAATCAATGGTGTTAACACAATATATTTAGACCAATCAATGGTGTTAGCACAATATATTTAGACCAATCAATGGTGTTAGCACAATATATTTAGACCAATCAATGGTGTTAGCACAATATATTTAGACCAATCAATGGTGTTAGCACAATATATTTAGACCAATCAATGGTGTTAGCACAATATATTTAGACCAATCAATGGTGTTAGCACAATATATTTAGACCAATCAATGGTGTTAGCACAATATATTTAGACCAATCAATGGTGTTAGCACAATATATTTAGACCAATCAATGGTGTTAGCACAATATATTTAGACCAATCAATGGTGTTAGCACAATATATTTAGACCAATCAATGGTGTTAGCACAATATATTTAGACCAATCAATGGTGTTAGCACAATATATTTAGACCAATCAATGGTGTTAGCACAATATATTTAGACCAATCAATGGTGTTAGCACAATATATTTAGACCAATCAATGGTGTTAGCACAATATATTTAGACCAATCAATGGTGTTAGCACAATATATTTAGACCAATCAATGGTGTTAGCACAATATATTTAGACCAATCAGCACTCAATGGGTTTAGATTAGTTTAGTCGACGGATCAACATCACGGCATATGGGTAAAACCCATAAGTGTTCCGTTCTACTCCTAACTCAAGCCTAAGTCCAGAGAATCTCAGCTCAGCTCACGAACTCCGTAGCACCAGCGAGGATCCTGAAATACTTTGGGTAGATTTTTAAACTAAAAATGTTGCCCAGGCAGCACCGTCAGGGTACTCTTTTTTGATTTCCAACTGCCAAGGGATTTTTTTATGTGTGCAACAATACACACAGGCATCCGATCTCACTACCCAGAGACCAGGGGAAATTTTGTGACTAGAAGTGCACATGAAAAAATCCTGTCCCTCACCGGGGCTAAAACCCAGGACCTCCAGCACCTCAGTGCCCCCCCCCCCCCCCCCCACCACCACCTAAACTAAACTAACTAGACCAATCGGCACTCAATGGGAGATGTTGGCAATATGATGTCAGTCACCTCTACTGACCAGGACATTTCCTGGTACCCAGTATTGGCTTGGACAACCTGGCAACCCAGGTCAATCAAAACATCATCACCTTGAAGGAGATTTGATCACATGACCACCAGGTCGGCAAACAAGTGTGCTAGCCACTGTGTTAACGTGGAAGGTATAAGTAAGCAACAGTAATGGACCCTGTTTCATTCATTGAGGTGTGTTGGGTATTTGGTGCTAGACCCAGACTTTTTAAGACCAACTGGCTCTATGTGGATGGTGTGGTTCATATCATGGCGGCTGCCTTTACTTTCCCGAGACATTTTTTTTCACTCGCTCGCTTTTGAACTCAAGCGTAGTCCATACACACTATTTATAGTAGTAATGGACTGAATTTTGCATGTGGATTAGCTTTCCCATTAACGGTGTCCCTCGCCATCATGCAAACCCACTCCGACTTCAGAGGTACTTGTAATTTACCCCCCCGTCAAGGATGACAGGTCAAGATTTTAGTCCAGCTGTCCGGTGTAGGGGTTGAACCCCTTACCTTGGTATCAGGACACCGGATGTTTAAGAACATGCATTCTTACCCATTTGACCTTGCTGACCTGCATTCCCGAGAAATTTCATAGTACCCATTTTATGGTGCACAGGCCAGTGTTTTTTTTTTTTTTTAAATCCAACCCAATGGAAATTTCAACACATGACCATCAGGGCATCAAGCAAGCATGCTGATTACTGTGCTACTGTGGCTCCCTATCGTGGAAATATGTTCTCTGAATAATAGGACAGCGGACACAGTAGTGGACTCAGCATTTCACAGATTGTCTGTGTATGTAATAGGCAACTGCTGGATTATTTACTCAGGACTTTCATGACGATTGTAAGAGAACAACATTCAGGACAGTGTATGTTGTAAGATGACATCTGATAAAGCATGACAAAAGATATAATGCAATTATGGCATAAGAAAATGTTAGACAAGACTTTCATGAAAGACTAGATATTAGAGTTGTATACTCCAATCTGTTGGAAATAATACAAGACAATAGAATGTATAAGACATGAAAGATATGATAAGACAGGACAAGACATGATCAAATTAGAGAACAAGAACTGGAGAGAGACATAATTAGCTACGCTAACTGACAGACAAAGAAAAAAAAGAAAGAAAACAAGTTCCACAGCAAGAACGATCACATTTTCGTAGGCCTCAATGCATGAGGAACAGGTGGTATGTCTTTCCCTCTCACAGTGAACGATGAGTGCAGGCAATGAACTGAGCTCTAGTTAAAGTCAGTGAAATCTTCTAATGATTATTCCAACACACTCCTATGCTAACTGACAAGGCCCTTGATAATGATATTCATGATGAGTATGTAACATATGTAGAAACACTTACCTGGTGTATATGTTGGGTGCTGGGTCAGCACTGCATCTGTAGCAATCAGCAGTGGGTTATTTGATGCTAGAGGTGGTTTCACTTCCAAAGAAGACCTGGACCTAGAGAAGTAAAATACTGCAGCAGTTACTATAGTGAATAATAATAATCACTATGCATATCTGGCCTGTAGCACTATATGGCTACGAAACACGGACTTATCAAAACTGAAAAGAACTTGGAAGCTTTTGGGATGTGGTGCTAATGCACAAAGAAAAAGTGCGCTTGGCAGAAAAGAGACCAATTGAACCGGTCCTCAAAAACATAGGGACAAAAAGTAAACTATGGGAATTGTACCAAAAGGAAGGTTGTTGGGGCTAGCAATATATACTCAATACTCATCAAGGCATGTAAAGGAGACCATTAGTTTTAATGTAGATGTGGAAGACAAGGGAAAAGGACCACATTACCTTTCCAAGACTAAGTTTATAAATAAGTCATAAATCTGGAACTATACTATCAAGTATTGCTTGAGTTGAGTCAAGAACCAACATCACAGCAATCAAACATTCCACATGGCTAGCCATGTTTTCCTGAGAAGAGACTAAACAAATGAAAATATAGACATGACTGTATGATGTCATTATAAATTAAGAGTAAAATAGCAGCTTCATCATTTAAAAAGTTTCATAACCAGCCAGACATATAATCTACATGGACCAATGTACATAGACACACACAAAGAAAGAAGGCAGCTATGCAGTGTCTGGAAAATCAGGAACACTTAAAGAAAACTGACTGATAGAGACAATAATTGTCTGTGTGTTTTTAAATACACAAAATGGTTTAATGTTAAAGGTTGCAGAAGCCATTGCTATTCATATAGGTAAGCCAACTTTTTCTAAACACAAAAACATGATAACAGTTTAAAATTACGAACGAAAGTAGAAAATTGAAATTACTATGGGAATATGTGTGTTGTATATTTCAGCTTGAAGTATTTATCTCGTTGCTTTAGTTTATGTTGTGTGGATTCTGCAGTATGCACCTGATGGGATGCAGCAAAATATGCCAGGCAGTAAACTGAGCAATCTATTGTTTGTGTGTCTTAATTATTCAAATTTAAAGAAGAGGCAGAATTCATCAGTTCTTCTTCTTCGTCTTCCTCTTCTGCTGCGTTCATCCAGAGTTTGTTTTTTTTTTTTTTTCGAATGTGATTGCGTTGTGCCTGTTTACAGCAAAGCTGCGTTCTTGCGCCGTTAGGCCGACACATCCGACTTCTGCGGGCATTTGTTGACCGGGTTAACCATCCCGGGATCAGTTCTATAATGCTGATGTATTACAGAAATACACCCATGTATTACTGGGGCCTATAAGGGAAGCAAAGAACAGTAACACTGTAATCTACCATACATGACACATGAGGCAACGAAGGAGGGATGGCACAAGAATGACCATCTTATCCTTTTTTTTATGTTGCATATCCCTTACAGGACGTTGCAGTCAACACCAGCATTTTTCAGCTGCTGTTGATGCACTAGGCATCTTATCCTTTACAAAACTGTAACTGCAAAACCCAACCAATAAAGAACACGTCTACAAAGGGTTTGAAGTGAGTTGATAAAGGCCTGTGCTTCAATGGGAAATGAAAGGCAGAAGAAGAAGATTACACAAATAAAAGGAGGACAAACGAAAATTATCCTGCTTCTTCTTCTTCCTCTTATTCTTCCATTCTACTTCATTACAACATCAAGGGTTAGTATGATTATTTTTCAAGGAATTTCGAGGTTGCTTCATACAAGGTGGTAGTCAACAGCACCTTCCACACAATTTCTTTCTTTCTTACTTGCATATTATTGTTATGAAAGTGTATGGACCTCTGAAGGGCAGTTTCTGCCGAAATTCCTATTACATAACTTGCTTGTGTTCGCTGGCTGTGAACTCCAGCGCGAAGTCCTGTATGTCGGATGACGACATCCTGCTGTCCAACATCAGTGTGATGTCGTATCGGACTGAGGTTTGTGTGAGTATCCGTTGTTCCATGTCTGGCTTATTGGTGTGATTACATGACTGAACCATCAATCTGTTATTTCTACACGTAATTGAATACTGACATTGCTCACACTTGTCATCCTATTTCCTTATTTACGATTCTATCTCTTCTTGCTACTCCCAATATTCTTCTCAAGCTTCAGTTGTTTTCAGTTTATCTTTACCTTCCCTGTACACATCACATCTGACATGACTGACTGACTGCACCTTGCCGTTTGGACAGACGATAGTTTGTAAAATGGAGATATAACTCTCCATAACACAAAGCCTGGGCTGAATCTAGAGATCATGTGTTGCCCACACAGTATGATCCATCTCTCTGCCTGCCTAGTTTAGTCCACAGGAAGTAACACCAATACATCTGGAACAAGACAAGATGTGGAAGTTGCCGGATCAGCAAAGCAATGCTCTAACTGTCCACCTCGAGCTGCGATCCTAGACCAGTTGCCAACCAAGGTTTAGGGCCAGGTTTGCCATGCCAAACCATTTAGTCTTTAGGTTGCATTTCCTCACACTATATTAAGGGTTGTACCCTCCCAATTGCACTCCTCCACCCAAAGCTGTTGGCACAATGTGAGGTGTCAGGTTTGATGAATGCCACCCAACATTCAACGCTAAAAGAAAGCAGGTAGTATCGTGTACTGTCATACGATAGCTCATTCATATGTGACTAAGACCTGACTTGAACATCTGACATAAAGCATCTGACATACATTTTCACATACTGAACAGTATTCATAATAATCTAACTTTCCGAGTTCTGTTACCTCTGCAAGTTCCACTGCACTAGACCCCTGACCTCTAGTTCAATCGCAGCATCCTCAGACGCCTTGTCTGAGCCAGTGAGAAGCTTCGGCTTGGGCTCCAGGTGATACTCTGTCAAGATTCCATTCTGGTTCAGAATGAACAGGGAATCCACTGCACTTTTCTTCAACTGATCTGAAACAGACATACAAGGCCAAGGTAATCCCAAAGCACAGTGGTTTTCAACCATTTTTGGCCCATGAACCCTTTCACCATATGTTCAGAATGTCATTCGGTTGAGAACCACTGCCATGGCAGATACCGTTGTTGGGATGTGAAATGTTGGGATAGTGAAGTGTCAGGATGTGAAGTGTTAGGCTGTCACATATACTAGGTAATGACATATGAGGTTGGGTAGTCAGTTCCCTTCTTCATTATCTTTCCTTTCTAGAAAATTCTGAAAATTGTCTGGTGCCCATTTTTATGAAGTTGGGTAGATTTCAGAGATACACTGGTCAGAAAACATAATCCAGCCTTTGCAGGCAGATGCAAAATAGACACTGGGTAGGTCAGCATGGCCAAATGCATAAGAGCGCGTATTCTTAAACATCCGGTGTGCTGATGCTGAGGTAAGGGGTTCAACCCCTACACCGAACAGTTGGACTAAAGTGCTGACCTATCGTCCTTAAATTGGGGATGTAAATTACAAGTACCTCTGAAGTCAGAGTGGGTTCGGCTGACGGCAAGGGACACTGCAAATAGGGAAAGCTAATCCGCACGCAAAATTCAGTCCAGCACTACTAGAAGTTGTGCGTAAGGACTACGCTTGAGTTCAAAGCGAGCGAGCGCAAAAAAGAAAAAAAAGAAAAAAAAAACATACACAGTTTAGGTTAACTGATGCAGTGTTAAAGTATAATATATCAGATGTGATCATCCATTTGGACAAAAGGACGATTGGTCGTCATACTAGGATCATTGTGTTATTTATTTTGTTTTGTGGTTTCTTCCACAATTTTACTGCTCATGATAATGGCACTGAATCGGTTAACTCTTAAAGGAGGTATGTGTTTGTCCATGCTTGATTAAGTGTTCTCTCTCTCTCTCTCTCTCTCTCTCTCTCTGAGTTTCCATCTAATGTTAAAGTTACAGGGGCAGATATATTCAGATTAATAAAACAGTAGTCACGCTATCACTAGTACCTTGTTGCCTTGACAGATGATAGTTTGTTATATTGTGTTTTAAAAAAAAAAATAATAATTACAACCCATGGAGGCAGCGAATGTGACTGATCAGACCAATTCGTGCGGTAAATGTTCATCCACAATGTATGCATGTGAACACATGGCCATTTTCACCAACATACACCATCTGACGTCTCACACGCTCATTATGTGACCTATCTGCAATCATATTCTCCTTTGTCTTTATTCCATCTCTGATCTTTGCCCTCCATGTCATGTGATCAGCAACAACGTGTTCCCAATGTGCAATATCAATGCCTGTATCAATCATGTCCCGCTGATTCAGTATTCATTCACACTATATACCTTTATTTTTTGTGTCTTCTTGACAACAAAGAAGTTGTGTTTTAATATTATTTTGCAATTTTGTGTTTTTTCTTTAGATCTGTTATGTTGTCCTGTCCTTGAAGAAGACATAAAATTGAAACATAATCGTCTGTGTCCTAGAATACTTATTTTTATTTTATTACTACATTATTATAAATTTGTTGACTGTTTCTTGTTTTGGGATTTTCACTCTGTTTCACCTTCATGAAGTCCATTGTAAGGTATGTACACTGTGTCTGTGTTTAGTCTTATCTGTCCACATGAGCTACATATACTTAATTGTTTGTATTTCATATATATCTTTATAACTTACAGGAAATCTAAACAACATTCTAAAACAACAGGTGATGATACCTCTTCTCTCAACAGCCGTAGTCCACAGTCTCTCCGTAGTAAATGCTGTACACACTTTAAACACGTTGTCATGGCCTGAACTGGACAGAGTGGGGCTCCGTGGGCGGGGACTTCCTGTTGAAGTAGGGTTCAGTCCTGGAATGGACAACCCCTGCTTCAGTTGGGCCAATGGCAGCACAGAAGTGGGGTGTGGATAAGGTGGCAGGCGTGGGTTTCCTGTGTTGTTTCTTAGAGCATTTTGTCGAATGAGGCTTGGGTAGTTTTCCTGTGGACCTGTGGAAGAAACAACATTTATAGTTTTATAAGTAATGAAGCTCAGCTTTTGTAATTACTTGAATGGAATTTTACAAGCACATCTGTCTCAAATGGATATCACAATCTTATAGGAATATCCACCTCATATTATGTCACAATCAAAGAATCTTATAGGAAAATAGATTTCAAATTATGTCAATATCATTGAATCTTAAAGGAATATCTACCTCATATTATGCCATGACCTTATAATCTTACAGGAATGTCTACCTCATATTATATCCCAATCTTAGAATCTTACAGGAATGTCTACCTCATATTATGTCTCAATCTTAGAATCTTACAGGAATGTCTACCTCATATTATGTCTCAATCTTAGAATCTTACAGGAATGTCTACCTCATATTATGTCTCAATCTTAGAATCTTACAGGAATGTCTACCTCATATTATGTCTCAATCTTAGAATCTTACAGGAATGTCTACCTCATATTATGTCTCAATCTTAGAATCTTACAGGAATGTCTACCTCATATTATGCCATGACCTTAAAATCTTACAGGAATGTCTACCTCATATTATATCCCAATCTTAGAATCTTACAGGATCATCTGACTCATATTATGTCATGATCATAGAATCTTACAGGAATATCTACCTCATATTATGTCACAATCATAGAATCTTTCAGGATCATCTGACTCATATTATGTCATGATCATAGAATCTTACAGACATCCTCATTCTGTAAAGGAATTGCAACTAAACTAGTTTGTTTATTGTTCAACTCACTGCCATTTGTTTATGTGACAAACATACCTGAAAGACCTGGGCTACAGGAGAGAATGGGACTGTGTCTGCCTGCTGCTCCATGCTCAATGTCATCTAGCCCTGCAGATTTCTGGAATCGGCTGACCCTGTTCACAACCCGAGACTGGCAATGTGTGCGGGCACACACGGGACCTGGAAGCAAGAAGCACAATAAATCTAAAACACTGAATTAAACAATATAACAGTGGTGCTACAAAGGAGTAAATTGAGTTAGTGGTAAGTGCAACTGCCTGTCAAGACAGAAGTCCCAAGATCAATCATCTGCAGTGGCAAGATTATATTTATGCCCATTTTTATAGGTTTGGTTGACCTCAGAGCCATGTATAAAATAATCGTAGGTAACAATAACTATGTGTATTAAAATATTTTAATATAATTGCATTGGTGTATTAATTTGTGTGTACTGATGAAGACTTTTTAGCTGCAACAACCATTCTGTCACTTGTGGTTGTGTTCCTGTCAAGCTGATCAATACCACTTTTTGGTTTTGCTGATATACTCACAGCCTGTTTATATAAAAGCTAAGCGGGTAAAGACCCACTTTTCATACAACAACCTTGCATTTTGGGCAGATAATGCTAGCCTCACATTTTGTGTTCAAATAGCATTGAAGGAGTAACACGGACAGTATAATGCCAAAAATATGACCTTCAAGTGCACTGTCTGGCAAAGGTTTTCAATTGAAGAAACACCAAAGCCATAATCTTGAAAAGAAAATTCCCACATCATGGGGAATTTACACCCAGGACAACCAGACATGTAGGCACGTGCAGGGACCACTATGCTACGATGACTTCTGCTTCTGTATCTTTCTGCAGGCTCAAGTTTCTTGGGTGTGAACACTTTACCCAGCAAAGCGCTGTGTTTTATTGTATTAATTATTCTTTCACCATTCCTTAGCCGCCTCTGTAGCGAAGGGGTTTAGTGCGCAATTCGTAATCCCGCATGCCACTTTCAAAACACAGCTGTGGATGATTTGGAAGGAGGGGCAGTAAACAGGGTGGCAGGGTGGTGCAAGCACGCAGGGGCCATTATAAACCCAGACAAGGCATCGGTTGTGCAGTACTCCCTGGATAACTGGATCGTCAATGCAGATGTCCCAGGTATTATGTTGAATGGATGTCCTAAGTACTTGGGTATCACCTTTGACAGGTGTTTGTCTTTTAAAGATCATGTGGAGGCTTTGGTGGTGAAGGCTGGTAGGGGACTTAACGCATTGAGGGTGATGGCAGCAACCGAGGTAAATCAGAGGATGCTTTACAGACTCTTTCAGCAGTTAATAATTTTTGTAATTGAGTATGGTTTGGGGCTGCTGACAGTATCAAAGAGCCGGCTTGAAAGATTGGAGTGCATACAGAATGCTGCCATGCTGGTAATCCTAGGCTGCACAAAGGACACACCAATTATATGCATGAGGCATATCCTGGCGCTACCAACAATGACGGATAGGCATAGGGTCCTTCAGGCCAAATGGTACCTGAGAGTTGCTGCAGATAGGGATCACCCCCTGCATGAAGCCATGGATATGGTCAAGGGTCATAGACTAAGACGAGGCAGGTCATGGATGGCACAGGCAGAAATATCTATACGTCAGGTGGGTGGTCTGGAGACCATCAATCATGAAAAAGAGTGGGTTTAAGTTCCGGATGACATGACGGACTGGCACAATGTAATAGAGTAACACTGGGTCGTGAGTGCAGAGAATGGGCAGCGGGCCGCACTGAGTTTGAAGTGCAACAACTGATCCAGAGTAACACACATCAAGGTGACATTGTCATCTACACTGATGGGTCAGTGGTGAGAAACAGACGTAGTGGCTGGGGCTTTATTGCAAAGGCTAATGGGCGAGTCTTGAAAAAGGAAGAGTCTGGCATTTGAGACTACGACCTCTAGCATGAGAATGGAGGTGGAAGCAGTAACAGCGGCATTCTGTTGGTTAGAGGAAACTACTGCAACACACATTGTATTCATTACGAATTCAAAGAGTATGGTTAGTAAGGTGAAGAAAGGAATGCTTCATGTGGAATGGCTTTCGTCTCTTCAGATGTCACAGATTGTGAGAATTGTATGGATATTTTGCCTTGGCCATGCAGGGAAATGAACAGGCTGATAGGCTGGCAGGGAATGCACCTATGATTGCCTATGGACAAGGGGGAGGTGGTCATGCATTTGTGGGACCAGGTGGAGAAGGTGGGGGAACAGATTGAGAACCTGTATGTGGAAAGCCCAGGAAGGTTAACCTGGTCAATAAATGCCCGCAGAAGTTGGATATGTCGGCCTAATGGCACAAGAACGCAGCTCTGCTGTAAATAGGCACAATGCAATCACATCCGAAAAAACTCTCCAGATGAACGCAGAAGAAGAAGTATGTGGAAAGAATGAGATTGCAGGGGATAGGTAGGGGTTCTGGAAGAATAATATATACATAATTACAAATAGCCAAAAAATGCTGGGGTTAACTGTGACACTGTGTATAGGATGTGCAACTAACTAATTCCTTCCACATGTTTTTATATACAAATAGTAAAATGAATGTTGACTGCGATTGTCTATGGATGCACCCATGAATTTTGGTCTCTCAAACTGATCAAAGTTGGTCTTCTCCCACTCTGCAGACAACACCCAGCTAGGGTGGTTCTCCTTGCATTAGGAATGAGCTCCTAATCTAACTACCATGTTTGATGTCTTTATTACTGAGCTAACTCTCATGATGAAGATGGAGATGATGTTTGCTGATACTGCACCAGAAGCTCTGTTTCAGCTGGAGGTCAAGATGGCCACATGCTCTTGAAACTTTTGGTGTGCTGATGCCGAGGTGGTGGGTTCAACCCCGACCCCAGTCAGCTGGACTAAAATGGCTTTCTGAATGACCAGCACTCATACCATTGTATGAAACCAATGCAAGGCCATCTGCTTCCAAATCGCCCGCAGTTGTGTTTCAAACAGAGTTTGCAGGATTACAAATTGCATTCACAACCTCTTCACCACAGAGCCAGCTTTTGAGGACTAAGAAGAAGAAAAATACTGACATTTTACTAGATCTGAACACTGAAGAAATCTGGCTCATAACCAGTATCATGTCTTGGAAATTGAAATACTTTGGCTATATAAAACGTGATAGTGGCTTGGATAGAACAGCCATGAAAGGCATGGTTCCTGGAAGAAGAAGAAGAAGAAGAAGAAGAAGAAGAAGAAGAAGAAGAAGAAGAAGAAGAAGAAGAAGAGCTTAATTGGTACAAAGATGGACTCAGGACACTGCAGGCACCTTGGGGATGAGGCAAGAGAGATGACAAGAGATCAAGATACTTTTTGGTAGGTCATGATGAGAGCAGTCGTCTGCAAAGAACCTGGTACATGATAATAATGATATAATTCTGCATCTGAAAAATTCCTTAAAATTGCACAATGACTCTTTATGAGTACCAAGTGAATGTGATAATGTAAGTGAATGTATGTCAATAAATATAGATGTGTGTGCATGTTTATACACTATGATATGCAATGTAACAGTAGGGGGAGTTAACTACTCACCTCCATATGGCGTTATGGGGAATACATGAGTTGTCCCCCTATGCGTACTCACAGAAACCCAGCGTGTGTCACTGGTAAAGGCTATATCAGTAACCTGTGTTAGAAAACATACAACTTACATTAGTTTACATAAAATAGTATAAGTGCCAGTCATTCATGAAGCAGCGGCAAACTACTGAACATAAACTTGCCCAGGAACCACAATCAGCCAAATCATGGTGAAGTTGACAATGGGATGGTAGACGAGCATCTGGTCACAAGGCAACTGCGGATTCCTGGACAGTAACTGCTCAGACTGACTTTAATCCTATTACCTCTGTACACATGTGGACAGGTAGGAGAGACAACTGAATAAATCCTGTAAGGTGACCAACACATATGGACAGGCAGGAGAGACAATTGAATAAATTCCGTAAGATGATTAATACATGTGGACAGGCAGGAGAGACAACTGAATAAATCCTGTAAGATGACCAACACATATTGACAGGCAGGAGAGACAATTGAATAAATTCCGCAAGATGACCAACATACATGGACAGGCAGGAGGGATAATTGAATAAATACTGCAAGATGACCAACATATGTGGACAGGCAGGAGGGACAATTGAATAAATACTGCAAGATGACCAGCACATATTGACAGGCAGGAGGGACAATTTAATCAATACTGCAAGATGACCAGCACATATTGACAGGCAAGAGAAACAACTGAATAAATCCTGCAAGATGACCAACACATGTGGAACCATACTGCCTTGCGGATAGAAGTGGGGGTGAAAGTATGGAGCCGTGAGTGGTTGAAGAATGACTTGTGCAATGAATTGGATTAAAGTCAGGAAGAGTTGCGCAATTCGTCAACCTCACTCTCTCGCCTGAGTCCATCTGAGTCCAGTGGCAAGACAAGTCAAGATGACCGGAAGTGAATACAGGTGCAGTGGATGACCAGGGCGCTCTATGTGCCTTCCCGTGCTCATTACGTTCCACAACGCTTTGCAGGTAAACGCCATCTTGCCCGTTGAATCAACAATGATTTCTTCCACCCTAGTTCACTGATTGGTTTGACACCAAATCGGCTACCCACACCTGGTTTAGCCAGCCTGTCACAACTGTTGCCAGGGGGTGGCCGCTGTCGCATGCTGACTAGGAGCCACAGACGTGAGCTGGATGTCAGGCTTGGACCAGTAGGGGATGTGCCCTGAAAAGAGCATGACAGTCATCCTTACCAATGGTACTACCAATGCCTGACACCCCATACCTCCTCTGTGTAAAGTGTACCAGTATATCAGCCCTACAAGAGGTAAGTGGACATAACATAAATACCTTTGCAGTTGTGTCTCCTCTATGTAAAGTATACAAGTGGTGAACAGCACCCAGGGAGGAGGAACACGGATGGGCGACCAAGCTGAACACGTGGAAGTTGTGACCTGTAAAATGATTATTACAGTAACAGATCACCCATTAATTTACACCTTTTGTAACATTAATACAACACAACACACATATACAGCACCAACAAAAATAAAACAACAATATTATCAATGATGTCAACAACAAAAATAACAGCAAGAGCAATATCAGTGATATCAACAACAAAATCAATAACATCAATCAAATGAACAACATAAAATAACAGCTTTAGCAACAACAACACCAACATCAATAAAACTAAAACATCAACAACATCTCTAACTCCAATAGGGAACTCATGTGACAAAGACAATATGTTCACCCCTGAGTCACACAGATGTAGTCTGGTTCAAGGAATTAACTGTATTTTATAAAATAAATTCATAAGGATAATATTATCCCCCTGATCATGGGGCAGTGGATCACACATCTAGCTATCTTGGATGAGGTTGAAATAAATTAGAAGATATAAATGTACATTCATCATTATCATCTCATCTTGTTGCTCTTGTACCTTGTGGTGTTGAGGTGAAGCATAAACAGTGGGAGAGTGCCCGTTTATGGGCTTCATACATCAAAACTCCCATGGACTCTGTTATTCCATCTATCTATCATTCACATGGTCGGCCTCTTCTTCTGGTTCTATTTGGTCTGTACATTATTGCTGGTTGTGGTACACTGTGAAATGGTAGCCTAGTTATGTGGCTGAACAATTCCACTTGTTTTCAGATTAAATCTAACACATCTTAAAACTTCAATGGCAGTGGGATATAGAGAATAGAAGACTGAACAAGGCTGCAGCCCAGGCTAAATTTCAAAACTAGAACACCTACTCACATGAAGAGTATTTATAGCATGTATCTGGTGTATTCACAGATTTGGATTCTCGCTAATGCTACAGAGTTTGTGCATGCTTCAGAGTTCATACTGTTCTGAGATTCTCCTTGTATGATCTTTGGAAAAAGACTGTAACAACTTGACTATACAACAACTAAACATAACAGTCAAAAACATCATTATGAAAGACATTACACAAACAGCTTCACTAAACAACAAAACATTATAGTCAAAAACATCATTATATAAGACATCACACAAACAACTTCATTAACAACAAAACATTATAATTAAAAAACATCATTATAGAAGACATCACACAAACAACTTCACTAAACAGCAAAACATTTTAGTCAAAAATATCATTATATAAGACATGACACAAACAACTTCACTAAACAACAAAAAATTAATAGTCAACATCATTACAGAAGATATTAAACATACAACTTCACCTAGAATGACACCTGGAAGATGCCTGAGGCCAGGGACCAGGCAAAGGACCGAGAGTCTTTACACAGAAAGCTGTGATGAAAGCGATGTTATTCACAAAGCACATCATGATGATGCTGGCACTAGAGCCATGACAAACATACCTAGTTTACAAGCTGTCACCAGGAGGATGCCGCTAGGGTCAAAGGCCATCGCCGCCACAGGTTCGTTGGCATGAGCGTGGAAATGGGCAATCAGGCCTTCGATATCTGGATCTTCGGGCACGTAAAACTATAACACAGGAGCATGTGAACATTTCATTATTATATTAACTTCTGATATAGTTTAATTATTAAATTAACTTTTTATACAGTTTAATTATTACATTAACCTCTGATAGTTTTACTATTATATTACTTCTGATGCAATATAATCATTACATTAACTTCTGAAATAATGTAATCATTACATTAACTTCTGATAAAATGTAATCATTTTATTAACTTCTGATATAATGTAATCATTATATTACTCTCTGATACAGTTTATTATATTAACTTCTGATATAATGTAATCATTACATTAACTTCTGATATAATGTAATCATTACATTAACTTCTGATATAATGTAATCATTATATTACTCTCCGATACAGTTTATTATATTAACTTCTGATATAATGTAATCATTACATTAACTTCTGATATAATGTAATCATTACATTAACTTTTGATATAAAGTAATCATTACATTAACTTCTGATATAATGTAATCATTACATTAACTTCTGATATAATGTAATCATTACATTAACTTCTGATATAATGTAATCATTACATTAACTTCTGATATAATGTAATCATTACATTAACTACTGATATAATGTAATCATTACATTAACTTCTGATATAATGTAATCATTACATTAACTTCTGATATAATGTAATCATTACATTAACTTCTGATATAATGTAATCATTACATTAACTTCTGATATAATGTAATCATTACATTAACTTCTGATATAATGTAATCATTATATTAACTTCTGATATAATCTAATCATTATATTAACTTCTCACACAGTTTAATATATTAGCTTCAGATACAGTTTAGTATATTAACTTCTAATATAGTTTGACTATTATATAAACTTATAATATAGTTTTATAAGTATATTAACTTCTTCTGTCCTTGCCTACTGTTATACTAACCCACTGAGCTCTCGCTATCACTTTAACTTCAGCTCATTATCATCATCATCTTCTATGTCAGTAAGCAGAGGCTATCATGTTAGTCATCTCACATAATTATCAGTCTTCTTCTGCATTCATCCGGAGTTTTTTTTTTTCCGGACGTGATTGCATTGTGCCTGTTTACAGCAGAGCTATATTCTTGCGCCGTTAGGCCGACACATCACACTTCTGCTGGCATTTGTTGACCGAGTTAACCTTCCCGGGGTAATTATGAGTCTCATATCAGGTCTGCATTTTTGTCCTGAATATGCCCTTTGGCCAAACCATCCAAGTATATATCACTGTCTTACTCTTGATCTCTTGCCATCAAGTTTGCCAGACATCATTAAGTTTTCAAGTTTGTTTCTCCTCACAACTGGACCCAGATGGACCAAAATTCTCATCCAGGACTTTGGGACATAAATTACAAGTACCTCTGAAGTCAGAGTGGATTCACCTGATGGCGAGGGACATTGGTAATAGGGAAAGCTGATCCATATGCAAAATTCAGTCCAGTGCTATTAGAAGTATCATGCATGGACTACACTTGAGTTCAAAGCGAGCAAGCGCAAACCAAAAACACCACATGTCCAAAAATTCTTGACTGTCTACATCTAATGTCTTTACTTCTGGGACATGGACATGTGGGAGTTGGGACATGTGGGAGTTAAGACATGTGGGAGTTGGGGGACATGTGGGAGTTGAGGGACATGTGGGAGTTGAGGGACATGTGGGAGTTGAGGGACATGTGGTAGTTGAGGGACATGTGGGAGTTGAGGGACATGTGGGAGTTGAGGGACATGTGGGAGTTGAGGGACATGTGGGAGTTGAGGGACATGTGGGAGTTGAGGGACATGTGGGAGTTGAGGGACATGTGGGAGTTGAGGGACATGTGGGAGTTGAGGGAAATGTGGGAGTTGAGGGAAATGTGGGAGTTGAATGACATGTGGGAGTTGAGGGAAATGTGGGAGTTGAGGGAAATGTGGGAGTTGAGAGAAATGTGGGAGTTGAGGGAAATGTGGGAGTTTAGGGACATGTGGGAGTTTAGGGACATGTGGGAGTTGAGGGACATGTGGGAATTGAGGGACATGTGGGAATTGAGGGAAATGTGGGAGTTGAGGGACATGTGGGAGTTGCCAAGGAGTGAAGTGACGAGGCTATGATGTCCAGGGGTTCACATAATAAGAATAATATTTGATACCTTCCAGTTCTCCTTGTTTAACTGAAGACCAAAAACGGCCACTGGAACAAACTTCACAAAGACTTTTCCTCTCGCAAAATTCATTTTAATCCGACGACGATTTTCTGACACGCAGTCTCTCCACAGGGAATGTAATGTACCTGACAGCCGACACACACACCATTTAACACAAAGAGCGGCATAACGGAATGTTAGCCATGCTCAAGAAGACATGCCGCGTCCGGCCCGAACGGCAGCTCTAGTCTAACTCCTTTCTGTGACGTTTTGGTGCTTACCCCAAAACGTCTTGCACACTTTTATTCTTTTTGCCACTAATGCCATGCAAATTGTGTCTCACCATTTTTAGCCTGATCCAGGTATATGGCAGGAGTTGAGGGAAATGTGGGAGTTGAGGGACATGTGGGAGTTGAGGGAAATGTGGGAGTTGAGGGAAATGTGGGAGTTGAGGGAAATGTGGGAGTTGAGGGACATGTGGGAGTTTAGACATGTGGGAGTTGAGGGAAATGTGGGAGTTGAGGGAAATGTGGGAGTTGAGGGACATGTGGGAGTTGAGGGACATGTGGGAGTTGAGGGAAATGTGGGAGTTGAGGGAAATGTGGGAGTTGGGAAATGTGGGAGTTGGGACATGTGGGAGTTGAGGGAAATGTGGGAGTTTAGGGAAATGTGGGAGTTGAGGGACATGTGGGAGTTGAGGGACATGTGGGAGTTGAGGGACATGTGGGAGTTGAGGGACATGTGGGAGTTGAGGGACATGTGGGAGTTGGGACATGTGGGAGTTGGGACATGTGGGAGTTGGGACATGTGGGAGTTGGGACATGTGGAAGTTAAGGGAAATGAACGAGCTGATAAACTTGCTGGCTGTGCATCCCCTGCAGATGACCAGCCCATGGTCAGTGCCGATGTTATTAATGCCTTAGAGAGATGTTGAGAGCAGAGGACTTTGACGCCAGTGAATCCACTTCATTGTCCAGAATGAGAGACTTGGAAGTTAGAATTGGCACAGCCAGACACGAGAGGTACATCAGGTTAAGGATGGCCATCACAGAACTGTCACTATTAGCCACCAGATGCTTATGTTTATGTTGTGAGAGGATCTGAGCACCTATGGACTTTTCTGGAGTGCAAGGATGATACCACAACTAAACTAACCAATCAACCAACCAACCAACCAACCAACCCACTCACTTACATTGGCACCTTGCCGTTTTAACAGACAATAGTTTGTTACATTGTGCTTCAAAAAGGCATAATAACTACAACCCATGGTGGCAGCGAATGTGACTGATAAGGCCAATTCACGCTGTAAATGTTCGTCCATAATGGATGCATGTGAACACATGGCACCATCTTACGTCTCGCACGCTCGGTATGTGATTTATCTGCAATCATTTTCTCCTTTGTCTTTATTCCATTTATGATATTTGCCCTCCATGTAACACGTTCAGCGGCAGCGACTTACTCCCAATATGCATTATAAATGCCTGTATCAATCATGTCCCGCTTACACACATCTTTGTATCATAGCAGAGGCCGACCCTGAGATCTCTTACCCATCTGTAATTCACCAAAAAAGATGTCCTTTGGTATTCTACCATCATCCATCCTCCTAACATGTCCTATCCATCTAAGTCTATGAAGACTGAGCATGGAACAAACTGTCACACAATCTGATCTTTCCAATACTTCACTTACTAACTAATTAACTAACTAACTAACTTCTCTAGTATGGACAATGATTAAGAAGATGATGAACATTATATTAGCTAATAGTTTTTATACGCAAATAAGAAATAAAGTAAGCATAGCAGAAGTAATCATGAACAGTATGAAAAAAGCTTCTCACATTAAACATGACAGTTAAAACTTACAAGTGAAAGTGATCGAGTGTTACATGGAGAGATATGTTCGCTCCCTAGCTCACAAGACAATTGATGATGTGATGATGATGATGATGATGATGATGATGATAATGATGATGATGATGATGATGATGATGATGATGGTGATGAGATGTTGATGATAATGACAATTATTTTACCTGCTCCCCTCGCAGGGACTTAAGATCAACCACAGAGACAATCCCGGGACGATATCCGTTTTCATCGGAAGGTGAGGGGTCTGATTTTTTGCTCACTGGCACCGGTTTATTCCCAGTCATCCCACTGACCATGGCTTCACCAAATTTGGTTAAACCCTTGAAAGCTCCCTGACAGAATCAGAGAAACCAAATCTAGTCAAACCTTTGAATGCTCCCTGACAGAATCACAGACACAAACCAATGCATATCTAAGTCATAACAGATGTGGTTAGCTGAATTTTTTTTTAAAGTTGCATATCCTTTACAGGATGTTGCAGTCAACACCAGCATTTACTGCCGTTGTTGATGTCTTGGAAAGTTTTACGTTCAGTAGTTTGCCATTGCTTTCTGAATGACCGGCACCCATACCAACACGTTAAAACCAGCGCGACACGGTCTGCTGCCAAATCGGTCACCGCTGTGGTTCACATGTGGGTAAGCAGCATTATGAATTGCGTCTGCAATGTCATCGCCACGGAGACCAGCTGAATTAGGTCATTGTAATAAATCTTCAAAAACAATGTATTCCCGAAGTGAATTTGAACAAAGAAGCCACAAACAATATATCATATTTCACTGCATCTCATCAGTTGCATAGTTTGTAAAATGGAGTTATACGTCTGCACAGCACAGAGTATGGGCTGAATTTAAAAACCATGTTTGCTCATGCAGCACAATCCTTCTCTCGGACTGCCTACTTTACTTCAGAGAAAAGGTAACACCAATAAGTCTGGAACAAGACAAGCTACTCAATCAGCAAAGCAAAACTCTTACTGTCCGTCTGTCAAAGTTTCGATCCTAGGCCAGTTGCCGACCAAGGCTTAGGTCTGCCCAGCCATATTTGCATATTGCAGAGTATTGTATCATATGAAGTTGAATACGCGATGAACAATGAACGATTGATCAAATATATTGAGGCATTAGCAATTAGGTGGTTTCAACTGGTTTTATACAAACAGAAAGAGTCTGCTTTAAATATGAAATTACCGCGGGGATGACAAATGCTCCACATTCAAACAATACCTGTGACTATGTGGTTTAAGTGTTTCAGCTCAAGTATTATTCATCTATTCACTTCATATAACATATAACTCTGCAGTATGCACCTGGAAAGATGCAGCGAATTATGCAGGCAATAAATCATGCAACTTACTGTTTGTGGCTTCTGTGATTAATCAATCTATAATAAATTAGGAGACATACATGTACATATACACAATCGTGCAACTTATAGCTTGTGGCTTCTGTGTATATAAATCTATAATAAAGTAGGAGACATATACATGTACATATTCACACATATAAGACATGGAGGTTTAACTCTACCAGACCGCTGTACCGATTTTTCGGTAATTTCCGAATCTGCCGCTATACCGCTGTACCTAATTTTTGGTACTTTGCCTAGTACGTGTGAAAAATGCGTCACAAACTAAAAATAACCAACCAATCATGGTCAAACCTCATGGTTAGCCATTGCAAATGTCTGCCCCCATGTGTTTGAAATGACTTTGTGTGGTTTAATGTGAAAAAATTCTGAAAATTCACAATAAAACGAGCGGCTGATGAACCAAGCACTTCGACAAGAAAGCGAAGTAGGTCTAGGCTTTTCACAGTCCAACAGGTGATCAATACTTTGGTTTATTCAGACTTTCTGCTGGGGGGATTGGCACACAAAGGTGGAATATTGGCACTAGATGAAAGGTAGACCTATTTTCTACAATGTCTCCAAGTTCCATCTTATTCTAACCACTTGTTTGCATGTAACTAAATTTTTTTTATCATGTTGGTTTTTTCTCTTTAATGCTCAGGAGCCCAGGTATAGGGGACAGTTAGGTTCAGGGCCTCAGGTCTGGTAGGGTTAATATTAATAGGGTTCAAAGGTTAAAGGCAAGAGGACCACCTTCATTGCACCAGGTATTACTCCATCTGGTTCAGTTTCCCTTCACAGAACAGCAGGCCACCAGCCTTGTGCACAGCACAAATCACAAATATCATAGCTCCAGTGATAACCACAGGGGTCTCCAGAAAAATGGCACCCACGGTCTGAATGATGAATCCATGACCTTCAGAGCATGAGGCAGATGGCTTAATTTATTTACTACTGAGACTTCCGGTCCCCAACATGGAGGATAGGCGGATGAGCTGTCAAAGCCTCTAGAGTGTTTATGCTTGTGGCTATGGTTTGCTTATGCATTTTCCTCATGTTGGACAGGTAGTGCATGGTTCCGTCGCCCTGCTACTGAGTTGTGTGTGTGGAGTGACTCTGTGAGCTGTGGATTTCGTGTGGAGTGCTCTTACATCTGTTCGCAGTTGTTTGTAGTGTGAACTGCATGTTCAGAAAAATTATGGCTGGCCGGTTGCTGAATTAACTAGGTTGCCTTATGCAGTAATGTGTGGCTGCTAGTTTTCTACTGACTGCTGCTTCCATGGACGATGAACTTATGCATAGTATACAATGCAGGCTGTTGGTTTTTCGAGACTCCTGTCTGTTCCACTTTTCACATGGGGCATTGAGGAGCATTTTGTGTGATATTCACTGGCACAGGAAAGGAGCATAATGGGGAGACCCTTTGCTGTGAAGTTGGAACCACAACTAACTAACTACTGAGACTCCTGTACTACTTAAAGTACTAGAAGGGAAATTTCAGGGGAAAGGAACAAGATTACGTGAAAGAAATTACATCTCATGTCCTGTTCCATTCTACCCTTACCCTTACCCCATTCAGCCTCAGATTAATAATCCTGTGATTGAGTCAGCCACAATTCAGATATTAATTTGAAAGGGATTGTTGTCCAAAGAGGGTAATGATGACATGACATGCCACAATGCAAGGACATTGGATGTTCAGATGTATGCAGGCCTGAAGAGAACTGCTTCAATATGGGACAGTGGTGTTAAGTGATCAGGTGACTTCAACATCAATCGTAGAACCAACAAACCTGTTGATGATGAATATACCATGGAGGTTGAACAATCCTTTTTTGCTCTCCTTCATCCATCCTGAATAGCATCAGAGTTGTAATGTGCCTGTTGACAGTACTGCAGATTTGTGTCTTTCACCTGACATATTACATTCAGTATTAGGGGTTTACCACGCTGCTTCTTCCCTACTCTCCAGGGCAGTCTGCAGTGATGCAGTCTGTTTCCATCACATGGAGGTGGCACAGGACCTTGATCAAGTCTAGTTTGCTGACCCTGATGCAAGTACGGCAAGTATGACTCAAACTATGAATCACCGATATCTTTTGCTGCATTTTCGCTCCTAGTACAAGGTTAATTCTAATACAAATGTTACCCAAAAGAATGTCTACCCATTTAGTACACAGGTGTAACTCTCATGTAGTTTCTAAAGAAAGTATAAACATATATGTAGAGTAACAAAATCACTCTCGTCAACAGCAAAATGTTGAAAGTTTGTCTGGTTGAAACTCTATATGATTCAATGTTGAAACATATTATCCTAGTTTCAGTTGATGGCAAACAGTGAAGAGGCTGAAAAATGAAATCCTACATTTGTGTTTCTTGGTGTATACGTGACCTTCTTTAATTTTATATGTATATTCTAAAGTTAGTTGACAGGATGTAGCAGATAATCCCAGCATTTTTCAGCTGTCCATGATTCCTGGGCAAATTCAGTAGTTTGCCATTGCTTTCTGAATGACCGGCACCCATACCATATGTATATTGCTCATGATTAATCTATGGTCACTTTAAGAGTAGATAGGGCATAGAAATTTTTTTAATGTTGCATTTTCTTGGCAGAACATTGTGATCAACTCCAGGTTAATTTTTTAGTAAGTTTTAAATTCAGTAGTTTGCCAGTGCTTTTTGAGCAAGAAGTCCAGCTGACAGGTATCAAACTCATCATCTAATCACACTTACATCCACTCACACATATTGTATATATTTCAGGTCTTAGTCAGATATGACTGGGCTACCATATAACAGTAGACGGTACTACCTGCTTTCTGTTAGAACTGAATGTTGGGTGTCTCTCGCCAAACTCAACATACCACATTGTGCCAACAGCTTCTTGCGGTTTATATTCTTACATGATGCCTACAAATCAAAACACAGCATTACACTGGTTAGGTATTATCAAAACACTCTGGATCCTACCTTGGCAGCACTGATGACAGTCGCAGCGTAAGACTGAGATCCATCTCCTGACATCCCTCCACATGACTGATGAACTGGTAAGAGCTGAAAATCACAAATATGAGCTAATGTGATTTTTATAATGTGCTTTTCAACATACCAATGTATACAAATGAAGAGAAGCAATTTTGTGTGTGTGCGCTCACTCGCTTTGAACTCAAGCGTAGTCCATACAGACTACTTCTAGTAGTGCAGGACTGAATTTTGCGTGTGGATTAGCTTTCCTATTAACAGTGTTCCATCAGGCGAACCCACTCCGACTTCAGAGGGTCTTGTAATTTGCGTTCCCAAGTCAAGGAGGATAGATCAACATTTTAGTCCAACCGTCAACCATTTTAGTCAGCACACCTGATGTTTAAGAACATGCATTCTTATCCATTTGGCCATATTGACCTACAAGAGCAGAAACTACGAGGGGAAGTCAATAAGTAAGTCACAAATAGCGGTAGAAAAGTAACTAAGTATGATAACAACTTGGAAATTATGTTGAGAAATAAAGGGACACTGTATGTATAAAAATAAACTGGTTTCAAGTTGTTATCATATTTAGTTACTTTTCTACAGCCATTTGTGACTTACTTATTAACTACCCTCGTAAAATAAAGGTATCCTATGGTTGAACCGGAAGATGCTGTAGCTAGCATGCTGGCCTGGTGATCATGTGTTCAAATCCCTTCAAGTTGCAATATTTTTCATTGACTTGATCTACTAGGTCAACCCAACCCAAAATGGGTAACAGGAAATGACCAGGAAAGTAAAGGCAGCTGAAGTGATATTGACTATTTGAACCACTGAGTGTCTATTGACTATGTGAACCACTGAGTGTCTATGGACTATGTGAACCACCGAGTGTTTATGGACTATGTGAACCACTGAGTGTCTATTGACTATGTGAACCACTGAGTGTCTATGGACTATGTGAACCACTGAGTGTCTATGGACTATGTGAACCACCGAGTGTTTATGGACTATGTGAACCACTGAGTGTCTATGGACTATGTGAACCACCGAGTGTTTATGGACTATGTGAACCACTGAGTGTCTATGGACTATGTGAACCACTGAGTGTCTATGGACTATGTGAACCACTGAGTGTCTATGGACTATGTGAACCACAGAGTGTTTATGGACTATGTGAACTACTGAGTGTCTATGGACTATGTGAACCACCGAGTGTCTATGGACTATATGAACCACTGAGTGTCTATGGACTATGTGAACCACTGAGTGTCTATGGACTATGTGAACCACTGAGTATCTATGGACTATGTGAACCACTGAGTGTCTATGGACTATGTGAACCACTGAGTGTCTATGGACTATGTGAACCACTGAGTGTCTATTGACTATGTGAACCACTGAGTGTCTATGGACTATGTGAACCACTGAGTGTCTATGGACTATGTGAACCACTGAGTGTCTATTGGTATAAAAATATGGGGTTGGCACCATATATCCACCCAATCATGGCATGAAAAGTGGTCCTTACCTTTGCTTTCTGACTGACACTTCCACAGGTGACATGAAATTACAAGGAGACTACTTGAAATTACAAGAACACTAACCTGTTGAAAGTCTGTTGCAGGATGTTGCGATCAACCCCAGGTCAATTTATTAGACAATTTTATGTTCAGTAGTTTGCTATTACTTTCTAAACGAGATGTCAGCGTTTACGTCCAACTTAATGCTGGTGTAGGAGTTGAAGGACACTACATACGCTGCTTTTCAAGATGGTGAGAAAAGCTTCCTTCTATGGCTTCTTTCATTTATTCGACTTGGATAAAACTCAAGTGTCTATGTAATGGCTTAACACTTGTTTCAAAATCTAGCACTGACTCAATAACTATGAGAGTTGTGTCCCTTAGCAGGATAAACAATCAGACTAATGAGAGTTGTGTCCCTTAGCAGGTCAAACGATCAGACTAATAAGAGTCATGTCCCTTAGCAGGTTAAACAATCAGACTAATGAGAGTCATGTCCCTTGGCAGACCAAACAATCAGACTAATGAGAGTAGTGTCCCTTAACGGCTAAGACAGACTACATGTGAATGTTTTCCTAGAAAGCTATGGTACTGCAGTAGCAACACGCCTGCCTGTCAGCTTGGTAATCATGTGTTTGAATCATGATTATGGCAGGGTTTTTTAACACTGACCTGAGCTCACTGGTTGAAGCAGCCTAAATGTGTACGAGGCAATGTCCTGGGTGGTAATGGCAGCTGGGGTGACCTTGACCACATCACCGAATGCTCAGTCTAAGTATGGAACTAGTGCCATATACCCAATATGTCTCGTGACTTGAAACAGGGTCTTTTACTCTTACTATTTAGTTAGTCAGTTAGTTAGTCGACAGATCATCCTCATTACACATCGAACCATTCAGTCCATAAGTGCTCGGATACCCTCCTCAGCAAATCCTGCAGTGTATAGCGGCTAACGACACCAGTTCTGTGTTAGTTTATCAATCTTTTTTGGCTTATTGAGTAGTGTTCTTGTTTGGCCACACCTCTTTTAATATGCTGTTCTCGCATCACAGTCATCACTTGGTTCTTGCAAAAGTCTTACTTCTCGTTGAGCATTCAGAATATCAGCCTGGTCCATGGCGCGTCCGCTCCACAGTAGCCTTACCTGCAAGCTTGTCAGCCCGCTCATTTCCTTGTACTCTCGCATGCCTTGGCATGAAGATGAAACTAATCTTTGCCAGCCAAGACCACTCCAGAGACAGCAACCATACTCTTCGGATTCACCCCATCTCTATCCTCTTGAGCATGCTCATTGAGTCGCTAAGAAAACATGCTCTAGTGAATGTCTATGTCTCAAGCCATGTATGATTGCTTTACTTACTGCCATGACTTCCAGTCTCTTACTATTTAAAAAACTTCAAGTATCTAAGGACATGGATAACATCAGATGCAAGATGTGCCACTTGGGTAAAGAATAGAATAGGACAAGCAAAAACTGAACTTTATCAAACGAAGAATATTTTATGCAATAAGATGTCAGTGAAGGCTAGAAAAAGAATGCCTTCATGTTACACAGAACTAGTTTTAACATATGGGACGAACCTGGACAAGTAGTAAGCAAGTAAAACAATCCCTTGAGGCATCAAAACAGTGGCTTTAACTGAAGAATGCTGAAAATTCCTTGGACAGCCAAACTGAGTAATCTACATTTTTTGAAAGAGGTTGAGACACAAAGACACTTATCACAAATATCAGAAAGAGGCAGTCATAATTTTTTGGGCCACATTATGAGAAGACAATGTTTAAAAAACACAAAACACCTGGAAGGATTTATCAAGGAAGCCATAACCTTCTTTGGAAAACAATCACTTTCAAATTAATATCAGATCTGTGGCTGACTCACCCAGAGGATTATTAATCTGAGCCAGGTGATGGAATGGTTTGGGTTTGATTCAATTCTACCATTACCCCTACCCCGTTCAATCTCAAGGAGAAGTTATATTAGGGTCCATCCCTAGCTCAGATTAATAATCATGTGGCTGGGTCAGCCGCAAATAGCAGCTGCCCACATATTTACCCTTACAAGCTTATTAATTTGAAGGTGATTGTTGTCTATTGGGAATAATTAGCAATGAGCCCTAAAATAACTTCCCCTCTGAGGTTGAACAGAGTAGGGGTCATATTATAATGGATCGGATTAATGGAAACAGAAGACATAGTAATACAATGACAGAAGATTCTATAAACCTTTTGTCATGGCATGTAACTCAACATTCTGTTGAAGACAGCAGGATGTGGAGCAGCATGATCACCCCACCAGCCATCAGGACTGACACCTCTTATTACATCTATTCAGTGGGTAGAGATTGAGAAGCAATGTGTTTGCCAGAAATATGATAAATATAAATCTGTAACCGTAAAACTTCAAAATCAAAGGGGACACAATTCAGATAAAAGAAAGCATACAGTTCGACATTGAAGTTGTTGCCCATTATTTGAGAGGGAGGACGTGCCAGTATTGAAGTGTCTAGAAACTCACTTGCTGGTCTGGTAGTCATAGGATGTGCTCTCAAGTTGACCCAGCCTAAAATTGGTACCAGGAAATGTCTTGGAAAGAACAAGCGGCCAGCATGACAATGATCACATCATCTACTGAGTAATGCCTGGTCCATGAAAATGTGGGTCTAATACGATACGTACACTTAATGCCATTTGGTCTATAAAAGTATGGATTTAGCCACTTACGGCCAATGTACCATAAATATGCATGTAAAGGGGACCTTTACTTTTTTTAAGGGAGTCTCTGTGGCGAAGTGGTCAAGCCGTTTAACTCGGGCTCTGAAGGTTGAGTTCGATTCCGGGCCGCGTCCTTCGGTTCACGAATTAAATTTTTCGGAGACTCCTGTGGGTCGGCGCTAGAGCTACGGAGTTCGTGCTTTGCAGCGACGATATCCGCGCTGCGGAAAGAGACCAAGCCATATGGGATAAAACATGGTGCAATGAAGTCGACCCTGTCGACTTTTAAGCGACTTTTTAAAAAAACTTTTACTAGTTGTCCAATGTGCCTTAATTTGTGTGAAAGGGTTTCTTACTTTCTTTTTTCTATTTGAGACAGACATACACAGATAGACAGCCAGCCAGCCAGACAGATGAGATTACTCAAAATAAAGATTGTGGATGTTATTTATGATAGGACCTCATGGATTCTAACTGTTCACTCTGATGCAACTTGAAGAACTGGGGACTGAAGATAACTTGATTCCAGCCTTATAAGCAAGCATCACACTCATCATGAGCATGCTTGTCAGTTCTCCAAGTGGCGAGTGCAAGAATCAGGTGCTGACTGTCTAACATCATCGCTGGACTTCATGTGACAGTTTTTCAGCTTTCAACATTGGTAGTCCTTTTCAGGCTTCATCACAGTGGAGACCATGGTCAATCCTCCCTTTGTTAGCCAGGCTAAAAGTTTGCCCAGGATGTTGTACAAAAGTGTCTGTCCAGGATGTTCTACAGACAAGTGTATGTATGTCCAGGATGTCCTACAGACAAGTGTCTGTCCAGGATGTTCTACAGATAGTGTCTCCAAGATGTCCTACAGCCTAGTGTCTGTCCTGGATATACTAGACTAAAGATATCCTACAGACTAGTGTCTGTCCTGGATTAACTAGACTACAGGCTGTCCTATAGACTAGTGTCTGACCAGGATGCCCCACAGACTAGCTCAAACCAGGATGCCCCACGGACTAGCTCAACCCAGGATGCCCCACAGACTAGCTCACCCCAGGATGCCCCACAGACTAGCTCAACCCAGGATGCCCCACGGACTAGCTCACCCCAGGATGCCCCACGGACTAGCTCAACCCAGGATGCCCCACAGACTAGCTCACTCCTGGATGCCCCACAGTCTATGTCTGTCCAGGATGCCCCATGTGTTAGTAAAGCGATATTTTGCCAGCATGAAGCCTGATACATCAGAATCGCAACATGCAATTAATAAAGAATAAAGATATGACCATACAATGCAAGCCACGATAGTGCAGTAGCGAGCACTATTGTTGGCCCGGTGTTCATGGGTTCAAATTCACATTGAGGCAGATTTTTTACATTATCATGGTTTGCCAGGTAGACCCAACCCAAAATGGGTACCAGAAAATGTCTTGGAAAGTAAATGCAGGTGGTTTTATATTTACCATATTATCCCTTGCATGCTGATTGGCCTATAAAATATGTAGCATGTAAATTTGTCTTTTAATTTTACTAACTTTTACATAAAGTCAAGAAGAACAATTTACAATCTTCAGACCACGGAATCTACAACAGGCCGAAATGCCACATGTTTAATAAACTATAAAGATAAAAGATACTGATGAGTGTAACTGTGGAAGTGGTAAAATGGCAGCTAAACATTTATTGCAGGAGTACCCAACATATGCCGAACAGAGAAAATATTTTGGCCCACACCCGCTCCATTTGAAGACAAACTCTATGGGGATATCAACAAGCTCAAGTTGACTGCTGTTGTCCTTGCATTTATTCATATTGATTCTGAAGGCAAATGAATAAGAAAAAGAAGATCTAGGCCTCCTCGCATGAAGTCCAAAGACCATACTCACCCTTTTGTCAGCATACGCCAGCCATCTATCTCCCAAAGCTATTGGATTCACTTTTGGACCTGGGCAAGGATAACAACCTGAAATAAAGGGAAATCACTCTAAAACCTTCATTCCCTATTAATTGCCAGTGGTTTAACTATGGCTATAGCACTACATGATTAATACTTTACCCCATTACAGTTGTATTTATCTTTACCTCGCCTAAGATAAGAAATCTCACATCACTCTATTGAGTACATTCTTTAGACACCAAACTTTATTACTGTATATCTAAAACAAGTTTTTATAATTTGACATTTGCTAATAACATCAGTGTATAGGCAGGGAAGAGACAGGGCAGAAATATCTAGAGAATTGCAGGCTGCTGTAGACAAAGCAGATGTGTGGTGCACACACAAAAAAGGCTCTGTCATCGTTCCACACAAAGCATCTGTACTGTGGTGTTCACTAAATAACAGAACTGTCAAGCTGAAGATATCAGATATCACAACAAACAGCAGTGTGATCAATAGAGAGACCACACTCAAATACCTGGCAATAACCACTGACAGAAGCTTGTCCTTCAAGAATCGTGTGCAGGTGACCATGGAAAGGACCACAAAAAGACTCAGTGCTCTAAAAGTGATGGCAGGGCATGACATGGAACAAAGAATGTTGTTCACACTTTACCACTATCCCATAATTTCAGTTACTGAGTATGGTCTGGGAATGCTCCCAATGTCTCATAGCCAGCTGGCAAAACTAGAAGGCATGCAAAATGAGGCCATGCAAGCAGTTCTAGACTGTAAAGGGATACACCTATTATATGTATGCAACATATAATGGCCCTACCATAACTATTTGACAGGCACAAGGCCCAGTCCAAGATGTTCTGTAGGACTGCAGCAAACAGGAAGCATAACCTTTAAGGCAATGTGAGGCAGAAAAAATTAAATTCTATAATATTTAATTTCTATGTTCTGATAGCTGGCTCCGTGGCAAAAGGGCTACAGATGCAGTTTGTAATCCCGCATACCCACGTTCAAAACACAGCTGTGTGTGTTTTTTTTAATGAAATGGTATGGGTGCCAGTCGTTCAGAAAGCAATGGCAAACTATTGAACATAAACTTGCCAAGAGATCACAACGCCAAAAAATGCTGGTGTTGACTGCGATGTCCTGTAAAGAATATGCAACTAACTAACTAACTATGTTCTGATATGGTATAGGGTTTGATACTGAAGACTGCTGATAGATAAAATACTGTCAAATTGGCTGGTCACTTAATGGTTGCTTTGGAAACCAAGATAAACAGTGGCAATATTGGATTTCTTAACTGATTGACTGCCAGAAGCCGATAGATCGGCTTAGTATTGACAGTGTGTTATTTGTTTTATCTCCCTTATTTTCCACAACTTTTAGTGCCCAGTAAATGAAAATGCACATACAGAAAAGATATGCCCTTCAAACAGTACCTGACAAGATGCGCAGATTCACTATTTTTTTTAAAGGACAAAACAATTATTTAAGTGGTTTGTTTTTATTATTTCTCGACCTCATAGATTTAAACCAAATTATCATTTTAAACAATTTTAGATTATAGTTATTCTGATTTAAAGGACTTTGTGAAAGATTCTAAAACTAACACCACATGCATTATTCAGCTAAATTATTTAGCAGGTGGACACTATGGTAAACAAAACTAACAGTGAAAGTTAATCATCATATGATGCACATGTCGAATTATGCTTGTTCTAATAGGCTACACTTGTGCCCTTAAGTTTGCCTATCACAAATAAGTTGAGAAGTATTTAAATAATTAAATTTAAAAGAATAATAATTATAACTAAATAGAAAATAGTGTATATATTGTTTCTCAGTACGAATCTGCCTCGTGTGTACTTGACATTTTCCATTTTGTGTGAAAATTATGTGCTTCAAAATATGTTTTTTGTGTTTTAATTGTGTTTTATAGGTGTTATGGAGCAATGCTTATGATATTGGTGAAGAAAAAAAGTGGTGTATTTATTAGTGTTCAGTAAATTTCATTGGACTATCATAACGATTAAGAAGTAGTGCCTTGGTAAATGGAAATGTTTTTTGGTTTTTTTTTGTTTTGCGCTCACTCACTTTGAACACAAGTGTATTCCTTACACACTATTTATAGTAATGATAGACTGAATTTTGCCTGTGGATTACCTTTCAGAGGTACTTGTAATTTACGTCCCCAAGTCAAGGATGACAGGTCAACATTTTAGTCCAGCTGTCCGGTGTAGGGCGTTGAACCGTTTACCTCGGCATCAGTACAATGGATGTTTAAGAACACATGTTCTTACCCATTTGGCCATGCTGACCAGCGTGGAAATGTTTAATAATTGTCACCCCTGTTTTCAAATTTTTTTAAACAAATTCTAGCAATAGTAGCAATACTGGCGTACCTTGTGCAATCTCCTTTAATTTGATATATAATACAATATAGCTTCTACAATTTTAACCATTTTTAGATCATTAATGTGACACACCCCTACTTCTCATTTTCTTCCAACAATTTTTTTTTAACGTCCAAACCCACTTTTTTTGTTTGGCAGTGAATGGTTAAGTATGATCTAAAACAGTCATTTTATAATGTACAGGCTCAGTTTTTGGTATATATGTAGACACTTGGACATAGATATAGACACAAAATAGACACTTTATATTGTGACAGAAAATGTTAATATCACTTGGCATTTTTTTTTCTTCATAATTTTCCTTGATAATTTTTGTGGGTTTTTGACTGCTGTACAAAAACTAATGATACCAAGGGACATAAGTTGAGAGGCAGGTCTTGGAGGCAAAGGCTGAAGACACAATCAGTTAGGTATGTAGAATGGCCAGGACAGTGAAGAATTTATCATGGTGATTTGTAACAATAAAACATTGCTTAGTTATAGTCACATTCGGCCAAGGACGCCAACAATGGGCAGCGGGTATACATGTAACAGCTGATTGAAAACAACTCATACCCTGGTAATGTAATTTCATACACTGATGGGACTGTGGCATGAGGTAAAAATAATGGGTGGGGTTTTATAGCAAAGACAAATGGGCAATGTTTTATTTTAAATAAGGAGTTTGGCATATGCAACTACACCATCTGGCATGGGAATAATGCATGTGTGAATGCAAGTTTAAGTATAGACTAGAACAAAGTGCATGGGTTAAGTAAAATGAATGTATATTTAGAGAGAGAGGTTTGTCTGAGTCGGCTCTGGGCCAGCAGGTGTATGAAAGCTTTGGTTTAAAGGTTCACACACAGAACCTAGAAGCTGCACGGCCCCTGAGATGTCAACTTGTCTCCCTTAGTACGCTGTGTGCTGGCATTACAAACTAAACTTGTAAGTAGTCCCACTGTCGTTCAAGTCATCATTTATCATATCTCGACCTGCTCATGCCTACCTGATTCCTCCTTGTCATAACATTGTTTCCCTTAGTTAACTGGGACGTTCAGGACAGATATCATGGGAGGGGGTGGGAAGAAAAAGAGGCAGCTAATCCTCCGCTCAGATTTATCCCACGGACCTCACACTGTCACCCCTCCCCCTTTCCAGTTTTCCCTGGAATACTGTCAAACCCAGTGTTCCCTATTATATTATTTAGAAAGCGCCCATTCAAACCCACTCCACAATGCTAAGTGTACCATAAAGAAAACAAATAAAACAAACAAACAAGACAAATAAATGTAAACATGTCAGAACATGTCAGAACATCTAGCAGAGGGCAGATAACAGAACTCTTCCAATGTTATATCTTATACTTTAAACTGCTGCATGTCCTTGGCTGGACTTTGCAATCAATCCCAACCCCAGGTTGATATACTAGGCAGTTGTACATTCAGTAGTTTGCCATTGCTTTTTCAATGATAAGTCACAGCTAACATGCATTATATTGGTTACCTATAATCCAATGGAGCTGTCGGAGTCGACAAGCATCAAACACAGCCAGTTTCTCTTGAAACACCATCACAATGAATCTATGACAGCAATATAGTCAACTAGAATTATATATTCATCTGCAATTCATTCTATACTAAGCAATACACGAGAGACTGATCAGTTATTCCCTGTATGAAACATGTTTGAAAAAGAAAAGTATGTGTACTATATTAATAATGTTAGAGAAATAGCTGAATATAGGCAAATTTATTTGTAGTGGGTAGTTTTGTATGGACTAATGTATATGTGTATGAAGAGCTTTGCACTGACTAATGAATATCTGGTGAGTTGTCCGATATTGAATAATCAATGTGTAGCTGTGCACAGACTAATAATGTGTAAGCAGTAGTTTTGTACACACTAATGAATTTGTTGGCATTACCTTTGCAGACTAATTAAATGTGTAGAGAGTACCTTTGTGCAGACTAATGAATATATAAGCAGTACCTTTGTACAAACTAATAATTGTGTATGCAGTATTTTTGTACAGACTAATGAAAGTGTAATTAATGTGTAGGCAGTACCTTTGTACAGACTAAAGAAGAGTACCTAGGGATACGTTTTGATCAAAGCCTCGCTTAAACTGAGCCAGGTTATAGCAAAGGTCAAGCGTGGTTTTAACTGCGATGCGGGCGATGGCGGAGGAAAACTGTGAGCAGCGCCATCTATGTCTTCTTTACAGGGGTCTGGTCCTTTCTGTTTTGGAGTATGTGATGGTGATCCTGACTCTCAGCCATAAGCAGATGGAAAGGATACAGAATGAAGCTATGCATATTATTTTTGGATGTATAAGAGATACAGCATGCAGGGCGATGCGCTAGCCTTCTTGATTTTCCAACCATGGGGAACAGAATACAAATTTTCTGCGCACGTGCCTACCTCAGAGTCAATGCAAACACACAACATCCACTGCATAGCGAAATTAAGAAGGTAAAGGGCAGCAGGTTAAAAAGAGGAAAGTCATGGATAAGTCAAACCAAAGCCATTCTTCAACAGGTATCTTTACTTGAGGACTTAGAACCTGGAGAGGAGTGAGTACAAGTGCCAACATCCTATTCATCCAACCAGACAGAAAAATGCAGACAAGAAAATCTGGCTGCTGTGGAGGCGGAAGTACAGGCTTTGATTTTCGAGAATTCTTTGGAGGGTGATGCTGTCATTTACACAGATGAGTCGGTCATTCGACAAGTGAGAAGTTCATGGGCCTTTACAGCTCAGGCCGGAGGGAGAGTTTTGAAGGAAGATTCTGGTGCTTTTGCTTTGACCACAAGTAGCCTGACTATGGAAGTCATGGCAGTCAGTAAAGCAATAACATGGTTCGAGACACAGACCTTCACTCTGGCATGTTTCCTTAGGGATTCAATGAGTATGCTCAGGAAGATAGAGATGGGGTGGGTCCTAACAGAGTAGTGGCTATCTCTAGAGCGGTCTCGGTTGGCAAAGATTAGTTTTATTTTTGTGCCAGGGCATGTGGGTGTACAAGGAAATGAGCAGGCTGACAGGCTTGCAGGTAAGGCTACCGTGCAAGGCAGACGAGCCATGGACCAGGCTGATATTCTGAATGCTCTACGAGAAGTAAATTGTTTTCGAGAACCATGTGATGACTGTGAATCTATAACTATGGTCAGGCTGCGAGAACAGCAAGTTAAAAGAGGTGTAGCCAAAAAAGAACACTACGCAGGAAGCCAAAGCAGATTAATAAACCAACACAGAACTGGTGTCGTTAGTTACTACACGTTGCGGGATTTACTGAGGAGGGGTTTCCGAGCACGTATGGACTGAATGTTTCGATGTACAATGGGAATGATCTGTCGACTAACTAGACTAAAGAATGTGTAGGTAGTAGCTTTGTACAGGCTAATGAATGTGTAGGCAGTATATTAGTACAGGCTAATGAATGTGTAGGCAGTATCTTTGTACAGGCTAATGAATGTGTAGGCAGTATCTTTGTACAGGCTAATGAATGTGTAGGCAGTATCTTTGTACAGGCTAATGTCTGTGTAGACATGGACTGTGTACAGACTAATGAGAATGTAACAAGTGTAATGAATGTGTAAGGAGTACCTCTGTATTGACAAATGAATAAGAGGTGAGGAGCTTGGTATAAAATGAGCCAAGAAAATGAAATATTTAGTTACAGTAACTGTTCAACATTTGGGCTCATTGGTATAGGTTTGTAGGTTACAGGTACAGTAGCAATAAATGAATGTAAATAACACAAAAGTTATGGTTCATATTATATTATGCTGCCATTTTCTTAAATACAAAAAATTATTAATCAATGAAGAAATTGTCAATGTCGCAAACTTTGACTCTGTAATTAACAGTAACTGGGACTATTCAAATAAGTCAAAACAAAAACTGTTCATAGCAATGCCAAGGTTAAACAGCATAAAGAGAGTTCATGGCCAACACCAACAAATGAAAGTAAAAATGTAGAGAACATGCATCTTTCCTACGGAAACATAAGGAAGTGAACCACTGACCATCTCATAATCATTAAAAAAGAAAGCATGTTTTTAAACATCTGGTGTGCTGATGCCGAAGTAAAGGGTTCAACCACTACACTGGACAGTTGGACTAAAATGTTGACCCATCGTCCTTGACTTGGGGACGTAAATTACAAGTACCTCTGAAGTTGGAGTGGGTTTGCCTTATGGTAAGGGACACTGATAATAGGGAAAGTTAATCCACACGCAAATAATAGCACTATTAGAAGTAGTGTGTATGGACTACGCTTGAGTTCAAAGCGAGCAAGCGCAAAAAGAAAACAAAATGCTACAGACAAAAAACTAAAAACATGGATCTAGAAGAAGAAACAATACTGACATATTACAAGATGAGTTGAGTTGAGTCAAGAATAGACATGACAACACTTGGGACATTCTCATATGCACTCTGTTCTCATCTTCAACAACCAGTGAAGAGTCCCAATACTAATGGTATCAATTGCAATCTGATTATGTATGTCTGGCCTTTCCTCTGAGAACTAAGTGTTGGCTAGATCTTCTGGTTACTCCCTGCAGCACCATTTGCTCTAGACCAGTGGTTCTCAACCTTTTTTGGCCCTTGCCCCCCTTCACCATATTTTCAGAACGTCATTCTCCCCCCTTCCCCCTCATCGTATTTCCTACCTAAAAATCCCGCCCCCGCCCCTACACAGTATACGTAATAGTGGAAGCTAAATTTAATAGCACACACTAAAACAAGTCTAGATGTCCACATAAAACGTGATTTGTGGATCTACTTACTTTATAAATTGAATTTCAGAAGGGGTGAGACGTACAGAACCATACAGTATGAAGGGAAAAACAATATCAAGTAATCGGTTCTTGTATTAACGCGATCTTGAAATAATCTTAATTCCCCCCCTGGAAACCCTAAAATTCCCCCCTGGGGGGGAATTCCCCACTGGTTGAGAACCACTGCTCTAGACCATGATGCTCCATTTGTTCTTCCGCACTAAACACATTATTGACACACACGATCCCAAATGTCCCTAACCACATCTGCTTATTGTTCACCAATAACCCACCTAGTGGTGCAGATTCAGCCAATCAGTCTGCCTGCTTGTTTCCCACCAATACCCCACCTAGTGGTGCAGATTCAGCCAATCAGTCTGCCTGCTTGTTTCCCACCAATAACCCACCTAGTGGTGCAGATTCAGCCAATCAGTCTGCCTGCTTGTTTCCCACCAATAACCCACCTAGTGGTGCAGATTCAGCCAATCAGTCTGCCTGCTTGTTTCCCACCAATAACCCACCTAGTGGTGCAGATTCAGCCAATCAGTCTGCCTGCTTGTTTCCCACCAATACCCCACCTAGTGGTGCAGATTCAGCCAATCAGTCTGCCTGCTTGTTTCCCACCATACCAGCATGTCCTGGGGAAAAAATTCAACAGATGTTCCCTATTTTGACTGTTGAACTGAAGCTTTTTGTCAGTACTTTTTCTAATCTTCAGATGTATCCCAGACCTCAGCCTAACCAGCCTGATTGTTGGCCAGATTTTCTGGTCACTTCCTGCCACACCATTCGCTAAAATATTCCACCAGATCTGAACATCCAAGAAAACTGAAAACTGGCTCATAATGAACACCATATCATGGCAACTGAAATACTGTGGACATATTAAACATTACTGTGGCTGGGAAAGAACAGTGATCAGTCATGGTTTCTGGAAGAAGAGGCAGGGGTCAATTAACACAAAGGAAGACACATGACCTTAAAGACATCCTGGCATAAGAAATAAATGAGGCAGGGGAACTGGTGAAAGACTGAGAGTCTTTCCAGTGGCCAAGATGAGAGCAACATTCTGCACAAAGAATATCCTAAATTATAATGATGATTTTTCCATATGCTATAGTTACCAAGTTATAGTAAAGTACCAAGTATATAGTACCAAGTTAAAAGCATTAATAAACATAAGACTAGATGTTAGCTGTGTAAGTTATAACAGTATGGTATATTTTTTGTGTGTGTTTGCTCGCTTTGAAATAAAGCATAGTTCATACATGAGCTACTACCTCCAGTGCACTGATTTTTTATGTGCTATTTAGCATTCCCTATTACCAGTGTCCCTCACCATCAGGTGAACCCACTCCCACTTCAGAGGTACTTGAAATTTATGTTCCTAAGGTCAAGGATGAGAAGTCAACAATTTTAGTCCAACTGACCAGTGTAGGCATTGAACCATCTACTTTGGTATAAGCGCACTGGATGTTTAAGAACAAGCTCTCTTATCCATTCGGCCATGCTGACCTCCTAGTGTGGCATATATTTCTAACAGTAAAATTATTCTAACACCTAGTAATAATTAGATCACAACCATACTTAAACATGTTACAAATATCAAATTATTATGTGATTTTACTGTATCCAATCCATGTCAACAAAATGGAAACTCATATTCACAGACAAATAAATACATAATAAAACAAAACATCACCTTTTGTTGCATTCAATATTTTGAACTTGTAGTGTTTTGAATGACACACTGTGAACATCATCTATTGTGCGGAGAGATACAAACTTCACCCCACAGAAAGCCTTCCCTGCACTGATATATTAGGCAAGTATATATAAAAACATTTATTCATCGCTTACATTTTACTTGGCTAAGTGTGAATAAATCTCATGGATCATTCATCAAATACGTATACATCATCATCATTTAGCAGATCCTCTGCAGAATGTCTCACAATGGCCCTTAGGAAAGACTAAGTCTTTCACCACAAACCCTGCCTCATGCATTATCATGACCAGGGAATCTACCGGGTGTTTGTAAAGTCTCATTGCAGTTTGTATGTAGAACAAATTAGAAAAATGCTTTCTTCCGTTGATAATATCATTCTGTTTGGAGTGCAAAGAATTACCCCAGCAGATGACAGCCATTCGCTGCATATTGATTCACGGTGGACCGAGGAGCACGTTTTTTAAAGACATCATGTACTCTATTTTTCAAATTTGTTCTACATACAAAGTTTAGTGAGACTTTACAAACACTCTGTATAAAGTCCAGTTTACACAATTGTGCTGGATGAGCCCTAATTCTTTGACCAGGACCCTGTCTTCCATTACTGTTTGTTCTAAGCTACTGCATCAAGAGAAAGAAAGAAGGGAGAGACAGACAGACAGACAGACAGACAGACAGACAGACAGACAGACAGACAGAAAGGCAGGCAGACAGGAAAAAAAACAAAAACCGCATGCATGCACAGAGAAAGAGAGAGAAGAGAGAGAGAGAGAGAGAGAGAGAGAGAGAGAGAGAGAGAGAGAGAGAGAGAGAGAGAGAGAGAGAGAGAGAGAGAGAGAGAGAGAGAGAGAGAGAGAGAGAGAGCTTTCTCGAGCATTAACTTTTACATAGACACATGTGTGTCATCATCATGTGCCATACTGAGTGATCATAGTGTTCCATCTGACACAATTGCCAGAATCTTGGATCCATTGCCATCTGACACGATTGCCAGAATCTTGGATCCAATCTGTGTTCTGGTCATGATTATGCAAAAAGGAAAGGTATTTATCTCTTAGTTTTCCCGCTGATTTTTCCCAGCAAGTTTGTCAGTTTTGAATAAATTCACGAGTGTATCATATTCTGAGATTAGTAGCACACATTGTTATTTCTTTTTCCTTCTCAGTATATAACCAATGAATATTGCTTGCCTCGTTCTTATGGTTGTATATATTCTCCAGGTCTCTCTTCTCAGTATATGACCAATGAATATTGTTTGCCTTGTTCTTATTGTTGTATATATTGTTCTACTCTCAATGGACTCTTCTTGACAATTGTTGTTAGTTATTCTTGCCCTGTGACTTAAGGGATAGTGAAACTGTTTCACAATTTCCTACCATATTTAGTCGAGGATTCAAAGTCAGCTACTGGTGATTTTCAAGCAGACCACTTTTCATTGATGTCAATACCTCTAGGTCGGGGTGGGTATGCCTGATCGTGAGGAACACTGGTAATAGGGAAAGCTAACCCACACGCACAAATCAATCCAGTGCACTATAAGTAGTATAGCACGTTTATGGACTATGCTTGAGTTAAAAGTGAGTGAACACCCCCAAATAAACTTGATTTCGGTAACTCGATTTGCCAGCCGTTCTGAAAGCAATGGCAAACTACTGAACTAAAATAAAATTGTCTAGTAAATCACAAAATGGCAATAAATGCTGGGTTCATTTAAGCGTTCTGTAAAGTATATGCAACTAAATTAACTCTGACCATATATGGTTTTTGCAACATCTGTCTCAGAAACTATAGCTCCCCTGTCTCCAAGTTCTTCCTAATTTGTTCATTCATGTCCCAAGATGCATTGCCATACAGCAGAACAAGTTCTATGCAATATTTCAGTACTCTCTTTCTACATTTAATGATAATGACTTATTACAAAAGATGCTTTTCATCTTCTAAAATGCAGCTTTTTCATGGTCATAATGCTCTCAAATAATTACACATTCTAAATCATCATTACTGTTGAAATCTGCATAAGAGCTATGAGTTAAGTCTAACCTGGAGGAATCACAGACAGCAGCAATTGGTCGTTTAGCTTGAAAGTCATCATCCACAGGGCCTGGCGTGGGTAGAATACGCAGACAGGACACAGGGTTTTGTCGTAGGGATAGAACCTCTAACGCCTCGCCACTGTGCTGGTTGAATGAAAATGTGACTTGTTAAATCAAATTCACAATTATTGTTAAACTGTTTGGTGGCTAAGGATCAGCTTCAATGTACAGAGGTTTATTCCTTTTGGCTTGGTCTCTGTCCGCAGAACAGCAAGTTGCCGGCCATGTGTCATAATCACACAGTTTACATATAATGACATTCACACAGTTTATAACTCACAGTCATAAGGTATGTACATCATGACATTCACACAGTTTATAACTCACAGTCATAAGGTATGTACATCATGACATTCACACAGTTTATAACTCACAGTCATAAGGTATGTACATCATGACATTCACACAGTTTATAACTCACAGTCATAAGGTATGTACATCATGACATTCACAGAGTTTATAACTCACAGTCATAAGGTATGTACATCATGACATTCACACAGTTTATAACTTACAGTTATAAGGTATGTACATCATGACATTCACACAGTTTATAACTCACAGTCATAAGGTATGTACATCATGACATTCACACAGTTTATAACTCACAGTCATAAGGTATGCAGTCATAAGGTATATACATCATGACATTCACACAGTTTATAACTCACAGTCATAAGGTATGTACATCATGACATTCACACAGTTTATAACTCACAGTCATAAGGTATGTACATCATGACATTCACAGAGTTTATAACTCACAGTCATAAGGTATGTACATCATGACATTCACACAGTTTATAACTCACAGTCAAAAGGTATTATTACATCATGACATTCACACAGTTTAAAACTCACAGTCATAAGGTAAGTACATCATTACAAGAAAGAACAAGAATTGCCACGCCGAAGGCAGCCTTTTGCAAGATGAAAAACATACTGACCAATAAAAAGATGTCATTTGGAACAACAAAAAGAGTGTTGAGGTGCTACTGTGAATTACCTGTGCTTTTGTATGGATCTGAAGTGAGGACAATGAGCAGACAAGCTGAAAACATCTGATGGCTGTGGAAATGTGGTTTTTGAGGGAAAATGCAAAGAATACCATGGACAGACAGAAAAACCAAAGACCAAGTCCTACAAGAAACAAATGAAAACCGTAAACTGATTAGAGAAATTAGTCATAGACAGTCACAATTTTTTGATCACGTTATGAGAAGAGATAATTTTGAGAACTTGGTGAAAACTGGCAAGATCAAGGGGACGAGAATAAGGGGAGGGCAGAGAAGCAAATACCTGGATGGCTTGGCCATGCTGTATGATCTAGACAAGAACACTGAGCTGATCCATGACTTCAGGGATCGAGTGAGATGGCTAAACATGACCGCCCATGCTTACTGGCATGGCACATGATGATGATGACATATGACATTCACACATTTTATAAAATCACAGTCATATATATTTATATTTTAACATTCACACAATTTATAAGTCAAAGTCACACAGTTTATAACACATAATCACACAGTGTTTAAATCATAGTCAGTTTATACATCCTGACATTCACACAGCTCAAGGCCAAGAGAGAAGTCATCCCTTACTGTTATTAACCAGACTTGAACCCCATCAGCATAGCCCAGCACAGCCAGAAGTGGTTGTGTCTTCTGATCTATCCCCTGCAGGTTGGGATTAGACTGTAGATCTGCAAAATATCATCAACAGAAGTTATCAAGTAAATACCTGGATGGCTTGGCCACGTTGTATGGGCGAGACAGGAACACAGAGCTGATCCACTACACTGGTGATCGAGTGAGATGGCAAAACATCACCACCCACGCTTACCGGCATAGCACATGATGATGATCAAATCTACACATCAGCTAATGACTACGCACTATTTATCACTTATGTTTGTGTGCATCCGCTCACTTTGAACTCAAGCGTAATCCATACACATGCTGATATTTCTAGTGCACTGGATTGATTTTTGTGTGTGGATTAGATTTTCCTATTACCAGTGTCCCTTGCCATCAGGCAACCCCACTTTGACCTCCGAGGCTCTTATAATTTTCGTCCCTAAGTCAAGGACGAGAAGTCAACATTTTAGTCCAACTGACCAGTGTAGGTGATGAACTCACCACCTCGGCATCAGCATGCTGGATGTTTAAGAATAAGCGCTCTTTTTCATTCAGCCATTACTACGTGCTCTCCGGAGAGTGAAGACGTGTTTTCGTATCTCTTACTTCTCGGATTATTATTACTGCAAGCTGAATCACCTATCATGGATTTTTATATCAATGTGCTCGTTGTGATTCTGAGGATGTGGTGAAATAGTTTTTAGATTAATACAAGTGTTTATTATCGCAAAAATGTGGGTTATATCTAATATTCATTTCGAGTGATAGTTGAACACTATTAAATTTCAACCAATCAAGTGCACGAGGCGTGTCAGATACAACCACGGGACCTCAAATTGTCCGCGGCGTGGCTAGATAACAATGCGATTGCTGCGTTCTTCAAGTTTAGTTAGTCGTAATATTATGCAATAATGTCAGGGGAAGGAGAGTGCTCCGTATTGGAAGTGAATGGTGAAAGGACTCGCTCAGGTTTACGATCGGCTGTCAATAAAACTTACACACTAAACAAAGAGAGGGCCGTGAAGAATAAGCTATCCAAGTGCATAAATCCCAACGGCCTAGTCGTCAAACACACCAACTCAGGACAGTGTGTTACTATTTCCTTCAACAACACACTCTATTATGAGGCATTCCGAACTTGCCTACTCAACTACTACAGGCTTGAACTAATTGAACACAGGCATGATAAGCACGGGGCCCACGTTGAGGATCTGATTACGACGCCAGTGATTACGATACATTTGTACCGCAGTAAAAATAAACTCATGACACAGGGCAGTAATGAAAACATTAATTCCTGGCTAAAAGTAGATTTTGTTGAACTTGAAAACTCGACACAGACATTCACCGAATCTACTCATACGATGAGTGTACATAACAACATCAACACGATGCCTGCCAACCCACCAGTGCTCTTGGCTATTGAATACCCAATGGAGCGTATCCAAAACAACATAGAACCCAATGTTGACATTGTTGAAGAAGTACCTGCCTCAGATAACAATAGCATCTTAACTATCAATGGACATTCGTGCGACTGTAAACAGCGCATTGAGGAACTAGAACAATCACTAAAGGCGCTCATTGTCACTGTTTCAACCAACATTGAAGCAAACAACAAGATAAGCAGTGATTACAATGCTCTCAAGACAGAAGTCGCACTCCTGTGCGACGAAAATTTGCTGCTGAGAAATACAGTTCAAATCTTACAGAATGCGTCCTCTACAAACCAAACCGATGAAGCATGTAATTCTCAAGCAACCGCTTCATCCTTGGCAAATCTTGGGGAAGCTCAATCCCACCCAGAACAGATAATCACTATGAAAACAACTCAACGCGCAGAGGAAGATAAAAAACAACAAACACCTCAATGTGCAGACGAAGATAAACAACAACAAGCAGTCTACCCCATTGACGTCAAAATAAGCAATAGGTTTGAAGTACTTCAAGAAAAGTCACCAGAAAAATTACAGTGCTTTACCATGCTGCAAACGGGCAAGACAAGCCAACAAGATACATCGGGAGAACCACATGGAGACATAAAGACTGCTGATAATCGGAAATGGATGAAACAACGGTCGAGACGTGCTGACAACCAACATGTACAGACAGCACGACCTGACTGTACACATATTATACTAGGCGATTCCTTAATGAAAGGTTTATACAGCGACAGGATGGCCACATCAGACAAAGACATTGTTTCAATTATCCCACTGCCTGGGGCTGGTGTAGACCGGCTAACAGACAAGATTAGCAGGTTGGCTGTAAATCATAGCATCAGAAGGGCAAGCGTACATATTGGCATCACCGACACCATGAACAACCAACAAATCACAGGGTCTCAACTGCTGGCACTCTTGAACGGATTACGTCACACTTTTCCTAACTCATCCATTTTCTTCTCCTCCATCATATCACCGAGTTATGGACACCAGCGCCGTCTAGCTGACATAAATAACAACATGTTGCAGAAGTTCTGTTCTCAAAACAAGATACAATTCATCAACAATACACCATCATTCACTTCACAGGCTGGTGCACCAAAAAAGAGTCTTTACAAGGATCAAATACATTTATCTACATTGGGCACCAGTTTTCTCGCCAAGAATTTAAAATATCCAGAACGGACATACCATACATCAAATACGGGATCGCGCCGGACACTTTTAGCTACTCCTGAAACTCAAGCCAGACGACATACTCCCGTCACATCAAGTACCAATAGGACAGAAGTGTGCAGACCACTCATAACCACTGCACCTGAAATCCAAGCCAGACGGGACACTACCACAACACCAAGTCCGTTAAATACGTCGTCTTTCACACAGGAGGGTAATAATTACGAAGATATGATTCCTATTCTCCCCAGAAAGGATCCGACTCTCAGCAACAACGACGTGCCAGCACAACCTCCTGTTAGCCACCAACCAGAGGCTCTAGTTGGTAGTCATTACATACCCATGAGACATCATCAGTACCCATTTAATTGTAATCCAGAATGGTTGCACCTCACACGGTATAGCCCAGCTACACTTCGTCAAGCACTTATAATGTCGCTATACCAACAACCAACACAACCTGGTATTTACTAGCAACTTAGGACAAAGCTACACCGGATCTCGGTACAAGAAAGAGCCTCTCCTTAAACGTTTATCTGCATATTTGGTTATAACTTGATCTAGTAACGTATTAGGTTATAAGTTATTACAAACATTGACTGGTTTTGACTTTATATTAATTGATAGTACTTAGCTGTATAGCTTTTATAATAATTCTAATTGTGTTTTCACGGTGAGTGAGGGGGTCTTCACTGCTCTTCCTTACGGATCTGTGTACGTATTTTTATATATTTACAGAGATAGTACTGTTTCTCTGTACTTTAGAGTGTGTTTTTGTAATAAGGGACGTAAGTTGTATTCACTTTGTGTGTGTGTGTTTTGCTTTTAAACTTGTGATTACGCATTGTTGAAATGTCTAATAAGTACGAACACTGGCTCAGGAATAATGGGCTCAGAATCGGGCATGTAAACATATGCCATCTATTAGGGAAGCTGCCCGAACTATCACTTATACTTAATCAAAATTTTCACATGTTTGGCGTTAGCGAAAGTCGATTAAATGGCAACATCTCAGATGATGACATCGCTATCAGAGGTTTTAAAACCATTAGAAGAGATCCCTATCAGAAACAAGAGACGGGTATTGCAGTTTATATTTCCAACTCGCTTAACGCCCACCGCAGGCTAGACTTTGAAACCTGTGAGATTGAGTGTGTATGGATAGAGGTTAAACTTCAAAATTGCATACCGCTAGTAGTTGGCTATCTTTATCGAAACCCCAGTGCAGGAAATATCTGGTATGAAAAATTCACCACTATGATGGATGTAGTCTTTAGTAATGCTAGGGAAATAATATTGCTAGGTGACTTCAACATAGACGCTAACAAATCAAACAAAACATGGGAAAACATAATAGAGTCATATAATTTCCAACAGTTAGTCAAACAAGCCACTAGAATCACTAAATCATCTGCAACACTTATAGATCATATTTATACTACGTGTGCTGATAACATCACAGAATGTAGTGTACCTATCAATGCAATGAGCGATCACTATCCAGTATGTTGCACGTGGTCGAAAAGGGGCACCAAAACTCCCAAACACAAACATATAAGCATAAAATATAGAAATTACAAAAATTTCAATCAAGACGTCTTCTTACAAGATTTGGTCAACTCATCTCTAGATTATGTTTACCAACTTCCTGACCCAGACGATGCTCTGGACCACTGGCTAAAGACCTTTCTAAGTATATTTGATAAACATGTTCCATTTAAGGAAGTTCGTGTTAAACATCACACAAAGCCCCCGTGGATCACACAGGAGGTAGTTGAACTTATGAGAGATCGCGACAGGGCTCACAAAAATAGAGATCTAACTATGTACCGTAGTCTGAGAAACAAAGTTCAATATGTTATTCGGAAGGAAAAGAAAAACTATTTTAAGAACATAGTAATAGATAAAACCAACACTAAAGATATATGGAAAGCAATTAATACCTTGACAAACAAACACAAATCATCACAATCATTACCATCAAATCAGGTTACATGTGATCAATTCAGTAGATACTTTCAGTCCGACATAAACCAACTGAAGGCTGCAATACCAGATGCGCCTCATGACATATCTTTATTATCATCATTATGTGAGAACAAATGCTATGGACACATTTCCTCCAACATACCGCTAATGACGACAACTGAAGTATTTACTCATCTCCGTAATCTAAAAAACAATAACTCATCAGGACTAGATGGAATTAGTAGTCGGATCCTTCGCCATGCTGCACCGGCGATCTGCGAGTCACTAACTTTTATATATAATCAATGTCTAACCAGAGGTCACTTCCCATCTGCCTTTAAAATCGCTAAAGTGTATCCTCATTTAAAAGCTGGTCCTCTAGACGATCGTCTCATGAGTAATTATAGACCAATTTCCATATTATCCTCATTATCCAAACCGCTAGAAAAGCACATCCACAAAACAACACTAGATCACTTAGTTCGCCATAAACTGATAGTTGACAGTCAGTCAGGATTTCGGCCAAAATATTCTTGCCATACGGCACTAACAAACATAATAGAAAACTGGCATCAAAATATTAACAACAATACTCTATGTGGAGCGGTGTTTATAGACTTTAGGAAAGCATTCGATATGATAGATCATACTATTCTAATTAAAAAACTAGAAACAATGAAAGTAAGTTTTAATATAGTGACATTAATAAAATCATTCTTATTAGACAGAAAGCAAGTAGTATCACACAATAAAGTTTTATCTCAAGCCATTACCATTAATATTGGAGTACCTCAGGGGTCTATTCTTGGCCCTCTATTATTTGCCATTTATATAAATGATCTTCCATTAAATCTGTCGTCGTCCTGCGATCTATTTGCTGATGACTGCACAGTATATACAAACGCTGTTGATCGTAATGTGCTAGAATTACAACAGGAAATAAATAGTGTAGTTAACTGGAGTCATGCAAACCGCATGCAAATTAACATTACTAAAACAAAGTCTATGTTAATAGGAACCAGGCAAAGACTTCACACTCTAAACTCGCAGAGAACTCTTCAGCTGCACATTGGCAGCACGCCTGTAGAAAGTGTCACCGAGCACAAGACACTGGGTGTTATCATAGATCAAAATCTAACTTTTAACTCACATGTTCATGCTCTAGTTAAACAAATAGCCAAAAAAGTATACCAACTTGCCAAAATTAAAAATTTCCTTGACGAAAACACAAGAAAGATATTCTATACTTCTCATATACAAACACATATTGATTACTGCTCCACAGTCTGGGATGGATGCTCCAAATCAATAACAAAACGCCTATATTCACTCCAGAAAAGGGCAGTGCGTTTAATTAATGGTGAAAAGCTTACCGACAATTCTAACCTATATAAACGTCTCCGGTTACTGCCACTCCACAAGCGCCTGCTTTTTAATAAAACCAAACTAATTCACAAAATCCTATTTCAAAATGCTCCAAGCTACCTTTGGCCATTGTTTAAATATAACGCTAGACATAGCGAACGACTAAATATACTTCATGTCCCTAAACCTAGGATAGACTTATATAAAACAAGCTTAGCATACTCTGCCGCTCAGTTGTGGAACAATCTTCCACAAGAAATCAAAGACACCACCAATCATGATACATACATTCGCAACCTGTTTGAACACTACCTTAGTACAGACTACATGCCCCCATAACAAACAACACAATATGGCACGTTACACCCTCCTTAGGTATTTATAATGCCCATGTTAAACACTGCTTCAGTGAGTCATTTGTTATTGATTATTTTTCATGCGTTTTAATGTTCTTTTGTTGTCAAAAGTTGCTTCATAAGTGATGTTGAATGAAAGAATGTATGAGAGGAAATAGAGAAGAAGGGCAGAATGTCAGACGGGCCTGCGTGCCCAATTCTTAACCCTTTGAAAATAAAGACTTATTATTATTATTATTATTATTATTCCCCCCCCCCCCCTTGCTTTATTATTATGACACACAGGGAAAATAATGAAGAGAAGTCCCTCAACCAGGTCTCTACTTTACCATAGCAGCTAAGCTGGTTGGATTCAATGATGATCTTCCTAGAATTTTAAACAATACTTACCTCCACATTAAAGATGGGTCCGTATAATAGGGCTGCGGAAGTTAACGATTAATTAATCGATTAATCTTAATTATTTTTAACGATTAATTTTTTTTTTTACGATTAATCGAAAATTTTTCTCCCATCACTTATACAAATTAACTGGATGTTGAAAAATTGTCGGACATTTTAGTCATAGTGCTTCAAACACAACCGAGTTGCAAAATTGTACTGAGTCACCATTGTGTAAGCTGCAGCAAGATGTACCAACAAGATGAAACAGTATGTTTATTATGCTACATGAAGAGTCTTCTACAGGCCAGAGAAGCATTAATTGTCTACATGTCAGATGAAAAGATGCAATACAAAGGTCCAAAACTGTCGCATTCGGATTGGGAGAAGATCTCGAAATATGTCAAAGTTGTGGACTTATTCTGTCACACCACAGTCCTGCATGGCGGTCAAGATTATGTTTCATGTAGCTGTGTATTGCCACTGCTATCATCGTTGACAAAGCATACGACTGTACACGATGATGATCCGGGCTACATAGCTAAATTTAAGGCAGTATCTTTTAATGACTTCAGTGAATGTGTAGCTAATATGACAAATATTGAAATACTACAGATTGCAACCGCACTTGATCCATGCTACAAATACCTTAAGTGTTTGTAAAAAAGATGCAAAAGAATGAACTTGGTCGCATATTGAATAACAAATAGCAGTTAATGTTCATGATGAGCAGATGGAGACTGCTGCAACGAATTATACTGACATTGACAATGAAACTATATGTGAACCAAATGAAAAGCGTATTAAGCTAATGGAGTCTGAAATGGAGAAGAAAGTTGCTGAATTGGTTGACCCTTTACAATGGTGGAAACTTAATGAACATCGATATCCAAAATTGGCATTCCTTGCCATGACCATTCTGTGCATACCGGCTACCTCAGTTCCATGTGAACGATCGTTCAGCTCTGCTGGTTATATTGTTAATAAGACGCGCTCGTCACTTGAACCAAATACTGTCAACATACTCGTCTGTTTGCATAGTTGGTTATTAGATGACATATGAACAAGACAATCCAGTGTTATTTCGATGTTTGACAAATACGACTACAATGTGAGTTATGCGACTATAAATGTTTTGCTTTAATCGAAATTAACTATTAATTAATCGTTAATTTTTGAAAAGTTAACTATTAAATTTAAATTAATCGGTCACATCCCTAATATATATATATGTATGTTTTTGCATCTGCTGGCTTTGACCTCAAGTATAATCAATACAAGAGCTATTACTTCTTGTGCACTGGATTTATGTTTGCGTGTGGATCAGCTTTCCCTATTATCACTGCCCCTCGCCATCAGGTCAACGCGCTTCGACTTCTGAGGTTCTTATAATAAATGTCCCCAGTCAAGAACAAGAAGTCAACATTTTAGTCCAGCTGACCGGTGTAGGGGTTGAAAATGCTACCTCAGCATCAGCACACTGGATGTTTAAGAGCGGATGTTCTTATCCATTCTGCCCGCGATAATGAAGTGGCTACCATACTTGACTGTTAAGTGGATTCATAAATTCAAATTTGCATTGGCAAGTCAGCATGGCCAAATGGGTTAGAACGTGTGTTCTTAAACATCCATTGTGCTGATGCCGAGGTAAGTGGTTCAACCCCTACACCGGACAGCTGGACTAAAATGCTGACCTGTCATCCTTGACTTGTAAATTACAAGTACCTCTGAAGTCAGAGTGGGTTCGCCTGATGGCGAGAGACACTGTTAATATGGAAAGCTAATCCACACGTGAAATTCAGTTCATAACTACTATAAATAATGTGTATGGACTACACTTGAGTTGGGCGCCAAAATAAAAACAAACTTTAAAAAAATTTGCATTGAAGCAGATTGTTAAAATTGACCTTTGCTCTCAGGTTGAACCAGCCTAAAATGGGCACCAGGAAGTGTTGTGGAAAGTTAAGGTGACACACCAGCTAATGAATATTCACTAATTTTGACTATTATTTTGACACCCAGGGCACATAATGATTAAAAACAAATTATTTTACCATGTCACTACTTGTACCATGGTAGAGAGTTGGCTTGACTGACTGAACTGACGAACCATCTTCCTAGAATCTGATATTATATTCACCTCCACATTAAAAGTTAGTTGCATACCCTTTACAGGACATGGCAGTCAACTCTAGCATTATCTGGTGGTTTGTGATTCCTGGGCAAGTTTACATTCAGAAGTTTGTCATTGTTTTCTGAACAACCAGCACTCATACCATTGTATTGAAACCAGTGCAAGGTGGTCTGCTTCCAAATTACCCACAGCTGTGTTTTGAACGTGGTATGCGGGATTGTGAATTGCATTCATAACCTCTTCACCACAGACCCGGCTCCAAATTACAGAGGGAACTGTTATAACACAGTGGCTGACACGCTTGCCTGTCAGCCCAATGGTCATAGATTCAAATTTTCATTAAAGCAAATCTATTTAATTGATCTGGACTACAAATTGACAGCCTACAATGTATGCCAGGACATTTCTTTGGTAGTAAAGGCAAATGGCATGATGTTGAACATATCGCCCGTTGAGTGCTGACACATCTATAGCCACACATTTCCAAAACATCTAAAGCAATGTAAATAGGATCATTTATTTTTGTTGTTGTTTTTACCTTTTTTTATACCACTATAAAGACAATTTGTGTATGAAAATGTGGGGGGGGGGGGGGGGGGGGGGCAGTGGAACTGACAAGGGGTTGACAATCTTTCTGCAAAGTTGTGATGACAGCGACAATCTGCAGAGGACTTTCTACTTGTCAACCAACACATAACTGGCACTATTAGCCACCGGACGCTGATGCATATATTGTGGGGAGGATCTGTGCACCCGCGGCCGAAATGCATGGATGATACCCCAACAGATAATAGATAACAGGAAAAAGAACATACAAACTAGCAAAACTAGAAAAACTAGCAAAAAGAACTTGCTGTCTACTGAAAGCCTCACCATTAACATCACAGTTTTCAAATCGAATCCAAGAGATTTTCTCCTTGTCCTCAGTTTTTGGGCTGGAGCTGGAATATGCTTGTGGAACTACGTCTGTGATGAAGTCAAAGACACTCTCAGCAACTGTCTTGTCACTGAAGAACAGACAATATTAATAATACATCTAAAGAGATTAACAACACATTAAAAATGAGAATGTTATGTATATTCAACACTACTGTATGGCACGGAAGCCTGGACAATAAACAAGAAATTATAAAGTCGAACAGAGGAACTGGTAATGTTGATTACAGAAGAATATATTGTATTTTATGGAAACAAAAACAATCACATATAGAGGTTCTAGAAAAACTGGGAATGAAAAGAGAGCTGATGAAAGAAATAAAAAAGAGGCAAGTGAAATATTTTGGTGACGTTAAAAATCATAACACTTATAAAAATATATATATACACTCCGATGGCAGTGAGGGCACTCCGGGCCCATAAACCTTTATTGTATCCATTGATCGGTCTAGCAGTCCACCATACTAAATTATATGATTCTTTGTTTCACTAATAAGTGACTATGTTCGTTCCGATGATTGAAATGTCAATCGGTCTAGCAGACGATGATACTCTCAAACGTAAGCGATTGACCTGGAAATGACCTTATGAGGCCCTGTAAGGGATGCATTTTATTTACACTAAATAATTTGGGGCCGTCGTTCGGAGGAGTGCCCATGATCGTTCTCGCTAAATTATATTTATATTAATATGCACTCTCTACTTGAGTACTAGTGACTACTACACTACTACTACTACTACTACGACCAAGAGATGTAGATCTTTTTCATTCCAGCTGTGACTATGCATTAAATTAATGTAAAATAAAATTAATGTAAAATAATTAAATCGCCTTGATTTAATTTTTAAATGAAAATGAATAAATAAATCAAGTGAGTGAAGTGTTCTTTCTTTTCAATGTAAACATTACAAACGTTGGACTCTGCATTCGCCAACTACCTGAATGCATGCGGACGAACCACATTGCAGTTGTATTTAGAAGTCTTGCGTGGTGACTCTGCAGCCATTATATCACTGATCAGTAGCAGGTGTGTGTGTGTGTGAATCGTCTGGGGGAGATCTGTTCTCAGATTCTGTTTCAGCTTTTGTTTACAACACACCGGAAGTTGACGTCATGGTTGTTTTCATTACAAGTAGGTTTCTATCTTCCAGGTCAAGAGACTTCCACACACACACAACATAGGAGATAAATAAGTCAGAACTAACAATTGGTTCATTGACTCCGTCTCACTTAATTTCACCCGGGTCACGCCCATAAATGCTCTATCTGTCTTATTGTTGCCATAGACCTGGGAAGGTTAACCTGGTCAACAAATATTTACAGAAGTCGGATGTGTCGGCCGAAAAGTGCAAATATCGCAGCTCTGTTGTAAACAGGCACAATATTGGATTGCCTCCTCGGCGGGGAATCGAACCTCGAGCTCCCGCTTGACAGGCGGAGACAATACTACGCTACTGAGGACACGTTAATAGATCAACAGAAATTGATAATATAGTCACACGCATGTCCCGGTGACGTCACGTACGTCACGTGACCAGCCGATTCGATTGCGAAGAGACACTTCGATTCGATTATGATCAGTCACTTCGATGCAATTACGTCTAAAAAAAACAACATTCCGGACGACCGCAGGAGAGGTTTTTTTTTTTTTTTCATAGTGTAGAAATATAGGTCACTGTAACTGAGAGGTTTAACACTCTTTACTTCATCTTAGTTTCTAATTTGCCTCTCCATCTATTCTTTTTTTTTTTTTTTTCCTTTTTATTTTTCTCAGTGGCGTTTCTAATTACTAATACTAAATGCATCTCATTTTATATGATGCGATTTTACGCCTGTGTGATTCTAGGAATGCCCATGCCTGGCATTGGTTACGCAGCGTTCGGACGAATAAAGCACCAACCAGCTTCTTCTTTGTTAAGTTCTGTTGAATTTAATCAAAATCAAAAAGCTGCATCACAGCACTCGAGACATTCCGTCCAAAGGAAGAATGGACTAAAATGTTGACTTCTCGTCCTTGACTTGGGGAACTAAATTACAAGTACCCCAGAAGCCGGAGTCGGTTCGCCTCGTGCCGATGGACACTAGTCATAGAGAAAGCTAATCCACACGCAAACATAAAGTCAGTGCACTAGAAGTTGTAAACCGTGTATGAACTACGCTTGAGTTTGCAGACGCAAAAAATAAAAAAAACAAAAAACTAAATAAATCAACTGTTCAGGCTAATATTCAATTGTGTGTACCTCTAGTCTTTCCTCTGAGTATCAGCTATATTGCTATATCCTCTGAGTACTGAATGTCAGCTATATTGCTATATCCTCCGAGTACTGTGTGTCAGCTATATTGCTATATCCTCTGAGTACTGGGTGTCAGCTATATTGCTATATCCTCTGAGTACTGAGTATCAGCTATATTGCTATATTCTCTGAGTACTGAATGTCAGCTATATTGCTATATCCTCCGAGTACTGAGTATCAGCTATATTGCTATATTCTCTGAGTACTGAGTATCAGCTATATTGCTATATCCTCTGAGTACTGAGTATCAGCTATATTGCTATATTCTCTGAGTACTGAATGTCAGCTATATTGCTATATCCTCCGAGTACTGTGTGTCAGCTATATTGCTATATCCTCTGAGTACTGGGTGTCAGCTATATTGCTATATCCTCTGAGTACTGAGTATCAGCTATATTGCTATATTCTCTGAGTACTGAATGTCAGCTATATTGCTATATCCTCCGAGTACTGTGTGTCAGCTATATTGCTATATCCTCTGAGTACTGAATGTCAGCTATATTGCTATATCCTCTGAGTACTGAGTGTCAGCTATATTGCTATATCATCTGAGTACTGAGTATCAGCTATATTGCTATATCCTCTGAGTACTGAGTGTCAGCTATATTGCTATATCCTCTGAGTACTGAGTATCAGCTATATTGCTATATCCTCTGAGTACTGAATGTCAGCCATATTGCTATATTCTCTGAGTACTGAGTGTCAGCTATATTGCTATATCCTCTGAGTACTGAGTGTCAGCTATATTGCTATATCCTCTGAGTACTGAGTATCAGCTATATTGCTATATCCTCTGAGTACTGAGTATCAGCTATATTGCTATATTCTATGAGTACTGAATGCCAGCTATATTGCTATATCCTCCGAGTACTGTGTGTCAGCTATATTGCTATATCCTCTGAGTACTGAATATCAGCTATATTGCTATATCCTCCGAGTACTGTGTGTCAGATATATTGCTATATCCTCTGAGTACTGAATGTCAGCTATATTGCTATATTCTCTGAGTACTGAGTGTCAGCTATATTGCTATATCCTCTGAGTACTGAGTGTCAGCTATATTGCTATATCCTCTGAGTACTGAATGTCAGCTATATTGCTATATTCTCTGAGTACTGAGTGTCAGCTATATTGCTATATCCTCTGAGTACTGAGTATCAGCTATATTGCTATATCCTCTGAGTACTGAGTATCAGCTATATTGCTATATCCTCTGGTCACTCCCTACCAAGGCATTTTCTCCAAGCCACGATGTTTCATCTGTTCTTCCGCACTATATACACCATCCCAATGTGTCCTCACCACATCTGCCTTATCGTGCGCAAGCGATGCCAACTCAGCCAAAATTTCCGCCTATTCGTTTCCCAAGGAACACCAGCGTATCTTGGGGAGGGAGAGAGAGAGAGAGAGAGAGAGAGAGAGAGAGAGAGAGAGAGAGAGAGAGAGAGAGAGAGAGAGAGAGAGAGAGAGAGAGAGAGAACGGATATTTCCTATACATGGATTCTGAATTGAAGCATGCCACTCTGCACGAAGCATGCCTGTCTACCCTTCTCATCATGCTCTGTGCGACTGTTCATTCCGGTGGGCATGAGGATATTTGGACGTTTTAGGTTTAGGGTTGTTGCTGTTTGATAGTTGATATCGGCTTTCTGTATTATTGTTTTCTATTTCGAAAATCTTGGGTCATTAATTACCAACAATACCGAGAAATTTTCCGGATGGTTGTTATGGGAGCGAGGTTCTGCAAAAGTCATTGCTACTGAACGAATGAATTAGTTTCTGTTTCTGTATCTAGACTTCCGCCCTCTGTGAACACGCTGGCCTGTATACTTTCTAACTTGTTTTAATGATTTTCCATTTGTTACTTCGTCATTAGTTAGTTAGTTAGTCGCAGTTCCAACTTCACATGTTGTCCCCATTATGCTCCGTTCCTGTGCCAGTGAATATCACACAAGATGCTCTTCACTGCCCTGTGTGAAAAGTGGAATAGACAGGAGTCTCAACAAGCCAACAGCCCGCACAGGAACACTGTGCATAATGCCGCCGCCTGAATGCCAACACAAAGGTCCTCCACGGAAAATACAGTTCATCGTCGATGGAAGAGGCAGTCACTAGAAAACCAGCAACCACACATTACTGCATTAAAAGTCGAGAGCATCGACTTCATTGCCCAGCGATTTTCCCCATATGGTTCGGTCCCTTTCGGCAGGGTGGCCCGCTGAAAGCATCGCACAAAGCACGAATACCGTAGCTCCAGCGACTACCCCCCAGTAGTCTCCGAGAAAAATGCACTTGTGAACCGGAAATTCAATCCAGTCAATTCCAATCTACAGGCAGACCGCCATCGTTGCGAACATGAAAAAACCGTGGACAGAGGTAAAAACTTTCCAAACGAAATTCACAGCTCACAATGTCGCACCACGCACTCAACTCGGTTGTAGGGCGACGTAACCATGCACTACCAGTCCAACATGAGAAAAGTGCGACTGCAAAGCTTAGCCAGAAGCAAATACACTTCAGAGGCTTAACGGTTCAAATGACTATCCGCCATTTGGAAACCGGAAGTTCGACATTATAAATTGAAAGACAGCAGCCAGCTTCAAATTACCTTACCAATCACGATCCAAGGAGGGACGCAGAGGTGTTTCCAAGGCACCAGGGCCGGGTTATATACTGGCCAAGACCTATTGACGCGTCCTCGCCGACCGTCCTGGGCAACAGGTCCCTTCGGGGTCCTGGCTGAAGTCAATAGGATCGTTGATTCCTCCGAAGTCGGAGAGTGTCTGCCTGTACGGTGAGGAACCACCAGTCTGCACACCAATAAGCCAGACATGGGACAACGGATACTCACGCAAACCTCAGGTCCTGTATGACATCACACTGATGTTGGACAACAGGATGCCTTCATCCGACATACAGGACTTCGCGTTGGAGCTCAAGCCAATGAACACAAGCAAGCAAGCACGATCCAAGGAGACGCGCTGGTGCACTACTAGAACGCTTGCCTACGGCCCTGTGGTCGTGGGTTCGAATCCGCATCGAGCCAGATTTTGACAAATTGACTGGGATGTCCAGGAAGAATTCAACTAAAATTTGAGCTATGAAATGTCGTGGAAATTAAAGGCAGCCTCCGTGGTTTTCATTATATCACCAATTGAATGCTGATATCACAATAATTTGCCATGTCGATAAGCGTGGAAGGTCATGTTTTGCCATCTTACACGATCACCACAGTCGTGGATCAGCTCTGTGTTCTTGTCTCGGCCATGCCATGTGGCTAAGCCATCCAGATATTTACACCTCTGCCTTTCCCTTGTTCTTTCCCCCTCAATTTTGCGAGTTGACTTCAAGTTCCTTTATTTGCGTTTACATGAGTAATGATAGTTCTAAAATATATATGGACCTAGAACCAGATGCTCACTATACTTCAAGGTGTATAAAAGTGACCTAGAATTACATACTTATTGGTACATTACCAGAACATCAGCATACAATAGGGCAAGGGATAGCGTAGTGGCAGGACCCTAGTCTGTTGGCATGTGGTCTTGAGTGCAATGTGCTTCGGGGCGGATTCGCCATTTTTAAAATGGACCTTGGCTCTCACGTTGACCCAGACTAAACTGCGTACTTTGTAATGTTTTGGGAAGTAAAGGCGGCAGTGTGTTGCTGACTACATTACCTACCCGGTGCTGATTAGTCTAAACATATGGGTCTACCAGACATTCATTCATTTACTCAGTAGCATGTCCTTTGCATAACCTCGCTCCCATAAAATCTTCCGGAAAATGTCTCGATCATAAGCAAGATGTCCCGTGTCTGAAACCCATCTGGAGATCATCCGCCACATTCTGCACTCATCTTCTCTTTGACCATCCTCTTCCTCTCTTCCCGGATATACTCCTCCATTATTGTTCTCTCCAAACTTTCATGACGTTTAAAGTGACCAAAATATTTCAATTTTCTTTGTTTTGTCGTCCTTATTAGCCAACCTTCTTCAAAATTCAGAACTTGTCGTATGGGCGCATTCGTTCTTTTCTGTAGCCAAGATATTCTTAGAACCCGTCTATAACATCTCATGGCTGTGGAAATGTGGTTTCTGAGGAAGATGCAAAGAAAACTTGGACAGACAAGAAAATCCAATGACCAAGTGCTGCAAGAAACAAATGAAAATCGTAAAGTGATTACATGAATTAGACATAGATATTCACAATTTGTTGGTCACGTTATGAGAAGAAATAAATTGGAGAACTTGGTGACAATAAGCAAGATCGGGGGGAAGAGACCAATGGGAGACAGATAAGTAAATACTTGGATGTCTTGGCCATGTGGCATGGTTGAGACAAGAACACAGAGCTGATCCACGACTCTGGTGATCGAGTGAGATACGCCCACGCTTATCGGCATGGCACACGATGATAATGTTAACATTTATATTCAAATGCATTTATTTGCTGTTCAGCTTGTTTTGTATTTAGGTCTCACAAGCGTATGTTGCAATGGGAAAGGTGTAATCTCTTAAAATTCTTATATTTGAAGGAATATCTGTCCCACGTCAAAATTTGTTCAGTTGTCTTAGTTTTTAAAGAGCAATAGATACTTGTCATTTAATTGCTTTCATTGTGTGACCAATAATGTACCACTATAAGCATACAACTTTCAAAAGACTCCTTTGTTACTTTTTCTCAGCATGCAGTGTCATTAGCATTTGATGTGGCTTGTCGGGTAATTTATGTAAATGTGGAAACGGGTGTAGCCAACAAGAATAACATTTTGGTAACTTTATGTTAGGGTTTCTGTAGAAGAATTTACATGGCTGATGTTTACCTCGAACAGAAAAAAAAATTATTGCCAAGCTTATACTCCGCATCTGCTTTTTATTCCCGAATAGATCTAGGCTATATGTAAGCCCATGGCAGATGCGGAAAGTCGCTTAAGACGATTAATCATCCCATGACACTTATTCAGTTAACAACGAACTCGCGCCAAGACGGCCTATCCTTGGTTATCTCTTTCAGCTGCTTTCATGTCTCCCTATATTATTTATCGCTGTCTATGTGTTCTTAGTGTTGTTTTAAGTATCATTCAACATCTTTGGTTCTGTGAATTATAGACAAGAAGCTAGGCTTCAGTTTATTATATAAACGAGATAACTCTTTTTAAGGGAAATTAATGTTTGTATTCTTAGAAGCACTTACATAAGTTTTCATAAGAACCAGAAAGAAAGAAAGAAAGAAAGAAAGAAAGAAAGAAAGAAAGAAAGAAAGAAAGAAAGCACTTCAGCAAAGATTATAAAGGGCACATAATGTAGTGGATTTTTCGATATTTATATTTGTTTGAATTACGTCCCTTATACTGCAATTTTTGTACATTGACAATTCGGTAAGCGTTACAACAGGGGAGCAGGCGCTTAATACATCTGGAGTTCTCTGTGCTAGAAGTATTTTAATAATATATACATCTACTTACTTTTCCTTCTCCTGCCTTGTAATCTTCCCAGCCCCATCCCCAATGTAGCGTAGCTCCTCAACCCAATCATATGCATGCCATTTTTGAATCACAATGTATCAAACTGTCGTATGTCAAGCCAATAGAAGCTGTCCAGGAGTTCCAGTCTGTTCGTTAAACTGGTTCTATGTATAATGCAAGAATGATTGTTCTAACTGTCAAAGACAGTTTTTCTAGCTTTACCAGAGAGAGTAAATTGGGATACCTGGCAATCACCTTCAACAGTAGCCTGTCATTCAGGGATCATGTGGAAGCAGCTGCTATGAAATCTAAGAAGGGACTCGATGCTCTAAAGATCATGACAGCAATGGACATAGAGTAAACAATGTTGTCAATACTATATCGACATCTAATTCTCACAGTAATTGAGTATGGACTGGGACTGCTCACAGAGTCAAAGAATCAGCTGGTGAAACTAGAGCGCATACAGATTGACGATATAAGGGCGATACTGGGATGTACAAGGGACACGCTGGTAGAGTGTATACTAGCCTTACCCACGATTACAGACAGGCTCAATGTGCTGCGGACTAAATCATGTCTCTGAGTGACATAAAGGCCTGGACTGACTTGGTGCTACCATGATGATACCATGAGCACTACGCAAGTTATTTATATTATGACCACCACCGTTATCCGTGTTTTATTTTCTATTGATCTCATTATATGCTCACTGAATAATGATAACTCGAGGTCTTTATGACCGTGGGGTTTATTTCACCTGCGCTTAAACTTCCGGTACGCTGATCGTGGGGTAACGGGTTTATCCCCTAAACCGGTCAGTTGGACTTAATGTTGGCTTCTGGTACACAAAGCAATAGCAAACTACTGGACGTAAACTTTCCTAGAAAATCAACATTGAAATGGGTTTTATCGCAACGTCCTGCAAGGGACAAGCAATATTTTAATAATGAAAACTATGAGGGGAAATAAAAGAGTTCTTGCATGTTTCATAGAACCAGTTTTAACAATCGGTTGCGCGACCTGGACAATTAGTAAACAGACGAAAAAAATCCATTGAAGCCTTGGAGATGTGGTTTTATAGAAGAATGCTGAAATTTAATTGGACAGCCAAAACGAGCAATCTGGACGTTTTAAGGGAAGCTGAGTCGCAAAGACAACTTATGGCGAACATAAGAAAGAAGTAGTCATCACTTTTTTTTTGTTTTTTGGCCACGTTAGGAGAAGACAAAATCTGGAGCGTGCCGTGACAACTGGAAGGATTTGCGAAAAGAGTGATAGAGGAAGACAGTGTGAGAGGATGTTTGACAGTCTTGTGTCATGGTACGGAAGGGAGTCAACACACGAAATGATTCATGTTGTCGGAGATCGCAATTTGTGGAGACCCATGATCGCTCACGCCATCAGCACAGGCACTGAATGATTGAATGATGATGATGATGATGATGATGATGATGATGATGATGATGATGATGATGATGATGATGATTAGAAATAATTGGCAGTAAACGGGACAGAAGACTGTAGACAGGTATGATGACCAGCGCCGCGAGCCAGGAACTTCACGATAAAATGAAAACACAACAATGTATTCCCTTGGTGAATGTAAACACACAAGCCACAAACAATACGTTGCACGATTTATTGTCGGACACATTTCGCTGTATCTTATTGATTGATTTCAGACTCTTCTTCTTCTTCTTCTTCTTCTTCTTCTTCTTCTTCTTCTTCTTCTTCTTCTTCTTCTTCTTCTTCTTCTTCTTCTTCTTCTTCTTCGTCTTCTTCTTCGTCTTCTTCTGCGTTCGTCCGGGATGTTGTTTTAGACGTAATTGAGTTGTGCTCAAGACTCTTCTTCTTCTTCTTCTTCTTCTTCTTCTTCTTCTTCTTCTTCTTCTTCTTCTTCTTCTTCTTCTTCTTCTTCTTCTTCTTCTTCGTCTTCTTCTTCTTCTTCTTCTTCTTCTTCTTCTTCTTCTTCTTCTGCGTTCGTCCGGGATGTTGTTTTAGACGTAATTGAGTTGTGCCTGTTTACAGCAGAGCTGCGATATTTGCACCTTACGGCTGCCACATCCAACTTCTTCAGGCATATGTTAGCCGGGTTACCTGCCCGGGTAGACACCTCATCTTATAACGGACTCCGCGGCGAAGAAGTTACGGACGCAGTTCGTAATCCCGCATACCCGCATTAGAAACACAGCTGTGGGCGATTTGGCAGCAGACCGTCTTGCGTTGGATTTTTAAGAAAATGGCATGGATACCGGTCGATCAGAAAGCAATGGCAAACTACTGAACGTAAACGTGTCAGGCCATAACAACAGCAAACAAATGCTGGTGTTGACTGCGACGTACTGTAAAGGATATGCAAATAACTTTAACACCGTTACGAAATCCTGACCATTGTCTTGTCGTGATTGTAACAATTGTCTGTAGTGTGCATTTTAGTTGCGGTCAACCTAAGAGCCTAAGTCGATTTTTAAAAAGTCTCCTCGATTGTCACACGCACATAAACTCGTCGGGACGGCAGGCAACCACTCAGCTACCTTGATTCCCATAGCTAAAATAGGTTAGTACACAATTACGTACATTTTTTTAATAAACAGAAAAACAAGAAAGATAAAGGAAAGATAAACATTTAGATCTCTTTCAATACATTACGTTTACTTAAAAATCTTTTTATAGAAAATAAAAGTCTTCCATAAACAATTGGGTAGAGGGTTTGGTTGGAAAGTGACATGTAATTTATTTGGACCGCAACCGTTGAATAGTGCCCGCTTGTACCATGATGACTTTCTATTGAAGTTAACGGCTAGGATTGCTTTCTATTGATGTTAACGACAACTGACAGTATCAAACAGATCTACTGCAGACGGCATGATTATCACGATTGCCCAGGAGGATTCGCATATATCTTCAAATTAAGGATATAATGAAATCATGAGTTGAAAGAATATTTTAGGGATAGAATAAAGTGAGATACTGAATGTTAAATCTAGTAATAGTTAATTCACCGTTAAATGATGCGGCGGATGAAGAAAAGGATGTGGATAAAGAGAAACCATTAGAACGTCACAGAAAGCGACCTCATGGCGGGTATAGAAACGGTAAGATAAAAACGTGGTTTAGATTTATATTAGAAATCCCACAAATGTCAACAGTTTATTTCCTCGTGTATGATGTGATCATATGAAAATAAAATCATTTTTATAGTCCTGTTAAACATGACATAGTATAATTTTGGTTTGTTGTTGTACTGGTCTAGTCTTGGAAGTGATCAGCAATGATGAAATGTAGCTGTATGAAAGCATGCCGACAAATATTGTCTACCTTTTTTTTAAAAATGAAGACTCAGCCTGATCTTCGTTCCGGTACATGCGAGTGCCCGCTTATGGGTTTCATGTATCGATATTCCCATGGACTCTGCTATTCCTTGTGTCCATCGTTTACGTGGTTGCCATGAGTCAAATTAGTATAGAAACTAGAGAGCAAATAGTATATGGGAAGGAATCCAGAATAAGTTAGTCGAGCGGGAGTTTTATACCTTAATGAAGGGACACACCGTGACGGGTGGCAGAAGCAAGGCAGATAAACCGGGTAAATACCACTAGGAATTAGATTCCCCTTACCTAAGGTTACTGAGTCTGGGTCAGAACACTAAAAAACATCTCGTGCGAGTTGTGATATACGAGCGACCCGAAGATCAGCTGAAGAGTGAAAGTGATTTGAAAAATCACTCAGTGGCTCAGGGTCAGACTGGAAACATTGAACGCTCTACATTGAATGGAAATACGACCATCAACAAATTTCCATGTTAATGATTCAGTTATTTGACAACTTGGTTCAGTGGGAAGTTGTGGTGTTCTGATATTTGAGAGAACCCAGTGAATGTGTGTAGGGAAGTGTTCAAATGCTGACATTTTGTAAGTAGATCTATTGTGTACGATCGTTAACAAAGCTGTTGTTAGCAATATGATGAGGACCATGACGACAGCTGAGAGTAAACTCATGCCACCTCTGACAAGCCACCTCTGACATGCCACCTCTGACATGCCACCTCTGACATGCCACCATAACTTAGGCAACTGGGAGAGTTGCGCATAGAGCAAGGCACGACTGGGTCAGTATGATGGATGAAAAGTGAGGTGTGTTCAAAAAACTTGTTAAAATCGCTGCGACGCAGTCCTTCTTCAGATGTTCTTCAGTGTGTTAAACGTACCATGAGTTGTTAATTGTACGAGCCAGAGTTGAAAGGAAGCACAACACCCCTAAGAACCCCATGGCAATGGTCGGCCTCTTCCACTGCTTCCATCGGTACATCATTGCTTGTTGTGGTATACTGTTAGTTGGTAACCTACTCGCATGGCCAAACCATTTTACTTGCTGTCTTCTAATAAAATCTAGCTCTGCTATAACCCCCACTTTAGTCCTGATTTCTTCATTTCCGATCTTATCTCTTCTTGATACATTGAGTATTCTTCTCAGGAATCTTATTTCTGTTGTGATTTTTCGTTTCTATTTTTCTGTCATTGTCCAGGTTTTGTATTGGTAGCATAGAGTTGGTAGGAAGACCATGTTGTAAAGTGCTGTTTTAGTAACTATTGATACATGTTTGTTCTTTAGTATTGGTGCCATCTGTCCGATGATTTGGTGTGCCTTATTGCATCTATTTTCGATCTCGGCTTCTGATGGAGAAAATACATTAGAATATGGATATATGGAAGGCGGTCGAAACGTTAAATGGTGGTATATATGACAGTATTGATACTCGCTGAATGAATACATCCCAAAGTGTTGATTAATTGATTTAGTGTACTCTCATTTGGATAGAAGACATCGTGTTATTCCAAGAATCACTGCCTTACGGTAAAATAGGTTCTATATAGCATTTCAGAACTCTCTTTCTTACATTCAGTGATAGTTACTTAATGCATAAGATACTTTTTATTTTCTGAAATGCAGCTTTGCTTGCCCTATTTTGTCCTTAATATATATTGTGCATCTTTTATCTGATGTTATAATTGCGCCTAGATATTTAAAATTATCCACTTGGTTAAGAATTTTCACTTCCATTTCCATTTCACATTTTGGTGTCACTTTTTCTTTGATATGACCATTGTTATGGTTTTCTTGATATTAAAGGAGAGTCATTTCGTTGTACTCTCTGTTACTATAATGTTCACCAATATTTGTAGGTCTTTTGCATTTTCCGTCATCAATACTGTGTCATCTGCATAGCAAAGATTGTTGATATTATAACCTCCGTTTAGTATTCCTGGCTTCTCTTTGATGTCTCTCATTACTGCTTCGCTATAGTGAGAGATAACTTCCGGTCACGAACATGGAGGATAGGCAGTGAAACAGTTAAGGCATCTATAGTGTTTATGCTCGTGGCTACAGTTTGCATTCGCATTTTCCTCATGTTGGACTGGTAGTTTATGGTTCCGTCACCCTGCTACTGAGTTGAGTGCGTGGCGCGACGCTGTGAGCTGTGAACTTCGTGTGAAATGCTTTTGAATCTGCCCGAGTTTGTGGAGCGTGAACTGAATGTTCAGAGCGATGGCGGCTGGCTATGTCCCAGAATTGACCGGTTTTTGTGCCTTAAGCAGAAATGCGTGGCTGCTGGTCTTCTGTTTGAGTGCCGCTTCCTTTGACGATGAACTGTGTTTCGTGGAGAACTGTTGTTTTGGCATTGTGTATAGTGAAATGTTTTTTTACATCTGTCCGAGGTGTTGTGGCGTGAACCTCATGCTCGGAAAACATTATGCATATCTGCATGCATGGCGGCTGGTTGTGACCGGGTTTTTTTTTTTTTTTTTTGCCTTGTTTTCTAATGTCTGCCGTTTCCATCGATGATGAACTGTATTTTCGTAGAGGACTTTTGTGTTGGCATTCTGGCAACGGCATTATGCACGGTGAAATGTTATTTTTTACATCTGTTCGAGGTTGTTTTGTTGCGTGAACTACATTTCGGAGAGAAAAAGAATGGCGTGTTTGGCTAGAAAACATCTAGAAACTGAGCAACATCTAAAAATATCAAGACTTTGTAAGCTAACATCTGGTTGGGAAAGTGACAGCCGCTTCCATCAAGGATGAGCTGCATGTTTCACAGAGGACTTTTGTATTGGCATTCTGGCGACGGTATTGTGTATAGTGACAGTTTTTACATCTGTCCGAGGTTGTTTTGTTGCGTGAACTGCATTTCGGAGATAAAATGGCGTGGCTGGCTAGAAAACATCTAGAAACGGAAAACCAATATTTAGAAACATCGGGACTTGGTAGGTGAACATCTGGTTGGGAAAGTGACTGGCAGTTCCATCATGGATGAATGTTGCGTGGAGGACTTTTGTAGTGACATTCTGGTGGCGGCATTATGCAGTGTGCCTGAGCGGGCTGTTGTTGGTCGAGACTCCTGTCTTTTCCACTTTTCACATGGGGCAGTGAGGAACATTTTATGTGATATTCACTGGCACAGGAACAGAGCATAATGGGGACGACCCGTTGCTGGGATGTTGGAACCGCGATTGATCTGAACTGAACTGAAAGAAGAGATCCGGTAACAATAAAAATAATAAAAAGCACACCTGTCGTACTTGTGTATAAAACTCATAACACTTGAGAATTGTGTAACTAGAAAGGCCTTTGTCCCAGTTAACCCCAAGCATTTTTCGGCTGCTTACGTTCAGTAGTTGGCCATTGTTTTCTGAACGACCGGCTCTCATTCTTTGTACGGAAACCAACGAAAGGCGGTCAACTTCCAAATCACCCGTTCTGTGTTTCGAAGAGGAATGTGGGCTTACGAATTGCATTGGTAACCCCTTCGCCACAGAGCGTGCGCAAGAAATACAGGAAGACTCAAAACCACACACGGGGAAAAGAAGAAACAACAGAAATGAATAATATGAGGAGGGCATGAAAGGAACTGCATGGGATAGCTGTGGATATGAGGGGTTGTAGTGGGGTAGTTGAAGGCCTATATCCTAATGAGGGAGAATGGGCGATAGAACAAGAAGAAGAAGAAATGAAATTAAATGCAAGTTAGTTTCCAAGAAAGTAAGAATCCCAGTATCTTTAATTTTTTTTTTTTTTTTTGAACTTACTCTCTTGGCAAGCAAGCTCTCTTCTCATAATGCTACGGAGATTCCCAGAGACATTCATTCATTCATTCATTCATTCATTCATTCATTCATTCATTCATTCATTCATTCATTCATTCATTCATTCATTCATTCATTCATTCATTCATTCATTGAGTAGAACTTTGCAGAACCTCGCTCCCATACAACCTTCCGGAAAAACCTCTCGATCATAAGCGAGATATCCCGCGTCCGATACACCCATCTGGAGATCGTCTGCCACATCCTGCACCCATCTTCTCTTTGGCTTTCCTCTTCCTCTCTTTCCAGGCATATACACTTCCATTATTGCTCTCTAGAAACTTTCATGACGTTTCAAGTGACCAAAATATTTCAACTTTCTTTGTTTTATCGTCTTTAATAGCCAACCTTCTTCAGTATTCAGCTCTTGAAGTATGGACGTAATTGTTCTTTTCGTTATCCGAGATATTCTTAGAAACATGAACATAAAATCACTATATGACGAATATCTTCTTCTTCTGCGTTTATTCGGAGTTTTTTTTTTCCGGACGTGATTGCGTTGTGCCTGTTTACAGCAGAGCTGCGTTCTTGCGCGGTTAGGCCAACACATCCGACTTCTGCGGGCATTTGTTGACCGGGTTAACCTTCCTGGATATGACGAATATGAGACGGTTAAAATTTATACATTTCACATTCTTGGTTCATACATTGGTAAGCCAAGTGAACTAGCTCAAACTTAACCTGCACACTATGTGCTATTGGGTGAAATAGCTCAACCTTAACCTGCACACTAAGTGATATGAGTGAAATAGCTCAACCTTAACCTGCACACTAAGTGATATGGGTGAACTAGTTTAACCTTAACCTGCACACTAGGCGATATGGGTGAAATAGTTTAATCTTAACCTGCACACTAAGTGATATGGGGGAAATAGCTCAACATTAACATGCACACTAAGTGATATGGGTGAAATAGTTTAACCTTAACCTGCACACTAGGCGATATGGGTGAAATAGTTTAATCTTAATCTGCGCACTAAGTGATATGGGGGAAATAGCTCAACCTTAACCTGCACACTAAGTGATATGAGTAAAATAGCTCAACCTTAACCTGCACACTAAGTGATACGAGTGAAATAGCTCAACCTTAACGTGCACACTAAGTGACGTGGGAGAAATAGCTCAACATTAACCTGGACACTAAGTGATATGGGTGAAATTGTTTAACCTTAACATGCACACTAAATTGTATGGGTGAAATTGTTTAACCTTAACCTGCAATCTAAGTGATATAAGTGAAACAGGTCAACTTAACTTGCACAATAAGTGATATGGGTGAAATAGTTTAACCTTAACATGCACACTAAGTGATGTTGGTGAAATAGTTTAAATTTAACATGCATACTAAGTGATATAGGTGAAATAGTTTAATCTTAACCTGCACACTAAGTGATATGGGTGAAATAGTTAAACCTTAACCTGCACACTAAGTGATGTGAGTTAAATAGCTCAACCTTAACCTGCACACTAAGTGATATGGCTGAAATAGCTCAACCTTAACCTGCACAATAAGTGATATGGGTGAAATAGTTGAACCTTAACATGCACACTAAGTGATGTTGGTGAAATAGTTTAAACTTAACCTGCACACTACGTGATATGGGTGAAATAGCTCAACCTTAACCTGCACACTAAGTGATATGAGTGAAATAGCTCAACCTTAACCTGCACACTAAGTGATATGGGTGAAATGGCTGAACCTTAACATGCACACTAAATTGTATGGGTGAAATTGTTTAACCTTAACCTGCAATCTAAGTGATATAAGTGAAACAGGTCAACTTAACTTGCACAATAAGTGATATGGGTGAAATAGCTGAACCTTAACATGCACACTAAGTGATGTTGGTGAAATACTTTAAACTTAACATGCATACTAAGTGATATAGGTGAAATAGTTTAATCTTAACCTGAACACTAAGTGATATTGGTGAAATAGTTAAACCTTAACCTACACACTAAGTGATGTGAGTGAAATAGCTCAACCTTAACCTGCACACTAAGTGATATGGGTGAAATAGCTCAACCTTAACCTGCACACTAAGTGATATGAATGAAATAGCTAAACCTTAACCTGCAGACTAAGTAATATGGGTGAAATAGTTTAACCTTAACCTGCACACTAAGTGATATGGACCAAATTGTTTAATCTTAACATGCACACTAAATTATATGGGTGAAATTGTTTAACCTTAACCTGCACTCTAAGTGATATGAGTGAAACCGCTCAACCTTAACTTGCACACTAAGTGATATGGGTGAAATAGTTTAACCTTAACATGCATACTAAGTGATGTTGGTGAAATAGTTTAACCTTAACATGCATACTAAGTGATGATAGGTGAAATAGTTTAACCTTAACCTGCACACTAAGTGATATGGCTGAAATAGCCCAACCTGCAGAGGTGTTTCCAAAGCACCAGGGCCAGGTTCTATACTGGCCAAGACCTACTAACACGTCCCAGTCGTGCGTCCTGGGCAACTGGTCCCTTCGGGGTCCTGGCTAACGTAGTAGGATCGCTGATTCTTCCGAAGTCAGTGAGTATCTGCCTGCACGGCGAGGAGCCACCAGTCTGCAAACCAATAAGCCAGACATGGGACAACGGATACTCACGCAAACCTCAGTCCGGTATGACATCACAGTGATGTTGGACAACAGGATGTCTTTATCCGACATACAGGACTTCACGCTAAAGTTCATACCCAGCGAACGCAAGCAAGCAAATAGCCCAACTTTAACCTGCACACATAGTACTACTGGGTGAAATAGCTTAACCTTATACTGCATACTAAGTGCTAATTGGTAAATTGGTTGAACTTTAACTTGCACACTAAATGCAGTCTGGTGAAATAACTCAACCTTAATCTGCGCACTAAGTGACTGATGCGGTTTGGGTAAACGGCCTTTAAGCCTTAGGCCTTAAAAACCTCACTGCAATGGTATTTATTATCATAAATGTAGCATACCGATTGTCATGGGCGGGAACGGTTCGCTATCTCACGCCATCACCAACCAGGTCTGAATCAGGTCTGATTTCTTGCGCAATTACCGTATATAATTCATAATCCTTATACCATAATTCTTATACCAGATAATCAAAGCATCCAGCTATGGTATATATCTTTTAGGTCTTCCTCTTGCTCGTTTCCTGTTAAGTTAGTCAGTTGTCACAAAGCTTTGAAGTTTATTTTAAGTGGTAGAAATGTCGTAACAATAGATAGATAGATAGTCGGCCAATTGATACGTTCAATCTTTTGTCCCGCGCTAAGATTAAATCCTCAGTTTTCTGTACAAAAGAAAAGGAAAACTTAATTTTTGAGTGAAAAGCGTCCTTGGTGAACATATCAGGACACGCACATTTTGACCAGTTAAATTAACACATTTAAGCACGGCGGCAGTTTAAAGAGTGTATAGGCAACAGAAAGGGAGATACTCCAGCGCATTAATTTAGTAAAAATGCTATCATCCGCTGACAGGAGTTAGTTCCCCCAGTTTAACAGAGCTACCGTTCTAGGCCAAAGATTCAATTTTCCCACGTCAGGTCGGATGCCAGGAAGGCGGGAAAAAGCCATCACAGAATGTCGTTTTCAGAAATGGCTGGAGACATCGTGTCTGCGAATCCATCATACATAGGTGATTGCATGTAGCCAGTTGATGGCTACTGTCTAGGGCTGTGTCCCTCGGAAAGTTCAATAAATTCCCACACCCCTGCGCGATATCGCCTGTCCCACTTGCGTGATTGGTCAGTCCTGCTGTAATAGGATTGATAATAATATGGATTGGTTTTTGCACTCACTTTTTCCGGCCTAGTTTAATTTGATTGTCAGTCATTCTATGGATTCTATGTCCATTTCCTCTAAACGGCTATTTATTTTTTTTTTCCCAACCTCTGCGCCAGCATTCTGTTCTAGTGCGGTGTCCCCAATGATTAAGCCTGGTCCTGTTTGCTTTAGAGAGCCGCTGTGGCGTAGCGAATAAGCACTCTTGATGGTTGGCATGAGTTCGGATACCCATGGAAGCGACTTTTTTTTTAGAACATTAACCTGGGTACCGGGGTCGACCCAGCCTAAAATAGGTACCAGGACATGTCGTCGCAAGTAAAGACAGTGGGTGTGATATTGACAAGTTCACCAGCCATCGAGGACAAATTTGTCTATAAAATATGGGACTAGCGCCATACACAGACACCCCAGGACATGTTAAAGGATAATTTACTTCTATTTATTTTTTGAATACTGTTGTACCCTTCTGGCTTATAATGTATTTGCATCAATATAAACATATCACGAACAATTCAGGTTAAGAACAACAACTTCGAAAATTGTATGTCTCGGGTAACGAACAGTGCCTCGGGTTAAGAACGAAGGCGAGCGATCGAGAGAGAGAGAGAGAGAGAGAGAGAGAGAGAGAGAGAGAGAGAGAGAGAGAGAGACAGAGACAGAGAGAGAGAGAGAGAGAGAGAGAGAGAGAGAGAGAGCAACGTATAACGTTTGAGACAAATGATAGCGTACAGTACAAACAGTACTACAGATTAGTTTGTGGATCTTCAGAATGAACAGCTAAAGACATTAAAGGAGCGGCAGTCATCCGATGATGAGGATTCAATGACCGTTTCAACTGCCAGGATTACAGAAATGTGCAGCAAGTCTGCATGCTTCGAAGACTTCATTGTGAACAAACTTGTTGCTAACAAGCCCTATGCCCCTATATGTGATGAATGATAACACGAAGGCCCACTTCAGAAAGATTCTCCAGCAAAGGAAGCGACAAATTTCCCTTGATAGTTTCTTGGTGCAGAAAGATTCCCAGTCGCCTGCCAAGAAACAGCGACAAGAAACTCCTAAAACTAGTGATTCAGAATAACAAAGAAAGTGACACATTTCTGATGATTGATTTCTTGATAATAAAGATAGACTAAATCTCTTTTTATTTTACATTTATTTCATTTGGTTGTTTTCGTTCTCTTTATTTAATAGGTGAAGTACACGTACTATTTGCTTTACGTCAGGTAAACGACCGGATGTTAATAAAAAAAGAACGATTCTTTCATCTTGAAACGGATTGTCTTTATTTCATTGATTTCAATGTTTCGGGATACGAACGTTTCGGGTTACGAACCGAGTTCTGGAACGAATTAAGTTCGTAACCCGAGGTACCACTCTGTGTGTGTGTGTGTGTGTGTGTGTGTGTGTGTGTGTGTGTGTGTGTGTGTGTGTGGTGTGTGTGTGTGTGTGTGGTATGTGTGTGTATATAACACACACACACACACACACACACACACACAAAACAGAACTCATAAAGGTTCATTAAATCCTACCTAGGGGAAGTAAATTTCTTGAAATTTGGTGAAGGTAAACTTCAGTCTGTGTACAGTCATTTCCAAAAGTGTCAGTTGCCTCGGTTGCTTTGCATAAAAGTTATCTTCTTTCCAAAATATGCTCAAATGGCCTCCGCAGCGTTGGATGCACACTTGCATACGTTGCTCTAAATTGTCAATTACTCGACCGCATTCCTCTGTGGGGATTTCCCTGAACTTTGCTGTGACTACTGTTCACCAATCGTTTGAGGGTTGTTCTGGTACACATTATCCTTGAGATACCCCCATAGATAAGAATCTAGGGGGTTAAAGTCAAGTGAATGTGGTGCCCACTCCAAGTCACACTTCATGCTGATCAGTCTCCTCTGAAATCGTTCTCTCGGCCAAGATAGAGAGTCATTTGATGTGTGTGGGGTGGCCCTGTCTTGCTGGAACCACTGTTGATCTCGATCCAACCCTCTGCGTCATCCCAATGATGCCCAAAACATTCTCTCTCAATTATTAAAAGATTTGTTGCTTCCGTTTGTGTGGGGGTGGGGGGGTGGTCTCACCCTTGGTATATATATATATATATATATATATATATATATATATATATATATATATATATATATATATATATATATATATATATATATGGCGATGTAAAACACCACAAGTCTTGTAAATATACATTACAATAAGCATCAATTTACGGTTATATAAAATTTCACAGGCTATGCAAATATACACTATGAGCATAATTATCATCACAAATGTACGGCCAAGTACAACATCAAAGTTTTTGTAACTATACAGTATAGTATATACACAGGCTGTATATATACGGCGATGTAAAACACCACAGGTCTTGTAAATATACATTACAATAAGCATCAATTTACGATTATATAAAATTTCACAGGTCATGTAACTATACACTATGAGCATAATTATCATCACAAATATACGGCCAAGTACAACATCGCAATTTTTGTAACTATACAGTATAGTAATCATCAGTATACAGTTATGTAACACAATACAGGCCATGTAAATATACAATGTTATCATCATCATTATCATCACAAATATAGCCATGTAGCCCAACACAGGTCTATCAGACACCAGCATCATCATCATGTGCTTAAAAGCTGGAATAAACGTTCTCAGATCAGAAGTATCCAACATAAGGAATAAAATGGCTGAGAAGCAAGTGGAGAAGGGCGAACCACAAGAAGACAAGGAAAGGAGTGAAAACAAGGAATTAAAACAAGCAATTGAGGACATGCATAAAAATCTGGCAACCATAAGAAAGGAACTGGAAGCGGAGAGATTTCACACAAGAGGAATGGCTAAGGAACTGGAGACCACCAAAACAGAATTGAAAAAACAGAAAGAAGAAAACAACACAATCAAAAACAAGTTAAAAGAACTGGCCCAGAAGATGGACACAACTAAACGAGAACTAACTGACAATACAACAGACATAGATAACATGAAAGAGATACTAATAAAACACATCGAGATAATAAAAACAGCAATACCTGAAATCAAGGAGTGGAGGAGAGAGATGAAGGGAGACATAGATTTGATCAGAGAATCCATAGACTTACGACCGAGCAAAGACCAGATGACTGACATACTCCGGAATATATGCAAAAGAGCGACAGACGGCCGGATATCAATGGAGGAACTCCCCGAAATACTGGCAGAAACGATGAACGAGACAAGCGAGGAGGACAGTGATGACGAATGACCAAGGACGGACCCTTAGGCAACGGAGAAGAGATGCAAAGGGCCATACGCCAGGATGGGAATAGAAAAAGATACCAAATACTCCATAAAGGAAGAACAACTTCTACCCAAATAAAATAAACAAATAAATATGCCACATAAGAGATCTGATAAATAATTACCACAAACGAGTTAAATATATAAACAAATAAATAATCAACCCAGGCAGATAAATAAAGGAATAAAGCTGCGGATAAAATAGAAAACCACAGATAATAGATGCTCATAAACAAAAACAAATACGATGAGAATCAGGAAGGCAGCGAATATCTAGGTAGGACATCAACAGACCACCATGTGTGGGAATAGAAAAAGATACCAAACACTCTATAAAGGAAGAACATACAAATATATATACTACCAAATTAAACTTTTACCAACTAGACAGCTAGACACATAACATCTACCCAAATAAAACAAAACAATTAAAGTAAATAAATAAATATGCCACCTAATAGATCTGATAAATAATTATCACAAACGAGTTAAATATATAAACAAATAATCAACCCAGGCAGATAAATAAAGGAATAAAGTCGCGGATAAAATAGAAAACCACAGATAATAGATGCTCATAAACAACAACAAAGACGATGGGAATCAGGAAAGCAGCGAAAATCTAGGTAGGAAATAGGCAGACCACCATGAATGTCTGCACCCGATGAATGTCACAACTAGGCAGGAAATAGGCAGACCACCATGAATGTCTGCACCCGATGAATGTCACAACTAGGTAGGAAATAGGCAGACCACCATGAATGTCTGCACCCGATGAATGTCACAACTAGGCAGGAAATCAGCAGACCACCATGAATGTCTGCACCCAATGAATGTCACAACTAGGCAGGAAATCAGCAGACCACCATGAATGTCTGCACCCGATGAATGTCACAACTAGGTAGGAAATAGGCAGACCACCATGAATGTCTGCACCCGATGAATGTCACAACTAGGCAGGAAATCAGCAGACCACCATGAATGTCTGCACCCGATGAATGTCACAACTAGGCAGGAAATCAGCAGACCACCATGAATGTCTGCACCCGATGAATGTCACAACTAGGCAGGAAATCAGCAGACCACCATGAATGTCTGCACACGATGAATGTCACAACTAGGCAGGAAATCAGCAGACCACCATGAATGTCTGCACCCGATGAATGTCACAACTAGGCAGGAAATCAGCAGACCACCATGAATGTCTGCACCCGATGAATGTCACAACTAGGCAGGAAATAGGCAGACCACCATGAATGTCTGCACCCGATGAATGTCACAACTAGGCAGGAAATCAGCAGACCACCATGAATGTCTGCACCCGATGAATGTCACAACTAGGCAGGAAATCAGCAGACCACCATGAATGTCTGCACCCGATGAATGTCACAACTAGGCAGGAAATCAGCAGACCACCATGAATGTCTGCACCCGATGAATGTCACAACTAGGCAGGAAATCAGCAGACCACCATGAATGTCTGCACCCGATGAATGTCACAACTAGGCAGGAAATCAGCAGACCACCATGAATGTCTGCACCCGATGAATGTCACAACTAGGCAGGAAATCAGCAGACCACCATGAATGTCTGCACCCGATGAATGTCACAACTAGGCAGGAAATCAGCAGACCACCATGAATGTCTGCACCCGATGAATGTCACAACTAGGCAGGAAATCAGCAGACCACCATGAATGTCTGCACCCGATGAATGTCACAACTAGGCAGGAAATCAGCAGACCACCATGAATGTCTGCACCCGATGAATGTCACAACTAGGCAGGAAATCAGCAGACCACCATGAATGTCTGCACCCGATGAATGTCACAACTAGGCAGGAAATCAGCAGACCACCATGAATGTCTGCACCCGATGAATGTCACAACTAGGCAGGAAATCAGCAGACCACCATGAATGTCTGCACCCGATGAATGTCACAACTAGGCAGGACATCAACAGACCACCATGAATGTCTGCACCCGATGAATGTCACAACTAGGCAGGAAATCAGCAGACCACCATGAATGTCTGCACCCGATGAATGTCACAACTAGGCAGGACATCAACAGACCACCATGAATGTCTGCACCCGATGAATGTCACAACTAGGCAGGAAATCAGCAGACCACCATGAATGTCTGCACCCGATGAATGTCACAACTAGGCAGGAAATCAGCAGACCACCATGAATGTCTGCACCCGATGAATGTCACAACTAGGCAGGAAATCAGCAGACCACCATGAATGTCTGCACCCGATGAATGTCACAACTAGGCAGGAAATCAGCAGACCACCATGAATGTCTGCACCCGATGAATGTCACAACTAGGCAGGAAATCAGCAGACCACCATGAATGTCTGCACCCGATGAATGTCACAACTAGGCAGGAAATCAGCAGACCACCATGAATGTCTGCACCCGATGAATGTCACAACTAGGCAGGAAATCAGCAGACCACCATGAATGTCTGCACCCGATGAATGTCACAACTAGGCAGGAAATCAGCAGACCACCATGAATGTCTGCACCCGATGAATGTCACAACTAGGCAGGAAATCAGCAGACCACCATGAATGTCTGCACCCGATGAATGTCACAACTAGGCAGGAAATCAGCAGACCACCATGAATGTCTGCACCCGATGAATGTCACAACTAGGCAGGAAATCAGCAGACCACCATGAATGTCTGCACCCGATGAATGTCACAACTAGGCAGGAAATCAGCAGACCACCATGAATGTCTGCACCCGATGAATGTCACAACTAGGCAGGAAATCAGCAGACCACCATGAATGTCTGCACCCGATGAATGTCACAACTAGGCAGGAAATCAGCAGACCACCATGAATGTCTGCACCCGATGAATGTCACAACTAGGCAGGAAATCAGCAGACCACCATGAATGTCTGCACCCGATGAATGTCACAACTAGGCAGGAAATCAGCAGACCACCATGAATGTCTGCACCCGATGAATGTCACAACTAGGCAGGAAATCAGCAGACCACCATGAATGTCTGCACCCGATGAATGTCACAACTAGGCAGGAAATCAGCAGACCACCATGAATGTCTGCACCCGATGAATGTCACAACTAGGCAGGAAATCAGCAGACCACCATGAATGTCTGCACCCGATGAATGTCACAACTAGGCAGGAAATCAGCAGACCACCATGAATGTCTGCACCCGATGAATGTCACAACTAGGCAGGAAATCAGCAGACCACCATGAATGTCTGCACCCGATGAATGTCACAACTAGGCAGGAAATCAGCAGACCACCATGAATGTCTGCACCCGATGAATGTCACAACTAGGCAGGAAATCAGCAGACCACCATGAATGTCTGCACCCGATGAATGTCACAACTAGGCAGGAAATCAGCAGACCACCATGAATGTCTGCACCCGATGAATGTCACAACTAGGCAGGAAATCAGCAGACCACCATGAATGTCTGCACCCGATGAATGTCACAACTAGGCAGGAAATAGGCAGACCACCATGAATGTCTGCACCCGATGAATGTCACAACTAGGCAGGAAATCAGCAGACCACCATGAATGTCTGCACCCGATGAATGTCACAACTAGGCAGGAAATCAGCAGACCACCATGAATGTCTGCACCCGATGAATGTCACAACTAGGCAGGAAATCAGCAGACCACCATGAATGTCTGCACCCGATGAATGTCACAACTAGGCAGGAAATCAGCAGACCACCATGAATGTCTGCACCCGATGAATGTCACAACTAGGCAGGAAATCAGCAGACCACCATGAATGTCTGCACCCGATGAATGTCACAACTAGGCAGGAAATCAGCAGACCACCATGAATGTCTGCACCCGATGAATGTCACAACTAGGCAGGAAATCAGCAGACCACCATGAATGTCTGCACCCGATGAATGTCACAACTAGGCAGGAAATCAGCAGACCACCATGAATGTCTGCACCCGATGAATGTCACAACTAGGCAGGAAATCAGCAGACCACCATGAATGTCTGCACCCGATCAATGTCACAACTAGGCAGGAAATCAGCAGACCACCATGAATGTCTGCACCCGATGAATGTCACAACTAGGCAGGAAATCAGCAGACCACCATGAATGTCTGCACCCGATGAATGTCACAACTAGGCAGGAAATCAGCAGACCACCATGAATGTCTGCACCCGATGAATGTCACAACTAGGCAGGAAATCGGCAGACCACCATGAATGTCTGCACCCGATGAATGTCACAACTAGGCAGGAAATAGGCAGACCACCATGAATGTCTGCACCCGATGAATGTCACAACTAGGCAGGAAATAGGCAGACCACCATGAATGTCTGCACCCGATGAATGTCACAACTAGGCAGGAAATCAGCAGACCACCATGAATGTCTGCACCCGATCAATGTCACAACTAGGCAGGAAATCAGCAGACCACCAAGAATGTCTGCACCCGATGAATGTCACAACTAGGCAGGAAATCAGCAGACCACCATGAATGTCTGCACTCGATGAATGTCACAACTAGGCAGGAAATAGGCAGACCACCATGAATGTCTGCACTCGATGAATGTCACAACTAGGCAGGAAATAGGCAGACCACCATGAATGTCTGCACTCGATGAATGTCACAACTAGGCAGGAAATAGGCAGACCACCATGAATGTCTGCACTCGATGAATGTCACAACTAGGCAGGAAATCAGCAGACCACCATGAATGTCTGCACTCGATGAATGTCACAACTAGGCAGGAAATAGGCAGACCACCATGAATGTCTGCACTCGATGAATGTCACAACTAGGCAGGAAATAGGCAGACCACCATGAATGTCTGCACTCGATGAATGTCACAACTAGGCAGGAAATCAGCAGACCACCATGAATGTCTGCACTCGATGAATGTCACAACTAGGCAGGAAATAGGCAGACCACCATGAATGTCTGCACTCGATGAATGTCACAACTAGGCAGGAAATAGGCAGACCACCATGAATGTCTGCACTCGATGAATGTCACAACTAGGCAGGAAATAGGCAGACCACCATGAATGTCTGCACTCGATGAATGTCACAACTAGGTAGGAAATAGGCAGACCACCATGAATGTCTGCACCCGATGAATGTCACAACTAGGCAGGAAATAGGCAGACCACCATGAATGTCTGCACCCGATGAATGTCAGTTTGTACCTTTATTGTCCATGTTTTATGTACCTAAATTCCTTTTTTTTCGGACATCCACTTTTTGTCCATTGTGGTGGATGTCCTGGTTGCCCTGAGAGGGGCGGTTGGCTGCGGGGTGACCTGGATGGGATGTGTGCGGTTTGGCTCCTACCCGGAGGAGCCGGAAGGAGGGAGACGAAATGAGCGACCCCTCTTGGCAAGTACACCATCAGGGACGGGGATAGAGAGACCAGGACAATGACCAGCACCGGTATGCTAGGTCTACACGTGAGATGATTAACGGGAACAGGTTGACAACAGCAGGGACAACCGAACCAGGGACAGGATTTATAAAACACCCCCATAATAAAAAATAAAAAATAAAAAAAATAAAAAAATGGACTTGCCGGACAACCAGACCGCCCACTCAACGTCACAGACATTGTCTGCGCACAATATAAGTCAGATTTTACTGGCACATAGATAGGGTGATGAGCGGACATTGTCTGCGCACAATGTAAGTCAGATTTTACTGGCACATAAATAAAGTAATAGTATACGCACCATGAACCACCGCTATTATAACCGATGCCGCACGGGCTGGTTGAAACAAGGTGGAAAGTTTTTTTTTTTTTTTTCAAAAATTGGAGTTGAAGTTGGAGTCCATGTCTTTCCACAGATCTCTGTCCTTGGTCCTCTGGATTAGCTTTGCTGATGATATTCTTCCATACCACCGTCTTAGTCCATCCATCATCATGTCTTCTATTCTGCCTCTGGCTTTTCTCCAACCAGTCTTTCAATTTGTCACGATGTTCTCTAACGCCCCTCTTCTCATCACATAGCCAAAGAATGCTGTTTGTCTTTTTCTGATATGTGCATATAATGTTCTAGTTTTATTGGCCTCTTCCAGGCAATCGTCATTAGTTGCTCTGGTAGTCCAAGGTATCCGCATCATTCACCTCAGGAATCACATCTCTGTTGCTTCCAAGCTATTCCTAATTTGTTCACTAATGGTCCATGATTCTCTATTATACAGAACAACCTTCAAATATACGGTATAATAATCACTAACACATGATTATAAAACATATTGCTTGATGTGTAAACATACACTATGCTCATCATCATTATGATCTCCACAGGCCTTGTAAATATACTGTATCACTGTTACCATTTGACAATACGCATAAACTAACTACTGACTACATTTTACAGGACTAATCTGAATGATCTCTACACCGTGGACAACTAACGTGAATTTAACAGATGCCTTGCAAAATGCTAAGTAAAAACCACATTATGGTATCCTGTAGGACTTGCAATGAACTGTGTTGTGTACTAATACAGTTGATGTCGATATATGAGAAATTAAATAATAAAAGGACATTTCAATTGCAGGGAGCTTCTCGGGTTATTGAAATAGCATTAGAAATAATAGAATAATTCATGGCAGGTATTGATGGGCACTCATGGCAGAAGAGGAAAAAATAAGAGATAAAAGGACACATTAGACAGTATAAAAAGGGGAATCTACAGTGACCATGCCGAGATTGTAACCTGTAACCCCCACCTTCTGGTTGAAATAACACGTTAGTGTATTCACTACAGCTTTCGATGTGGGTATTGTCTACTCCGTTCCCTCTACTTCTATGAATGCGAATAAATACCTGTAAATGTATTTCTCATGTTTTCCTAAGATATGTTTCGGTATGTTAGAAGCGACAAGAAAATCACGCCACGGTATTGAAATTCCCGAAAGCTGATAGACTTTTCTCTGTTAAGTGGCAATACATTGACCCCAACAACACCATTCTTAAATACACAGTAGCCCCATCCTTGTAAACAGCGTGGAAGTCGCTGTCAAACAATCCATCCATCGCGTGTGTAACAAGCCTTTTTGTTTGTTCAATGTATCTCTTTCTGCCTTAATAGCTTTTCCACATTGAGCACCCAGCACAGAGGCATACGTCGTTACACCATCAATATTTTCAATAACCACCTGGTCCAGACGAGGTACATGTTTTCCCACAGAAGCGCATCTCCTCTGTTGGCCACAATCCAACATGAGAATATGGCTAGTGGCCCCAGAAGGACTTTGTAGTTTTAGATACAAGAAAAATAAAACGCGGTCTCATTGTCCAATTTGTTTGTAAGGATGTAAAATATAGATACTTATCCTTCTAGTACACGCGAGCTCTGTTTGAATAGAAAATAGTAGGATATGTAAAATCAAGGCTAACTATCCCATGCTAGCCTAGTTGTATATACAACATAGCTAATTATCTGTTTCCAGTTACCCCCTCTGTTGATGGGCGTTTTAACAAATAAGAAACCCGATCCATACTTCTTAACGGGGTGTCAGTCAAGCTGATGCGAACACCAACTGAACTAAGAAACAAATACGGTTCTGAGCGACGGATGCTGGGATTTGGAACCGCTGTACCGTAAAACCTACACTGTCTGCGCTTTCGGATTACATAGGAAAAGTATTCAGAGAATAATATTAGGCTTGGTCGGTTAGAAGCACCACTGAAATTATGTCGATCTGTTCTGTTTGTTTGGATATAATCTATGCACAGCATGTGATGCGCAATATTTCATCATTAAAGAAAAGATTTCCACAACAACAAAATGTTGTTTTGATTCATTCTATACCTTATACAGGGTGTATTTTTAATGACTGTACAGTGTTTGAAAATATTGCCGGTCCAAGTTTTGTAATTACCTATTATATTGCATGAACTTTACAGAGGGTGAATACAAAACTTGGACCGGCCATATTTTCAAACACTGCACAATCATTAAATATACACCCTATAATTCCCACCCTCTCCCCTAGCATTGGGTTGGAGCTGAGATCAGCATGACCGAATTAATAAGAGCGCTCGTTCTTAAAAATCCGATGTGCTGAGGCCGACGTAGCGGATTCAACTCCTACATCGGTCAATTGGACTAAAATATAGAATTTTTGTCCTTGACGTGGAGACGTAAATTACAAGTATATCTGAAGTCGTATTGGGTTCGCCTGATGGCGAGGGACATTGGTAACAGGGAAAGCTAATCCACACGCAAAAATCAGTCTAGTGCACTAGAAGCAGTAGAACGTTTATGGACTACATTTGAGTTCAAAGCGAGCCGACAAAGAAAAACAAACTTGGAATCAACGCATCTTGCTAATTGCTGCTTAGGTTCACGTCTGTAAATTGGGCTTGCTGCCTTTCACGAAACGTGCTTGATAGAGAGAAATATAAAATAGTATGTGAGCTTGTTTGGACATTGGCGACTTCCCTAGAAAGAGCGGCTCCAGCTGAGTAGAGTTGAATTGAATCAAGGACCAACATCACTGCACTCGAGATATTCCCATAAGTGTTCAGTCCTTATCTTCAACAGTCAGCGAAGAGTTCCAATAGTAGTGGGGCCCGTTGCAATCTGATTCTATTTCCGCCTTGCTTCAATTCTGTGTGACAACTGTCGACCAGATCCTCTGGCCACCCCCTGCTGCTACATTCTCTCTAGACCATGATAGTCTGTCTGTTCTTCTGCATTAATCGCATTCTCCCAGAGGGCCTTCACCACATCTGCCTTATCATGCATCAAATCACCCTTTAATGATGCGGCACCAGCCAATCTATCAGCCTGTTTATTTCCAACGACACCATAGTGTCTTGGATAGAGCAGCTCAATCTCTCAGTATAACAGCCAACATCCCACAATGTTCTTTCTTCCAGGACTACGGTGTTCATTCATAAATCCTGCTTGTATTCTATGCTAAATTAAAGATGTTTACGTCCTTCTACCAATGGAAGTAATATAGTACAGTAAATTGATGTTTTACATTCTGTGAGGGGTATTAGGTATATGATGACAAACCCATCATATTTGTATAGACCAGTCGCTCATCTGTGGATGATACCATCAAAATAACCCCGATGTCTCCATTTCCCAGGACATCTCTGGTGTCTATTTTAGGCTGGAAAGATCTGGAAACCCGTGTCAATTGTTTTTGTAAAAACCATTTTGATGGGGATTACATTATACTATTTATTTAAAAAAAAAAATTAGTTTTCGTCCATTTAGAGTCTCACAATTTAACATTGCATCTCAATTTCTTCCCTCTTCATCCCATAGCTCTTGATTGACATGTTTGGTTCTCCAAAGAAGATGCTGTCTCATTTATGTTGTGTGAGCGTTTTGTTGTTGTTGTTGTTGTTGTTGTAATGTATGGATAGACATGCCTGGTAGTCAAGCCGTTTAACTCGGGCTCCGAAGGTTGTGGGTTCGATTCCGGGCCGCGTCCTTCGGTTCACGAGTTAAATTTATCGGAGACACCTGTGGGTCGTCGCTAGAGCTACGGAGTTCGTGCTTTGTGCGACGCTGCGGAAAGAGACCGAGCCATATGGGATAAAACCCGGTGCAATGAAGTCGACCCTATCGACTTTTTTAAGCCTGGTATAACACTTCCTGTTGAATTGAAGGACATGCGCAAACTCTAGACAGCATATACACCGAGGACATGAATTATGTCGCTACAAGATAGCTTTCATTGGACTTGTTCATAATTTGTTGATGTTCTGGCTACAGTTGTTTTTTTGTTTTTTTTGGAGGAAGCCAGACACATGCTCAAGCCTCCTTCTGTATATTGAGATTGGAAAGATTTGGTTGAAGGCCTGTGTCCCATTGGAGGATAGAAGGCAAAAAAAAAAAAAAAAAAAAAAAGAAGAAGAAGAAAATAGCTTTTGTTTAACAATGTAACGCATGCGGATATTTTATGAGACCAGTAACATACATGGAAACGAGAACTAAATACGAGCGAAGATAACATTTGAGACAGAAAGACGAGAGCTGAAGAACTTTAAAATATGTCATGACATTTCGCCACAACTGACTGATTCGTCTGTGCTCCATCTGGACGTAGAAGCGCAAGGAGAACATAACTTACTAAAAGACAACCATTAATAGCTAATCTAGGCGATTTTTCCCCCCAGATGTCTGAATGGAGCAGATATTGGCGATCATGAACCTTCTTCCCTACAACACCCCATTTGTTATCTGATACTTTCATTGCATTGATGATGTTTATATTGTTATTTCTGGTCTAGATGTTTACACTTACAACAGACATTTTCTTTGTTATCGTAGTTTCCCATTATAACCTGCATTTTTGCATGGGTGTGAACCGTGGACAATGAGCAGGAAAGCTGGGGAAAAAACATATCTAATAGCAGTGGAGATGTGGTTTCTGAGGAACATGCAAAGAATACCAAGGACAGACAGGAAAATCAAAGAGCAAGTCTAACAAGAAGCACATGAAAACCGTAAACTGATTAGAGAAATTAGGATTAGACATTCGCAATTTTTGGATTCGTTACAACAAGTAATCGTATACTTTTTTTATGTTGCATATCCCTTGCATGACGTTGCAGTCAACACCAGCATTTTTCAGCTGCTGTTGATGTACTAGGCAAGTTTTTACGTTCAGTAGTTTGCCATTGCTTTCTGACCGACCGGCTCCCATACCAACACGTTATAACGCAACGCGACACGGTCTGCTGCACAAATCGATCGCGGCTGCGCTTCGAACGCCTGGAAAGCGTTTCACGAACCGCGTTCGCAAGCCTTTGGCCACTGAGAACGGCAATCGTAAACTAATTAGAGAAATTAGACGCAGATAGTCAAGATTTTGTGGATATGTCATGAGAAGAAACAAATTAGAGAACTTGGTGACAACTGGCAAAATGGAGGGAAAGAGATCAAGGGGAAGACAGAGAAGTAAATACCTGGATGGCTTGGCCACGTGGTATGGTCGAGACAGGAACACGGAGCTGATCCATGACTCTGGTGATCGAGTGAAATGGCGAATCATGACCGCCTACGCTTACAGGCATGGCACATGATGGATGGATAAGAAGTAATAAACTAGAGAACTTGGAGACAACTGGCAAGATTGATAGGAAAATAACAAGGGAAGTCAGAGAAGTAAATATCTGGATGGCTTGGCCCCGTGGCATGGTCGAGATAAGAACACGATGCTGATCCATGACTCTGGTGATCGTGTTAGATGGCGAAACATTACGTCCCCCACTTATCGGCATGGCATGTGACGATGAGTTCCCCTTGCTCAGTATTCTTTCGCTGAAATCTGATTTAATAACCCCAGCTGCTCAGTAAATGTATATTAAAACTGCATAGGGACGCACAGGTGTTTCCAAGGCACCAGGCCGGGTTATATCCTGGCCAAGACCTATTGACGTGTCCTCGTCGAGCGTCCTGGGCAACAGGTCCCTTCGGGGTCCTGGCTAAAGTCAGTAGGATCGCCGATTCCTCCGAAGTCGGAGAGTGTCAGCCTGTACGGCGAGGAACTACCAGTCTGCACACCAATAAGCCAGACACGGGACAACGGATACTCACGCAAAACTCAGGTCCTGTATGACATCACACTGATATTGGACAACAGGATGCCTTCATCCGACATACAGGACTTCGCGTTGGAGCTCAAGCCAACGAACACAAGCAAGCAAGCAAAACTGCATATATCATTTATTTAGAAGTATACACCCGTGCCGCAGAGGAGCTTTCATATCAATAGGAAATGTGTAGAAGTCCAAGAAAACTAAACTTGGAACCACCAAAATGTGAAAGTTTAACTCCAACGTTAACTCAGTGCGCCTAAAAAATACTGATACACTACGAACATTCACTAATTGGTGTTTGCGCAGAATAGTGGGACCAAAATGGTATGACGTGATCATCGTGGAGAGAATTAAACGAATGCCAGCGAATCAGGAGGTGAGTAAATAAGGCTGGCGCTGAATCTCATCTCATCTCATCTCATCATGTTCCTCTTGTACCTTGCGGTGTCGAGGTGAAGTATAAACATCGTGAGAATGCCCGATTATGGGCTTCATGTATAGATACTCCCATGGATTCTGCTATTCCCTCCGTCCAACGTTTACGTGGTCAGCCTCTTCCTCTGTTTCCATCTGGTCTGTACATCATTGCTTGTTGTGGTATGCTGTTGACTGGTAACCTACTTGCATGGCCAAACCATTTGACTTGCTGCTTTCTAATAAAATCTAGTGCTGCTTTAACCCCCACTTTAGTCCTGATTTCTTCATTTCTGATCTTATCTCTTCTTGATGCTGGCGCTGAATATGACACGTTTTTTCATTCAGTAGCATGTCCTTTGCAGAACCTTGCTCTAATAACAACCTTCCGGAAAACTTCTCGACCGCAAGCAAGATGTTCCGCGTCCGATCGACCCATCCAGATATCATTTGCCACACCCAGGACCCATCATCTTTATGGCCTTTCTCGTCCTCTCTTCCCGGGCATATAACCCCCATTATTGTTCTCCCCAAACTTTCATGACGTATCAAGTGACTCAAATATTTTTATTTTCTTTGTTTTGTCTTCGTTAGTAGGAAACCTTCTTCAGTATTCAGATCTTGTCGCATGGACGCATTTGTTCTTTTCTGTATCCAAGATATTCTTACAATCAGTCTATAACATTTATATTCGAAGGCATTTAGGACACATACATGACAGTATAGTTAGTCCCAACCTGGTAGGAATATTTCAGTATATAAAGAAGGGCGTCAGACGAGGTTGTGTAATGAATCCTGATTGTTATCATTGTACAGTGAACATATAATAGAATCTACAGAAAATATGTCAGGGATCCTAGTTGGTGGACATTATATAAATAACTTGCTGATGACACCGTCCTGATAGTAACAAGTCAGAAGAAACCGCAGGAAATGATGGATACAGTGTGTAGAATGTGGAGAAAAAAAATGATCTTAGTTTGACGAATAGAAAGACAGAAGACATGGTGATATCAAAGAAACAGATTGTGCCTAAATGTGCAATTAAAGTAAATGACATTATTTTGGGGCAAGTGCAGAAATTCAGATATCTACGCACATGGATAACATCAGATGGAAGATACATCGCTGAGATAAAGATCAGAATAGGACAAGCTAAAACAATATTCTATCAAATTAAGACGTTTTGTGCAGTAAGTCACTGTCCTTGAAAGTTAGAAAAAGAGGTCTTGCATGTTACAAAAAAACAAAAAACATAAAAACAATTTTAACATGCGGTTGCGAATCCTGGACAATTAGAAAACAGGAGAAGAGAATGACAGAGATGAATAATATTGGGAGGACATTGGGGGGACCTGCAGGAGACAGCAACAGATGGAACGGCTTGGCGTGGTTTGGTTGAAGGCTTAGGCCCTAATGGGGAATGCAGGGCGGAAAAAGCTTCTGGATTCGTCCCTTTATAATAATAATAATAATAGTAATAATCTAAACAGGGGAATCTCCGTGGCGAAGTGGTCACGCCGTCTGGCTCGGGCTCCGAGGGTTGTGGGTTCGATTCCGGGCTGCGTCCGCCAGACTGCGTTCACGAGTGCATTTTTTCGGAGACTTCTGAGGGTCGCTGCTGGAGCTACGGAGTTCGTGCTTTGTACGACGCTTTCCGCGCTGCCGCGCTGCGGAAAGAGGCTGAGCCATATGTGATAAAAACCCGGTGCAATGAAGGTGACCCTGTTGACTTTTAAGCGACGTTTTTAATAATAATAATAATAATAATAATAATAATAATGTTAGTTGCATATCCTTTACAGGACGTCGCAGTCAGCACGAGCATTATTTTCCGCTGTGATCTCTCGGCAAGTTTACGTTCAGTAGTTTCCTATTGCGTTCTGAACGACCGGCACCCATACCATTTCGTAAAAAACCAACGCAAGGCGGTCTACTGCCAAAACACCCTCATTTGTATTTCGAAAGAAGTTATGCGGGATTACGAACTGCGTAAGTAACACCTTCGCCATATAATAATTAGCAATAATTATAATAAAAATAATAATAATAATAATAATCCCGAAGTTGTGGGTGTGTGAAGTGTTATGACCATGACACTGTGTATAATGAAGAGAGTGGATGGCCAGTAGCGAAATCCCGCTCATAGCGAACGTCGATAACTGATATTGGACCTTCGTCGTGGATCAGCTCTGTGTTCTTGTCTCGACCATACCATGTAGTCAAGCCATCCAGGTATTTACTTTGCCTACCCCTTGTTCTTTTTCCCTTGATCATGCCAGTGATCACAGAGTTCTTCAATATATTTCTCCTCATAACGTGACCAAACAATTGTGACTCCGCAATGCTACACACAATTCTCCGCAATGTTACACACAATTCTCCGCAATGTTACACACAATTCTCCGCAATGTTACACCGAAATACCCCGCGACTTATGAGAGTAGCTGGTTACAGTCACAATGACATGCAGCCGTCACGGTTCACGTGCTAATCAGTAAAACAAAGGTGTGGGTAGAAGAAACTTACCACGGCATTTCAATCATCAGCCTCCATGGGACAGAGGTGTTTCGAAGGCACCAGGGCCGGGTTATATACTGGCCAAGACCTATTGACGCGTCCTCGTCGAGCGTCCTGGGCAACAGGTCCCTTCGGGGTCCTGGCTAAGGTCAATAGGATCGCCGATTCCTCCGAAGTCGGAGAGTGTCTGCCTGTACAGCGAGGAACCACCAGTCTGCACACCAATAAGCCAGACATGGGACAACGGATACTCACGCAAACCTCAGGTTCTGTATGACATCACACTGATGTTGGACAACAGGATGCCTTTATCTGAAATACAGGACTTCGCGTTGGAGCTCAAGCCAACGAACACAAGCAAGCAAGCAAGCATCAGCCTCCATAGCTCAGTGGCTAGAGCACTGGTCTTGTAAACCAGGGGTCATGAGTTCGATCCTCATTGGGGGCAGTCTGATTTTTTTTTCTTTCTTAAATCGGTAAACAGTATAAACAAGCGGAACACCGTAACCGTTACACAAAAGTGCACGCCTCGATTACCAACATCTATAGCTGAATTGTTACTAGAAAAAGAGTCAATGTGCAACTTTAATGATCTTAACACCTAACCTCTTAAAGATAAGTCTTTGGGACCAATATATTCAATCGTTCCAATAAACCAGAAGTTGAAACTGGTATTAGGACCGATGTTTCCAAACGTTCTCGAGAAGAAGTCATAATGTTTTATTTAGAACGATGTTTCGCGAGAAGAAGCCATCATTTCAGACCGGGCTCTCAAGCAATTACGAGAAGCCAGAAAATGAGACCGATGTTTTCATGCGTTCACGAGAGGCCAGAATTTTATTTAGACCGATGTTTTCAAGCGTTATTGAGAAGAGGCCAGAATGTGAGACCGATGTTTTCAAGCGTTCGCTAGAAGAAGCCATAAATTTAGACCTATGTTTTAATGCGCTCGCGAGAAGCCAGAATTTTAGACCGACGTATTCAAGCTTTCGTTAGAAGAAGATACCATTTACACCGATATTTCCAAGTTGTCGTGTGACTAATGTTTCTACGTGTTCCTAAAAGATAAGTCATAATTTGATACCGATGTTTCCAAGTGCTCACGAGAAAAAGGCCAGAATTATAGTGCTTCCAAACATTCATGAATAAAAAGCCAGGCATTTAAAAATGGGCGGAGAGAGAGAGAGAGAGAGAGAGAGAGAGAGAGAGAGAGAGAGAGAGAGAGAGAGAGAGAGAGAGAGAGAGAGAGAGAGAGAGAGAGAATCTCACATAGAATAACACAAATTACTGTTTTCAAAGTTTGCTGAGCCAAGAACAAAATCTGATACACATTACTGTTCTCAACCACAAACAAAATATGATGTTTTCGCTGATGACAAGTCACTGTATTTTTGTTCTGTTGGCGCCATTTATTCATGATAAACCTAAAGCTGGTGTCTTGGCCCAGTGGACATGTGTTCGAATCCCTTTCGTAACGTGAAATATTTTTGTCATGAACCTGGACTGCCAGGTTAATTAAAATGTGTAGCGTAAATGTGCAGGCGACTTTTTTTCCCCTGTACAGTGAAAATATTTTTCAGAAATATAGAATATATGGAAGGAATCAACATTTGGGGACGGTACATCAATAAAATTAGATCTGCAGATGATACAGTCTTGATTGCAGACAATGAACAGTGACATAAGCCTGGGTCATTGACAATGAGTTGAGTGACCGGGCATGAGAAAGAATGGGTGAAAGTGGGAGACAGTAAAGTGACTGACCTGGCTATGAGAAAAAACAGCCAGTCCTGAGAAATAAAATAGTGAGGGTAGAGAAAAACCCCTAGGGTGGATGGGGCGAGAGATAGGGTATTTGGGTGTTGAAGTCAGGAGACTTCAGGGGAGTTGAGTTTTAGACACCGAACGAGTCGGTAGTCCGGTAGTCGACGGAGAACTGTGTTGTGGGATTCTCCGAGCTGTGAAGGCAGTCCTAAAACCCAGAGTGGGTTACATAGAGAGCAGAGGCTCCGACCCAGTGGGTGGGTCGTATTGTGGGAGATCCAGCCGTGGATAGTAGCTGGACTAAATGTCTTGTGAATTCGAGATTCAGCAGGCCGTGAGAAGACAGTGATGTGTGCTGGTTAAATTGTGAGGAGGATATTTATATTCTATGGATTACATTGTTTCTGGATGTATAAACATGTTCCGTTTGTCTGTGGGTCGGTGTTATTTCTGTAATAAAGGATTATGTGCGCCAACTCAATCTTAATTAATGACTGGTGAAGGTGCACTGCTGGGGTGAGTTGGATTAAGAGACAGTTAGATAGCTCGATTGACACACCAGAAGCATCGTTACCTAGACAACGACCATCACACGCCTTATCATCAAGGACGTCGTGTGACATCTGGGGTCTCTCCGGTCAAGGACGACGGGGATATATTGATTATCTGGAAGACTACGTACGATCAAGAACATTATAGACATGGGTGTCATTCTGAGATATCTGTGGGCTCTTCGCTGAAAGAGAGGAGTTATTATCTGTGACTTCGTTCCATCAAACTAGTCAGCGCGCTGGGAAAATACGCGGCAGAAATCACAAGCGAACAGTCAATTCACGTCAAGTTCACTACAGGTGAATTGGATATCAACCATATCGCTGAAGCGAGCAGGGGTGTCAGAGAATTAACGCAGCACAGATCAACAGGGAGAGTCGATTACGGTGACGGGTGTAGTCACTAGTGACAAACAGCACGGAATGTCGGGTTGAGAGGCTAGGCGCATGTGTTTATAGGTCAACAGACAGAAGCGCCACCAGACAGCACAGGTAAATGTCGCGTGGGACAAAAACGTGTTTGCGACAAGAAGAGGTCAGTCCTAGGTGTGTGTCAGTCCTAGATATTGACAGGTGTGTGTGGCGAGGGAACGCACCGTGTGGTCGCATGTTGACTGGTCAAGATTTGTCGACGCCGTTAAAAGACGAGGCGGCGCGGCGCTAAGAGAGTGCAGGTGGAAATTGTGAGTCTCCACGGACAAATCGGGTCAGCGCTGTTTACGAGAACATTGAACTCCCGGGAAGGGAAGAGTTAATGAATGTGTAAAATACACAGAGAAAATTATTGATATGAATCAGTTTACAGACAGATGAAGTGTGACTCTCCACAGTGTGAAAAAGAGCAGCCAGAGTGGGGCTGTCAAGGTTGTGTGGAAACTGTTTTTACGGAGGAATTTTTCACTGAGGGTGATAAAGAGAAATTGAGGTGACATTGTGAGTTGGGGGTGGAAGGAGTAAGGGTACTCAGGAAAATTTCCACGGCCTAGTGTGGTCAAGATGACTCATTGTGAATGAACAAAACAAGGTTGTTTTGAAAGAAAGCCAGACTTTATGTTTCGACTTTGTTCAAGCCCTTTGTCATCATTATTCTGTTATGAGCAAACAGTTTTAACGTGTCATCATCGCAACCATGGTCGTATTTCTTTGCCAATAAGGATCTATATATCCAAGTTTAAAGCGCTGAACATTGGCTGCCATTCTCCTTTTCTTTTTGGTGAATCTTGTCGGGTAACGGAAATCCATAACATTTATGATACAGCAAAGCGCCATCTCCGCAACGAAAGTAACAACATATCGAAAGAACACTTTGGATAATTATTATTACCGTCAACGTTTCCGACAGTTGGAACTGGTGATCACAACGCGAAATGAAGTAACCACTCAACAAATCAATCAGTCATTTTGAAATCTAGTGTCGTAGACATTTCCAGCGGATTGCGAATAACTATTAAAACGAACAAAACTTTTTGTGACTGATTAATACGAACTTGTGGCGCCGGATGAATAGGCACATATTTGTCGGCCAACCAGTTGCACATTATTTTTTTTTGTTGCTCCCATTGTCATATTTATTGTTGTCGGGTGTTACGCAATTATTTGTATGTGGTCCAGTGTTTGTCAAGTGTAGGGGATTTTTGTGTTGTTTTTCGAAAGCCGGGAGACAGCCCGAAAAGTTATTTTCTGAGGTGCACCATATATAATTTCTGGGAAGAAAATCGAAAGGTCGGTTTATTTGGTTCTGCAGGGACTGTCCTGAATTATATAACGTGCCAGTTTGTGTTTAACGTCAGATCTGTGTATAAATTGATGCTATAATTTGTTTTCTTCTCTTTCTTCTTTTCGTTATATTTACATATGATAATTTTGTTGTTCGGATATATGTTATTATTGTGATCTTTCATCATGTCTGCTGTCTAGTGGTCTTTGTCAGTTTATATTTATATATTACGCGCACTGTGGATGTCCCTACACAAGCTTGTGGTTGTTACTGTAATTTATTTCTTTGTGATCACCGTCTCCGTGTACTTGGCTTGTGAGTCTAGCGTTTATAGAAAACACTTACTGTTATCATCCATTTGTTTGTATATGTATTTATATGTATGTTTAACAATATTTCCAGAAATGTTATACAACTATTTGTTATAGATATATGCGAGGGAGGATATTTTCCCTCACTACCTAGTGCTTATAGCGTGACTGGGTGAGTACAGAGTGATATTTTAGCACTACGAATTTACGTACACAGGGAGTTGTGGTGTACTTAGGGAAGTGACACAAAGACTAACAGCAGAGTCGTCACATTTATAGTTGGCTGATTGACAGCAACGTGTCCACAAGTACAAGATGCCTACTTTAATGGAATATATTGAAGCAAGTGAACGAATAGGCCTGAAAGGTAAAGAGTTACAGGAGTATGCAGAAGCAAAAGAACAAAAACAGACGGAAAGAGAGGAAAGGCAGAATGAACGCGAGGCAAAGCGTCTACAGGAAGAGAAAGAGACACAAGTAACACTAGCTGAAATGGAAAACAAGCGTCTACAGGAAGAGAAAGAGACACAAGTAAAACTAGCTGAAATAGAAAACAAACGTCTACAGGAAGTAAAGTTAGCTGAAATAGAAAACAAACGTCTACAGGAAGAGAAAGAGACACAAATGAAAATGGAAATTGAGAAAGAGAAGATTAAGATGGAAGCTGAAATTGCACTCAGAAAATTAGAACTATCTTCGAAAGGTCAAAGTGAGGAAAGCAGAAGACCTTCGAGGTCGTCACAGAGACTAAAACTGCCATATTTTACGGACCGGGATTGCCTTGAATCCTATCTTGGGAGATTCGAATCGTCTTTAAAAATATTAGGCATTTCAGAAGCGGAGTATGCGATGCGGCTGGGCGAGTTTCTTACGGGTAAGGCATTAGACACCATGTTCAATTTACCTGTAGAAGAACGAAACAACTACACTATCTTACGTCAACGTTTGCTGACAAAGTTCCAACTAACTGAACATGGATATAGAACAAAGTTTAGACAGTTAGTGCCTGAGACAAATCAAGATTTCACAGACTTTGTTAACACAGTAAAGAACACATTTAACAAATGGATGGAGCTCGCAGAAGTAGGGAAAGATTTTAATAAATTAGTAGATTTAGTGTTAAGAGACAAAGTATTAGCTTCATGTAATACCAATTTAGTGGCTTTCTTTGAGGAACGTAAGCCAAAGGACATAGACACAATGTCTCAGTTAGGGCAAAACTACATGACTGCACATCCTAACGTATCTATTGGGAAACTAATGAGTGAGGAAATAGTCTGTGCAGCGTACACTAAACAGGACCAGAATCCAGTCAACAGACCAAGGGCGAAAAGTGTGGATTCAGCACAGAAAGGTGGGCAGCAAGAACTTCAAGATAATGGTTTCCGAGGAAACAATGGTGGTAGAGTAGGACGGTACCCATATAGAAGAGGGAATTTCCAGAGACGTCCAAATTATGCCGGATGTTGGAATTGTGGGAGCTGGAGACACAAGGCAGCGGAGTGTGACGTGCAGCCAGCCAGTGAGCCAACAAGTAACGCAAGGAAGGAGATCATCTGTTTCAAATGTGGAAAGAAGGGGCATGTCAGCCATCAATGTAGGATGAGAGAAACAGAGCACTCAAATGCAGCGCAAGTAATTGAGACGCTGAACAATGAAGATTGTAGTGGGTGCAAACCTCTTTTTGAAAAAGACAGTCAGCCAGTCCTAATATGTGGTCATACAGTGAAAGCAGGATCAGCAGTGCATGAAGGAGGAAGTCTGAAGCTGCATCAGGGATTCGTCAATGATAGACCAGCGTTAACAATTAGGGATTCCGGATGTACGTCTATCGGAGTGAGGAAAAGTTTAATAGATCCCTCGGATTATACAGGGAAAAAGATTAGATGCATAACATTCAACGGCACAGTAGAGTTCTACCCATTAGCCATAATAACAGTAAAAACACCATATATCACTGGAACAGTGACAGCGTGTGTTTTGGACTCACCAGTGGCTGATTTGATCATAGGAAATGTTATAGGAGTTAAAGATTGTACAGAAGAGGAAGTAGTTTATTGGGACCGAAAATATAGTGTAAGCAGTAATGAGGTAGTTACCACAAGAGAACCTAAATTAGAGAGTATAGCTGAGGTAGAAGAGGCACTTGAAGTAGACACAGGAACTCAGGACAAGGATAGTACAGCTGAGCAGATGAGAATGGATCCCAAATATAGTGCTAGTGGCTCCCAGAGACAAGATACTACTCTGAACAAATGTTCCCAAGGGTGTAGGAGAGTAGAACATAGGCAGTCAAAGAAAGGTAGATGGTGCTTCGAGAAGAATAACAATGTTCTCACTCGCCGCTTTTCAGATAGTGGAACTGCACGTGGGCAAGGAGCAGTACCTTTAGCACATAGAGACCTATATACTAGAACAGCTCAGGATAGTGCATGTGCAGGGCACATAGGCATAAGGCGTATGCAGCAAAAAACAAGGTGCCAGATATATGGGCCAAGATTGAATAAAGAGTTCAGACTAAACAGAGACTCAAGTGTAACGGTGCAATATGCAGATAGGAAAGTTGAGTCAGGTCAAAAGAGTGTTCGCGACATTACTAACCCAGGGCTAGGGATAGCAAACAGATGTTGTAATTGTAGAGGTACCATGAGTCATGGGTACATGAAAGGTAGACACAGCATCGACAGGAATCATAGGTGGAGATTTGATGCAAGAAAAGAACCACCTGAGATAGGGTCGGTACACAAATAGCTTGTGTCTTTTTGAAGATGTTAGTAGACCTGCAGATACACAGATAGGATGTTTCCGATGATGTATTATTATTATGTGATGATCTGGCTCATGCATTGGTACACTAGAGAGAAAGTTGTTTGTATTTATGTGTGGGGAATATGGGAGTGTACTATGAGCATTTGATGTATTTTGTAGTGTGGTAGCTAGAGTAAGGTGCAGCCATACTTAGGGCTACCCAGGCAATATGTCTGGGTCACATATTTAATAAGTGTTAGTCTCCCAATATTTGAAAACGAAGTTTTCTTTTAAGAGGGGGGTGATGACATAAGCCTGGGTCATTGACAATGAGTTGAGTGACCGGGCATGAGAAAGAATGGGTGAAAGTGGGAGACAGTAAAGTGACTGACCTGGCTATGAGAAAAAACAGCCAGTCCTGAGAAATAAAATAGTGAGGGTAGAGAAAAAACCCTAGGGTGGATGGGGCGAGAGATAGGGTATTTGGGTGTTGAAGTCAGGAGACTTCAGGGGAGTTGAGTTTTAGACACCGAACGAGTCGGTAGTCCGGTAGTCGACGGAGAACTGTGTTGTGGGATTCTCCGAGCTGTGAAGGCAGTCCTAAAACCCAGAGTGGGTTACATAGAGAGCAGAGGCTCCGACCCAGTGGGTGGGTCGTATTGTGGGAGATCCAGCCGTGGATAGTAGCTGGACTAAATGTCTTGTGAATTCGAGATTCAGCAGGCCGTGAGAAGACAGTGATGTGTGCTGGTTAAATTGTGAGGAGGATATTTATATTCTATGGATTACATTGTTTCTGGATGTATAAACATGTTCCGTTTGTCTGTGGGTCTGTGTTATTTCTGTAATAAAGGATTATGTGCGCCAACTCAATCTTGTTTAATGACTGGTGAAGGTGCACTGCTGGGGTGAGTTGGATTAAGAGACAGTTAGATAGCTCGATTGACACACCAGAAGCATCGTTACCAAGACAACGACCATCACACGCCCTTATCATCAAGGACGTCGTGTGACAAACAGGACCTGCGGCATTTAGTAGATGCCGTTGCTGCACTCTGTGAAAAACTAGGGTTAGAATTGAATAGTAAGAAGACACATATTATGGTCGCCACTGGGAAGAAGGAAATACCATAATGTGATATACAAGTAAATGGGAATATTCTTCAACAAGTGAATCAGCACAATTATCTCGGAACAGTCATAACATCTGTTGGGAGATGCCTTGAAGAGATTAGTACAAGAATCGCCATGGCCAAAGTAGCCTTTAGCAAGATGAAAAACATTCTGACCAATAAAAAGACGTCAATGGAAACGAGAAAAAGAGGGGATAAATAGAGCCTATTCTTTTTTATGGATGTGAAACTTGGACAATGTGCAGTCAAGCTGAAAAACATCTGATGGCTGCAGAAACGTGGTTTCTGAGGAAAATGCAAAGAAAAACCAACGACCAAGCACTACAGGAGACAAATGAAAATCGTAAATTGATTAGAGAAATTAGACGTAGACAGTCAAAATTTTTTGGACATGTCATGAGAAGAAATGAATTGGAGAATTTAGTGACAACTGGCAAGATCGAAGGGAACAGACCAAGAGGAAGACCGAGAGGAAAATACATGGATGGCCACATGGCATGGACGAGACACGAACACTGAGCTGACCCACGACGCTGGTGATCGAGTAAAAAGGCGAGTCATGACCGCCTACGCTTTCCGGCATGGCACATGATATATATATACATTATAATGTAAATTAAAACATTAAATAATATTAAGTAAATAACTGTTTTTACACTAACAAACTATGACAGTTGGCAGCACGGGAATGAGAGGAAGACGTGTAGAAAATTTCATCTCAATCGGATGGACCGTTAGCGAACGCATAAAGGACATGCATACAGACATTCTATTTTATATATATAGAAGATATATATATATATATATATATATATATATATATATATATATATATATATATATATATATATATATATATATATATGGACCCATTAGGGATACACAAAGTGGAGAGTGGAAAAGAAGAAGTAACAAAGACATTTATGATCTGTTTAAGTGCCCGCTAATCACTGGTATCATGAAGGACTACAATGGCTGGGGCATATAGAAAGATTGGAAGATAATAGGGAAACAAAACTTGCTTACACTCAGGAAATAAATGACCATAGACCCCGAGGTAGACCAAGAAGGCGGTGGAGAGATAATACATATACAGACCTACAAGCACTTGGAATCAATGACTGGCAAGAGAAGGTCCACTAGAGAGACAAATGGAGACGGATTGTATCTGCAGCAAAGAACCTCAATGGCTCGGAACGCTGAAGAAGAAGAAGAAGAATATATATATAAATGTATGTGTGTGTGTGTGTGTGTGTGTGTGTGTGTGTGTGTGTGTGTGTGTGTGTGCATTAATGTGTGGATTGAACATGATATAAATTTATGAGGCATCTACTCTGACGAAAAGAAATGTTACCAGGACTGTGATAGTGTCATTCCTGAGAATAGCTACTCAGTAAAATAGGTTAGGTGACTGGGCCCTTGAAATATGGGAATGAATTAACCTGCACAGAACCTGAAGGGAAAGAGACATGTCTGGCAGACATGAGAGTAATATGTCTATAACAGATATTTGGTGGAAATATTAGTCACATCCAAACAGTGGAGTGGTGATACCCAACATCGGAAGGTCTAAGTGGCATGCCCCTATGTATTAATACCTTCCCCCTTTGATTTTCCTTTCCCCCCGAATTTTCTTGTGAGTCTAGATATATGCTTTGTCCATGATTTAGTAGGGTGGTGGTTTAATAGCCTAAATGAGATAGGGGCTCTAGTGACTTGACTATGTCGCCAACACCCATCAAGGCGTGTATGAAGGTGCTCTGTGGACTTACTATATCGCTAACACCCATCAAGGAGTGTACAAGGGGGCTCTAGTGACTTGACTATATCGCCAACACCCATCAAGGTGTGAACAAGGGGCTCTAGTGACTTGACTATATCGCCAACACCCATCAAGGTGTGAACAAGGGGCACTAGTGACTTGACTTTACCGCCAACACCCATCAAGATGTGAACAAGGGGCACTAGTGACTTGACTATATCGCCAACACCCATCAAGATGTGAACAAGGGGCACTAGTGACTTGACTATATCGCCAACACCCCACAAGGTGTGTACAAGGGGGCTCTAGTGACTTGACTATATGGCCAACACCCCACAATGTGTGTACAAGGGGGCTCTAGTGACTTGACTATATTGCCAACACCAATCAAAGTGTGTACAAGGGGGGGGGGGGTGCTCTAGTGACTTGACAAGGGGGCTCTAGTGACTTGACTATAATGCTAACACCCATCAAAGTGTGTACAAGGGGGGCTCTAGTGACTTGACTATATCACCAACACCCCTCAAAGCGTGTAAAAGAGCCCTTTATGCTTTTACTCTGATTCCATAACTTCTCCAATTTCCCCACAGCAAACCCATCAGCATAGGGTACAAACAGCACCCGTCCTATGTTGACTGACGAGCTTCCACATAAAATATCGACGCTTTCTGGTCACAAGCTTCGATGTGTCTTGCTGGCATACATGGATAAAGCCGGGGTATTGTCACCCCCATGATCTTAACGTCGCACCACAGTTAATAATTTGATTCGACGGTAACATGATCGAAGTTTATATCCCTTGGATAGATCATTAGGTATCTGACTACCAGGACAGGGGCTGACAGAAGGTTATATTTTAACTATAGATAACACGTGGCGTATAATGAAGTTCAATACTTGTTCTTTATTATTCAAAGATTGTTACCACCAATGTGTAAAATGTCCAACATTATATTCCTTTCTTCACGTTTCATGCCTCAGTGTTTTCCACGCATGGTATAGAGAAGATAGTTTAGTTAGTTAGTCGCAGTTCCAACTTCACAGCAACGGGTCGTCCCCATTATGCTCCGTTCCTGTGCCAGTGAATATCACACAAAACGCTCCCCACTGCCCAATGTGAAAAGTGGAAAAGATAGGAGTCTCGACAAATAACAGCCCGCACAGATACACTGTGCATAATGCTGCCACCAGAATGTCAACACAATAGTCCCCCACAAAACACCCAGTTCATTTCGGATGGAATCGGCAGTCATTTTCCCATCTGGATGTTTCCTAGATGTTCACCCACACAGTCCACGAAAATACAGTTCATCGTCGATGGCAGTGGCAGTCAACCAGAAGCCCAGCAGCCACGCATTTCTACATAAGGCAAAAACCGGTCAACTCTGGGACATAGCCATCTGCCATCGCTCCGAACATGCAGTCACGTTCCAAAAGACCTCGGGCAGATTCAAAAGCATTTCACACGACACTCACAGCTCACAGTGTCGCACCACGCACTCACTCAGTAGCAGGGCGACGGAACCATCAAGCCTCCTTAGTCGCCTCTTACGACATGCGTGGTAGGCTGCAGTGTTGCTATTATTTGCTTCCCTTATGGGCCCCGGCAACACACGGGAGATGACACTCTTTAGACGTCCTAAACGACAATCTGAAAGGCTAAGTGCTTCTGAATAAACAAAGCGCACAGACAAGTGTAGAGGTCTTGCTGTAGTATAGATGAGATAATTCAAAGTATATATGCCCTAACAGTCACGTACCTAACACATATTGTAAGGATGTGTTAAAATACCAAACTTCAAGGATCGAGACGTGTGGAAAGGCATACATACCTTCGCCATTTGGCAAACCACACCACGTTGATGACGTGTTAGAATGTAATTCACGCTGTTAAGTAAAGATATTTTCTGTATTCGTTGCATTCAAACAGAAACACATGCTGTTCTAACTGACGCTCGCAAAAGGAAGTGTTTACAGTAACAGGGAAGACGAACGAAATACAGACTGCGGGCATTTGCGGGATTCGGGAAAAGATGCTATCGCTCATTTCAAGAATTTTAAACTGCAGTAGCGCAAAGTCGGTGATTTAAAAGTCAGGTGAATGAGCATTGTAAGAATCCGCCGTGCATTCATAACCCCGTCAGGGAAACTCGTTTTTCCCTATTTTTTTGTTACATTGACATAGCACCCTGTATGTTTATGATTGTTTTATTTCGACGTACTTTCAGGCAGAACAGAAAATCTTGATTTCTACTTCCTGTATCGCATTTTTAAAGCTAGGCTAATTACTTTTCTTATTCTAGCGTCTACTGTTTCCTTTTAACAAAACCTTGTAAAGCTGAAATATTTCATTGCCATTTTATTGTAAGCCATAACTTAGGCAGTTCCTTTGTGTCCATCAATGTATTACTGCGCTTATATGTGTTGTTGAGATTTGAATACAATGGAAGGTTCAGCGTGTTGATGCTATGTTGAGATTTGAATACAATGGAAGGTTCTGCGTGTTATGTTGAGATTTAAAGACAATGGACGGTTCTGAGTGTTGATGTTCACATCATGGCATCCCGATGATTAACGGATGAGGTTCTGGGTTGATCCTCTTCTTCAGCCATTGATTCCCCATTGGCGCATAGAACCCCAAATAAGTCATGTCATGCCGTTTTATCTGTTACTGTTTCGCTCGCCTCCCTATACGAGTTCCCCATACATTCAACACTGTCTCTATTTCGCTTCTCCGTGCTTTGTGAGATCTCCCTCTATTACGTTTGGAGCGTGGGTTAATGCTTCATATGCCTATTTAGATATCATTACGGACATATTCCTCTATATGATATGAGAACGCAGTGTTTTATCAGAGTTAAAAGCTTTTTGCTAGGCCCCGTTCCATCTTGTTTCTCATAATCCCTAAATAATAATCTACCACATATGCCGTCTTTACCACTCATGCATAGTTCTATGATTCAATGTACCAAGTCTGGAGTGTATCCTAGGTCAAAGAAGGTAAGTCGGCCATCCAGACTCCTTGCCGCGTTCCTAGCATCACGATGCATTTTTTTTTCTATTTTCTATAAGAACCTCCTTTAATTTTGTTTGCCTGAGTTATTCCTCTGTTCTGTTCTTTGGAATCTTTCTTGTTGGTTGCATTGCGCTAGTTTTCTACTAGCGGAGATAGCCAGTATCATGCCAACCTGCCTTAATCGTCATTTACGACATGGTTGGGACCTTACAACGTTACTGTTCTTTGCTCCACTGTGTAGTCCCAGTAACACAAGGGCGACATTTACTCTTACTATTCATTATTGAGCATATCTTCAGCTGACTGTTATAGAGTAAGTCTAGAATATGCAACGTATCATCATCATCATCATCATCATCATCATCATCATCATCATCAGAATCATCATCCTGTGCCTTACCATCTGGCGTGGGATATGATGCCTCTCTGCGATCTGCGATCTCCGACGGCATGGATCAATTCGTGTGTTGACTCCCTTCTGTGCCATGACACAAGATTGTCAATAATTTTCTACCGCTGTCTTCATCTATCTCTCTTGCCACAAATCATTCCGGTTGTCACTACGTGTTCCAGATGGTGTCTTCTCATAATGTGGCCAATGCAACGTATGGTCAACATCAGCATCTTTCAGCTGTAGGCTAGATTACGCTTATCAGCACGCCACGACTTTCTGAACGAACGGCTCCATACTCTCATAAGTCATTGGCGAGACTCGAACCGCTTCCAATTCTCGTGCGCTCACGTCAACCACGAGAGTATTCGGGGTTACGAAGAAAGCTGTTAACTCCTCGACCAGGGAGACCGGCAACGTATATAGTAGCAAAATAATTTTTGTAGTTCTGTCTGTCCCACTCTATAATTTATTCAGTTGTTTTAGTCTTTGAAGAGCAATTGATAGTCGTCGTTTAATTTCTTTCATTGTGTCACCGTTTTTGGTAATCAATGACCCAAGATATTCAAAGTTTTCCACCACCTCCAATTTTTCCTCATTAACGAATATTTCTTTCTCCGTAGTAGTTTTATCTGTATGCATTATATTTGTTTTTGCTATGTTAAGATATCAGTTGTGATTTTCACTATTCAATTGGGTTGAGGCTATTAGGTTTTCTATGCCATTCTGTGTTGTGGTTAGCAATACTATATCATCAGCATATCGAATCTCTGGTATGTCATGACCACCGATGTTTAGGGCATCATATTTTATATCATCTCTTACATTTCTCATTATATTTTCTGCGTACAGGTTAAACAAATAGGGGCACAGCACACATCCCCGACGGACTCCTTGCTTGATGTCAAAACAGTCTGATGTCTCGCCATCTATTCTAACAGCTGCTTGTTGGTCTAGATAGAGCATTCTTATGAGTTGTATTACATGTGATGAAAAGCCCATATTCCTCATGATTTCCCGAAGTTTCTGATGTTGTACACAGTCAAATGCCTTTGAACAATCCACAAAACATGAGAATAGGTTTACATTAAATTCTCTGCACTTCTCTATTATTAATGGGATGCGATGCGACAGGAAAATATGTCTCATGGACAAGCGAAACAAGAGGTGAAGAAACGACACTGGAAATGAATGGGACATGCATTGAGACACCTGAGAAAAGTATAACTAGAAAGGTCTTTGTCTGGAACCCGCAGGACAAAAGAAATTGAGGAATATCTAAAAACACACAGAGCATAAAATTAGAAACATAAATGAATAATATGGAAAGGACATAGGCGGAGCTACATGGGGTAGCTATGAGAGAATGGAGTGAGTTGTTGAAGGTTTGTCCACCAATGGCGGTCATTGGGCGAAAGAAGTATAAGGTCATTATGTGGGCACCTGGACACTATTATAGTAAACAAGTCAATATAAAGGATCCCTTTTCACGTGATGAGAAGTATAGGTCACACGGCGGTAGCACCATTGTTTTAGACCAGTCAGTTGATACTTAACGGGTGTTGTGGTCAAAATCACTTCAGATGTCTTTATTTCCCAGAAAAATTCCTGGTGCCAATTTTAGGCTGGGTAGAAATGCAATCCTAAGTCAGTAAAAACTTATCCTGCTAAGTCCTTGTATTATGATTCTTTCTTTCTTTCTTTCTTTCTTTCTTTCTTTCTTTCTTTCTTTCTTTCTTTCTTTCTTTCTTCTTCTCTTCTCCATTCTCTCCCTCCTATTACTCTTTCCCCTCCTCCTCTTTCTGCTCTTATCCCTCTTCCTTCTTCCTTTCTCCCACTGACACATTGTGACGTTTATGAGGGTTTATTCCCTTCTTCTCCGACCATTCCTATCGTGCTTTGTTTGTGTGCTCCAACTTCTCAGCATCGAATCGCCTGTGTACATATTTGACTTGTCTATTTAGTTACAGCCACCAAGTAAACATCTTTCTGTCATACTCTACAACTGTCAGAATATACTCAGAGAGTTCAGTTCACAAAACACATCGCATCCGCCACATCTTACTTTGTTTTTAACATGAGCTCTCACGCCGAGTGTCGAGTTTCTTAGTACAAACACCACGTCGACTCAATCTTTGAAAGGATCCCGTTGACTGAATATTGTGTGTGTGTGTGTGTGTGTGTGTGTGTTTATATGTATGAAACATGTTGGTTGTCCTGGGCAGGACGTTGCGATCGACGCCGGATTCCAACAAATGCAGAACAGAGAAGGGTATTTTGGCTTACAACCTGCTCCACTTAAAGACACGTTTTGGTGAAGTCGATAAGCTTAAGTTGACTGCTGCTTTTTTGTTTGGAATAATTCACATTTACGTCTGAAGATGAACAAAGAAGAAGAAGAAGAAGAAGAAGAAGAAGAAGAAGAAGAAGAAGAAGAAGAAGAAGAAGAAGAAGAAGAAGAAGAAGAAGAAGAAGAAGAAGAAGAAGAAGAAGAAGAAAGGAAGGAAGGATGGAAGGAAGAAAAGAAGGCAGGAAGGCAGGCAGGCAGGCAGGAAGAAAGGAAGGAAGGAAGGAAGGAAGGAAGGAAGGAAGGAGGAAGAAGAAGAAGAAGAAGGAGAAGGAGGAGGAGGAGGAAGAGGAGAGGAGGAGCTCTCGGTCTTAAACTGATGGCAAAGTAGTGGGTTCAAACCGCACACCGGTCAGTTGGACTAAAGTGTTGACTTCTCGTCCTTAACTTGGGGACGTAAATTACAAGTACCTCAGAATTCTGAATGGGTTCACCTCATGGCGAGGAACAGTTGTTAACCGGAAAGCTAGCCCACACAGAAATATCACTCCACTGTGGACAAAGCTCGAGTTCAAAACGAGCCAACTAAAAACAAGCTCTTTAACATACAGAGGCAAATGTTAAACTGATTAGAGAAATTAGACGTGGGCTGTCGACATTTTTTGAACATTAAATGAGAAGAAAATAAGTTTGGAAACTTAGTGACAACTGTTAATCTTGAGGTACAAGAGCAAGAACGAACGAACGAACAAACTTTATTTTCAAAGGGTTAAGAATTGGGCACGCAGGCCCGTCTAACATTCTGCCCTTCTATCACTCTCTTTCATACATTATTTCATTCACACATCATTCAAGGCTATCAGAAAACAGCAACAATATAAAAGATATGCATTTTAAAGGCATGGGCAAAATGCGAACATCAATACTATACGACTTAGTAATATTAGCTAATGGTGTGACGAACGAAGGAACGAACGAACGAAAATCTTTATTTTCAAAGGGTTAAGAATTGGGCACGCAGGCCCGTCTGACATGCTGCCCTTCTTCTCTATTTCCTCTCATATATTCTTTCATTCAACATCTCTTATGAAGCAATTCTTTAACAACAAAAGAACAATATGCATTAAAACGCATGAAAAATAATCAATAATACATAACTCGTTGAGGCAATGTTTAACATGGGCATGATAAATACCCAAGGTGGGTGTAACGTGCCACACATATGGGAATTGTTTTTTTTTTTTTTTTTTGCTGGTTGTCGTTCGAGATAATATACCACTATTATTGTCTTTGTTGCTGTTTTTTTTTTTTTTTTTAAGGGGGCATGTAGTCTGTTCTGAGGTAGTGTTCAAACAGGTTGCGACTGTATGTATAATGATTGGTGGTGTCTTTGATTTCTTGTGCAAGAGAAAGACAAAGATATAAATACTTAGATAGTTTGGCCAAGTAGCATAATCATGACCTGATCAGAGACAATGGTGATCGTGGGAGATGCGAACCATGGTCGCCCATGCTTACTGGCATGGCACATGCTGGTGATGGCTCTTTCAAGTAGAGGCGGGCTTCGGCCTTTAAGCCACTTCAACCCACATTTGAATGCACCCAAGTGGCTCCGTGGCGAAGTTGTTTCGGACGCAGTTCACAATCCCGCATACCGCGTTCAAAACATAGCTGCGGGCGATTTGGCAGCAGGCAACCTTGCATTGGTTTTTACGAAATGGTATATTTGCCGGTCGTTCAGAAAGCAATGGCAAAACACTGAACGTAAACTTGCTCAGGAATCACGAACAGCCAACAAAATGCTGGAGTTGACTGCTACGTCCTATAAAGGATATGCTTTCATTCATTCATTCAGGAGCATGTTCCTCGCAGAACATCGCTCCCATAACAACCGGCTGGAAAACTACTCTGTCATAAGCAAGATTTCGGCGTCCGATACACCCATCTGGAAATCTTCCTCCATATCCTGCACCGATCTTCTCTTTGGCCTTCTTCTTCCTCTCGTCCCGGGTATATACCCTCCATGAATTTTCTCTCCAAACTTTCATGACGTTTCAAGCGACCAAAATATTTCAATTGTGCACAAGCCACTACTGGCAACGCTGATCGTATTCTGATAGAACCTAAGGCCTATCCACATCAATGTGGAAGAACTAGACTCAAGTTTCGCTCTCGTTTGAGCTTGTCAGTAGTGCATATCCTTGACCCTTACCTAGAAAGAAACCCCGGATCACTAGCGTGGGAAGCGGGTGTGTAACCACGCGGCAAACGCTGGACACGGCCAAATTATCATAACAGAATATTACAACGTCACCCATCGTAAGCTGTAGCTCAAGATTTGTCCGATCGCCGCGACTGACCTCCGGTCAAGGATATGCACTACTGACGAGCTCAAACGAGAGCGAAGCTCGAGTCTAATGCTTCCACATTGACTTGGATAGGCCTTAGGTTCATATCAGAATACGATCAGCGTTGCCAGTAGTGGGTTGTGCTCAATATTTAAATCTCAAATCCCGAAACAACCAAGTAAATCAATTTGATTATTGCTTGCTGGACTTTAGGCGGCCTGGTGTGCCTTGCCAGTGAGAAGACCTGATCGTTCGGGTCCACATCGAGTGACAGTGATCCGGGGTTTGTTTCCAGGTCCGGTCAAGGATATGCACTACTGACGAGCTCAAACGAGAGCGAAGCTCGAGTCTAATGCTTCCACATTGACTTGGATAGGCCTTATGTTCATATCAGAATACGATCAGCGTTGCCAGTAGTGGGTTGTGCTCAATATTTAAATCTCAAATCCCGAAACAACTAAATAAATCTATTTCAATTGTCTTTGTTTTAACGTCTTTAGTAGTCAACCTTCTTTAATATTCAGACCTTGTCGTATGGGTGCATTTGTTCTTTTCTGTAACCAAGATATGCTTAGAACACGTCTATAGCATTTATATTCAAAGTTATTTATGCGCTTTTGAGCTCTTTAAGTATGTGCCCAGGTCTTACATGTGTATGTTTCAATGCGAAAGATGCATGCTCTTAAAAATCTATTTGGTTTAGGTCCATCTGTCCCCCTCCACAATTTATTTAGTTGCTTTAGTGTTCGAAGAGCAATAGATATTGGTCTTTTCATTTCTTTCATTATGTCACCATTGCTGGTAATTAATGACCCAAGATATTCGAAATTCTCCACCACCTCTAATGTTTCCTCATGAACGGATACTTCTTTCTCCATAATAGTTTGCATTATCTTTATTGTTGCTATGTTAAGATATAGGTTGTTATTTTCGCTATTTTTTGCGCTCGTCACTGTGAAGACACCCATACAGACCTCGTATATAACAATAAATAATGAACAGAGAATTGAGAACTGAAAAGAAACAGACTTCGTACTCAACAACAAATAATGAACAGAGACTTGAGAACTTTAAAGAAACAGACTTCGTACAGAACAATCAATAATGAAAAGAGACTTGAGAATTTAAAAGAATTCCTGATTAATTACAACCATCGATTAACATAAACCATAAGCAACAGGCAGATGCAGGAGAAACAAGACATCTCATAAACACCATCAGAAATGGACAAATGAAACTTACAGGCATGTCAGCATAAGGTGGCACAGTAAAGACATATGCTTAACATGGGAACGTACCAGACAAAAGAAGTAGAGGATGACAGAGAAAGATGTACTTGAAAAGCTTCAACTGCTGGGCAACTCGTAATAATCTAGTATCTTAACAAAATACCAAACACGCTAGCGTAAGGTTAATGACACAAGTATGATGATTTAGGCAAGTGGGAGGTCAAGGTTACCAATGTCTTCGGCAGAGAGATATCTGAAAAAGACGAAGTAAAAGAGGAAGAGGGAGAAACAAATGAAGGACGTAGTGATGGTGGAAGAGAGGAGAAATAGGTCTAACTAACTAACTAACTAACTAACTAACTAACTAACTAACTAACTAACTAACTAACTAACTAACTAACTAACTAACTAACTAACTAGCTAACTAACTAACTAACTAACTAACTAACTAACTAACTAACTAACTAACTAACTAACTAACTAACTAACTAAATAACTATCTAACTAGCTAACTAACTAACTAACTAACTAACTAACTAACTAACTAACTAACTAACTAACTAACTAAATAACTATCTAACTAGCTAACTAACTAACTAACTAACTAACTAACTAACTAACTAACTAAATAACTATCTAACTAGCTAACTAACTAACTAACTAACTAACTAACTAACTAACTAACTAACTAACTAACTAACTAACTGTTTGTAACTGTGTGTGTATGAGCGCTTGTATATGAGTGTATTGTGTGTTTGAATATTTGTGAGTTAGACAGTGTGTGTGTGTGTGTGTGGGGGGGTGTGTGGGTGTGTGTGTGTGTGTGTTTATGTGTGTGCATTCTTAAAATGTGTAAAAAATAGAATACTCCACCCCAGGATAGAAGAGAAAATACTAGAAGGACGCCTGTGCGGGCGAGAGTTAACACTGTCTCAACACTCCAGGAGAGCAGAAAAAACACATTACATCACATCGCAGTGTAGAAAATAAAACACTAATCTCCAAATCCCTGTATGGGGAAAAATACACCATGTCCAGACCCATGGGCTGCAGAGAAAACACTATTTCTACACCTGAGAGTAGGAGAGTAAACACTGTCTGCACATCACTGAGTTGCAGAGAAAACGCCATTTCTACACATGAGAGTAGGAGAGTAAACACGTCCCCCACATCACTGAGTTGCAGAGAAAACACATGCCACCACACCACTCGGTTTGAGAGAAAACACTATTTCGACACCTGAGTATGTAAAAAAAAAACACACACGGTCTCAACATCACTGGGTTGCAGAGAAAACACTGTCTCCATACCTCAGGATAGGAGGGCATACACTATATCCACAGAACCAGTTAGGCCATAACAGACTAAGCACAGACACAATGCACCACCTAACATAATGCTATCTTTACAGCCATGCTGTCATTTGTTAATTTGTTAATTTTGGTGAAATCAAGTTAGTTGCAGTCAACCCCAGCATTATTAGACTGTTTATTATGTTCTAGACTACGCTAGTTGAGCAATGTGTCATTGCTTTCTGAGCGATCGACACCTCAGTCCATTGAAATCAACGCAAAGCGGCCTGGATCCAAATTATCCGCAGCTCATTTCGAACGCTGGACTCTGTATGACGGTGAATTACGAAATCACCCGTCTCAATATCGCCTAAACAACAGCGCCGAGTAAAATGTGCTAAGATTTACATTTATATGCACACAGATTTCTCCATAACTTACCTAGTCTCATTCCATAAATCATACATGGAAATCTTAGCACAGTGGACGATTTCATAGCACTTCCACGGATTTAACTGTCGGTATACATAAATTACACATGCTATAAATATTGCTTATGGGTTCCTTTATAATGTCGTTAGTCAATTAGTTAGTTATCTGTTGCATTGAAGTGCTACATATAACCTGTACTATTGTATGGATGTGAAGTGTTGAAAATGAACAGACAAGCTGAAAAACATCTGATGGCTGTGGAAATGTGGTTTCTGAGGAAAATGAAAAGAATACAAATGACAAATGACCGAGTCCTAAACCGAAACAAATTAAAATCGTACACTGATTAGATAAATGAGACGTAGACAGTCCCAATTTTTCGGTGACGTTATGAAAATAAATAAATTGGAGAACTTGGTCACAACTAAAAAGATCGAGGGGAAGAGAACAAGAAGATGGCAGAGAAGTAAACACCCGGATAGCTTGGATACGTGGCATGGTCGAGACAGGAACACTGAGCTGATCCACGACTCTGGTGATCGAGTGAGACGGAGAAACATGACAACCCACGCTCATCGTCATGGTACATGATGATGATGATGAATTATCTGTTAGAGTAACATCCTTGCAATCTGAAAAATGTCCACAGGTGCTGAGATCCTCCCCCAACATATGCATCACGAATAGTGCCAGGTCTCCCAGTGTGCTTCTCATGTCTGTCATGTTATCTGTCATCTACTGTCCCTTGTATCTTACGGTGTAGAATAGGGGGATCTTGAGCCTGAGGAATCTAGGCCGCCTGGCTAGTGCAGTCGCCGCGAACTGTGCAGGTTAGTCTTTTCTGTTTGCTCCCGATAGAAAAAAAAAATCGACACCTTACAGAGAATTCGAACCCAGGTCTCCCGATGGAGAATCCAACATTCTTAGCCACTGGGCCAGCCGCCCCTCTTCTAACTTCCAAGTCTCTCAAACTTGGCAACTGGTTGTGTAGTCTAGCCTAGACAGAGTTCTATTCGGCCTGCTCTGTTAGATTGGCAACTGCTGAGGGATTTTTAGAGTTCACACGAGTCCTATAACTTTCGAGTCATTGTCTGAGATGACCAGGGAATAGTTATAACATCTTATGGGAGATGGCTTGAAGAGATTAGAACAAGAGTCACTATGGCAAAGGTAGCCCTTTTCAAGATGGAAACTATTTGTGTTTATGTATATGTCTCTTTACTTGCTTATCTGTTTATCTGTCTGCCAGCCTGTCTGTCTGCTTGATCACTTACCAACCTACCTGTCTGTCTTTTTAATCTGTCTGCCTTTCAGTCCACATGTCTGTCTATCTGTCCGTCTGTCAATGGTTTTGTTTTATAAACATACAACTTTTGAGCACTTCCTGGGCATAGACAGCACAGATTAACACATTATTCGCAAGAACTATGAATACCACACTTCAGAACAACCAACAAAGAAGAACAGACAAAGTGAAAGAAAGAAACATTTAGTCACATGTTCTATACATGATAGGACATCGCAATCAACCTCAATATTTTTAAATTGTTTATGATTTACCAAACAATGTTTATGTTGAGTAGTTTGCCATTGCTTTCTCATACAATGGTCATACAATCGAAATTAACACAAAGCGGTTTGCTTCTAAATCGGCTGCAGCTGATTTCGTATCCTCGACTCGGTGTGTTGGGTGTTGTGAACTGCTTTCCCTGCCCCCTCCATGTTGAAAGAACGGCAACGAATGTCTACTCCACAGACTGAATATAACGAGAAAAGACAGTGACTTGCAGGCAAGTAAAATCTGCGCTAATGTCAGAGTATATTGATAAACAGAAAATCATATTAAGTCAAGTGTGGAAATGTGGGCCACGGCCTATTTTTTATGTATGAGTACACGGTGGGTTTTGTGAGGCGCGTTCATTGCTCTGGTCACAGACTGAAAGAACAGCACTGAATTTCTAGACCATATGCTAAATGTAACGAGAACATCCATCCATCTATCTATCTATCCATCCGTCCATCAATTCACTCAACCATCCTCCCGTTGGTCCATACATCCATCAGCCCTCGATCCATTCAAACATCCATCATTCCGTCGGTCCATCCATCCATCCATCCATCCATCCATCCATCCATCCATCTATCCATTCATCCAACCAACTTTCCGTCGGTTCATGCATCCAGCCTTCTTTCACTAAATCCATTCAACTATCCATCATTCCATCGGTCCACACATCCATCCATCCATCATCCATATGTCAATTTATTCAACCATCTATCATTCCGTTGGTCCATACATCAATGCATCCGCCAATTAATCTACCCATCCATCTATCAATCCATCCAGCCATGGCCAATCTCCCCCTTAGCAAACGACGTGAGCTGGCATCTAACCCTTGTCCGGCTGATCTCAAGCCATAGTCAGCAAGCATTACGCCCTAAGTATCGCGCCAACTCGTCATATATTCAACTAAAAGCTCTAATTAAATTTAGGTGTAAGAAAGGTTCTAGATACTAAGAACACTTCTTCGTATAATTCATTCCTGTGGCGTTGATGATCATATCTGTCCACAACCTTCTATGTTTTGTGCTGCGAATCATTTCTGACACCGACGTTTCTCCACGCCACTATGCCAAACTGTCCAGCATCTTCACTCTGTGGGTACTGTGGACAATATCACCCAGGCCGCTTTTATTTCCCATGAAATATCTAATCCCCCATTCTACACCGATTCGGCATGAGAGCTTAGAAATGTCACCTTGGTTAAGTTTCCAACACTTCTTCGTTCGTTCTCTTGAAATTGATTGGAAGGAATGACAGACAGAGAGACAGACAGACAGACAAACAGACAGACAGACAGACAGACAGACAGACAGACAGACAGACAGACAGACAGACAGACAGACAGACAGACAGATGGTTAGGGGAAGGATGGTTGCATGGGCGGACGGATGAATGGATGCTTCACAAGAGAGAGTTTCAAAGAACGCACTGGGGTTATACATTCCAAGAAATGTCTCGCCGACACGTTCTTCCTACAAAGACATTCACCTCAAGTGGTTTGCCCTCCCGACACCCCAGGCATGAAAACCAGCACTCGGTGGCCCAGGAGAGCTTGTACATGAAGAAAGAGGAAATAGTGTAATCTTGAGGTCGCCTTTACAGTCTGCAGGATCCCAGTAGAGCTGATGATATGGGCAGAAGAAATAAGTTAATAAAGTATATCAAATAGAACAACATAAAAGTATACAGGAAGTGCGGTTTCGGGTTGTGAGCCAATATGATACAACTCATTTATTTGCATTGTCGATATTTTTGGTAAATACAAGAAACAGACACAAATACAGAATGCCACAGTTTGCGGCACTAACATATTATAGTTATAGACGGGTTCTAAGAATATTTTGAATGCAGAAAAGAAGAAATGCATCCATACGACAAGATCTGAATATTGAAGAAGGCTGGCTACTAAAGACGATAAAACAAAGACAATTTAAATATTTTGGTCACTTGAAACGTCTTGCAAGTTTGGAGAGAACAATAATAGAGGGGTATATGCCAGGGAAAAGAGGAAGAGGAAGGCCAAAGAGAAGATGTGCGCCTGATGTGACAGATGATCTCCAGATGGGTGTATCGGACTCGGACATCTTGCTTATGACCGAGAAGTTTTCCGGAAGGTTGTTATGGGAGCGAGGCTCTGCAAAGGACGTGCTATTAAATGAATGAATGATATATTAACTTGTGGGGGAACACACAGGCAATGGAAAGAGAATGAGCAATGAAAGCACTCTTGTTGATGGACACCCATATAAGTAGAAGAAAGATGTAGAGATTATTGGAAACACGGAATATAGTACAAATTTAATGTTAAAATCTGGTCACACGGGGATTCGAACCTGCCAAGTAAATTTTATGATAGCAAATCGCCAAGGGAACCAATTTAACAGTCAGTACGTGTGTATTTATTCTCCATCGTATTATGTAGTTTATCCGTAGATGTACTTACAATTCAGTGTAAGTGTAATTATGTGTAATTAGGGTGTAAGTGTAATTCAGTGTAAGTGTAATTCAGTGTAAATGTAAGTTGGGTGTAAGTGTAATTCATTGTAAGTGTAATTTAATGTAAATATAATTCAGTGTAAGTGTAATTCGAGTGTAAGAAGGAATGAACAACCTGCTGCTGGGCTTGCGCGCCGGTTACTGTGGGAACCGGACGAGCAATGAACCGGGCTACTGTCGGAACCGGACGAGCAATGGACCGGGCTACTGTGGGAACCGGACGAGCAATGAACCGGGCTACTGTCGGAACCGGACGAGCAATGGACCGGGCTACTGTTGGAAGCGAACAAGCAATGGACCGGGCTACTGCGGGAATCGGGCGAGCAATGGACCGGGCTACTGTGGGAAGCGGGCGAGCAATGGACCGGGCTACTGCGGGAAGCGGGCGAGCAATGGACCGGGCTACTGTGGGAAGCGGGCGAGCAATGGACCGGGCTACTGCGGGAAGCGGGCGAGCAATGGACCGGGCTACTGCGGGAAGCGGGCGAGTTATGGACCGGGCTACTGTGGGAAGCGGACGAGTTATGGACCGGGCTACTGGGGGAAGCGGGCGAGCAATGGACCGGGCTACTGTGGGAAGCGGGCGAGCAATGGACCGGGCTACTGTGGGAAGCGGGCGAGCAATGGACCGGGCTACTGCGGGAAGCGGGCGAGCAATGGACCGGGCTACTGCGGGAAGCGGGCGAGTTATGGACCGGGCTACTGTGGGAAGCGGACGAGTTATGGACCGGGCTGATATAGTGAATGACGTCAGAGAGGCACGGCGATTAAAACGAATCAAGAGACCGATGCGAATCTGCAGCTTTGACCACACTGCAAGAATAGCACGTGACAAGGGATGAGGCCGTACAGAAGCGCCATGCAAATGGCCAAAGAAGAGTAGTCAACCAACACAGGGAGGCCAGCATGGCCGAATTGATAAGAACGCTCTTTTTTAAACAACATGTGTGCTGATGTCGAGGTAGCGGGTTCAACCCTACACCGGTCCATCCATCCATCATGTGCCATGCCGATAAGCGTGGGCGGTCATGTTTTGCCATCTCACTCGATAACCAGAGTCGTGGATCAGCTCCGTGTTCCTGTCTCGACCATGCCATATGGTAAAGCCATCCAGGTATTTACTTCTCGGTCTTCCCCTTGGTCTCTTCCCTTCGATCTTGCCAGTTGTCACCAAGTTCTCCAAGTAATTTCTTCTCATAACATGCCCAATACACCGGTCAGTTTGACTGAAAAGTTGACTCCTCCTTCTTGACGTGAGGACGTAAATTACCCGTACCTCTGAAGTCAGAGTGGGTTCGCCTGGTGGCAAGGGACACTGTTAATATAGAAAGCTAATCCACACGCAAAAATCAGTCCAGTGCGCTAGAAGTAGTACCAAGTGTATAGACTCCGTTTGAGTTCAAAGCGAACGAACGCATATATATATATATATATATATATATATATATATATATATATATATATATATATATATATATATATATATATATATATATATATATATATAAACCAGCGCAGAACTGGTGTGGTCGACCGCTACACGCTGATGGAGACAGTGAGGAGGGGGATAGTCCGGTTGGCTAAATAGTCCTATGTGTAGTCAAGCTATCTGACGAATAACTATATTTCAGAATCAACAATATTTACTGACATTATTTGCAGCGGTAGGACAGGGATGCTCTTGTGTACCGGCCAAGTCGTCATGAGTTCGAGTCCCCACATTGGGGAAGGGGGAGGAGGGGAGGGGGGGGGTTAAATAACAAGTGATCTGCATTCCCAGGTCCACCATGCCTACAATGGATACGAAGAAGTTTCCCTGGAAGCAATGGCGGTCGGTGTCATTCTGGTCACGTCATCAACAGATCAGCGATTGGTCTATAACGATATGGGTCTGGTAACACATGTCCAATGCACCTTAAGGCGTGTACAAGATTTATGTGCGTTATGTTTGTGTACTGACCTCACACAGCGGGCCGTTTAAGGAGATGTACATTAACTGAGTAAGTGTCATCGGATGATACATCGTCTTATTCAAACTTCGTAACTGCCATGGGCTTATAAATCAAACTATGGTTAAAATATTACTGCAGTAGTTGTTTTTTTTTTCCCCAGTACAACCACTTTTAATTTGATTTTAAATCAACCTGTCTGCTACCATATTAACAGCTTTAAAGTCATAACTGTGACACATCCCTACTTCCGATTTTCCGCCATCCGTGACGAAGGGGGTTACGGACACAGTTCGTAATCCCGCATACCCGCGTTCGAAACACAGCTATGGGCGAATTGTCAGCAGACCGCCTTGCGTTGTTTTTTTTTAACAAAATGGTATGGGTGCCGGTCGTTTGGACAGCAATGGCAAACTACTGAACGTAAACTTACCAAGAGATCACAACAATAAAACATGCTGGTGTTGACTGCGACGTCCTGTAAATGATATGCAACTAACATAACATGTTTGTTTGGCCAAAACCAACTTTTTGGTTGACACTGAATCTGGTAAGAATTCAAAGAAACAAAACACACCAGGTCACAACTTCCTGTGACTGTTGTCTCCCAAAGGGAGGTCAGAAGCATGTCAGGGAAACCAGTCACCTTAAATTAACACAGTCAGCCAGCAAAGACTTTGAGAAAACTTCGTGGTGGCCTTTCAACTTCAGCATCTTGTGTTTAGAACCTGTACACTGCAGCACAGACGCGGCAACTCGGCACTGTCAACTGCGGGTGGCTCGGTTATTAACTGTGTGTTAGAAATTCTCTGAACAGCATAGGGTTAAGTTAGCCATGAACAAAGGAATGGTAGATGGCGAGATCTCTAGTGATGATTGAAACGACAGCGTTTGTTAGTTTTATCGCTTGGATCTCACAAAACAAACGGTGTCCTGGGAAACGATATACTGAATTTTTTTCCTCAAGAGTTCAAACGTCTTTGAGGTTGTTTCTTCTGAAGTCTCCGTGGCTTCTGTCATGTTTCATTTCTTGTAGCCATGTTTCATATGTGGATGAGTATGGGGAGAGAAGGTAGCAGATACCTCATGTCAGAAAGTGTTAGGGCTGCGTGTATGCAATCATAACATCTTCCAGTTGTAAATTGTTAAATAAATCTTTAACGTTGCAGCAACCTACATGCGAATGTACATACACGTACAGGCACTAAAACACAGTGTTTCATCACTCTCTCACTCTCCTCTAATTATCTATCTGTCTGTCTCTATGTCTCCCTATCTCTATCTCTGTTACTTTCATCCTCTCTCTGTCTCTCTCTCTCTCTGTGTCAATATGTCTTCTCTATTTCTCCCCTCTCTCTCTCTCTCTCCCTCCCTCACACACACACACACGCACACACTCACACACGCACGCGCACACACACACACACACACACACACACACACTTCTCTGGTCGATCCTTCTCTAGCTTTTCATGTTTATATAATTGAGATAAAGTTATGTTCTTCTGTTAGATTCTAGCTCACCCTTCAATTCGTTGTTTAATATGCTCCTTTTTTTTCTTTTCTTTTACTGTCTTTCCACTTTTAACCCATTAAGTCATTTCAATGATTTCTGATATTGTCTTGTCAATGCATCGTGTATTGTCCTTCCATTGTTTCTTGTACTGTACACTCCTTCTAGTCCTTTACTCTACTGTCATTCCATTATTTCTCGTACTGCCATGTAATGTTTCTTGTACTGTCTTCATTTGTTATCTTGTACCGTTCGTCCATCACAACCGGCGCTGTGACGAAGGTGTTACGAACGGGAATTCACAATCGCTCGTACGAAACACAGCTGCGGGGGGAAACACACCGCCGGTGCGCTGGCTTTTTATTACAAAAGTCGGTCGTTCAGAAAACAATGGCAGACCACTGAACATAAACATGCCAAGAACCCACAAACAGCCAAAGAAATGCCGAGGTTGACTGCGACGTCCTGTAAAGGATATGCACTAATTTTAACTTTCTACCATTCTGTCTGTAGTTGCTCTTTCGTTAACAGCACGAAGGATCATGACACAATGCAGCAAATAAATACAAGTACAAATTTTGTGAACATTCGTCTGTGCGGTGGGAACATATATAGGGTGAATTTTTAATGACTGAGCAGTGAAATATTACCGGTCCAAGGTTTATATTCATCCTCTGTAAAGTTCATGCAACATAATAGGTAAATACAAAACTTGGACCGGCAATATTTTCAAACACTGCACAGTAATTAAACATACACCCTATGCGAATCATGGACCATTTTACATGTTTCGAATGGATAAAAGCGATAGCTGTTAAATTTTCCTGTGTGCTGATGTCAAGGTAACGCATTCAATCCTACAAGAAGAAGAAAAGGAGAAGAAGAAGAAGAAGAAGAAGAAGAAGAAGAAGAAGAAGAAGAAGAAGAAGAAGAAGAAGAAGAAGAAGAAAAGAAGAAAAGAAGAAGAAAAGAAGAAGAAGAAGAAGAAGAAGAAGAAGAAGAAGAAGAAGAAGAAGAAGAAGAAGAAGAAAGAAGAAGAAGAAGAAGAAGAAGAAGAAGAAGAAGAAGAAGAAGAAGAAGAAGAAGAAGAAGAAGAAGAAGAAGAAGAAGAAGAAGAAGAAGAAGAAGAAGAAGAAGAAGAAGAAGAAGAAGAAGAAGAAGAAGAAGAAGAAGAAGAAGAAGAAGAAGAAGAAGAAGAAGAAGAAGAAGAAGAAGAAGAAGAAGAAGAAGAAGAAGAAGAAGAAGAAGAAGAAGAAGAAGAAGAAGAAGAAGAAGAAGAAGAAGAAGAAGAAGAAGAAGAAGAAGAAGAAGAAGAAGAAGAAGAAGAAGAAGAAGAAGAAGAAGAAGAAGAAGAAGAAGAAGAAGAAGAAGAAGAAGAAGAAGAAGAAGAAGAAGAAGAAGAAGAAGAAGAAGAAGAAGAAGAAGAAGAAGAAGAAGAAGAAGAAGAAGAAGAAGAAGAAGAAGAAGAAGAAGAAGAAGAAGAAGAAAGAAGAAGAAGAAGAAGAAGAAGAAGAAGAAGAAGAAGAAGAAGAAGAAGAAGAAGAAGAAGAAGAAGAAGAAGAAGAAGAAGAAGAAGAAGAAGAAGAAGAAGAAGAAGAAGAAGAAGAAGAAGAAGAAGAAGAGAAGAAGAAGAAGAAGAAGAAGAAGAAGAAGAAGAAGAAGAAAGGACACCCTACCAGAATGTACACTGAAGAAAACTGTCACATTAACGCCACCATGTCTCGGAAACTGAAATCCTTTGACCTTATTACAGTGGTCTAGAACTAACAGTCATGGAAGGTATAGTTCGGTTCCAGAAAGACGGTGTAGAGGTCAACCACAGCGAAGATGGACAGAGGACATGGAAGACCCTCCGATATTGACAACGTACAAGGTAAGGGAACTGGGGAGAGATCGAGAGTCTTTACAGCTGACTGTTATGAGAGCGAGGAACGGGGCGGCGCGGACGGATGGATGGATGGATGGACAGACAGACAGACAGACAGACAGACAGACGGACAGAGACAGACAGACAGACAGACAGACAGAATATAGACGGACGGACCGAAGGATAGACCAACAGACAGACAGACAGACAGACAGACAGACAGACAGACAGACGGTCGGACAGACAGACAGACAGACAGACAGACAGACAGACAGACAGACAGACAGACAGACAGACGGTCGGACAGACAGACAGACAGACAGACAGACAGACAGACAGAGACAGACAGACAGACTGTAACTTCCCTAGAGCCACAGATAAATCTTACAAACACGCTATCACACACCAGGACCCACAAGATTGCATGCCACCATTAAGTAAACATGTATGGGATCTTGTCTTAATTGAAGCCCTAAAACTCAGCTGTCAACCAACATCCACGACGCGATTCACAACTACTTAATCAAGACAACTGTGAATTATACAGTCCTATCTCCCCTCCAGATCCGTGTGGCAATCACGATTGCTGAAACTGATATTATTGCGTGATTGTCTCCCTTGTTCTGCTTTCAAAGCTGTTATAGTACAGAATACAGATTTGATATATTGAAATTTGAATTCAAATATCTAGAAATAATCATAACATCGGGTGAAAGATGCGTGGCGGAAATTAAGGGCAGTATAGGCCAAGCAAAATCTACATTTTAGAAAATTGAGAAGACAGGAGTGTTTTATACCATAAGTAACTATAATTGGATGTCAATGGCTGAGAGTAGTAGTGTCCGGACCAGGCTCAGAAGGGAAAGGGTTTGATCCCGGCATAGGCCTAAGAATTGTTTCAAGAACCAATGATATCTAATGGATAGTGAGGTCGGATACCTAGCGGCCTCGGATGAGAGCGAAAAAAAATGAGGTTCTGTAAGCAAGTTGTACACTGTAAAATGCTTCGGAAGTTGGAAATGGCAAAGAGTAGCCCTAAAGGTTACTATTGTGGCAAAATTGTTAGAAAGGATAACCTGCCCACAGGTTTATGGTGCCGTTACATTATGATGGAATCTGAGAAGAGGAAGCAACAGTTAGCTGCATGTCCTGTAAAGGACTCCGCAATTAAAAGTAGCATTTTGTTTTTAAATTTATGATTTACAAGACAATTTCTACTTTCAGTAGTTTGCCGTTGCTTTCTGAACGACAGATGCCTCATACCTCGAAAACAACGAAAAGCGTTCATTTTAAACCGTTCCAATGGCTTTATTACAAAAGCATGAAAGAAACATTAACAAGTGTCGTAGAATTACACAAAGCATTCATTTTGAATGAATTATGCATGATGGGTTGGTCAGAAGAAGTCGCCGTAGGCATTCAAGCAAGGATCCCATTGCTTATGTAGGCGGCGAATGCTGTCCGCATAAAAGGATAGTGGAATGCTCACTGAACAAAGTGTTTACCGCGTTCATTACGTCTGCATCTGTGTGAAATCGTTGCACCTTGAGAGCTTTTGTTAGAGGTCCGAACTAATGAAAATCACATGGTGACAAATCAGGACTATAGGCTGGGTGTTGCAGAATTTCCCACTTCTTCCTTGCTAATGCTTCCTGCACAATCTTTGCGACATGCGGACGAGAATTATCGTGCAACAAAATCACATCGCGAGAAAGCATGCCGGGTCGTTTATTCTTGATGGCTTTTTGCAGCTTGTCTAGTGTTTGCAAGTAGTGGGTAGAGTTGATGTTGACACCAGGTTTTTTAAAGTCGGCCAACAATAGCCCTTCATGGTAAAAAAATGCGCTCAGTATAACCTTACCAGCGGGAGCCTGTAACTTGAATTTTTTGGATTTTGGTGATCCAGCATGCTTCCATTGCATGCTCTTTCTTTTGCTGCTCGGCTCAAAGTGGTGACACCATGATTCATCGCATGCAACTATGTGGAAGAGAAATGCATCACCCTCCACTCTGTTACGCAGCAAGTGGTTCAAACAACATCCCATGCGTTCCTCTTTTTGGTAGTCGATCAACATCCGTGGTACCCACTGTGAACACACCTCCGATATTGCAGTTTCTTACGAACGACGTTTTGAATTGTCCCAATTGACACATCAAAGTCTTTCGCTAGCGAACATATGCTTCGACAACGGTTCATCTGTACTGCTGCATCAATTTTGGCGATGGTTTTTTTCTGTTGCAACAATATGTGCTTGACCCGGCCGTCGAAGATCTGTCCTGAACTGACGTCCTTTCCGAAACATTCGTGCTCAGTATGTCACTGTTGTTTTCGACACACATTTGTTACCGCACGCTGCCTGCATTCTTCGATTCATGTCCACTGGTCGACATCCTTCAAATGAAAGCAACCGAATCACCGCTCTTTGAGCTTCTTTGGACGGATTTTGGACCAACTCGGCCATTTTCTCAATGGTCAGAAACAGAGCCTATGCATCATGGGACGATAAGCATGTGCTCTTTTATTTAGTGGTCAGTACTTATCACATGGCTATGACATCATGTTCAACGTACGCAATTACGCGCAGTGCGGCTCGAACGGATTTTAAATGAACGCTAATACTTGCGTATCGCCTATACTGGTGTATTTCTTTTAAGGATGATATGGAGGCTTTGGTGGTGAAGGTTGATAAGGACTTAATGTATTGAAGGCGATGGCAGGAACCGGAGTAGATCAGGGGATGCTTTACAGGCTCTTTCAGAGGTTAATAATTTATGTCATTGAGTATGGTATGGGGCTGCTAACAATATCAAAGAGCCATCTTGAAAGGTTGGAGTGCTTACAGAAAGTGGCCATGCAGCTGATCCTCTGGTGCACAAAAACACACCAATTATATGCATGAGGCATATTCTGACGCTACCAACAATGACGGATAGGCATAGGGTCCTTCAAGCCAAATGGTACCTGTAACGTGCATGGTTCTAGGCACAACTTGGGTAGTTGTACTACTTAAGAATGTGAGATTTACAACAGATGGTCATAGCTGTGAAGAGGAGATTAGAGCGGATGCGAGATCAGAGAAGTCGATTAAGAAATTCCAAAACTAAGGTGGGCCTGAAACACAAGGGAGGATATATGGATATATCACAGAGACTTCAGTTGAAGTCACGTATGCATAGTGAAAACGTGATAGCTCAGAAATGTGAGATTGTTAGAACACGTCCCGGGTTAAGAGGGAATCACTAATGAGATGCGAATACGTGACAGGAAACAAAGAAGGATTCTACATGTAATTTTCACGGGGAATGTTAAGTGGGATCAGGGGGTTAAATGGTGTTCTTGGGAGGTTTCGGGAGAAAGTGAATAAGAAAACAGACTGGGAAAATGAGAGGGAGTTGAGTTGCGGCGGAGTTAGGGACAACTTCGCCGGGCGGATTTTTAGACAATCGAGTCTGGGGCTAAGTGTAGAGAACTAGCCCAGGAGTGGATTTTCGGAGTGGTTCTAGTCGGCTGTTGGAGAGCTAGGCGTAACTGTCTATGTGCACTAGGTGAATGAGGCCTAGAGACGGCAATGTTATAGTGAAAAGTAATTCTTAACGATGATGGATTATGTACTACTAAACTTCCTGGAATAATGTTATACATGTCACCATGCTCATCAATGATTAAACGAAGTTGTGTGTGCAACACCGATGTTCTCAAGTGACTCATAGCTGTTGATTAGAATAACGATTTGTGTTGTTATACCTGGGGCTGATCCATCCTGCACTCCTCAGTGAAATCTGCACAGTATCGGGACGTTAGACAACGGCCAATCTCATCCTGTTGCAGGAGATTGTGGCAATACCTGAGAGTTGCTGCAGATAGGGATCACCCCCTGCATGAAACCATGGATATGGTCAAGGGTCGTAGACTAAGATAAGGTGGGTCCTGGATGGCACAGACAGAAATATCTAAACGTCAGGTGAGTTATCTAGGGACCATCAATCGTGTGGAAAAGAGTGGATTAAAGTACTGGAAGACATCCCAGACTGGCACAATGTAATAGTAACGCTGGGTCGTCAGTGTAGAGAATGGGCGGAGAGCCGCACAGAGTGTGAGGTGCAATAACTCATCTAGAGTAACACACATCAAGGTGACATATTGATCTACACAGATGGGTCAGTGATGAGAAACAGACGTAGTGGTTGTGGTTTCATTGCGAAGGTTAATAGACGAGTCTTGAAAAAGGAGAGTCTGACATATGAGACTACGACCTCCAGCATGAGAATGGAGGTGGAAGCAGTAACAGCGGCATTCCGTTAGTTACAGGACACCACTGCAACACACGTTGTCTTCATTACGGATTCAAGGAGTATGCTTAGTAAGGAGGAGAAAGGAACGTTTCGTGTGGAATGGCCCACCTCGCTTCAGAGTTCACAGATTGTGAGAATTGTAGGGATATTTTGCCCTGGCCATGCGGAAGTGCGGAGGAATGAACAGGCTGATAGGTTGGCAGGGAATGCACCTCTGGTGGTAGATTACCTATGGACAAGGGAGAGGTGGTCGTGCGCGGTGTGGGACCAGGTGAAGAATGCGGGAGGAACAGATTGAGAACTCGTATGTGGAAAGAATGAGATTGAGGGAGGGGCTGGGGGTCGTTAGAGTTTCTGGAAGAATCTCAAAACTGAGAGGGAAGACGATTAGTACGATTAGTAGTGTGACTCTTCATTGGCTGTTGAATGAGGGAACGGAGCGCAAATAAGAATGTCCCCAAGGCAGTGATGTCGGTTCTTAGCTCATTTCAACTCAACACACTTTTTCTCATTCCTAGCAACAGAGAGCTTGTGAATGTATTTATTTATATAGGCACCGTCATGTCCTGAATCAGTTTCCTGCCGTGAGACTGTGATAAGATAGGGCCCTCACATTTTGCAGGCCTGAATGCACGAAATGCTTGCTTGCTTGTGTTCGTTGGCTTGAGCTCCAACGCGAAGTCTTGTATGTCGGATGAAGACATCCTGTTGTCCAACATCAGTGTGATGTCATACAGGACCTGAGGTGTGCTTGAGTATCCGTTGTCCCATGTCTGGCTTATTGGTGTGCAGGAAATAACAGCTGGCCAGTCGTTCCCTCACTTAGCGAGACGACGAACGCGGAGTCAAAACATTATCAGTGTAGCTTCTTATCACCTACGCTAACGTGTGCGCTAATTTAACTGATTCATTGCCGAAGGATAATATATGGCCAAATGTGATCTCCCATGTGTATAGAAGGACAATATATCACCATACTAGGATCATCGTATCGTTTGTTTTGGTTCCTGGTATCTTCAGCAATGTTAATCCTCAATGAACAGAAATGGATTACTTTTAGTTGGGCACTGAATCAGTTACAAATGAAAAATAATCCCGAAGCAGGAATCTGCTGTGAATCTGTGATGTGATAGGGTCATAACTTTTTGTATATATGAATGCACGGAGGAAGAATTAGTTGAGCAGTCGTTCCCCATAACGAACATAAGCATCACACCCTCGTCTGTGTAGCTTCCTATCAACTACGCTAACAAGCCTTGTCATTTCTACGGTACATTAGAATATGTCTGCGTGACAACAACAACAACAACAACAACAAAGAGAGAGAGAGAGAGAGAGAGAGATTCGGGAAGGATATATATATATATATATGGGAGGCACGATAACGCCTGCTGGTCCAGTGGCGTGGGGTTCAAACCCTCATTTAATATTGACACGGGCTCTGAGGTCAATCCAATCTAATGTGATCAATAGAAAAAAAAAGGAAGAAGAAGGAGAGAGAGAGAAGAGAATGAGAAAAGAATGATGAGGGAAATGATGTAAATAGTGTGAAGCCTAAAAGTTCGTTCCTCAGTCGAACTCTGCCTACTACACACTACCTTTGATAGTAAAGAAATATGAAGAGAGAGAAGGAGAAAAAAGAGGATGAGAGTGAGGGATACGACAGATGTAGGTTCGTGTCTCCGCGTGAGAACAATAGTTAATTACTATTGCACCATCAATGTCTCGTGGTGTAGGTTATCAGGTTATAGAAGAGATGTACAGCCTCACAAAGTCTCTAAGCTACTCTACTTATATTACTTCAGACTAACAAGTCGAAATAAAAGACAACTCAATAATATATTTAATTTCTTTCTGAACAATAACAGAGTGACAATCTACAACATAATCGCATGGAGTAATCAGTACATGCATTGCAGACACATAATGCATATTGAACTGTAATAATACGATGCTGCATTGCCTCACAAGAGAGAGATAGACAGTGTAACAGCCTATGCCACTGGATGTTAGGGGAATGCCACTTATTATCACCTATTAACCGCATGAAGTAAAAGACTAAAGCTATGAATTACACCGGCCTTTGTTTCGTAACTATCTTTCCGTAGGCTTATTAGTGGTACATGTATTCAGCCCAAACACCCATTGATCCATAGATTGACCTATCAATCCATATACCCAGGGATTTAATTCGCTCCCATCCAACTTGTTCAGCGGGTAACTGTTTATTCAGCTATGCCTGGTTTATCCAGGCGACTCCAGTTTACCCAGACGATGTCTGAAACATTATAAAACAATACCCGTGAGTTTTATGTCACTATCAACCTTAGTCTTTCACTACCTACAAAGTCCTTACCAGCTATTGCTTCCCTATCTACGCTAGTATCAATATATCTTAGCTATAACATAAATTAAGAACAGTATTTTAAACACAGTAATTTATCGTTTATATATATTTAACTAATATTATTATCGCCTATTCCCCGACGCGCCGCCTACAGCCAACATTAAGTATTTAACCATTTGCCGGAAGATTTGAACTCGCGGCCTGTACCACGCCAGGCCAGCCTTAACTACACAACAGCAGAAGCGCGACCTCCTTTCACCTATGTCCAGCGAACAAAAGACACGCATTCTTTTCCATACCGCTTCGTCTAGGGCGAGCCATTGTCATCCGGTCTCATTGTTTGGGTTGACCCAGCGTGATCGCTTCTCAGGTGCACGTTTGTCTGCTAGACCCGGCCTCTGTGTTGTTTATATCTTGCAGTAGCCCTTCCGTTCCATATTTACATGTTGCACTCGCCTAGTTCTCATTAATTGTGTACGTCTAATTGCTTGGTTACATGAACATACATAGTTTATCCACACTCTGCTTATCTAACCGATTAATTTGACTCCAATCACTCTATTTCGGCCGTTTAAATATAGGTCATATTCAGGACGTCGCATTCAGTCCTGATCCTTTGCCGGGTCGTTTATGATTACGCGGTAAGTTCACCTACGGTAGTTTGCTATAGCTCTCTAAACTAAGATACCTGATTATAATATACAATTAAACTAATTATGTCTAAGTCTTATGTCAACTTACATTCAACTTCTGCCATCCAGGGGGTTTTCTGGTCGTCCTTCTGGGTTTCATATTTGAAATACGATTGCTCTCTTCAACCTCGTTTGCCGTGGATCCCACCACCGGTTTCCAGTCGTATTTGACATTAGTCTCCTGTGTGGTTCCGATCGCAGTGTTTCCCGTGTGATTCCGATCGCAGTCTGGCTAGTGGTTGTCCTATTTGACGTTTAGCCATCTACTGCAACTAACGAGCGGTCTTCTTTAGCCAACAGTCCTTCTCAAATGGCTTGCACGCCATTTTGTGATCCTCGGAATTTGCGTTCCACTCCATCAGATTTATCTATCTGGGATAAATGGTTCACAGATCCTTGACCATCCTACTTTACTTCAGCAGTCCAGACGAAACCGTGATATGTGCATCTTTTCCGTCCTTAATACTGCCTCTCCATCTTCCTGGACACTAAACAGCCTGATATATAGACATAACCATTGCTGGAGTTCCAAACTCACACTTCCTCTTGGGCTGGGCGACCGCCCAGCCCTCGGATCTGCTGCTACCGCACTCTTGCTCGTTCCACACTCTCTCAACTGACTGGATCCCAAAATATATATAACTATATACTTGGCGCTTCTTTCTGGAATCACGTGACGTTGCTGTCCCTTGTCCTCCAATCAGTACCTCGCGTACCCTGCTTAATTTGCATACTACTATCATATCATTAACCCAAATCTACATTGTCTCTGAAGTTCATGGTCCTGAGTTTATCGTCCTTGTTTGAGTTCATGCTCTTTAAATTAGATTTCCCAGCTCAAGCACGTTCCCACTGCTATAAATCTGCCCCTCCGTTGTATTTCTTGCCCAAACTGACAGTTCCCGACAAAGCCTATGCTAAGTTTGGCTTCATGTTTCCTGAATTTCTCATCTCACTAACAACTAAAGGTAAACCCTCGGTTAGCAGGCCATGATCAAGTCAGCGCCCGGTCACTCACTAATTTTGAACTTATACTGGTCGGTGAACTTTCTGTTTCAAAAAGGCGGTATGTGAAAACCATTTTTCCATACTGTCTCATACCCACCTACCAAAAGTTGATGGGTCCCACCATCAATATAGCGTCATTCCTCCTTGAGATAGAAGCCCTGGCTCCGCATCTGACATCACTCCTAAACAATATTGGATGCCTAAGGGGAAAACTCTTTTTGGGAACTCCCACCCCAAATAATAATAATTACAAAAAAATACTGGTTGCATCCCCTGCTCTCCCAGTGCATAAGGCAGTTAAAACTTCTGACGTGCATCCTAACAATATTGTAATCAAGTACTATTATCCATAAAAACAGTTCAATACCTGGCATGCCGGGGATTCCCCCAGACAACAAAATCATACATCAAAGGGTGCACATAAAGACACCAAAATGAAAACAATATCAATATAGGCATTCACTTAATATGCCATCCCCCTGTAACAACAACAAAACCAAAAATCAAATTCACATCGGTGCTACCCACTAGGAACTCGGTACATCAATGTGTCCAATCATTCTTGAATCTGAAAAACATTGTAACAATTCCTGTGACCTCACAGGAAAATGCCTGGTCACCACACATAATAAAACAACAAATTCTCCCCTATTCGCAAGGACACATCAGCCTGAAGCTGCAATCTTCACAATCGCCGCCGCTGTACACAAAAACAAATCAGCCCCTACTGTAAGTAAACAACACTTAGTGGCCATAGAAACAAACCAAAACGTATATCATGAAACAGCTTTTGACATAAAAAAAAATGTGCGCCCAGTCGTTGGACATCGTGCTCCATTGTCTTGGCGCTGAAATAACTCTGGAAAAAAAATGGTATGCCCAGTTCTTGGACATTATGCTTTACTCTCTTGACGCTGAAATAACTCTGACAAAAAAATGCGTGCCCAATTCTAGGACATCATGCTCTAACATTTATTCTTCGCCATGCCCCTTCACAACAAAAAACAACCATGTACCCGTATTAACGTCTACTCGGGTAATCTCAGATTATAAATGGGCTCCTTGGCCTCCTGACACGACATTGAACTATGTGTAGTCACTATGACACCTAATACTGCAGTTGTGTCTGCCCTTGAACACAATAGAGCGAGGCCCACACAAAAATAAAAACATTCGCATAGGCCGACTTGACAACTTCCGCTATGGAAATAACAAAGGAGCTAACTGCTCCACAACAGTTGATCCCCTCAAGTAGTCATATTCATTTAAACAACAAAATAACATGTTTCTAACTAAGTTCGACCTGTAAAACAAACAAAGGATGGCTAAACGTGACTACACCAAAATTGTCATTCAATTATGAACCAACACTACACCACGAACGTTTAACTAATTATTAAACTACTGTTCATTGCGTCATGCTGAAATAAATATATAAAGAATATGTTTCTGCTTGCGGGTGCTCTCTGGATTCCGTTTTCTTCTTCACTGAATTTCTACGATTGTTTTCTTTAAAGTGTCTATTCTATATGCACGGGCAGAAATATAGGGCGCCACTGGTCATTCACTGCCCAACACCGTTAACATGTCTATCATGAAACTTGAACACGCCGGTACACTGAATTCCACCTCTGTTCCCGCCTAAAAAAAAAGGGATTTTCTAACTACCACGAGTGACACTGTCATCTGTCTCTTCACAACAGCCATAATTAACTCACTGCATAAAACAACGGGGAAACATCACCTCATGATGATCTAATTGTTATCGTTCATGCGTGCATTTCTGGTATGCACATGTGCCATTGGTAACATTTGGCACAGCCCGTCTCGCTCTGCCGCTGGTGGGACACGCTAGCACGATGAGTCCTTGTTGTCGTTCCTTGCAGGGCAACACAAAAAAGGGGGGGGGGGAGGAGCGCTATATTTTCTTAGTGGCCTTGGATGTCTACACTGCCACCCGAAATGTTGGGTCCTGTCACCTAAACAGCGTCACAACTGTTCCCTAAAAGAGTCAGCGAAATTCATTCCCCGGACAGCCACAGGTTTGGCTGGCTCTGCATAACAGGTGTGGGAATTGTTCTTATACTTTGCATGGCTCTGGGTTTCACATGCCATACCCTGTCGTCAATCATGACTCTTGACTTCCTGGACGAAGAGTGGGTGGCCTTGGTATAACGGTGGGGTATTTTATTGTGATACCCTTCAATCAGTGAGTTAGTCTTTAACGTGCACTGAAAAGAGGAACTTGTCCTTTAACGATAACAAGATAAGACCACCCTTACGTTGACTTGCTCTGCTCAGCTGTTGTCTGAGCTCATTTCGGACAGATTCCGCTGCGCCGACTCTCTTTCTGAGATAGCTATCCCTGGGTATTTTGTTGTTGTATGTTGGGTTTTCCTGTA
>OY992890.1:74158141-74215641 GCA_963921405.1 Cepaea hortensis | reverse complement strand
CCTCCTCCTCCCCCTACCTCTTTCCTCCTCCCTCCTCCTCCTCTTCCACCTCCCTTTCCTTCCTCATTCTCCCTCCTTCCTCTCCCTCCTTCCTCCTCCTCCTTCCTTCTTCTCCCTCTGCCTCCTCCCTCCTCCTATCCCTCCTCCTCCTTCTCCTTCTCCTCCTCTCCCCTCCTCCTACCCTCTTCCTCTTTCCCTCCTCCCTCTCCCTCCTCCTCCCTCTTCCTCCTTCCTCCTCCTCCCTCTTCCTCCCTCTCCCTCCTCCATCCTCCTCCTCCTCCTTCCTTCTCCTCCCTCTTCCTCCTCCTCCTACCTCCTCCCTCCTCTCTCCTCCTCCCTTTTCCTCCCTCCTCCTCCCTCTACATCCTCCCTCCTCCTCTCCACTCTTCCTCCTACCCTCTTCCTCTTCCCCTCCTCCCTATCCCTCCTCCTCCCTTCACATTCCTCCTCCTCCCTCTTCCTCCTCCTCCTCATCCCTCCTTCTCCCTCCTCCTCCTTCTTCCTCCCTCCTCCTCCCTTCTCCTCCTCCCTCCTCCTCCTCCCCATCCCTCCTTCTCCCTCCTCCTCCTTCTTCCTCCTCCCCCTCCTCCTTCCTCCTCCTCCCTCTCCTCCTCCTCACTCCTCCTCCCTCCTCCTCCCTTCACATTCCTCCTCCTCCCTTCACATTCCTCCTCCTCCCCCTCCTCCCTCCTCCCCCTCCTCCCTCTCCGCCTCCTCCCTCCTCCTCCTCCCTCTACCTCCTCTCCTCCCTCCTCCTCCCTCTACCTCCTCCCTCCTCCTCCCTTCACATTCCTCCTCCTCCCTCTTCCTCCCTCCTCCTCCTCTCTCCGCCTCCCTCCTCCTCCTCCCTCTACCTCCTCCCTCCTCCTCCCTTCACATTCCTCCTCCTCCCTCCTCCTCCTCCCCTCCTTCTCCCTCTTCCTCCTCCCTCTTCCTTCTCCCTCCGCCTCCTCCAGACAGACAGATAGTCGGTAACGGGAACGAGAACTTATATGACTACTTATATGAATTAAATGAGATGCTCCCCACCAGGGTCTGGGCGAAGCCGGGCCGGGTCAGCTAGTTTCATCATAAAATAGGAAAAGCATTCAATGTTACAGATTTCTTCCCATTAAAGTCATAAAACGATTTTAAATTTTTTTTATACTACCCATACTACTGTATGCGCGTGAATCATGGACACTGATTAGGAAGTTTAGAAAGAAACTAAAAGTAACAGAGAACTTAATTCTTCGCAGAATCCCAAGAATTCCATGAACAGTTAATAAGGCTAATAATCATGTATTTCAGGAGACAAATCAGGAGAGTATTTCGGGAGTCTCTGTGGCGAAGTAGTCAAGCCGTTTGACTCGTGCTCCGAAGGTTGTGGATTCGATTCCGGGCCGCACCCTTCTGTTTACGAGTTAAATGTTTCGGAGACTCCTCTGGGTCGTCGCTAAAAGCTACGGAGTTCGTGCTTTGTGTGACGCTTTCCGCGCTGCGGAAAGAGACTGAACCATATGGGATAAAACCCGGTGCGATGAAGTAGACCTTGTCGACTTTTAAGCGACTTATTTTTTCAGGAGACAAATTAAAAAGAATAGATGATTAAGCGTGCGGCTCGTTTAGCGAAGTTACTAGAGAACTAAAAAGTCGCTTAAAAGTCGACAGGGTCGACTTCATTTCACCGGGTTTTATCCCATATGGCTCGGTCTCTTTCCGCAGCGCGGAAAGCGTCGCACAAAGAACGAACTCTTTAGCTCTTGCGACGACTCACAGGCTTCTCCGAAAAATTTCACTCGTGAACCGAAGGACGCGGTCCGGAATCGAACCCACAACCTTCGGAGCCCGAGTCAAACGGCTCGACCACTTCTCCACGGAGAATCCTGTGGGTCGTTGCTAGAGCTACGTAGTTCGTGCTTTGTGCGACGCTTTTCCTCGCTGCGGAAAGAGACCGAGCCAAAAGAGACCGAGCCGGTCAGTTAATAGAGAACTGCGCTGATAATGTTGTGACTACGGTAGGAATCGTGCTTGACTCGTGGACTCGTCGCCTGCTAAGTGAAGGAAAGACTGGCTACCTATTGTCGCTGCATTCAGGCCTACACATTGTGCTGGCCCTATCACATCAGAGATCGAGATAAAAGTTTGTTTGAAGATTACCCAACTCGTCAGTCATTCCCAGAATTATCTATATAATTACTTTATACGTCTTCAGTCGCCGCCGAGGACTTCTCAGGCTGATGTATCCAGAAGCGGTTTCATGGAAAGTCCGCCCGGCTTTCCCTCTACGTAATGAGTGCCGTCCAGAACCTCTGACCACTCTTTTATGAACCAGGTTTTCCTGATATGGACACTCTTTGCATCCTCCAAGTGGTCGCAGCGAGAGAGAGAGAGAGAGAGAGAGAGAGAGAGAGAGAGAGAGAGAGAGAGAGAGAGCGAGAGAGAGAGAGAGAGAGAGAGAGAGAGAGAGAGAGAGAGAGAGAGCATTGTGTCTGAAGAATATTGTCAAAACGTGAGTATTAGAGATAAGGGTCGACAGAAATGTACGGTCTGACAGAGTGACACGAAAAACAATCGGCAGTTGAACTTATACATTCAGAAGACAGATCGTTACAGACAGACATGATCACCTATGTCGCTCGTCATTGCACGCGATGCTGCTGATGTTTCCGCAATATAATAGAACCAATAAACTCAAGCAGACGTCTTGGGTGACACTTAAATAGTGTCAGTATAAAGCACACAGTATTAGGAATAACCCGGATCAAACTAAACACTCTGCTTACCCTCGGATACAATTTACCTTACAGATTATCTGTTACTTGCCAACTGATACTTGAACTAATTTTGTAACATCCTAGGACAGTTTGACATGTACCTTATTCAATCAAGCAATAATTTATGCGCATATATTTGAGTTTCGTGTATGTAAATTGGCGCCGAATACTTAATTTCGTTGTGTTTTAATTAAGAAAGAAATGCAGATTATCTGCAGGGCAGTGACACCAGGCGACAACACAAGCTAACTGTTACGGTTATTTACGAACTATGATTAGAAAGATTACTTTCGAGATTAAGTCGCTTGGCACGAGTGTGCCTAAGAAATGAACACGCCAAATTCAATTTGAAAACACGGTGTCAGTGTAAGGGTGGCAACCAGACATTTTTGTTTTTTGTTTTAGAAGACTGCATAATACATCTGCGTCTGTGGGTACTGGGTAGTGAGCGCAATTTCATAATCCAGACATACAGGGTTCGGAGTCAGCCGATGGCAATATGTATGCTATGAGTTGATTTTCACAAATGGATGAGGTCGGCTGTTTAAAAGCAATAGCAAATGTCTTCTTTGTATAGTCCCTGCCGTGTAGCTTTGGTGATCATGTGTCCACAGCCTTTTATCTCTTGTGCTGCCATTCATTTCTGATACTGGAGTTCCTCTGTGCCTTGATGTCAAGGAGTCTCCGTGGCGAAGTAGTCAAGCCGTCTGCCTCGCACTCCGAAGGTTGTGGGTTCGATTCCGGGCTACGTCTTTCGTTTCACGAGTGAATTTTTCTCGGAGACTCATAGGGGTCGTCGCTAGAGCTACGAAGTTCGTGCTTTGTGCAATGCTTTCGGTAGGCCGCCCTGCGGAAAGGGACCGAGCCATATGTGATAAAACCTGGTGCAATGAAGACAATCCTCTCGACTTTTAAGACTTTTTAAAATGCTATGATGTCGTAATGTCCAGCTCTCTCTCTCTCTCTCTCTCTCTCTCTCTCTCTCTCTCTCTCTCTCCCCCCCCCCCATCCTCTTCTCCCCTCGCTTCCACACATCAGTATTAGCTCAATGTATCTCCCATCTTGTAAAATACTGTGTTGCTTGGGCTATTCTTCATTTAATTTCCTTAATAAATCTTCCATCTGCTGTTATTACAGTAGCCAAATACTTAAATACATGGCAAACTGCTGATACATAAAGAGTCAACAATGCTGCGGTTGATTGCTATGTCCTGTAAAAGGACATGCAACTAAATTTTCGTAATACACAACATAAACTAAAGTAATTAGATAACTCATTCAAGCTGAAATACACATCACACATATTCACACATTCATTCGAATTGTCTACCACGGTAATAGCCGGCTCCGCGGCGAAGAGGTTACCGACGCAGTTCGTAATCCCGCATACCGCATTTGAAACACAGCTGTGGGCGATTTGGCAGCAGACTGCCTTGCGTGGGTTTTTTACGAAAATGGTATGGGTGCCGGTCGTTCAGAAAGCAATAGCAAACTACTGAACGTAAACCCCCGGGAAGGTTAACCCGGTCAACAAATGCCCTCAGAAGCCGGATGTGTCGGCCTAACGGCGCAAGAACGCAGCTCTGCTGTAAACAGGCACAACGCAATCACGTCCGAAAAAAAACTCCGGATGAACGAAGAAGAAGAAGAAGAACGTAAACTTGCTAAGAGATCATACTGGGGATGACTGCGACGCCCTGTAAAGGATATGCAACTAACTTTAATCATGGTAATAATACTATTTAATATTAAAATTCAGCTCTGTTGCACTAGATAGCCATACATACGTTCATGGTAAAATGTTCCCCCATCGCAGATACCAGGGTGGGTGGTACGGTAGCAGATTGGCTAGCAGACGACAGTCGCAGGTAGTCATGTGTTAGAAGCCTCCACACAGCGGGGATTTATAAAACAAAAAAATCACCTGGGGTTCATAGGTAGACTCAGGAAATGCTCTGGTAAGAAATGGAAACAATATAAAATAACATAATGTAATGCAGCTTTACAGAACAAAATTACGAAAACTACAGGACGTTGCGGCGACTAGCCTTTATTAGCAAACAAATACATACACAAAACACAACATATAAGCACGGAGAAGACCCTCCAGTGACTACATTCGGGCATAAGAACGGGATGAGAAGAATAATAAAGATGTAACAATGAGAACAATGAAGAAAAAGTGAAAATTTGAAAGAAAAAAAAAACAATAAAAAATATTTGCTACTCAGATCCCATGCTGTGATACTAACACGAATTTCAACTTAATACTCTTATATAGTCTGTGGGTGATGGGGGCCGGGGTAGGGGATGGTAACGGTTCAGTGAAGACGCCAGGTAAATGAGAGGAAGTGGTACACGAAAAAAGGGGATGGAAGGTAGGGCGGGAAACAGAAAACACGGAGGTCGACGTGGTATTGGCGCTGGCACCATATTGTCTGTCCATCAAGAATGATGATGACCATTAATTTCATCCAGTTGTGTTGAAAGTATGGAGTCGTGAGTTCTCAGATAGCTGATAAGGCCTATTTTGGCTCGAAATGTTCTTTGACAATGTGGGCAAAGAATGCTTGACGTTTCTGGAGGAGGATTTCCTGCAGTGGGTTTTCTGCCTGCCTTTTCTTCACAGCTCTTGCAGTCCTGGTTGCCTCACACGTGAATGCACCCTTGCGTAATGATGCAAGCCACGAATTTCGGTCTCCGGCTACAGTCTCTAAGGTGTCATGATGAATTCCAAAAGCATTCAGTGAGATTTTCAGAGTGTCCTTAAAGCGTTTCCTCTGACCACCTTGGGAGCGTTTACCACAACGCAACTTGGCGTAAAAATTTTTTTTTAGCGAGCCTGTGATCTGGCATGTGAGTTAAGTGACCAGCCCAGCGAATCTGATTCCTCATTAGTAGAGTGTGGATACTGGGCATGGACGCTCTTTCTAGGACTTCAGTGTCTGGGATCTTGTCTTGCCATTTAATCTTCAGTAGCTTCCTTAGGCAGACTGTGTGGAAGTGGTTTAATTTCCTAGCGTGTCGCTGATAAACAGTCCAGGTTTCACAAGCATATAGCAGTGTGGATAATACAACTGCTTTGTAGACTTTCAGCTTTGTTTGCAGGCTTATTCCATGGCACCATATATTCAATACGCATCACGGCGTGTATAAAGGGTCCATTATATGTTTGTATTTTTAGTTTTAATCCCACACCCCTACTCTCACCAAAAGAAGTGCATTAGAAAGTAGAGAGTTACCACCAAATACATCCGTCACAAAGATATTCATTTGAGCAGTGCAAATATGAAGACGAACTCATCTAGACAAGATCTACCATTCACAAGGATAATCACGTGTGTCGTCGGCCTGCAGATAACCCAAATCCCAACAGAAAATTTGCTGAAGCATTTCAAAAGCAATGGTCAAATATTGCCGTTATCATAGCCCTCCGAAGGGCGCCACGCGGTCCAAATAGTTTACCCTGCAAGTGAGAGAGTTAGCGGTATCTGTAACACGTGTTCGCCGCTCTTCAAAAGTTAGTTCTCGATGTTATGACAGCAGGGCAGACTCGGCGACTTCTGGCCGAGCTGTACATGGAGGCCAAGACGTCATCTAAAAAATGAGTGCATTTCTTCTTCTTCTTTGTTTTTGTTTCTGCTTAGACTCCTTCAATCCTCCTGCTCATGTTTGTTTGTTGCTGTTATTGCTGTTGTCCTTCTTCCTATTCCTCCTTCTCCCCCATGTCTTACTATTATATTGATTATTACTAGTATTATTAATGTTGTTATTGTTATTTATGGATGTATTTTCATCACTTTCATCATTTTCCAGAACATTATAATTGTTTCCTGAGCATTATAATTGTTACTTCAACTTCTATTTCTACTCCTGCTGCAGTGTTTCTGCTGCTGTTACAACAATAACAACAACAACAACAACAACAACAACAACAACTACTACTACTACTACTACTACTACTACTACTACTACTACTACTACTACTACTACTACTACTACAACAACAACTACTACTATTACTACTACTACTACTACTACTACTACTACTACTACTACTACTACTACTACTACTACTACTACTACTACTACTACCGCTTCTACTGCTACCACTACCATCATCACAAGCACTACTATTACTACTACAATTACTACTAGTACTACTCCAACAACAACATCTACTACTACTATTTCTATTATTACAACTAAATGACAGCTATTACTGTTACTACTACCATGTCTACGACTACTGCTACTACTTCTTTTATTCCTAGCACTACTACTACTACTACTACTACTACTACTACTACTACTACTACTACTACTACTACTACTACTACTACTACTACTACTACTACTACTGCTGCTGCTGTTACTGCTGCTGCTGCTTCCACTACTGTTACTAATACTAACACGACCACCACCTCTACCTACTACTAATGAACTCTATATACACCTGTGACCATTTAAAGAACTAACATCTAGTCTCTCTATATTGACTCCGTAATCCGTCTCTTACATGATACAATACAATCCGAAAATCGTCTGTTACATGATACAATACAACCCGAAAATCATCTCTTACATGATACAATACAACGCGAAAACCGTCTCTTACATGATACAAAAAAAAGTTGCTTAATAAAAGTCGACAGGGTCGACTTCATTGCACCGGGTTTTATCCCATAAGGCTCGGTCTCTTTCCGCAGCACGGAAAGCGTCGCACAAAGCACGAACTCCGTAGCTTTTAGCGACGACCCACAGGAGTCTCCGAAACATTTAACTCGTAAACCGAAGGGAATCGAACCCACAACCTTCGGAGTACGAGTCAAACGGCTTGACCACTTCGCCACAGAGACTCCCAAACATGATACAATACATGATTACATGATACAATACAACAAGAAACCCGTCTCTTACATGATGCAATGCAACCCGAAAATCATCTCTTACATGATACAATACAACAAGAAAACCGTCTCTTACATGATAAAATGCAACCCGAAATTCGTCTCTTACACTACACAGTACAACCCGAAAATCGTCTTAATTAAGCTACTACACAAGTGACCTTTTGGATTGTTGATCTCAACACCCACAGCTCCTCATCACGGCGCCATAAATCCTTATGCATCTCCACAGGATCTGGTATGATGCTTGTGTCAAAGTTTCTTCTTTGGTCACAATCTGAGCCTCATTCCGTAGAAATGGCTTAGTAGTTTTTATCTTATTGATGGTACTTTTAAGCAAGCGTCTTAAAGGCTGATGAAAACAATATACAATAACACGAAATAATGTAGCTATACAAAGCACAACATGGAAAACAAAGTAGTTTTCAGTGACAAGCCTTCATTAGCTAACAAGTACAAGAAAACACAACATAGAAACACGGAGACAACACTAAGTGACTACATTGAGGCGTAATAACCAAATGAAAAGAGTGAACAGTAGGGAAAAAAACATAAAAATAAACAAAAAGAAAACAATGAAAATGGAATGGGGAAAAAATGAGAAGAGACTGAAGACTTGTACCACAGGCAAGTGGGTGTGAAAAGCATGGGCAAATTATCAGTCTTTTTTTTTTTTTTTTTCATATCCTTTACAGGACATCGCTGTCAACACCAGCAACTTTCAGCTGTATGTTTATTTCTTGGCAAGATTACGCTCAGTAGTTTGCCATTGCTTTCTGAGCGGCCGACTCACATACCCCGTAAGTTACCGATGCGATTCGAACCACTGCTGATTCTTACCGTCATCACGTTACCGACGAGAGTATACGAGATTACGGAGAAAAGTCATAACCTCTAAGCCACGAAGCCGGCTATCACAGTCTGCATTAAAAAAAAAACCCATCCGTGCAGCTGAAAAAGAATCACGCGGATGCAATTTTGAGACTCCCTGGCCAGGCTCTGTGGCGATCCCGCATAGAGCGTTCGAAACACAGCTGTGGGCGATTTGGAAGCAGACCACTTTGCTCTGGTTTCATGCGGGTATGAGTGCCGCTCGTTCAGAAAGCAATGGCAACCTACTGAATGTAAACTTGACAAGAAATCACAAACAGACAGACATTAATGGGGTTGACTGCGACGTCCTGTATAGGATATGCAACTAACTTTAACAGGCCAGGCAGATCATGTAAGCAAACTGAGCAAGGCAACGATGGCTGTGCGAGTAAGCGCGGTGAAGATTACTGAAATTGGTCTGTCGGTACGGTTCGTGATGCATAAACAGCGGGAGAGTGTTCAGTTCAGTATTTACGTGAAAAAAAAAACGACCATTCGGCCTCGTGCAACCTGCTTCTTCAGCGTTGGTTATAATTGAGATCCGTTATTTTGTGTGTGTGTGTGTGTGTGTGTGTGTGTGTGTGTGTGTGTGTGTGCGTGTATGTGTGTGTGTGTGTGTGTGTGTGTGTGAGAGAGAGAGAGAGAGAGAGAGAGAGAGAGAGAGAGAGAGTTTTGATCTTCTTTCTATTTCGCTCTCTTTCTAGTTAGGACTGGTTATATGTTTCCCGCTGTGTTTGTTGGGTGCGGTTGGGCCTTATGGGAGAGTGCCCATGGACTCTGTTATTCCCCTCTGTCCATAGTTTACATGGTCGTCCTCTTCTGATTCCATTTGGTGTGTACATCAAATCAAACCAAATCAACTTTATTTTAAAAGGGTCACAAATTGGGCACGCAGACCCGTCTTACATTCGGCCCTTCCAATCACTCATCTTACTTCCATCAAGAGCATTATACATTCACATAAGAAGAAAACAAAACATTGTGAAATGAATGTTGTAAACATAAACAAGGCAAATTACCATGTTATGAGGCCCATCTCCCACCTACCCACACATAACCCCACCCACACATCACCCCACCCACACACTCACCCCCAACCCACCCACACACACCCAGGGACACATACATACCCCACCAACCAACCTATCCCCCTCCCGCACATCCACCACCCACACACACTGCCCTCACTTGTTCCCCCAACCAAAACACACTCGCCACCCACACAAACATCCTCCACCAACCCACATATCCCGCGCCCACCCACATATATATCCTAACCCACACACCCATCACCCACCCACACATCCTCTCCCCACCCACACCTCCTTTTTTTTACATCATTCTTTGTTGTGGTATACTGTTAGTTGATAGCCTAGTTATATGGCCGGACCCTTTAACTTGCTGTTCTTTTATGAAATCTAGCACTGCTATAAACCCAATCCTCACTTTAGTCACGATTTCTTCTTTTCTGATTTTTTCTCTTTTTCATACATTGAGTATTCTTCATATGAATATCGTTTCCGTTGTTGTAATTTTTGTTTTGTATTTTTCTATTATTGTCCAGGTTTGGCATTGATAGCATAGAGTTTGTAGTAAGATTGTTTTGTAGAACTTTTTTTTTTTGGTATCTACTGATATGTGTTTGTTTTTTAGTATTGGTGCCATTTGTCCAATGAGTTGGTTTGCTTTATTACATCTATTTTCAATCTCGTCTTCTGATTTGCTATTTGATAATATTATACTTCGTAAGAACTTGAAGCTCTTTACTTGTTTCAGGGGGTGTTTGTTTAGATGAATTTTTGTTGATGAGCGTTCCATCCAAAACAAATAATGAGATTATTTCTCTTATTTAACAAACTGGCATATTTGTATAATACTCTATGAGTTTGTGTTAATAACAATGCCCTCATTAATTTCCAGCACGCACGTTAGAGCCAATTCCTTGTCAAGTAACCAAAATTAAGACAACGGCAAAATAAAGTCGTGTGTAGATAAAGAGTATGAGAAACAAGCCAAGCAAGATGAAGTGTCTGCACCCAACGAAAGAAAGATTGATAGAGCAAATAAACAAAAGTGAATAATATGAAAGTGAATGAACGAGTGAGAGATAAATAGTATGTTGATGACAGAGTCTTGTAGGGAGTTTGGACAGCAACACTGTCACCGGAACTTAGCTCATCCATCATGGCGGATGAGAAAATCCAGGAATGTGCGAGATTTGCAGCGTCTGGCAGTGAAACCTGAGACGTTTAAATGAATCAATTACATGTCTAGCAGCCTGCTTTCAGACACTCGCCTCGTTTGTCTTTATATATCTGCGACTTCTGCCTTGTCCCTGTGTGGATGGTGTGAGGACGACAGTAATTACAAACATATGTATTCCTTATCTACGACAGCTCTTCTCTCGGTTGCGATTTAGAACATTACTCACGCTTGTCGCGTCCTTCTTTTGTTTGTTTTAACGAATAGCGGTCAACGTTGCCAAGAATTGTAGTCGTTTTTGTGCTGCGTTGATGAGACGGCAGTTAATTGTTGTTGCTGCTGATTTTAACGGCACAATAACATTAACACAAAGTACTAATACTGCTAATCTGCTGCTATTACTACTGCTACTACTACCTACTGCTCCTACTACCTACCACTACTCCTACTGCTGCTGCTGCTACTACTATTACTACTACTACTACTACTACTACTACTACTACTACTACTACTACTACTACTACTACTACTACTACTACTACTACTACTACTACTACTACTACTACTACTTCTATAACTACTACTAGTACTGTCACTACTACTCATACTCCTCCTCCTCCTCCTCCTCCTCCTCCTACTACTACTACTACTACTACTACTACTACTACTACTACTACTACTACTACTACTACTATAACCACTACTAGTACTGTCACTTCTACTCCTCCTTCTCCTCCTTCTCTTCCTCCTCCTCATCCTCCTCCTCCTCCTCCTCCTCCTACTACTACTACTACTACTACTACTACTACTACTACTACTACTACTATTAATACTACTACTACAACTGCTACTACCACTATATATATATATATACATATATATATATATATATATATATATATATATATATATATATATATATATATATACATATATGTGTGTGTGTTGCATATCCCTTACAGCACGTTGCAGTCAACACCAGCATTTTTTCAACTGCTGTTGATATACAAGGCAAGTCTTACGTTCAGTAGTTTGCCATTGCTTTCTGAACCACCGGCTCACATACCCCTGTAAGTTACCAACGCGGCTCAATCCGCTGCCGAATCTCGCGCATCGGTTTTCCCTACTTGAATATACGGGATTATGAACGACGTCGTTATCTCCTTGGACAGGGAGACCGGCCACTTTTACTACTATTACTACTACTAACATTACTACTGCTACTACTACTATTACTATTTCACTACTACTACAACTACCATCACTTCCACTCGTACTCCTACAACTACCACTAAAACTAATCCTGCTGCTAGAATACCTATCCATCACAATGAAGCCGCTGCTGCTGTTGTTGCCCCTATAGTTGAGACCAAAAGTATCGATTGCCAGGAGACAAACCTATTAAAAGGGCATTCACATTTTTACCATACTGTCTAATATTTACGGGGTCCACTTTATCAGAAATCCACAGGGCCTACTTTATCAGAGGTCCACAGGGCCAACTTTATCAAAGGCGCACAGGACCCACTTTATCAGAGGTTCAAACGGCCCACTTTATCAGAGGTCCACGGAGCCCACTTTATCAGAGGTTCACGGGCCTCACTTGTATCAGAAGTCCACATGGCCCAATTTATCAGCTGTTCACAGGGCCCATTTTATCAGGGGCCACGTTATGAGAGTTTCACATGGCCCACTTTATCAGAGTCCCATTATATCGGATATTCACAGGGCCCATATGATCAGAGGCCCACTTTATCAGAGGTTCACAAGGCCCACTTTATCAGAGGTCCACGGAGCCCACTTTATCAAAGGTCCACGGGGCCAATTTTATCAGAGGTTCACCGGACCCACCCACTTTATCAGCGGCCCACTTTATCAGAGGTTCATAGGGCCCACTTTTTCAGAGGTCCACAGGCTTCACTTTATCAGAGGTCCACAGAGCCACCTTTGTCAGAGGATCACATTTCCCACTTCATTTTAGGTCCACGGGGCGAACTTTATCAGAGGTCCACATGGCCCACTTGCCGTCGTGCAAGCTAAACAGCTGGCCACTCCATCGCAGATATCACCAACAACAACAATAATAACAACAACAATAACAACAATAACAACAACAACAGCAATAGCTCCATTGTTTGTGGCATAACGGGCGTCTGGTGGTCGACCTGCATGTCCTGGCCGTACCGGAACCCCGTGGATCACGGTGACATCCTCACTTTGACTCTCGAACCTCTCACCTCCCAGAAAATTGTCCGGCACCCATAGTATAGGGAACAACCATGTGCCCCAGGGACTTACCCGCTAGCTTGCCGGCAGAGTTAAGTCATTTGTTCACATTCTCAACGAAGCGTTACTGTTTTTAGACTGACCAAGGCTTCCTTGCATAGCATGAATGCTAGGACATGTTTTGGGAAGTTAATGTGATCGGTCTAATTGGTGTATACAAACATGGGACTAGATGGGACTAGCACCTTGTATTCAAACGCTTCAATTCCTGGAAATAGATTGTTTACTTTTAATTTTACTCTTTGTAGCATTAAGTGAAAGTAACTTATATTACATAGAACTGTTCATCTCTCATAAGTCAATTTTCATCCTCTCAAATGGCGCTTCGGCTTGACCTAATCTGTTCTTAGTCTCTGTAACGCAACTTTCAGCTGATGTTAAAACTGCACCCATGTATTTGAATTTATTGATTTGATTAAGCCCTTTTCTTTCTATTGTAATATAGCATTTTGCTTTTATGGTTTTTTGTTTATAATTACTATTGTTTCAGTGTTCTAAATGTTCAAGAAAGTGTGCGTTGTGTGTGTGCGTGTGTGTGTGTGTGTGTGTGTGTAAGTGTGTGTGTGTGTGTGTGTGTGTAAGTAAGTAAGTGTGTGTGTGTGTGTGCGTGTGCGTGTGTGTGTGTGCGTGCGTGCATGCGCGCGCACTGTGTATTACGGTAATGAATAATAGTTGTTGTAGATCTGTTTACGTTTTTCTGATAGGAATTCTGTATAACGCAGATTGTTTGTATTTATCTCCCAACTCGTCTTCCTGGCCTATCAATGCTCGCTGTTATTATTATTTCGCTATATAGTGACAAAATCCGGTGACAAGACACAACTAAGATTTACTACTAGCTTTTCTGGTTGATTTTCTAGGTAATTTTCATCATCATCATGTGCCATGTCGATAAGCGTGGGCGGTGGCGTTTCACGATCTCACACAGTGGCCACAATAGTGGATTAACTCTGTGTTTTTTGCCTCGAATATGCCATGTGCTTAAACAATCAAGATACTTACCTCCCTGCCTACCCCTTCTTATTTTCCCTTCAAACTTGCCAGTTGTCACCAAGTTCTCCAGTTTATTTCTTCTCATAGCATGCCCAAACAACTTGACATGTCTACATCTACTCTCTCTAATCATTCTACGTTTTTCGTGTGTTTCTTGAAGTACTTGCTCATAGGTTTTTCGGTCTTTATGGTATTCACCACAGGAACCACAACTCCGCTGCTTCCAAGCTCTTTAGTCATCTGCAGAATTAATAAAAATTCCGACCATTGACTTGAACTACTTGAGAACAAACCGGCCGAAGAAGCTTCCGATATTTTACACGCCCCGCTTCAAGTGACATATGGTATGGTAAGAGTAAAAGAACCCGCCTTCTGATGACATAACACCATCTTCCATTTGAGGTAATGTAAACCTTTACAACCACAGCGGCAACGAGTGATGAACAAACAGTGACGGGAAAGGAAGAAGATCGATAGACACAACTCAAATTGTAAACCCATGTCTAGTTTCCTAGGTATGTTTAGTAGCCAGCAATAACAAAGAAGACACAGCTAAAATATGTTAGCCATTCTTAAGTAAACATCGCCGAACCCGGGACAATCAACAGGTACGAATTCGCTTCCGGTAACATCCAAGATGGCCCCGTCAATATGGTCCAGAAGTCTATTTTCAGGCCTGGCCCCCAGACAGACAGGCTGTGTTTAAGAAAAGCTCACAACAGCTGTCGGGAGAAATACACAAAGCAGAGTGTGTGAACTGCACGTGAAATCAGTGTGAGAAGGTGAGTTTTTGTAATTCTAAACGAAAGACGGCCGTGCGTAAATAAAATAGGTTAAAGAAGATAAAGGTTATCCAATGGAATATGCTGCCGCGTAAAGCTTATACTTCTCCAGATAGTAAATCCTCAAAAGTCTGACTACAAGATCTCGACCATTGTCGGATTTAGAATATAGTAGGATATATAATACGTCCCTAAAAGCCACATTACTTGGGGCCAGACCAGTGTCTGATTGCGAATATTGTCGGATACAGAGTAGACTCCCAAACATCCCACTACAAGAGCCCAGCCCATGGTCAGATTGAGAATATGATCCTGTATAGAGTAGACTTTCATAGGGTTGATTGCAAAGGATTATACCAGTGTCGGACTTAGAATATGGTCAGATACAGACTCTCATGGGTTTGTCTACAAGATTTTCGAGTTAAAAATCTACCCAAAGTATTTTCAGGATCCTCGTCGGTGCTACGGAGTTCGTGCACTGAGCTGGGTTTCTCCAGACTCAGATTTGAGTTTGGAGGAAAAAGGAGCACTTATGGGTTGCACCCGTGTGCCGTGATGTTGATCCATAAACTAAACTAAACTAAACTGTCTACAAGGGATTAGTCCAGTGTCGGATTTAGAATATGGTCGGATACAGACTCTCATAGGTTTGTCTACAAGGGATTAGACTAGTGTCGGATTTAGAATATGGTCGGATACAGAGAAGACTTCCAAAAGTCCTAAATAAGAGGCCAACCCATTCTCTGATTGTGAATATGGTCAGATGTTTATTTTGCACGTAAATGTCAGGTATTAATCATACTATAAAATACATAACTTTCCCGTTGTGACGAAATACTCCAGCTGTCCCCTTCCCATGACATGCTCAAAGAATGTGGACTGTCTTCTGCTGATATGAGTGACCAGTTCTCTTTGTGAGTTAACTTCTTTCAAGATAACTTCATTAATTCTTTTCACAGTCCATGGCTTCTCATCTTTCTACGAGTATAATACCACATACCTTCAGCTTCCACTGTAGTTCACTAGCATCGCCTGCATGGGAACACTTCTTTGCTACTGCTACTACGAAAGCTGCTATAATTTCTTCTACAACTGCCACTTCTACTGATGGGGACTGAACACGCATAGGTATGACCCAAGTGCAATTATACAGATTCTCGAATCCATATTTCAAAAATGGTCCATGATTCGCTTCTGTAGATCAGAAACAGTTGGATATATCTCTTAAGAAACCTTTTTTCGCCCCGACTGAAAAATGGCAACAATTAACCCATACATTTTATAGTAAGGTAAAGGTCTTAACGAAGAATCCTGACTTTAAACGTACAACCTTTCAGAGTGAAGTTATCGATATTGTCAAACAAAGCATATTTTTGCACTGGCAGATAGGCTTACTCCAGGATGCTAAAAGAATGTACGAACTCGCATGTGCCTTCTCATCCACTAAGGAAACACATATCAATTCACACGTCAGGCAGAAACGTTATGCCGATCCGTGATGAATCAGCCTCTCTGGTTGTTTTGTTTCTTGGTGTCATTTGTCTTAGCTGACAAATCATCCATCAGCTTATTTTAATGGTTGTTGGTTTAAAACATACTGGGCTTACTGCCGCCATGTTGTCTTGGTATTTCAAAAAGTTGGAAGTCATAACAACAACAGTAAGTTTTCGTCTTGTTCGGTTTCCTTCTTGCTTGGTCGTTCAGAATAATGATCTTCTTAGTTGCTTTGTGCCAGTTTACAGCTTCTCCTGGCACATCAGCCGTGTGTACATGTGGTTTGGCACCGCAGACAGCAGTTCACAAACTCCACGATTGTCCAGAATATGAAACATCTAGGCAAACCTTCTAGCCTAGAGAAACAACAGTGAAAGATAAATACTATGGATCACTGAGAAAACTAAAAACAAAAAGACAGTAAAACTGATACAAAAGACAACATTGAAGTTGTAGAAACATTTCAAGCAAATGAATGAGTGAAGATTAAGAAGAAGAAGAAGAAGAAGAAGAAGAAGAAGAAGAAGAAGAAGAAGAAGAAGAAGAAGAAGAAGAAGAAGAAGAAGAAGAAGAAGAAGAAGAAGAAGAAGAAGAAGAAGAAGTAGAAGAAGAAGAAGAAGAAAGAGGAGGAAGGAAGGAAGGAAGAAAGAAAGAAAGAAAGAAAGAATAAGAAAGAAAGAAAGAAAGAAAGAAAGAAAGAAAGAAAGAAAGAAGTAATTTTTCTTCTTCGTATAGTTCATATAGTTGGTAATTATGTAGGTCCAGAACCCTCTGTCTCGTGTGCTACCAATAATTTCTGATCATTTCCGTCCACGGTGTTCTCATTATTTTATAACACCACATCTCCGTAGTTCATCTCATCTCATCTCATCTCATCTCATCTCATCATGTTCCTCTTGTACCTTGCGGTGTCGAGGTGAAGTATAAACATCTTGAGAGTGCCTGCTTATGGGCCTCATGTATCGATATTCCCATGGATTCTGCTATTCCCTGCGTCCATCGTTTACGTGGTCGGCCTCTTCCTCTGTTTCCCTCTGGCCTGTACATCATTGCTTGTTGTGGTATACTGTTAGTTGGTAACCTACTTGCATGGCCAAACCATTTGACTTGCTGCCTTCTAATAAAATCTAGAGCAGCTTTAACCCCCACTTTAGTCCTGATTTCTTCATTTCTGATCTTATCTCTTCTTGATACATTGAGTATTCTTCTCAGGAACCTCATTCTGTTGTTGTGATTTTTCTTTTCTCTTTTTCTGTCATTGTCCAGGTTTGGCATTGGTAACATAGAGTTGGTAGGAAGATTGTGTTGTAAAGTGCTTTCTTAGTAGTTATTGATACATGTTTGTTCTTTAGTATTAGTGCCATTTGTCCAATGAGTTGGTTTGCCTTATTGCATCTATTTTCGATCTCGTCTTCTGATTTGCCATTTGATGATATTATACTTCCTAGGTACTTGAAACTCTTTACTTGTTTCAAGGGATTTTCGTTTCAGTAAATCGTTGTTCTTTTGTCTTCTTTAGTTATAGTCAATACCTCTGTTTTACTTGTGCTAATTTTCATGTTATGTTCTCTACACATTTCGTTTAGACCAGTGTTTCCCAACGTGGGGCCCACGCCCCACAGGCGGGGGGGGGGGGGGGCAATTTGACTGTTAAGGGGGGCAATTCGAAAATGGAAGAAATCGGCTGAATATAACAAAACGGGGAGACTTGAGACTGAAGTTAACTAAATTGGAACCTGACATAAGATCTCTTTGCAGCAAGCATCAAGCGCAAGGATCTCACTAAATTTAAATAATAAGTAATTACTAATAATTAAAATAATATAGAAAAATCTTTCATTAAAATTATTTTGTACTTGAATTTCAGTTCTCCATTATATGTTTTGAAAATTTACTTACTGTGTTTGCTCAATAATTACCTAGTGATTTCTTCCTAAAACCTATCATTCAAGTTTCTTTAGTGAACATTTAAATTTTTGAATATTAAAAATAATGTATATGTTGAGGGGGGGGGGCGTGGGGCGGGGGAGGGGGGCAATATGAATTTTAGAAAGGCTTAAGTGGGGCATGGTACAAAAAAGGTTGGGAAACACTGGTTTAGACTATTCATGTGGTCTTGTAATTCAGCTTCTGATTTTGCTATTAGTACTTCCACCCCACAATTCCTCACTTGTCTGCTAATTGTCCATGATTGGTTTCCACACATAAGGATAATCTCAACATAACTTGTAAGAACGCATTTCCTCACTTAGACAGAGAAAGATTGCTGAAAGTATTCGTCATCTTGTGACATTCTGCCTTTGCTTGGGGTTTTCTGCACTAAACTTCCTTAATACGTCTAAAAGTCTGCTGTTATTTAACTATCCATATATTTAAATACATTGTCTCGTTTCAGACTGGTTTTATTCCCTCTGATGTTGAATTTGGGTAGACAAATTTTCTTTTAATATCCAATTCATATATAAACACACATGTATTGTTTGACGCTGATATAAGTAGAAGAAGTAGATATTAGAGGACGTACCAGACAACACACAATTTGAAAGATATAGTTACCAAACGGTAAAGAAACCTCCCACCTTCAAATGACGACAGCGCCTCGCGGTAGGAACAAGTGTAATTCGACCAACTAGACACCCCCCCCCCCTTTTCCAGGACGATGTCTTCATTAGCCAGGTCCATCATTCACATGAACTCACAACTATGGAATATGAGCAGAATTAGTATCAGACCATTGAAATAGCACCATAGGTTTCAGAATTGTTGTATTAAATCAGCATAAGTCAAATAACAAACACACAAACACATTGCAACGAAATGCTGTATCCAGTATATTAAAGAACATTTAAACAAGAGACATTAATCAGTTCCAATGTTGTGCACGTGTTATACAGAATTACAATTGTGGAACTAAGACAGTTGATAAATAAACACACATGTATTGATTAGCGTTGATAGAAGTAGAATAAAGAAGTAAGGATTAGAGTACGCAGACAACATAAACATTGAAAGTTATAGTTACCGACCGCGATTAGGTTCCTCAATTGATCTCATCTCATCATGTTCCTCTTGCACCTTGCGGTGTCGAGGTGAAGTATAAACATCGTGGGAGTGCCCGATTATAGGCTTCATATATCGATATTCCCATGGACTCTGCTATTCCCTCCGTCCAACGTTTACATGGTCGGCCTCTTCCTCTGGTCTGTACATCATTGCTTGCTGTGGTATACTGCTGACTAGTAACCTACTTGTCTCAAATGATATTTATTTGTAATCTCCATTACCTTTGATTTCTGTTTATAAAATTAATTCCGTTGTTATGACCCTGTGACAATTATATATATGATTTATTGTAACTGTTTCATTTTCAGTGACCAAAACCATGTCATGAGCGTAAGGCAGGTTGCTTTCATTATGATTGCAGCTGATGTTCCTGGAAAACCTTAAATGGATCTCACTATTACATATTTGTACAAACTGAACAGATCGGGTGACAGTACACGATCCTTATTTAATGCGCTCAAAAGTCCGCAGGTGGTTGTTAATCCTGGCTGCTCTTTGTTGTCAATACCATCCATCCATCCATCCATCATGTACCATGCCGATAAGCGCGGGTGGTCATGCTCTGCCATCTCATTCGATCACCAGAGTCGTGGATCAGCTCTGTGTTCCTGTCTCGACCATGCCATGTGGCCAAGCCATCCAGGTCTTCCCCCTGGTCTCTTCCCTTCGATCTTGCCAGTCGTCACCAAGTTTTCCAAGTCATTTCTTCTCATAACATGCCCAAACAATTTTGACTGTCTACATCTAAGTTGTCAATACATGCACTTTATTATTCTGAAATTTTTAACACCAGTGTTCTAAATTTCCAACATGCCAATAATTTCTTCGGGTCTCGCCTTATCAGCTGTCTAGATGGTGAAAACGTTACAGATGCGGTTCGTGGTCCCGCATATCCACGTTCGAGACACAGCTGCGCGCGATATGGCAGCAGACCACGTTGAGTTGATATTTTTACGAAATAGTATGGGTTCGGATCGTTCAGTAAGTAATGGCAAACTGCTGAACGTAAACTTACCAAGAGATCACAACAGCAATAAATGCTGATGACATCAGCATTTATTACTGTTGTTAACAGCAATATCCTGTAAAGGATATGCAACTAGCTAACTCACCTTGTCAAATGACTCAGTGTAGTCTATAAAGCACAAATATGTTCATTGTAATCATTCTTTCTGTTAATGTTCTCAGTTTGTATTTGCGTTGTTTGTGCCGATTCTGAGACCGAACCGGAGACCTTCTGAGTCTAAAGCGGGAATTGTAACCTCTCAACTACCCCACCACCTCACCCGTCTTTTCATAATACACCTGACAGTTTTATTCGTCATTTCCTGCATTGTAATGCTGTCACTTTTGTTGTCACTTTCTGCAACGCATAACAGGAAACTACAATATGTGCGCATGCGTGTCTCACTGGGTTTACAAGAGCATTTTCAGTTCTCCATTTTACAACTCGTTTTGCCGTAAAAGCATATTTTACTTTTCGGCGCTAAATTTATGTGCACTAAACATCGTGCTCATACACTTCCAGCAACATGGCATTGCGACCTTTCTTTATGAACCCAGAAGTAATATTCTTTGAATCCGGCACCAGACAAGCCTCAGAAAAGAGATAAATCTTCAAAATGGTGAAACGGGTTTTAAAACATCGACGACACCCCAAAAAAAATCTCGACGATAAACAGCAAAATTATCTACATTGTTTGCCGCTCTGAGCTCTCGGCCCTCGGTTCTCAACACCATGTCGCTCATTTTGACACCTTCAGGATCCTGTAACGGAAGGCGCGGACAACAAAAACAGGGAATGCGCGTTAAATCAGCGCGCGAAAGCGCCTAAGAAATGTCCGTTAAATGTGTTGCTGAAAGTTATTACAACCTATCTTTGCTGATCTATCCACAGGAGCGATAACTCGGGCGATTTGTCTGCTCCAATGTCAAAGTGAGAAGAAGTTCATATAGTTTATTTATACGGTGCTGTGAAGACAGAAATGAACGTTCGACTAACGCTGAGCGTACGATGATATATGTTGTAGGCGCGTTTATGTTCTTACTGACGGTTGAAGAAGCGTTTATAGGTTTATAGTATTTATTGAAGATACGTTTATAGCCTTATTCTGTTTGTTGATGATACGTTTATGGCTGTGCTGATGATTGAGCATGCATTGAACATGATTTTGGAGAGCAGGTTTATGTTTTTTATGATAATTGCGTATAAATCCATGTCTGTAGTGATCAATTAGTATACGTTTACGCCTATAATAATCTTTGAGTTTACATTTATGCCTGTAATGATAATTGAGTATACGTTTATTATGTAGTGATTATTGAGGATACTCCTATGTCTGTAATGAGCAATGTATACGTTTATATCTGTAGTATAATTGAGTGTACGTTTGCTTGTGATGATACTTGAGTGTTACGTTGAAACCTGTAATGATTACTGCATATATGTTTATGTCTGCAGTGATAGTTGAGTATATGTTGATGGGGGTTGCGGGGTGTCAGGCATTGGTAGCACCTTTGGTAAGGATGACTCTCATGTCATTTTCAGGACCCATCCCCCACTGGTCCAAGCCTGACACCCAGCTCGTGCCTGTGGCTCCTAGTAGCTGTCAACATGCGACAGCGGCCACATCCGGGCTACAGCTGTGAGAGGCTGGCTAAACCAGGCATGGGTAGCCGATTTAGTGTCAAACCAAGCGGTAAACTAGGGTATGCCTACCCAGCATGTGAAGACAGGATTCGGCAGACTGCGCGGAAGAAATCATTCCTGATTCAACGGGCAAGACGGCGTTTACCTGCAAAGCGTTGTGGAACGTAATGAGCACGGCAAGGCACGTAGAGCGCTCTGGTCATCCACTGCACCTGTATTCATCTCCAGTCATCTCGACTTGTCTTGCCACTGGACTCAGATGGACTCGGGCGAGAGAGTGAGGTCGACGAATTGCGCAACTCTTCCTCACTTTAATCCAAGTCATCGCGCAAGTCATTCTTCACCCAACGTCAACTCCACTGGATGAAATGAATGGTCATCATCATTCTTGATGGACAAACAACAACAACAGTTGAGTATATGTGTGTCTCTGTAATGAGCATTCCGTATACGTCCTTTTTCTTTCTTTTTTAGAGGGTGGACTCCATTGCACCGGGTTTTATCCCATATGACTCGGTCTCTTTCCGTAGGACGGCCTGCCGAAAGCGTCGCACAAAGCACAAATTGCGTAGCTCCAATTCCGTATACATTTATGTCATAGTGATAATTAAGTATACGTTTATGTCGGTAGTGATCATTAAGTATACGTTTATGTCGGTAGTGATCATTAAGTATACGTTTATGTCGGTAGTGATCATTAAGTTTACGTTTATGTCTAATGAAAAGTCAGTATACGTTTATACCTGCAGTGATCTTTGTGTATAGTTGATGTCTGCAGTGATGATTGACTATACACTTCGGTCTGTAGTGATTATGGATTATACATTTATGTCTGTAGTGATCATCGAAAGTACGTTTACGATGGCTGAGTATAGTGTAATCCTGTACAGATAATTGTAGATGTGTTTACATGTAACTGATTCAGGGCCAAATAAAAAGTAGGTTTGGACCAATCATTGTACACAATCAAATTAACACACCCCGGGAAGGTTAACCCGGTCAACAAATGCCCGCAGAAGTCGGATGTGTCGGCCTAACGGCGCAAGAACGCAGCTCTGCTGTAAACAGGCACAACGCAATCACGTCCGAAAAAAAACTCCGGATGAACGAAGAAGAAGAAGAAGAAATTAACACACATTAATTCAAATTCCCTTCACTGAGCGTTGAAATTGCGGAAGATAACAAGAAATTTAAAAAAATAAATAAATAAGATGAGACAAATTGGACGTTGCAGCCAAAGCCTTCGTCAGCACAGGACAAACGCAAACCGACACAAAACTACATGAAACACACTACATGACAATATTAAACTAATTAAAATTTTAGTTAGTTTAATATTGTCATGTAGTGTGTTCCATGTAGTTTTGTGTCGGTTTGTGTTTGTTTGTCCTGTGCTGACGAAGGTTTTGGCCGCAACGTCCGATTTGTCTCTTGTAGTCGTGTTTTAGTAAAGCTCACAATCTTCTTCTCGTTGTTTGGTGATTTATTCATTGCCTTGTAAGCTTGACTGCAGTTCCCCTCATTCTTGTTTAACATTAACAGAAACATTCTTATAAACAAATAGGTGGGATTTGATACCACGGAGAAACATCCCAGAGACATCAAACACAACCATGTTTTGTTAAAACACAAAATAAATACACAGTGGATTTTGTTGTTGTTGTTGTTGTTGTTATTGTTTGCGCTCGCTCGCTTTGAAGTCAAGTGTAGTACATTCACACTACTTCTAGTAGTGCTGGACTGAATTTTGCGTGTGGATTAGCTTTCCCTATTAACAGTGTCCCTCGCCATCAGGCGAACCCACTCTGACTTCCGAGGTACTTGTACTTTACGTCAAGGACGATATGTAAAAATCTTAGTCCAACTGTCTGGTGTAGGGGTTGAACCCCTTACCTCGGCATCAGTGCACCAGATGTTTAAGAACACTTGTTCTTATCCATTCGGTCATGCTGATTTGCATACACAGTAGTGATCTTTTGTGTGGTTCTCATATCTATGTGTCCAGTTACGTCAAGAAATTCCGGACCTGGTAAAATATTCTCACTATACCACAATGACGCATTGGTGTAATTGTCAGGAAGTTGCGCTGACAAGAGCGTTGTCGGACGAGGGTTGTTGTTGTTGTTGTTGTTGTTGTTGTTGTTGTTGTTGTTGTTGTTGTTGTTCTTCTTCTTCTTCTTCTTCTTCTTCTTCTTCTTCTTCTTCTTCTTCGTCTTCTTCTTCTTCTTCTTCTTCTTCTTCTTCTTCTTCTTCTTCTTCTTCTTCTTCTTCTTCTTCTTCTTCTTCTTCTTCTTCTTCTTCTTCTTCTTCTTCTTCTTCTTCTTCTTCTCCAATACGAGCGAGGAAAAACTACAAACCAAACTGGTCTGAAGAAGTAACCATTTTGGAGGACAACGTTGAATATGCCCGGAAGACAGCAGAGATAGAATAAACAACTGAAACGAACATTTCTCTCTCTCTCTCTCTCTGTCTCTGTCTCTGTCTCTCTGTCTCTATATCTCTCTCTCTCTCTCTCTCTCTCTCTCTCTCTCTCTCGCCCTCACTCACTCACTCACTCACTCTCTCTCAAAGTCATCTCAGCAAAATAAGAAAGAACAATAAATCAAACAACAATAGTTTGTTGGACGGAAATACAGAAAACCTGAACTTTTACAGGGATAGAAACAAACTAAGGAAACTTGTGAAAGCCACGAACAGTGAAGGAGGAGAGTTCAATTCCTAGGCTCGAGGCTTGAGGGAAAGTCTGGGCACCAGTTCTTCAATGCCATAAGTCCTGCAATATGTGATGGTCCAAGTATATCACAGAACTATAGCTGGCTCTTGCTTCCAACGCAAAAAGAAAAAAAAAAAACACAATAAGACAGTTCCTATTTTGTTGATTGCTTTTCACATCTCAGCAATGGCCAGCCATCTTGATGTAGTCTTCCTCCAATCCTTTAGCCGTCTTTAAATAGAAACACCACGTCGTCGAGGCGCTGTGGGCTAGTGTTTCACCCATCGTCCTGCTGAAGTTACGGCTTTAGTTACAGATAGTATCAACGTATGGGGTGGGCTTTCTAGACAACATCCAGGGGAGTCTAGACAATGTTGTCATGGCTGGGGAGATCCTGCTGGAGATTCCACATACAAAGAGAGGTATAACGTTGCCTTATTAGGTTGAGATATACCAATATGTGTCAGCGGCTGGCTTGTCAAAGATGACTGCTTGATGAGAAAATGGAATGTGAAACAGTGTTGCCTTTCACAGGTTTCTGTACAGCTGTTCGTTTATCCATCCATCCACCCGTTCATCCATCTATCCATCCGTTCATTCATCCGTTCATTTATTCATCGATCAGTCCCTGCACCCATCTATCTATCCAACTATCCATCCACATATCCTTGCATTCTTCCATTCATCGATCAATTTATCAGTCCATCCATCCTTTTATTTATTCATCGATCAGTCCATCTATCCATTCATTCATCTGTTCATTTATTCATCGATCAGTCCATCGATCCATCGGTCTGTCTGTCTGTCTGTCTGTCTATCTGTCTGTCTGTCTGTCTGTCTGTCTGTCTGTCTGTCTGTCTGTCTGTCTGTCTGTCTGTCTGTCTGTCTGTCTGACTGTCTGTCTATCTGTCTGTCTGTCTGTCCGTCCATCTATTTGTCTATCTGTATCCATCCGTCCGTCAATCCGTCTGTATATATGTTTGTCTTGTTTATTTATCCGTACGTATGTTGGTCTACATGTATGTATGTCTGTCTGTATTCTTTCTATCTCTATATATTTCAACGTGTGTGTATGTGTGTGTATGTGTGTGTGTATGTGGGTAGGTGTGTGCGTGAATGTCAGCTTCATGTTCGTGATGTTCTATCTATCTATCTATCTATCTATCTATCTATCTATCTATCTATCTATCTATCTATCTATCTATCTATCTATCTATCTATCTATCTATCTATCTATCTATCTATCTATCTATCTGTCTGTCTGTCTGTCTGTCTATCTATCTATCTATCTATCTATCTATCTATCTATCTATCTATCTGTCTGTCTGTCTGTCTGTCTGTCTGTCTGTCTGTCCCTCTTTAACCCTTCTCTTCTGTTGTATCATTGTCGATGTAGAAGCCGGGTGTGGATGTTCAGACAGCTGTAGACACACAAGACAAACCCCTGACATGTTTTGATAGAGACCAACTTAGACGTTTTCTAAACATATATCTGGCTGATTGCATAACGACGTTGTGAAAGAAAATAGGAACCTGTTTTGCAAGACTGATAACTTTTTCAGGTGTCTGTTTTTGGTTTAGGAAGATCTGGTTGGTGATGGCACCTTTTCTAGAATGTGTGCTTGAGTAAGTTGTTCGCTACAGTTTTGTGCAGTTAACTCTTTCATTGATAAGAAACACGTGTCATGTGATTGTTGTTTTGTCTTGAATCCCAACCGTCGCGCTATGTGTTCTTTCACTTTTTATATTTAGTCATAGCATACTTAAATAATATGTTCCCCCCAATGGTAATTTAGTTGTGTATTAAACCTTTAGACAGAAACACGAGCTGATCCACGACTCTGGTGATCGAGTGAGATGGCAAAACATGACCGCCCACGCTTACCGGCATGTCACATAATGGATGGATTAAACCTATGTGATTATTATCCTCGATGAGCGGCAGGTCGAGTGGCTAGAATACCAACTTCTCCTTCTGTGAAACCCTGGTTCAAAATCCTAACCTGAACAGTTCACGGCGACTGCACTAACAAGCCGCCTTAATTCCTCAGGCTCAAGACCCCTCTGCCCGACACCGCAAGGTGTAGGCAGTAACGACAGTCTGACAGTCATTATCATCATCGTAGTATCATCCGCAATTTAAATGCCCATCCATCCATCCATCATGTGCCATGCCGGTAAGCGTGGGCGGTCATGTTCTGCCATCTCACTCGATCACCAGAGTCGTGGATCAGCTTCGTGTTTCTGTCTCGACCATGCCACTAGGCCAAGCCATCCAGGTACTTGTTTCTAGGTCTTCCCCTTGGTCTGTTCCCCTCGATCTTACCAGTTGTCACCAAGTTCTCCAAATCATTTCTTCTCATAACATGCCCAAAAAATTGTGACTGTCTACGTCTAATGTCTCTAATCAGTTTACGATCTTCATTTGTTTCTTGAAGGACTTGTTCATTGGTTTTTCTGGCTGTCCATGGTATTCTTTGTATTTTTAAATGCCCAGTGAACGAAAAGTTACATTATATTATTTGTTCATTTGATTGTGTACATTGTTTAGTCTAAACCTTCTTCTTGTTTGGCACTGATTCATTTAATTTTTCTCAGAAAGATCATTTCCACTGTCATTCATAATGTTCCTCGTGTTGTCTGCTTATTTTCTGTGTTTCACATGAATACATTATGGCCTCTATATAGCACTTCAAACGCTCTTTTTATCAGTGCTATTGAATAAGTTGTTTGAGTTTTTCCTATCATGCTTTTCCTATTTCCCTATCTACTCTTGTTCTAATCTCCACAAGACTTCTTCATTCGGATGTTGTGACTGTTCTGAGATGGTTGCACAGATTCATATGTTGTTGTTGTTGTTGTTGTTTTTATTTCGTTTGAATTCAAGCATTGTCCATACATGTGCTACTACTTCTAGTACACTGGGCTGATGTTTGCGTGTGGAATAGATTTTCTTATTTTCTTGTTGGTGTCCCTCGCCAACAGGCGAACCAAATCCGACTTCTGAAGTACTAGAAATTTACTCCCCCAAGTCAAGGACGAGAACTCAACACTTTAGCTCAGTTGACAGGTGTAGGGGTTGAGCCCTCTACTTCTGTATCAGCAAACTGGAAGTTTAAGAGCAAGTGCTCTTATTCATTCGGTTATACTGCCCAGACCGAGCCATACGGGATAAAACCCAGATCAATGAAGTCTTTCCGGTGACTGCCGATTCTATCGACTATGAATTGTATTTTTCGTGGAGGACTTTTGTGTTGGTATTCTGGCGGCGGCATTATGTACATTGTACCTGTGTCGGCTGTTGGGTTGCCGCGACTCCTGTCTTTTCCACTTTTCACGTTGGGCAGTGAGAATCGTTTTGTGTGACATTCACTGGCACAGGAACGGAGCATAATGGGGATGACCAGTTGCCATGAAGTTGGAGCCACGACTAACTAAATAACTAACCAACCAACCAACCAACCAACCAACCAACCAACTAATTAACTAATTAACTAACTAACTAGTTAACTAACTGACTGACTGACTGACTGACTAAGAGTATTGGAAGCTATAGACTTTCGTAATCAAAAGCAAAGCCGTAAAGTTTTCACTTCATGGCAAGTTTCAAGTTATTACAATTGTCCGCAGACAGCGAAGACATAGACTCTCTTTACACTTCCTGCAGCGCACCGGACATGCGTTTCTAGCCAGGTATTTGTATGTACGATGCCACATTCCATGGGCGCTGTGGTCATTGTGGTGCCGGTCGCCTTTATTTTTATGACATTTCCTGGTACCAGCTTTTAGACTGGGTCGACCTAGGACAGCTTAAAATAGCCCGGTGGATGGGGATTTGAACACCTGACTACCAGGTCCGAGGACACGGGTGCAGGTCACTGGGCTACCTCCAATGAAACTAACGGAACACAATGTAACTTATCGCACTCTAGGAACTAATCAACTAACACAGAATTAATCAAAGACAATGTAACTTATCATACTCTGGAAACTAATCAAATACAACGGAAGTAATCAAACACAATGGAACTTATCACACGCTGGGGAACCAATCAAATACAACACAATTTAATACAATGACATCCACAGACCACATTGAAGCTAATCAAACATACAAAAGCTAATCAATCACATCAGGACTAATCAAAGAGTAAGAAGTAATCAAACATGATAGAAATAATCAAACTGAATGGAACTAATCCAATTTAGTGGAAACAATTTTTCTTTGTTTTTTGTTTTTGTTTTTTTAAATACAAAGACACTACTCAAACAATATGGGAACATTTAGGCATAAAACAATAATCAAATACAGTAGAACTAATCAAACACCCTGAAACTAGTTAAACACGGTGGAGCTAATCAAGCACATAAATTAATCAAACATAACAAACCTAATCTAATACAGTGGAACTAATCAAACACAGTGGAACTAACCAAACACGGTAAAACTAATCAACCACAGTGGAACTAATCAAACACATTGGAACTAAACAAACACAATGGTACTAATAAAACACAATGGGACTAACCAAACACAGTGGAACTAATCAAACACGATGGAACTAACCAAACACAGTAGAACTAATCAAACACAATGGTACTAAACAATCACAGTGGAACTAATCAAACACAATGGAACTAATCAAACACAGTGGAACTAAACAATACATTGAAACTAATCAAACACAGTGAACTAAACAATACATTGAAACTAATCAAAACAATGGAACTAATCAAACACAGTGAACTAATCAAACACAATAGATCTAACCAAACACAATAGATCTAACCAAACACAGTGAACTAATCAAACACAATAGATCTAACCAAACACATGGAATTACCTTTTCTTCTGACCTGATTCCCCTAGGCATTGAAAACTGTCAACAATAGGTCAATGAAAGGGGATTTGCGAGGCCGAACTGATAGGATAGCTCGTTTTTAAACATCCGGTATGCTGATGCCGGGGTAGCGGGTTCAACCCCTACACTAGTCAATTGGAATAAAAAGTTGTCTTCACGTCCTTGACTTGGTGATGTAAATTACAAGTACCTCAGAAATCAGAGCGGTTTCACCAGATGGCGAAGGACACTGGTAATATGGAAAGCTAATCCACACACAAAAACCAGTGCAGTGCATCGTGTATGGACTATTCTTGAATTCAAAGCGAGCGAACGCAAAAAACAAAAACAAAATATGAACTTGCGAAACGATATGAAAGTGTAGAAAAGATCATTATAAAGGGAAATGTGGCAGAGAAAAGAAAAAGACCACGACGTAGATGCATTTAAGATGTGATAGATAATTTACATAGGACTGTAACAGAAGCAAGACATGACAGACAGACATTTCGATAGACTGTTATGAGTGCGAATTCTGACACAATACAATTCATTGAATTATGAATGAAGAGAATAATAGAATGTGGAATGACAACAGTAAATGTGTAGAGGCAGCTAGACCTGAAGACCAAGAGATATTCAAGAAAACCCTTATCTTCAGAGACAAGAAACATGTGAACATTGGCTGAGAATATGAGAGGCAGAAGTTTGTGAACACGCCTGACGACCAATGAGAAGGAATGTAATAGAATTCATAGATTTCAGATAGTGAATCATTACACTGGTTCGCCAGATGCATAATATTCATTCAAATAGGAAACAGAACATTGAAGCTATCAGAAGTGTGGTGTATATCACGCGCTCCACACAAAAGATTAAGTAGTAATGTTCATACTGCACACAGAAAAATAACAGGCACAGATATCGCGTGTTCGAAGAGCTACAGATATGAGCTACAGGTTAATATAACTTAAATAATCAAAAAAATGATATATGTGTTTGCGATGGCTGAAAAACAGAAAGAGCATTTGGTAATCACGAGTTCTGTTGGTTGTAATGAGATGGACAATCTCAAGTTGACAGCTGCTAACATTAGATATGTACCAGCTGACGTTTACATGTAGAAGAAGGAGGAAGAGGAGAAGAAGAAAAGGAAACGCAGAAGAAGAAGGATCAGTAGTAGTAGTAGTAGTAGTAGTAGTAGTAGTAGTAGTAGTAGTAGTAGTAGTAGTAGTAGTAGTAGTAGCAGCAGCAGCAGCAGCAGTAGTAGTAGTAGTAGTAGAAGTAGTAGTAGTAGTAGTAGTAGTAGTAGTAGTAGTAGTAGTAGTAGTAGTAGTAGTAGTAGTACTAGTAGTAGTAGTAGTAGTAGTAGTAGTAGTAGTAGTAGTATATATATATATATATATATATATATATATATATATATATATATGTATATTGTACTATATATATATATATATATATATATATATATATATATATATATATGTGTGTGTGTGTGTGTGTGTGTGTGTGTGTGTGTGTGTGTGTGTGTGTACCCACACAATATGTTTTCTTGATGCAAAGTATTCTGTAACATTTAATTGCAGAATCTATGATTTTCATCCATGCTGTTTGAAAAATGTATGTTGACACAGGAAAGATATTTTTTCTCAACATTTTTAAAACTTGAATAACGAAGACACAACCATAGATTGTACGATTTATTGCCTGGCATATTTCGCTGCATCTCGCCAGGTACATACTGCAGAAGTCACACAACATAGGTGACGAGAAGCAGCGAAATATGCCAGGCAATAAATCGTACAATCTATGGTTTGTGTCTTCGTTATTCAAATTCAATACGGGAAAACATTGTTTTGATTTTCAAATTTTTTCGGCTGTTTTACCGTAGGTTCTTCCTGTTATTTAACCGCTGCATTCCTATCACCAGCCGCCTTCTAATTCCCATCGAACAGTTCCCATTATTGTCAATTATTAAGTCAAGGTTGACACAAACTCGTAAAACAGGTACTGGATAACGTTCGCGTTTTTTTCTGGAAGCGTGGCGAAATGATATTTTCATATCCTTATTATGCCATGTTATAATGTATATGAGCATCTTACATTTCACATCCGCGGGGCAGCATCTAACGTCGGATTACCACTACACGAAACATGATCAATCTCCTACCTGGATCTTCCAACAGTACTATCTATTTCTACGTCCTTTTATCCTTTCCCTTAACTTCGCGGTTTTGTTTCCACGTAATAATTCTTTCTCTTAATGTCGGCTTGACAACCGATCCCAAGAATCCTTCGGGCTACATTGCTGCATTCGCTACATTGTGTTAGCAGCTGCATGAGCAGGCCAGTCAATGGTAATCCGCATACTCCTCCAGGGAATACCCTTGTGTAGCTTCCTTCTTCACTGTTCACAGAAAGTATTACGTATCACTAATTAGGCTTTCTTCATACCATTTGTGTTATGTGACTCATCTGTCATTTGGTTAGGAAAATTGTGTCACTCTTTGTTTTTTCTCAACGCATTATCATTTTTCAATGTGATCTTAATGTAAATCTACTATTAATGACCAGCTAATGACTTGTTATATGCACGGTAATTTTTACTCACAAGAGCGTAGGGAAGAAAAGGCACGGGAAGGTTCAGGATGGAGATGCTATACAGTCCGATATCGTGTGATGGTGTAACAGCAGCATCAGAAATGAATGGCAGCACACGAGACAGAAGGCTTTGGATAGACATGATCGCCAACACCACACGAACTGGACAATAAGAACAAGAATCTGCATAATGCATATCTCCCGTTAGTGTCCACAAATTCTACATACAAAATCAGAATCTATATCTATACTTGCCGGCTAAGTGGAGAAAGTGTTACAGAATCTATATCTATACTTGCCGGCTAAGTGGAGAAGGTGTTACAGAATCTATATCTATACTTGCCTGCTAAGTGGAGAAGGTGTTAGAGAATCTACATCTATACTTGCCGGCTACGTGGAGAAAGTGTTACGGACGCAGTTCGTAATCCTTCAAACCGCGTTCGAAACACGGCTGTGGGCGATTTGTATAGGTGCCTGTCGTTCAGAAAGCAATGGCAAACTACTGGACGTAAACTTGCCAAGAGATCACAAACACCAATAAAAAAAATTGCTGTGAGTGACTGCGACGTCCTGCAAAGGATACACAACTGAGTTTACCTATCCATATCTATATTTAGCCCTACGTGACAACACTCAGCAGGCTATTAACAATCAATGTAGCGACATGTCTGGTTTCATTAAAAAAAGCGGCAATCCTTTTGTTTATATTCAGACTTTTAGTATAAATCCTTCCGCAATCAGACGACCTGTATCCCCTGGCTCAAACCCCCAACACCAGGACAGCAAACTAACATAACAACTCCGTAAACCCATTCTGTCTTTGATGTAAATCTGTCGCGCTCTTGATCCCCTAACCCGCTCAGTTCCGAGCGATAAATTTCCACAGTAAAACACTTCCAACAACCAAAGGTTTTCTCATTTCGCGGCTCATCTGCGCTATCTTTTGGTGCGATGCTGCAAAACGACGCAACGAGCACAAATTTGTGCACGCACGACTTGAAGGCGAATTCAAGCACAACTGTATGGGTTCTTAGGTTGTGTTGTGATTGCGTGGGAGTATGTACACAGGCGCTCACATACACGCAGACGCATATAGTATATGAAGTGTCTGGCTGGTCGTGAAAACAGTTTTAAAAACATTTAAAACGTAAGTGGATCGACCTCATTGCACCGGGTTTTATCCCATATGGCTCGGTCTCTTTCCCCAGGGCAACCTGCCGAAAGCGTGGCACAAAGCAAGAACTCCATAGCTCAAGCGACGACCCCCAGGAATCTCGTGAACTGAACGACATATGCCGGAACCGAATCCACAACCTTCGGAGTTCGATGCAAGCTGCTCCACCACGGAGACTCCCGTTGATGGTCGTAAGTCGAAGCCATATTGTTTTGTCATTTGGAGGTGCGACGTCGATTCTGTATTTCTTATTTCAATGTATTCCTTTTGGCATCTAGGTCTTTTTCTGATTGTCCTGTACTGTTTGTGATGTCTTGCAGACACTGCTAATTTTTGGGTTTGGTCAGGGGAAGGAGATCTCGGCAACACGGTTCCTGTGGCTTTGGTACTGGGAGGGAAGAGCAGTCTCAACAATTATCTCACATTGATAGATGTGAGCCAGTTTTAAGGTTCAGACTACCTGGAGGACGGGTGGAAGGAGAAAATGGGAGGAGGAGAAGTAGGAGAAATAGGATGAAAAGGAAGAGAAAGGGGGGGGGTGGAGTAGGAGGAGAAAAGGGTGGATGAAGATAAAGATGAAGATAAGAAGAAGAAGAAGAAGAAGAAGAAGAAGAAGAAGAAGAAGAAGAAGAAGAAGAAGAAGAAGAAGAAGAAGAAGAAGAAGAAGAAGAAGAAGAAGAAGAAGAAAAAGAAGAAGAGAAGAAGAAGAAGAAGAAGAAGAAGAAGAAGAAGAAGAAGAAGAAGAAGAAGAAGAAGAAGAAGAAGAAGAAGAAGAAGAAGAAGAAGAAGAAGAAGAAGAAGAAGAAGAAGAAGAAGAAGAAGATCTAACCCGCACAACATAAAACCTGGGCATTATAATATGAAGCAGCCCTAATCAAGTAAGTTCTGGTTCTACGAAGGAAAGTCATAATCATGAAGCGGTAAAGAAAGAAACCATTCTGTTAAAGCTGTGAATAGTTCAGCATGGTAAACGTTGTACTCATGTCGCCAGTATGTAAACTCTTGCCATCAATCTCCACGCCTTCCGACAAACACTTGTCATTAAATTCTACAGCCGGGAGAAATGGCCCAACTTTCTCCCAGCACCTTCCACTAATCAGACTATTTAAATGTATACAGGGGTAGCAAGGTAGGCAAGTGTACTGCACACCACATCACATGCAGCATAATGCAACACTGAAACATCTTCAAGGCTATCTGGTTTCCACGTCCTGGAAAAGGCCCAATAAATTTCTTCTTCAAAGGCGGGAGAAGATTTGTTCCCTTTTGAGAAGAAAGGTTCGTCAATATGTCAGCCGGGGGAATCAGGAAACTACAAGCACAAGGCAACACCTTTATATTGCTTTTAATGCAATGCTTTCAGAAAAGAGTTAAAAGAAAGAAGTCTTGGTCGTGTGTAAAGTGTATAGAAATCGAAGTACACTTATTCCTGCAGCGAGGGGCTGTCGTCATTGAGGTGACAGGTTCGAATCCCGGTCGGTAACTATAGCTTTCAATTTTTATGTTGTGTCGTGAGTCCTGTGTCGGCTCTGTGGGGATGAGAATACGAATGCAATTCGTAATCCCCCAAATTGCGTTCGAAACACAGCTGCGGGCGATTTGGAAGCAGACCGCCTTGGGTTGGTATTTCCGTACAATGGCATGAGTGCCGTGCTGGTCTTTCTGGGATCAATGGTAAACTACTGAACGTGAAACTTGCCCAGGAATCACAAACAGCCAAAAAATGTTGGGGTTGATTGCAACGTCCTGTAAAGGAAAATGCGTTCTCTAGTCTCTACGTCAGTGGTTCTCAACCTTTTTTGGCCCGTGCCCTCCTTCACCATATTTTAAGAACGTCATTCCCCTCCCCCCTTTCGTATTTCCTACCTAAAAATTCTCCCCTTCCGCCCCTACACAGTATACGTAATAATGGAAGCACATACTAAAACAAGTCTAGACGTCCACATAAAATGTGATTTGTGGGTCTACATACTTTATAAAATAAATTTTAGACGGGTGAGACGTACAGAACCGTAAAGTATGAAGGGAAAAACAATATCAAGTAATCGGTTCTTGTATTAACGCAATCTTGAAATAATCTTCATTCCCCACCCTCACCCCCGGAAACCCCAAAATTCCCCCCTGGTGGAGAATTCCCCACCGGTTGAGAACCACTGCTCTACGTCTTTCTTCTGCTTCTATGAACGTCAAACAAAATATATGTGTTTATTTATGAACTGTGATAATGTATAGTGAACATATAGCACTTGATGACTCTTATGTTTAACTACACCAGTCCCTGAATTCTTTATGGCCACGGCCAAGGTTTGAATAACTTATCATCATTGTCATGTGTCCTATCTAATAGTTCAGGCACTGACATTTCTTCACAGATCACGGTCCTTGGTGCTCTAGACCAGCCCTACTTCTGACATACCATAGTCAAGCATCATCTCTCTCGGCCTATCTCGGCCTCTTCCTCTTCTACTGCTGGTCTTTCCAGTCATCACGATGTTCTCCGATGTCGCTCTTCTAATAATATAAGCAAAGAACGTTGTCTGTCTCTTTCTTTTAGCTGTGTATAAGTTCTGCGTTCATTAGCATCTTCCAGGCAACTGTTGTTATTTGCCCTGCCCGTTCAATGTATTGGCAGCATTCGTCTCAGAAAAGACGTCCCCACTGCCTGCAAGCTCTTTTTGGTTTGGGGGAAATGGCTGCAATGAAGAATATAATGCGCGGTTATTTTCAAAGAGTGCAAACTACTGAGCGTAATCTTGCCAAGAAATCTACAAGATTGGTAAAATGCTCGTGTTGACAGCTATGTCCTGTAAATATGCGGGGGCAAAAATTCGAGTATTTACACTGTAAAGTAAAACTTCTTCTTCTTTCGTTCGCTTGAAATATGTCTATAACTGCAATGTTGTCTCTTGTATGAATTTAACTGTCTTTTTTTGGTTTAAAGTAAAACAAAATGTAAAAGACCGCTTTAGACCCCTTTAGACGTATGTTGCTAGACCCATACTTTTGTATAGCAATCGACACTAGGTCGGTGATGTAGTCAGTATCACGAAGGCAGCCTTTACTTCCCAAGACATTTCCTGGTACATATTTTAGGCTGAGTCGACCTGAGAACCTCAAATTTAAATATTCAAATCCGTCCCTATGAGGATCAAACTCATGATCACCGGGCCAGCATGCGAGCGTCTAACAACAACGCTACCACGTCTTCTATATTTACACCCTGCATGTTAAAATATCTAGCTAGAATTCCTTAGTATGCTCAAGCCAAACGTAAACGATATAATAACTCCATGCATTGCTTATTCACACACACGGGCAACGGCTGATCGGGTGTGGCACTGCAAAAACCTCGAGTCACACAGGGTCAATCTTGGCTAGAGGGCCATAGGAGAAGCCAAAGAAGAACAATCAACTAACAGGTAACTGGTGTCGCCAGTCGCTACACGCTGGGGGGAGATAGTGAGGAGGGGATCTAAGATCTAATGGTTCGATGTTCAATGAGGATGACCTGTTAACTGGCTGACTAAGTAACTAACTAACTGACTGATTGACTGACTGACTGACTGATTGACTGATTGACTGATTGACTGACTGACTGATTAACTAACTAACTAACTCACTCCACTCACTCACTGATTGACTGACTGACTGACTGACTAACTAACTGAGTAATTAACTAACTAATTGACTGATCCACCGACCGACCGACCGACCGACCGGCCGACCGAGAGATTGACTGACTAACTAACTAAACCAAATTAACTAAACATAATAAACGAACTAAACTAAATCATTCTAAACTACACAAACTAGCTAAGTAACAAACAAACAAACTAGCTAGCCAAACTAAATTAAACATAATTAACTAAACTAAATTACACCACTCTAAACTAAACAAACTATCTACTAACTGCCTGACTAAATTACCATCCTAAACTAAACTTGACTGACTGACTGACAAGCATGCTACTTAACATACAATAAAACGACAATATCAACAAGCTAGGCCAAATCGCTTGGACACTGTGATTAAAGGTACACATTCACAACGTAAATTATGGAAACTCGGCGGCTAGCAGCAATCAGGAAAGCTAAATGCAAAGGAAATTTAAGGTGAACTTTGTCTAGATACTTTTCTTCCGCCTCTTGCCGAAGTACCAAACCCATAGGAGACTGTGTTGATTACTCTCCTTCCTCTCTCCAAGCCCAGAAACCAGCAGGCATGTGAACGCTACAACAAACATGGAATTGAAACGTCACATTAAACATTGCATCGGAACGTCACATCAAACATCGTATTGGGACATAACCTCAAACATGCCATTGGGACGTCACATAAAACATGGTGTTGGGACGTCACATCAAACATGCCATTGGGACGTCACATAAACCATGCCATTGGAACGTCACATCAAACATGGTACTGGGACGTCACATTAAACGTGCCATTGGGACGTCGCATCAAACATGGTACCGGGACGTCAAATCAAACATGCCATTGGGACGTCACATTAAAAAATGGTATTGGGACGTCACATCAAACATGCCATTGGGACGTCACATTACAAAATGGTATTGGGACGTCACATTAAACATGCCATTGGGATGTCACATCAAACATGGTATTGGAACATCACATCAAACATGGTATTGGGACGTCACATCAAACATGCCACTGGGATGTCACATCAAACATGGTATTGGAACATCACATCAAACATGGTATTGGGACGTCACATCAAAAATGCCACTGGGATGTCACATCAAACATGGTATTGGAACACACATCAAACATGGTATTGGGACGTCACATCAAACATGGTATTGGGACGTCACATCAAACATGCCATTGGGATGTCACATCAAACATGGTATTAGAACATCACATCAAACATGGTATTGGGACGTCACATCCAACATGGTATTGGGACGTCACATCAAACATGCCACTGGGATGTCACATCAAACATGCTATTGGAACATCACATCAAACATGGTATTGGGACGTCACATCAAACATGCCATTGGGATGTCACATCAAACATGCCACTGGGATGTCACATCAAACATGGTATTGGAACATCACATCAAACATGGTATTGGGACGTCACATCAAACATGCCATTGGGATGTCACATCAAACATGCCATTGGGATGTCACATCAAACATGCCATTGGGACGTCACATTAAAAAATGGTATTGGGACGTCACATCAAACATGCCACTGGGATGTCACATAAAACATGGTATTGGAACATTACATCAAACATGCCATTGGGATGTCACATCAAACATGCCACTGGGATGTCACATCAAACATGGTATTGGAACATCACATCAAACATGGTATTGGGACGTCACATCAAACATGCCATTGGGATGTCACATCAAACATGCCACTGGGATGTCACATCAAAGATGGTATTGGAACATCACATCAAACATGGTATTGGGACGTCACATCAAACATGCCACTGGGATGTCACATCGAACATTATATTGGAACGTCACATCAAACATGCCATTGGGACGTCACATCAAACATGTACTGCTAATACTTCTGTTCCAAGGACTGGTGCTTTCACGCATCGAGTATGCCCTGGCCATCCTCACTGTCAGCCCTACACAGATTGGAAAACTTGAAAAGGTACAAAGCGAAGCCATGCGCATCATTTTGGGCTGCACGAGAGACACCAGCTGTGTAGCAATGAGATACCTCCTTGACTTCCCGACAATGGAACACAGGATCAAGATCTGGAGAGCTCGTGCATACTTAAAAATAAGTGCAGATGAGCAGCACCCTCTGCATGACGCTATATTCAGAGAAAAGGGTGACAGGCTAAAGAGAGGCAAATCATGGATGAGTCGGGCGGAAGATGTCGTCAGACAGGTCTGCAGTCTTACCAGTATCAACCCCGGCAAGGAATGGGTGCCGGTGCCTCCAGCTTTTAAGTGCACTTTCTCCTGCATTATCACACTCGACAGACGGTGCAGAGAGCAGAACCCTGCCGCTGTCAATGCAGAGGTCAACGCGCTCATCTATGAACACTCAGATAGCCCCGAAGTGCTCATCTATACAGATGGATCCATCGTAAAGCAGCGGAGAAGTGCGTGGGCATTTACAGCCCGTTCAGCGGGCCGAACCGTTCAAGAATACAGTGGTGCCCACTCTATGACCACGAGCAGCTTGACGATGGAGGTGATGGCAATTACACAGGCTTTCATATGGCTGGAATCACAGCATTAAACTAACGTGTGTGTACTAAGTGATTCAATGAGCATGATTCAGAAGGTCGAAGCTGGATCTGTACGTAGACAGTGGACTGAGTCGCTGTGGAAGTCTGTTGTCCGTAAAGTCACCTTCATCTTCGTCCCAGGACATGCGGGAGTCGAGGGAAATGAACGGGCTGACAAACTGGCTGGCTCTGCACCCCCTGTAGATGGCCAGCTCATGGATCGTGCCGATGTTATTAACGTCCTCAAAGATATGGCGAGAACAGAGGACTTTGACGTCAGTGAATCCACATCGCTGTCCAGGATGAAAGACTTGGGAGTAAGACTCGGCACGGCCAGACGCGAGAGGTACATCGGGAAAACAAGGCGCCTCGTCAACCAACACAGAACTGGCTCTATTAGCCACCGGACGCTGATGCATATGCTGGTGGAAGGATCTGAGCACCTATGGACATGTCCGGAGTGCAATGAAGATACCCCAACCGATAACTGATAACTGATCAAACATGTTATTTGAACGTCACATCAAACATAGTATTGGAACGTCATATGTGCGCAAATGCGTGGGGGAAAAAAAGATAGGTCGCATAGTGAAAAGGAACTTGCAGGTCTAGGCTAATGTGAGACCTTATACACTATTGCGACATTAGAGGTCCTGGGTTATTTCTGCGCTCGCTGGCTTTGAACTCACGCGTAGTCCATTGTCGGATAACGTTGGGTCAACCCCAAAGAGATAGAGGATACTAAAGTTCCTCTTTCCTAATGTGATCCTGCCCGTTATAATTATCTTAACTTTCAATGGCTCAAATGCTTGAGTCCATAACGAGAGTCTCGGAGAACCAAGGAATTCCTCTAAGAAACCAAGGAGAAATTTCCCTGAATAACAATATCCTTTTAGTGGTTCCTTGCCTCTCCTCTCTCAGCTAAGTAATTAATATCAAGGGTGTGTTTATTTAAACAACTTAATAATGGTAAGAAAAAAATACACTCAAGGGAGGAAATGACCTCCTTTTCTTAATTTTTTTTTTTTTTAAATTCACATATCCTTTACAGGACATCGCTGTCAACAGCAGCATCTTTCAGCTGTCTGTTGATTTCTTGATAAGATTACGCTCAGTAGTTTGCCATTGCTTTCTGAGCGACCGGCTCAGTTATCCCGCAAGTCACCAGCGGGGGTAGAACCGCTCCCAGTTCTCGCCCGCTACGAGACTCTGCTTGATAAACGGGATTACGGAGAAAGTATTGTAACCCCTCGGCCAGAGAGACCGGCTTTCTTAATTTAATAAACATAAATTGGGTTATTGATCATTAAGTTCATAACGCATCAATCCAATTCAAAAACAAGGGTCATATACATATATATCATTGATGGCCCAAACATACAGGTTCACTAACATCAAACTATATTCCAGTTCCTCCTTGGTAGGTACTTATTCATCTTCCATTGGAGAAGGTTAAGTCTGAAACTGGGTATGCATTCAGGTTGATCTATTCCAGAGTTCTTGGATCCCTGAGGCAAATCCTCTCCTGAAATTATGTATATTACATTTCCCAATAGTGTAGATATGTTCCAGGTGCTAATAGGATAATGGCTCTTTGTTCTCCACCCTCATGTACAAGAATAAGTTCTCTATGTTACTGTTCTAAATGTTTAGTGGAACTTCTTGCAGGTAGTTGCTTTTGGGATAGTTTTTTGCATCACTCTAACCAGGTGCTCCAATCAAAAGTCCGGTCTGGATCTAGATGGATCTAGGCAGTACCTGAAATTCCAGCATGAAACATATATCTACTGATATCATCAATATGAACATTAGAAATGGAAGACAGTCAAAATCCCAAGAAAAACAAAGAAAATAAATACAGGGATTTCGATCCTAGGAAAATAAACAAGCGAGGAAGAGGGTCTTGGTGTTCTCCAATAGTTATCAACCCAACAACTGGTTATTCTCCATCCAATCCTTCATTATAGGGCGCTTAAGGTTTAGACCCCCAGATAAACAGTGTCATCTTCACCCATGCCTGTCACCCATGGTGTCCAGGTTGAGTAATACCTTGATCGATTTGATAACTTCTTATTTGATAACTATGTTCACCATTACCTTTTGTACAAAAGTATTTTCTCTAGATATCCATCCATGTAAAAGAAAGGGGCTCAAACATTAAGGTTTTTAATTCATTCCCAAAATGCAATGAACATTTGCTTATAAACAATAAAAGTACATTATGGTATCATCTCCTGTATAACATTCAGGAGAATTCTTCCTAATCAAATGCTTCGAGGAGGTGTATCTTCCCTCCTCTTCACCATGTATGCAATATACCTTTACCTCATTCATCATCATTAACATCATCATCATCATCATCATCATCATCATCATCATCATCATCATCATCATCATCATCATCATCATCATCATCATCTTTACCATCATCATCTTTCCATCATCATCATTATCATCAAACACAGACCAGGACACCAAACCATATGATTGTAATATGAGTGATATGGAATAAAGAGTAGTGTCATGCTTATAAGTGCACTAAATTATTAATTAGTGTATGGGTTATCAGTAACACAGTCTGCTCTGATAGACAGGACATTATACATCACCTTGCCTACTATCCGGAGATTGATTGATTGCTCATACTCCTTCTCGGTATGTCACTTCTCCTTACCCAATCTACAATCATTCATCAGAAATCATAACCATACTTACATGGATAATAATTAGGTATACTTATGTGACTTACAAATGACAAATTCACATATTTAACACCAATGAAATCACAAATGAACCTCACTCAATCCACAATCATCCATCAGAAATCATAATCACATTTTCATGGAACGAAAGAACGAACATGATAATTAGGCACACTTAAGTGACTTACAAATGATAAATTCACATATTTAACCCTAATGAAATCACACTTGAATCTCCATATGAATCTTTCCACCGAATACACAAGAATATATGATACACGTAGAGAACTATTTAACATCCCATGTGCTCGTGTTTTGTTTCTATTACTAATTATACTAATTCCTCCTACTAGTGATTGTACATTTAAAATAGTTCCTTACTACTGAACTAAGTATTATAGCCTTCTAAATCCTAAGTTAATCACAACTTAACTGTTTAATGAGTAAAATGTCAACCTAGGTCCAATGCTTATGAATTCATAGAAGCTGTCTAACTAGAAGAAAAAGCTTTACTATAGTTTAACCTCGTTTACAGTTATCTTTGCACTAAAACATCTGAATATAGTGTTTAGTCTCTCGGATTTAAGTTCTATAGGACTAACCACATGGTTACACCACACCAGCTTACCATCTTCTGGGAAGGCGCGTGACTAGCGTAATATGTATTACAATGTGCTTACCTTCAACAAAGTTGAATGTCTTCTTCAAACATACGTCAGCAGATTTCAGACTCCAGACTTGGTGTTGCGTTTCCAAGTTTGCTGGCAATTAGTTAGTTAGTTAGTTAGTTAGTTAGGTAGTTAGTTAGTTAGTTAGTTAGTTAGTTAAATAGTTAGTTAGTTAGTTAAATAGTTAGTTAGTTAGTTAAATAGTTAGTTGGTTGGTTGGTTGGTTGGTTGGTTGGTTAGTTAGTTAGTTTAGTTAGTTAGTTTAGTTAGTTAGTTTAGTGAGTCAGTCAGTCAGTCAGTCAGTCAGTCAGTCAGTCAGTCAGTTAGTTAGGTAGTCATTCATTCACTCAGTGAGTCAGTCAGTCAGTCAATCAGTCACTCAGTCACTCAGTCACTCAGTCGACGACAAGTCAACATTTTAGCCCAACTGACCGGTGTAGGGGTTGAACCCGCTTCCTCGGCATCAGCACACGGGAGAGCCCTGATGATAAACCACCTTTTCTCTACCAACAATAACGGCAATAACTCTGCTAATGAACAGAACTGACGTTAACACTGCTCGAACAACCGCCTCTCTCACAAATTTAAATTATAAATATAATACAGTGTATACTCTTCAATTAAAACTGGTTAAACGTTATCTAAACCACACAAGTGGTTATATAATCGTTAGCCTTTTGTTATTATAGTCAGTCGCGTGCCAGGGTTAGCCCGCATGACCCTGGGCTCCAGCACAGCTTTACGACAGCTCGCATTGTCACATATTTGAAAATACACTGAGAGTTAACCCCATAGTGCTACATTTCTTGACTGTCAAAAAAAAAAAAAGCGCACACGCACACGTACTTTACAGTGCAGTTGTGCAATGATACTGCGGGTAAGGTCAAAAGTGTCGGCAAAAATCAAACGCAAGGACTAATTACTAGGTGGCAACAGCACTCATAAAAACGCTCACATTTTCATCTTGTATTCAATCCTGAGAAGAATTAGCTCATTTCACGGAGAAGGCTGGGACAATAGGCGTGAGTGTGTGATGTATATGTAAGATACGGGATGGTAATTTTCTGCATTGGTTTATTTCTGATGAGAAGATCAAGAAAATGAAATTGTTTATTTGACTGGCGTGGACTAAAACAAAAATCACATATTCTTCTGGTGATTGTGTGCAAGAAAACACATGAGCCGGAAAAGTAATGGGAAAGCAATATGTCGAGTTTCATTTGTAAGAAAATTAATAAATAATGCATTCATCTCGAGCAATCCGTTATTATTGGGTGGATAATTGAAGAGGTAACATATGTGCATACATACAGCCACGGGATGTTATGATATGTTATAGGTTGCGCTATATTGAGAAAGTTAATAGAGAATGAAAAAGTAAACTTTATTGTGGCGAATGGGGTAATTTAGGACAGTCAATGTAAACAACAAACAGCGAATGTGAGAAAAAGAAACCAAATGTTGCATACAAATAAAACAGTTGTGCGGCATCTGGTTGACAGAAAGAATAAACAATAATGACGATTAAACCATATGGAAAAAAACTGGGATTGGGTAATTTCGTTCAACAGCCTGAGGCAAAAGTTATACAGTAATAATGAGAAACATGTTGATATCATGACAGAAAAGGGAATTACTAGCCACCGTAGTAGTAGTAGTAGTAGTAGTAGTAGTAGTAGTAGTAGTAGTAGTAGTAGTAGTAGTAGTAGTAGTAGTAGCAGCAGCAGCAGCAGCAGTAGTAGTAGTAGTAGTAGTAGTAGTAGTAGTAGTAGTAGTAGTAGTAGTAGTAGTAGTAGTAGTAGTAGTAGTAGTAGTAGTAGTGGTAGCAGCAGCAGCAGCAGCAGCAGTAGTAGTAGTAGTAGTAGTAGTAGTAGTAGTAGTAGTAGTAGTAGTAGTAGTAGTAGTAGCAGTAGCAGTAGCAGCAGTAGTAGTAGTAACAGTAGTAGTAGTTGTAGTAGTAGTAGTAGTAGTAGTAGTAGTAGTAGTAGTAGTAGTAGTAGTAGTAGTAGTAGTAGTAGTGGTAGCAGCAGCAGCAGCAGCAGCAGCAGCAGTAGTAGTAGTAGTAGTAGTAGTAGTAGTAGTAGTAGTAGTAGTGGTAGCAGCAGCAGCAGCAGTAGTAGTAGTAGCAGTAGTAGTAGTAGTAGTAGTAGTAGTAGTAGTAGTAGTAGTAGTAATAGTAGTAGTAGTAGTAGTAGTAGGTTGTAGTAGTAGTAGTAGTAGTAGTAGTAGTAGTAGTAGTAGTAGTAGTAGTAGTAGTAGTAGTAGTAGTAGTAGTAGTAGTAGTAGTAGTAGTAGCAGTAGTAGTAGTAACAGTAGTAGTAGTAGTAGTAGTAGTAGTAGTAGTAGTAGTAGTAGTAGTAGTAGTAGTAGTAGGTGGTAGCAATAGTAGTAGTAGTAGTAGTAGTAGTAGTAGTAGTAGTAGTAGTAGTAGTAGTGGTGGTGATGGTGGTAGTAGTAGTAGTAGTAGTAGTAGTAGTAGTAGTAGTAGTAGTAGTAGTAGTAGTAGTAGTAGTAGTAGTAGTAGTAGTAGTAGTAGTAGTAGTAGTAGTAGTAGTAGTAGTAGTAGTAGTTAATGAGTTAAAACTTCGGTAAAGCTATGGAAATGTAAACAGTATAAAAAGACGAAGTGATCTGCAGTTTTATAAAATACAGTTACGGAAAACAGAAGACGTTAGGGCCATCAGCCTTCGTCAGCAAGTAAAACAAAGAAAAGATGACAACGTATAAAACATGGAGAGATCAGGTCAATTTAAAAAAAAAAAACATTCACTCGATGATGATTCGAACACATTACAACCGGCCTGCAGGCAAGAGTCCTTGTCACCGCGGTACCGCGACTCCTAAGAGGCAAAGGTTCAGAATGAATGTTGTTTTAAACTAAGAGGATAATATCGACAGATTGATTCGAACGGTGATGTAGGACAACACAACCCTGGTGAATGGCAGAGAATGTTCTAGAGCCATTGCTGTCCATCCTCGTTGTGAAAATGACAACTGATGTTATCTGATTTCAATCGCAATATGTACAGTTCTATATCTGATTTAGTTAGTTAGTCGACAGATCATCCTCATTGCACATCGAACCATTCAGTCCATAAGTGCTCGGATCCCCTCCTCAGCAAATCCCGCAACGTGTAGCGGCTAACGACGCCAGTTCTGTGTTGGTTTATAAATCTTCTTTGGCTTCCTGCGTAGTGTTCTTGTTTGGCCACCCCTCTTTTAATTTGCTGCTCTCGCAGTCTGGCCATTGTTGTAGATTCACAGTCATCACTTGGTTCTCGCAAAAGTCTTACTTCTCGTAGAGCATTCAGAATGTCGGCCTGGTCCATGGCGCGTCCGCCCTCACTGCGATTTTGTCAGCCCGCTCATTTCCCTGTACTCCCGCATGCCCCGGCACGAAGATGAAACTAATCTTTGCCAGTCGAGACCGCTCCAAAGGCAGCAACCATTCTCTTCGGATCGACCCCTCCTCTATCCTCTTGATCATGTTCATTGAGTCGCTAAGGAAACAAGCCCTAGTGAATGTCTGTGTCTCGAGCCATGTTATTGCTTTACTTACTGCCATGACTTCCATGGTCAGGCTACTTGTGGTTTCAGTGAAAGCACCAGAGTCCTCCTTCACAATTCTCCCTCCGGCCCGAGCTGTAAAGGCCCATGAGCTTCTCACATGTCGGACGACCGACCCATCTGTGTAGATGACCGCGTCACCGTCTAGCGAATTCTCAAAAATCAACGCTTGTACTTCAGCCTCAACAGCAGCCGGATTTTCTTGTCTGCATTTTCTATCTAGTTGGATGCAAACTGAAAAGGATGTGCAGAAGTCTGTTGGCACTTGCACCCACTCCTCGCCAGGTTCTAAGTCCTCAAGTGAACACACCTGTTGAAGAATGTCTTCGGCTTGACCCATCCACGACCGTCCTCTTTTTAACCTGCTGCCCTTCACCTTCCTAATTTCACTATGCAGTGGATGTTGTGTGTTTCCGTTAATTCTGAGGTAGGCTCGTGCCCTGCAACCTTGTATTCTCTCTTCAATGGTTGGAAAACCAAGAAGGTAGCGCATCGCCCTGCATGCTGTATCTCTTGTACATCCAAGAATAATGCGCATAGCTTCATTCTGTATCCTTTCCATCCTTTCTATCTGCTTATGGCTGAGAGTCAGGATTGCCATTGCATACTCCAAAACAGACATGACCAACCCCTCGTACAGAAGACATAGATGGCGCTGCTCACAGTTTGCTGCCGCCATCACCCGCATCGCTGCCAAACCCCGCTTGGCCTTTGTTATCACCTAGTCTATGTGCACATTATAAGCAAGGCTTCGATCAAACCGTATCCCCAGGTAATTCATTGCCTGCGTTCTTTCCACCGTCTCTGAACACAGCATTACAGTTGGTGTTGGAGTGTTGACAATATGATTATTCAACGAGAACCAAGTCACTGTTGCCTTTGTTGGGTTGACCATTGCCCCAGCCAATTCCAATTCCAAATTTCAAAAACAAAAATTCCAAATTCGGCCTCGTCTAACCTGCTTCATCAGCTGTGGTTATTGTTGAGGTCCGTGGTTGTGTGGATTGTTGGTCCTATTTCCTACTGGTTTTTATTTGTTCCGCTCTGTTCGTCGGATAGATTTGTTTTGTGCTGGTCCTGTTTAAAGACCGGTCCTTGGTTGGGCCTACTGGGGCCCTTATTCTCTCGTTTGTAGGCTTCTCTCTGTTAGCCCTGCTAAGTGCTTGTCGCTTCTTGTGTTATTCTCATCGGGGCTAGTCCCGGTCATGTCTAGTCCTCATAAGGACTTGTTGTAGGCAAGGGCAGAGCATTTAATTGCAAGTCTCAAGTTGTCCCCCCCGGTCAGCGGTGTGGGTGTGGCGTGGCAACAAGATGACCAGGTCTCCCTGTCTTCCTAGTTCAGGTGCTCTACCGGAAGAGCCAACCCACCTTCCTGCCATTCACTCCGCCAGTTTTTTTTTTTTTTTTTTTTTTTTTTTTTTACAACATATATAAACATGCACAAATACAAACAAACACACATATACATGTATACACAGTGTAGGGAGGTTATACGGTCTTCCCTGTTCTGCATAGGAACTGTCTGACCAGTCGCTGTGTTTCCGGGTTGCTGTTTATGTGCAGGCACTCCGTCATTGTCATTGGTTTTCCAGTTTTGACAAAGTGATCTCTCAGGTCCCTTCGCTCTCTATTGTACTTGTCGCATACTAGTAAGTAGTGTTCGATGGTGTTGCTTTCTCGGCATACTCTGCAGTTTGGGTTCTCTCTTGTGTCTTTCCAATTGCCTAGTCGCATTCTCCACAGCTGCCTGTTTGCCGGTGCTTTCATGTTGGTCTTGACTTGTGGCTTGAATCTGGGTTCGCCCAATACTTGGAAGGCATGACGGCCTTTATCGCTGTCTCGCCACTGTTGCCTCCATTCCTTGAGAATGTAGTTTTTGACTATATTCTTCCCTTCTACTTTACCTAGGCCTGTGCAGATTTGATTCGTGCTGGTTATACCCCATTTCGCCGCTCTGTCTGCCTGTTCGTTTCCCGGGATACCCCTGTGTGCTGGTATCCATCCGATGGTGACTTGGCATCCCATGTACCTCAGGTTAGTGGCTGTCGCTAGTATCTCCTCTTTTATGTCAGGTCTGTTGTCTCTATTGAGGTTCCCGAGCGTTTGTACTGATGACAGGGAGTCTGTTAATATACACAGTCTCAGTGGTGGGTTTTCGGCTGCGATCTCTAGACCTTTCATTATGGCAACCAGTTCGGCCGTGCATACTGCTGTCTGGTCTGTTAGCTTGAACTGTCTCTTCAGCTTCCAGTCTGGGACCACTACACCTGCTCCCACCTCTCCCTGTTCGTTTTTGGACCCGTCTGTGTATATTAGGAGGTTGTCCTTACTGAATTCTTGTATGTATTCCTCGGCCGTGTCTCTTGCATCAATGTCCTCCGTGTCCTTGGTGATGGATTTCGCTAGACTACAGTCAGTGAATGGGACTTTTAGTTCCCATGGTGGGATTGTTGGCTTGCACAGTCTCGTCTGTTTCAGGGTCTCTGCTAGCTCAGTTACTTCCTTCATCCTCTCTGCTGCTTCCCATCCTGCCGGTCTTTGCAGTTTTACTATTGGGATGCCCCCCATTTTGCTGTTGTTGTCGCTGAACGTTTGGTATCCAGGGTGGTTTTTGTCTTGGGCTACCTTAAGCCAGTAGTTATACTTCAGCTGTTTACGCCTCAGACTCAGTGGAAGCACACCCAGTGCTACCTCCATGGCTTCTCTGGATGTACATTTTCCAGCACCCAAGATGATGTTTAGTGCTTGGGTCTGTATGGTGTCTAGCTTCCTCTTGTTGGCTTCTGAAGCTGAGTCGTACACAATGCTGCCGTATTCTAACTTGCCCCTGATAAATGCTTTATAGAACATCAGCATTGTTTGGGGTTCTATAAAGCATTGCCCCAGCTTCATCACACCAAGTACTTATGCGATTGAGTTCGGTTTGTAGTTCCACAGCAACCTCCTCTCTATCCTTCCCCTGACGATACACTAAAACATCATCGGCATATGACAATGTCCTGCCAGGTCCAGTGATCTGCTCACTGGTGATTCTCACTGTGTAGGCGTTGAACAGTACCGGAGATAATGGTCAAGATGGCGACGGACGGTCGTGTATATCTGATTACGTGATGTTACCTTAGTCTTGTGGAAATTGATGCTGTCCTGGTGAGTTGTTTGGTTGAGGCTTGGTGGGTTAATTGGTTGAGGCTTTGTGAGTTAGTTGGTCGAGGAATTTGTGCGTTAGTTGGTTGAGGCTTGGTGGATTAGTTGATTGCGGCTTGGTATGTTAGTTCGTTGGGTGTGGCTTGGTGGACTAGTTCATTGGTTATGCCTTTGTGGGATAGTTGGTTGAAGTTTAGTGGGTTGGTTGCTTGGTTGGTTGGTTGAGGCATGGTAGGTTACTTGGTTGTGGCTTTGTGGGTTATTTGGTTGAGGCTTGGTGGTTAGTTGGTTGAGGCTTGGTGGGTTAGTTAGTTGAGGTTTGGTGGGTTAGTTGGTTGAGGTTTGGTGGGTTAGTTGGTTGAGGTTTGCTGGGTTAGTTGGTTGGGGCTTGGTGGATTATTTGGTTGAGACTTGGTAGGTTTGTTGGTTGAGTCTTGGTGGGTTAGTTGGTTGAGGATTGGTGGGTTAACTGGTTGAGGATTTGTTGGATGGTTAAGGCTTGGTGGGTTATTTGGTTGAGACATGGTGGGCTAGTTGGTTGAGGCTTTTTTGTTTGATTAAGGCTTGGTGTGTTATTTGGTCGTGACATGTTGGGTTATGTGGTTGAAGCTCGTTGGGTTATTTTGTTGAGGCTTGGTGAGTTATATGATTGGGGCTTCGTGGGTTATTTGGTTGAGGATTGGTACGTTATTTTGTTGATATCTGGTGGGTTATATGGTTGAGGCTTGATGGGTTATTTAGGTAAGGCTTGATCGTTTATATGGTTGAAGCGTTTTTGGTTACTTGGTTGGAGCTTGGTGGGTTATTTGATTGAGGCTTGGTGGGTTGTGTTGTGGGGGATTGGTTGGTTATATTGTTGAGGCTTGTTAGGTTATTTGGTTGGGGCTTAGTGGATTAGTCGATTGAGGCTTAGGGGGTTAGCTGGTTGAGGCTTGGTGAGTTATTTGGTTGAGGCTATGTGGGTTAGTTGATTGAGGCTTGGTGGATTAGTTGGTTGAGGCTTGGTAGGTTAGTTGTTTGGGGTTTTGTGTGTTATTTGGTTGAGGCTTGGTAGATTAGTTGGTTGAGGCTTGGTGGGTTAGTTGGTTGAGGATTGGTGGGTTAGTTGGTTGAGCCTTGGTGGATTAGTTGGTTGAGGCTTGGTAGGTTAGTTGATTGAGGCTTTATGGGTTATTTTGTTGTGGCTTGGTGGGTTTATTGTTTGGTTGATGCTTGGTGGTTAAATGGATGAGGTATTGTGGATTGGTTGGTTGAGGCTTGGTGGGTTGGTTGCTTAGTTGAGGTTTGGAGGTTATTTGGTTGAGGCTTTGTGGATTGGTTGGTTGAGGCTTGGCCGGTTGGTTGACTTGTTGAGGCTTGGTGGTGTAGTAGGTTGAGGATTGGTGGGATGGTTAAGGATTAGTGGGTTATTTGGTTGAGACTTATGGGTTACATGGTTGAGGATTGGTGGGTTCGTTGGTTGGGGCTTGCTGGGTTACTTGGTTGAAGCTTGGTGGGTTAGTTAGTTGAGGTTTGATGGGTTAGTTTGTTGAGGCTCGATATGTTAATTGTTTTAGGCTTTGTTGGGTAATTGGTTGAAGCTTGGTGAGTTATTTGGTTGAAGCTTTATTTTATTTCCTGTTTACTGTTAGCACCGAATGGTGGGCTGCGCTCACTAAACCCGACACCCCACATTGTGCCAACGGCTTCGGGCAGAGGAGTGAAATTGGGAGGATACAAGCCTCATTCTGGTGCGAGGAAATGCAATCCAAAGACTAAATATCTTGGCAGTGCAGACCAGGTCCTAAGCCTTGGACAGCAACTAGTATAGCATCGAAGCTCCGACAGGCGGACAGCTAGAACATTACTTCGCTGATCCGGCAGCTTTTGCATCTTGTCTTGCTAAATGGGCAACACATGGCTTTGTGCTATGGAGAGTTTATCTCTGTTTTTATTTTGAAGTACAATATGACAAACTATCGTCTGTCAAGACGGCAAGTTGGCACTGCTTTGATAAATGCTTATGGAAGATAAATTAAAGACGATAAATGAAGAATAGCAATATTATAAGCGGTATACGTAGATCAGCATGGCCGAATGGATAAGAGCGCATGTTCGTAAATATCCGATGTGGTGATGCCTAGGTAAGGGGTTCAATCCCCAAACCAGACAATTAGACTAAAATATTGACCTATCTTCCTTAACTTGGGGACGTAAATTACAAGTAACTCTGAAGTCGGAGTGGGTTCGCCTGATGGCGAGGGACACTATTAATAGGGAAAGCTAATCCACATGCAAAATTCAGTCCAGCACGACTAGAAGTAGAGTGTATGAACTACGTTTGTGTTCAAAACGAGCGAGCGCAAAAAAAAATAGCAGTATATTATTTTAATGGCGTTATTTCATTATGAACTCGAGCGTAGTTCTCACACTTGCTACTAATATTAGCTGCTGCTACTAGTTAGTGCACTTTTCTGATTTTGCGTGAGAGTTAGCTTTCCCTATTACCAGTGTCCCTCTCTATCACGCGAACCCTCTCCGACTTCTGAGCTACTTGTAATTTACTTCCCGAAGTCTAGGACGAGAATTCAGTATTTCAGACCACATGACAGGCGTGTGGAACGAACCAACTGCGTCGCGATCAAAAGAGACATATTCAGCGCGTTAGACCTGTCAGCCAAGGTCAACCCTCATAGTCATAATGTCACCAAAGAATATTCTCTGCAATATATCTTTGTCCATCCAACTGAGTAAAAGGGTTCTTAAGAGCTATACTGAAACAATCTAGATTAACGGAGCGAATTATTGATAATTCATCGTCATCATCATCATCATCATCATCATCATCATCATCATCACCATCATCACCATCATCATCATCATCTTAAACGTTTGCCGTCAAGCGGCGTGGGGAGGAATAATTGGCGATCTAGCGCCCGATGGGTGGCACTGGATAATGTCATTCCGTGTGATTGTACAATGTCTTTGATGTGGTCAATTTATGTTCTTCTCGGTCGTCCTCTTGCTTTGGTCGCAGATGATCTTTAATGTAGGGCCAGTGCTGGTAGTTGATGGTGTTGCAATCTAACAAGATGACCAAACCATTTGATCTTCTGTCTTTCGATAAATATGGCAAAGGTGTTGATACCACTGTCTGTCTGATAATATTGTTTACTCGGTCTCGGGTTAAGTGGGTAGATCTCCTTAGGTATCTCATCTCACAGGTGTTGATTTTGCGTAAGTTTGATGTAAATGTCCAAGTTTGAGATTGGTAGTATAGTGTTGGTGTGAATATGCTGTTTATTGTCTGTCGTTTTGCAGACATAGGAATATTTGGATGTTTCAGTATGGTTAATAGCTGATATGGACAATTAACAGACTAAAAATAGTTGCTTATCCTTTACAGGACGTTGCAGTCAACACCAACATTTTTTGTGTGTGTGATCTCTTGGCAGCCGGTCTCCCTAGCGTAGAAGTTAAGGACGTTGTTCGTAATCCCGTATACTCTCGTACGAAACACAGCTGTGCGAGATTCGGTAGCGAATCGCGTCGCGTTGGTTACTTACGGAGGTATGTGAGTGGCCGTTCAGAAAGCCATGGCAAACTACTGAACGTAAAACTTGCCCAAAACATCAACAGAAGCTGAAAAATTCTGGTTTTGACTGAAATGTCCTGTAAAGGATAAGCGGGGGAAAAAAAAGATCTCTTGGCAAGTTTACGTTCAGTAGGTTGCAATTTTTTGTTTTCTGAACGATCGGCACCCGTACTATTTCGTAAAAGACCAGCGTAACGCAGTCTGCTGCCAGATTTGCGCGCAGCTGTGTTTCGAACGTGGGTACTCGAAATCGCGAACTGTGCCCGTAACCACTTCGCTACGGAGCCGGCTAATTAACAGATAGCGAGCAATTATATGAAAGCTGTGGCGATGTGGTTTTATAAAAGAATGATGCGAACACCTCAGACAAGTAGAAATAGCACATGAAGATATCAAGAAAGAAGAGAACTCACAAAGAGAACTGGTTACTCATATCAGAAGAGGACAGTCAATATTTTTGGGCATGTCATTAAAAGTGGAAAGCTGTACTACGTCGTGACAAGAAGAGAGTTGGAGGGGAGGAGGGGCAGGGTGAACTGAGAGTGATGCTGCTGCACAACAGTACATCATGGCAGGGAGGAACATAAGTAAGAGAAATGATCTGCACTATTTGAGACAGAAGGACAAGATCATCAGCGTCGCACTTGATGGGTTATAAAACAACAGAAGAAAGCCTCTCAACCAGTCATTTATGCCGTGGAGAATCATATCTGATTATTACCTAATTAGTATCTTCGCGGATATGAAGTTTCAGTACCGTCCCTGCACACCCTACTGGTTTCTGAGTTTGGGGAAAGATAGTCCACCCAACACAAAAATTCTTGTTCTGGAGATTTTACAGCAGATTTCAAAGTTTGTTTATATGCGATATATAATTTACGGGTCAGAGATGAAGTTCATAATTTTAAATGTATTACACCGTAGCCAGACAATCAGCGTTCAATGTTGAATATTCTACGTGTTTCACGGGATTGGCCTTATGCCAAGAATCCCGCGTTGTTTAAACAGGGACTGTTCAGAGGTGTCTCGAAATGTGGGTTATTTCATGAAACCTGATTTATATGTTTTTTGTTTTTTTTTAAATCTTACCACTTATCGCTAACATTGAAATGTGTGAATATTTTTCAATGGGATTGAATGCGAAATTGTGTATACACTTCAAATTATCGCTATAAAGTTGTACACATATTTTTGTATAGAAGCTGATCGCAGGAAACTGTTTTATACTATTACAAATTCCGAAAAAAGAACAGTGCATGCATTGTGTTTGAGTAAACGGTCATTCCGTCGATGGGTGCAAGAATCTGGAATTAAACCACCACGCAATATCCAATCGGTAGGTAGAAAGGTTATTGTTGACAGCTTTGACAAAGATGTCATAAGGCGAGCTATTATAAAAATGCTTTAAAAAGTCGCTTAAAAGTCGACAGGGTCGACTTCATTGCACCGGGTTCTATCCCACATGGCTCGGTCTATTTCCGCACAAAGCACGAACTTCGCAGCTCTAGCGACGACCTACAGAAGTCTCCGAAAAATTTAACTTGTGAACCGAAGGATGCGGCCCGGAATCGAACCCATAACCTTTGGAGCCCGAGTCAAAAGGCTTGACCACTTCGCCACGGAGACTCTTAAAATTATAAAAATTTTGGATTTTATATCCAGGATTATCCAGCATTATAAAAATGCTGGATGCCAAAGAAACAGTGACTGTAAGAAAACTTAGGGTTTGTTTGAGAAAGAACAATAACATAGAGCTATGGAAAACAACTTTGTGGCAAATTATAAGGACATTATCTTCACTTTTAGAAAGTACAAGGGCGGTAGAAATATTCTTTGCGAGCAACCGCATTTAGGAGCCATGAGAAGCAGATACCTACGTGAAATAAGGGAAATGCCAAAGAGAATTATAGCATAGTGTGTTTGGATGAAATGTGGATCAATGGGCACCACACATGTGATAAGGAATGGCAATCAGTGGATGGACAGATAAAGCGATATGTGCCCAGTAGTATAGGACAGCTTTTGGTCATGGCCCATGCTGGTAATACGCATAATGGCTTACAACAGAATGCTGGGCTCGTGTTCGTATCAAAGCATACAGGCAATAGGGATTATCATAATAAGATGAATGGTAGTGTATTTAGAGATTGACTCGAGAATACTGTGCCTCCATCCTTAGATAGACCGTCGTGTCCAATTATGGACAGTGCATGATATCAGTGTTGTTGCCCAAGAAGACAAAATACCCACAGAATCGAGCACAAAGGGAGCAATAAAGATATGGATCCGAATGGAAAACATACCATTTCCAGAAACGTATTTCTAGCTAGAATTTTTGTCCCTTGTAAAACAGACGCCAAAAAGCAAGAAATATCAAATTGACATGTTGATAGAAGAGCATCGTCATGGGTGTTTGAGACTTCCGCCGTACCATTCTCATTTTAACCCTATAGAACTTGTGTGGGCTAAAATTAAAGGACAGGTGGCAGCTGACAATACTATATTCAAATTGTCTGACGTCGAGATACTAATCCAGTCCGCGCTATTAAATATTGATAAAAGTTACTGGAAAAATGTGAGGACCATGTGTTGAAAGAGGAAGAGGACTATTGGAGAAAGGATGGATTGAATTTTATGCAACCGAGCGCAGTCATCAACCTACTGGAATCGTCCGACACACATTAAGGTCTGAGCAGATCGCAGACCTTAATCCACTTGCACACCAACTGGGATATTTTGCTACAAATATTCAGAGGAATTGCAGGCCTTAAACATTGCAGCATCGGCATAAACAATACAACTTGTTAATGGCAACAGTTTGTATTCCATAGTGATGAATTTTCAATTCTGTGAGCCCTCAACGGTGACAAACAACTGACATTGAAAAAACAAAAAGCTCTAGACGCATCGAACACCAACCGAAGAGTAATATTGGGGTGGGAACTGACATATTGTGACATAACAAGAAACGTGAGAAGAAACACGTTGTCAAATGAGGGGACAACACACGAACATACGAATCTATATCTATAAAATTCAATGTGTATCCGGATGTATTTGATGCGTTCGCGAACGGCCCATCCGATTGAGATGAAATTTTCTACATGCATTTGTTTTTTCATTTCCGTGCAGCCAACTGTCATATTTTGTTAGAGTACAAACAGCTATTTACTTACTAAAATTTAATATTGTAATTTACATTATCATTTATATATAGCGAGGGGATTTAACTCAAGAAAAGTTATATCAAGGGGCATAACTTTTAATAGCATTGCTATATATTTTATATATAGATTGTTGCATTGTTATCAAAGGTTAATAAACTCTTTTTCTACAGTTATTTACAGACATGTGCATTATAATAAATAATAATAAAATCTTTAAGGCATTTTCAAAGTTTTCATAAAAATAATGCATCTATTTAAATAGTGAAAATTTTCTAACCCTTCTTTTTATTTTCAAAGAAGTTATCTACAGTCATGTAGGTGCTTCTTCTTCTGCGTTCATCCGGAGGATTTTTTTTTCGGACGTGACTGTGTTGTGCCTGTTTACAGCAGAGCTGCGTTCTTGCGCCGTTAGGCCGACACATCCGACTTCTGCGGGCATTTGTTGACCGGGTTAACCTTCCCGGATGTAGGTGATTAAAAACAATTTTCATTAAAAATAATGGATGGTGTGTAGATGGACATTCTTAAGTTAATTTTGTTTTTGTTCATACTTTATGCATAATATGTAAGTATATTTTGTAATTTGTTGAAACGCATTGCACACCGATTCGACACACAAACGCCGTGTTAATCAGCCCTACACAAATACCATACACCCAGCACGCCTGTTAAAATACTAAAAGGACATTGTTTTTGTATACAATTAACGTTTTTAGTTGGCCACGTGTGCGGTGTGAAAGAGAGCATATGGTGTGTGGAAGGACATTCTTAAGTTAATTTTTTTTTATGTTATATGAATTTAATGAGACGCTCCCCGCCATGGGCTGGGCGAAGCCGCGCCGGGTCAGATAGATAGACAGACAGACAGACAGATAGTCGGGAACGGGAGCTTATATGACTACTTATATGAATTAAATGAGATGCTCCCCACCAGAAGCTGGGCGAAGCCGGGCCGGGTCAGACAGACAGACAGACAGATAGACAGACAGACAGACAGACAGACAGACAGACAGACAGACAGACAGACAGACAGACAGACAGACAGACGCGAACGGGAGCTTATATTACTACTTATATGAATTAAATGAGATGCTCCCCAC
>OY992890.1:74093141-74155641 GCA_963921405.1 Cepaea hortensis | reverse complement strand
TTAGTGTAATCAATAGGAGGCGAAGCTGATAATGTCACTCGTCATCTGCTAAGAGAGGGAAAGACTGATCACTTATTTCTCCGAACATTGAAGCCCACAAAATATGATGGTGCTAGAGCATCACATACCCATAGCACGTTCTTTATTGTTCCGAGCTTATATCATAGCATAGTAAAAACACAGATAATGCATACAGATAAAACTAATATGGAGAAAGAAATATATGTTAATGGGGAAAGATTGGAGGTTGTAGAAAATTTAGAATATCTTTGATCATTAATTTTCTAACAAACTATGGTGACACAATGAAAGAAATTAAAAGATGGATACCTATTGCTCTTCAAATACTAAAACAACTGAATAAATTGTGGAGTGGCACAGACAGAACTACAAAAATTAGATATTTAAGAGCATGCAACTTTCCCATTGCAACATACGCCTGTGAGCCCGGGACACTTACTTAAACAAGCTTAAAAGCGCATAAATGTCTTTGAATTATAAATTTTATAGACGACTTTTAAGAATATCTTGGATACAGAAACGAACAAAAGCATCCACGCGACAAGAGCTGAATATTGAAAAAGGTTGGCTACTAAAGACTATTTTTTTTTAAAATTGAAATATTTTGATCTTTTAAAAACGTCATGAAAGTTTGGAGAGAACAATAATGGAGGGGTATATATGCCCAGGAAAAGAGGAAGAGGAAGAGGAAGGCCGAAGCGAAGATGGGTGCAGAATATGGCAGATGATCTACACATGGAGAATCGGTTAGGGAAATTAGGCGTAGACGATGGAGGATTATTTAAACGTTATCAGGAGAAATAAACTTGATTTTTTTTTTTAACTTGATTACTTAATGGCAACTGGCATACTTAATGGGAAAATAACAAGAAGACAAAGAAATAAATGCCTTGATGGCATCGCCACACAGCAGTAGTAGCGCTGCTTCCAAGCGCCCGCCTGTCGCAGTGGTGGTCTTTGGTTCAATCCGCATCACAGCGGGTTTCGAAATTTGAAGAAAAAAAAAAACTGACCTGGGCTCCCAGAGCGATATTTTCTATTTGTTTATTGAATTTCTGAAACGATTGTTAGAGCAGTGAATTCATAACCCAGTCCATTCCTAGCCCTTCCCTGGAAGGCCATCTCACCCTTACACCCATTGCTAATGTAATTTTTCATTGCACACAGTGGCTTTGCTTTTCAGACGACGCAGTGGTAACCTGTTCGAATCCCCATAGAGTCCAATCCAATCAAATTTGAGTCTCACACACACAAAACTTGTACCTCGTTCAACCGAATGTCGTTGCCTTGATTATCCCATGAAATTTTATGGGAGCTTTTAATTGACATGGACTTCCTGGCCCAACCAGCCTAAAATGGTTACAAGGACATGTAAGGCGAGTATAGACTCTCGATGCGATATTGACAGCATTACCCATACGGAGCCGACTGGTGTATTCTATTATGGGGATTGTCAAAGTCTCACATCTGAGGTTGCGACGCGTTGGCTGTGCCAACGCCAGGCGACATAACAACGCGCAACCCTGAGTGATGTTAAACACTACAGAGGGAATGCGGCGTCTTCGACGACGCCCGTATAAGCAGCCAAGCACAGCAACTGAGCGACGCTAAGATAACCGCTGGTCAGCGGTACACCCCGTGAACCTTGCAGGGGTCACACCAGCTGACTTGAGCGCCGACTAGCGTGTAGAACGAAACGCCAGGCAGACCGGGTTAGGCGTTTGAATGGACAGGTCGCATGAGTCTGCGAGTGGTTTTGAATCTGTATTGAGAGCGAGCCTGTGTGACAGTGGGAGACTGGGTCGAACGCTTGAGCATTTTGGCGTGTAAGTGATATATATATTGATTGCATGTATCCTTATGTATTGTATTGATATTGTTCATGCTGTAATGATTGCTATGGATTGTCATTGCGCGATGTCTGTGCGATAATGAATGCAGCGCGTAAATAAAGCTTGTAAATAACAGTTTCGGATATTCACTTCGTGTGATTTGATAGTTTGATACTGCTTCACACTTGCCAGAAAACGAGCTACTTATCTTGCCCTACGCAAGACTCTGACAGGGATAACATCACATGTCCCAAGACCATCAAGACGTGTCAGTTGAGTTGAGTCAAGAACCACCATCATAGCTCTCGGGGCATCCCCATACGTGCCCTGTCCTCATCTTCAACAACCGGGGAAGAGTCCCAATACTAATGACACCAGTAGCAGTATCCAGGTATGTGAAAGGGTCCTCACCTGTTTACTTTACATACCATGTATCATTTCAAAACACTGTAAAGAATTACCTCAGTAGACGATAGCCATATTGCTTCACCATGGACTGTGGAGCGCTTATTTGATGACGTCATATACTTCATTTTTCAAAATTGTTCGACATATATAGTGTAGTGAAACTGTACAAACATCCATATTTAAGCTGAAACAATTCTAGTACATAGTCGCAGGTATTGTTCAAATGTGGAACATCTGTTATCCCAGAGTACAACAGACAACAGAAAATGAAAATAAACAGAAACACCTGATTTGAACTGCTACTTTCATTTGGTCAGTCTCCGTGGGGAAGAAGTTACGGCCGCGGTTTGTGATCCCGCATACCCACGTTCAAAACACAACTGCGCTCGATTTGGCAGCAGATCACGTAGCGCTGTTATTTTACGAAATGGTATGGCTGCCGGTCGTTCAGAAAGCAGTGACAAACAACTGAAAGTAAATTTGCGAGCACAGCAACAGCAAAAACAAAACAAAAAATGCTGGTGTTGACTGCACACGACCTGTAAGGAATATGCAACTAACTGTTTTGTAACTTTCAATTGCCTCGCGCCTAATTAAAGAAGAAAGTGTGCTTCGACGCTCGACCATTGAGACCGTCTGCCCCTTCTACAGAGGTAAAGCAAAGAGGGTAGGAGGTATGTGAGTAACCATGTGATTCCAGTTTCTGTGTTGAGGGCCGGATGCTGAGTAAAGTGGGCAGTCGAGGGCTGCTCTGAACAAAGATTTTATTTTTAAAATGTTGTTTTGCCGTTGCTCTCTTTAAATTCACGAGTAGCCCTTACACGTGATAATATTTTTAGTGTACTGGACTGATTTTTTGCCTGCGGATTAGCTTTCCCTACTACCAGTGTCCCTCGCCATGAGGGAACCGACAACGACTTCAGAGGTACTTGTAATTTACGTCCCGGAGGAGAAGTCAATAGTTTAGTTGAACTCGCTATTTCGACATCAGCACACGGTATGTTTAATTACGAAAGTTCTTATTCATTCGGCGATGCCGATCCCCACAAATATGTGTTTTAAAGCTTAACATTCACGCTTCCACGACCGATGTTCTAATTAGCAAAGGTAATTAAAAATCGTTGTATCATAGCAGATATAGGAGGCTGGGTATTGCAGTAACTGGTAGATATAGGAGGTTGGGTATTGCCGTAGCTGGTAGATACAGGAGGCTGGGTATTCCAGTAGCTGGTAGATATAGGAGGTTGGGTATTGCAGTTGCTAGCAGATACAGGAGGCTGGGTATCGAAGTAGCTGCTAGATATAGGAGGTTGGGTATTGCAGTTGCTAGCAGATACAGGAGGCTGGGTATTGAAGTAGCTAGTAGATATAGGAGGTTGGGTATTGCAGTTGCTAGCAGATATAGGAGGCTGGGTATTGCAGTAACTGGTAGATATAGGATTCTGGGTATTGCATTAGCTGGTAGATATAGGAGGCTGGGTATTGCAGTAGCTGGTAGATATAGGAGGCTGGGTATTGTATTAGCTGGTTGATATAGGAGGCTGGGTATTGCATTAGCTGGTTGATATAGGAGGCTGGGTATCGCAATAACTGGTAGATATAGGAGGCAGTGTATCGCAATAACTGGTAGATATAGGAGCTGGGTATCACAGTAACTGGTAGATATAGGAGGCTGGGTATCGCAGTAACTGGTAGATATAGGAGGCTGGGTATCGCAATAACTGGTATATATAGGAGGCTGGGTATCGCAGTAACTGATAGATATAGGAGGCTGGGTATCGCAGTAACTGGTAGATATAGGAGGCTGGGTATCGCAGTAACTGCTAGATATAGGAGGCTGGGTATCGCAGTAACTGGTAGATATAGGAGGCTGGGTATCGCAATAACTGGTAGATATAGGAGGCTGGGTATCGCAGTGACTGACTGACATAGGAGGCTGAGTATTGCATTAGCTGGTAGATATAGGAGGCTGGGTATTGCATTAACTGGTAGATATAGAAGGCTGGGTATTGCATTAGCTGGTAGATATAGGAGGCTGGGTATTGCATTAACTGGTATATATAGAAGGCTGGGTATTGCATTAGCTGGTAGATATAGGAGGCTGGGTATCGCAGTAACTGGTAGATATAGGAGGCTGGGTATTGCAGTAGCTGGTAGATATAGGAGGCTGGGTATCGCAATAACTGGTAGATATAGGAGGCTGGGTATTGCATTAGCTGGTAGATATAGGAGGCTGAGTATTGCATTAGCTGGTAGATATAGGAGGCTGGGTATCGCAATAACTTGTAGATATAGGAGGCTGGGTATTGCATTAGCTGGTAGATATAGGAGTCTGGGTATTGCATTAGCTGGTAGATACAGGAGGTTGGGTATCGCAGTAACTTGTAGATATAGGAGGCTGGGTATTGCATTAGCTGGTAGATATAGGAGGCTGGATATCGCAATAACTTGTAGTTATAGGAGGCTGGGTATTGCAGTAGCTGGTAGATATTGGAGGCTGGGTATTGCATTAGCTGGTAGATACAGGAGGCTGGGTATTGCATTAGGTGGTAGATATAGGATTCTGGGTATCGCAATAACTGGTAGATATAGAAGGCTGGGTATCGCAATAACTGGTATATATAGGAGGCTGGGTATCGCAATAATTGGTATATATAGGAGGCTGGGTATTGCAGTAACTGGTAGATATAGGAGGCTGGGTATCGCAATAACTGGTATATATAGGAGGCTGGGTATTGCAGTAACTGGTATATATAGGAGGCTGGGTATCGCAATAACTGGTATATATAGGAGGCTGGGTATCGCAATAACTGGTATATATAGGAGGCTGGGTATTGCAGTAACTGGTATATATAGGAGGCTGGGTATTGCAGTAACTGGTAGATATAGGAGGCTGGGTATCGCAATAACTGGTATATATAGGAGGCTGGGTATCGCAATAACTGGTATATATATGAGGCTGGGTATCGCAATAACTGGTATATATAGGAGGCTGGGTATTGCAGTAACTGGTAGATATAGGAGGCTGGGTATCGCAATAACTGGTATATATAGGAAGCTGGGTATCGCAATAACTGGTATATATAGGAGGCTGGGTATCGCAATAACTGGTATATATAGGAGGCTGGGTATCGCAATAACTGGTATATATAGGAGGCTGGGTATCGCAATAACTGGTATATATAGGAGGCTGGGTATTGCAGTAACTGGTATATATAGGAGGCTGGGTATTGCAGTAACTGGTAGATATAGGAGGCTGGGTATTGCATTAGCTGTATAGTAGGCTGGGTATCGCAATAACTGCCAGATATAGGATGCTGAGTATTGCAGCAGTTAGCAGATATAAGAGGCTAGGTATTGCTGTTGCAAGGCTGGGTATTGCTGTTTCTAGCAAATATGAGAAGCTAGGTATTGCTGTAGTTAGCCTGTGATTTGTTGTAACTAGCAGCTATAGGCAGCTGGGTATTGCTTTAGCTAGCATGCTTTCATGCCAGGTAGGTGGTATTGTGTTCGGATCCTCCTCGTATCATGGATTTAAAAACAATGAACTTGGTTTCCATCTACTGGGCTTAAATATGGTACTAAAGCCTAATAAGAACATGTGACCAACGTAAACGGGAAGAAGCATGGACAAGGCTGATATAATCAGTGCAGTATTGACTCATTTACTGCATACTGACTAGGTACGGACTCTAGCCCGACTGCACGAACTGGAAGTAAAGCCTGATCAAGCATGTCAATGTCGCCTTCGTGGGGAAAAAGAGAAGATACCATAATCAACTCCTCATGGGAAGAGTGAGCTGAAATACTTTGGGATGGCTGCTTCATTGGAGGACTGGGCATGCATGGGGATGTCCAATGTGCAATGACGTTGTTGGACGTAACATAATATAGCATAATATGTGATGGCCTAACATTTCACAGTAGCGTAGTATTTAGATCCTCATATGACGGCCTGGTGGAGATGGTTTTAAAGTCCTCGGCAGGATGGATTTTAAAATTTACAAAGGTTGCCAGGTCGAGCCAGCCTTAAATGGGTACACGTAAATGTCTGGGGAAGATAAAGAGGCCGGGGTGCTATTAACCACATCACCCATGTAATGTCTATTGATCTATTAACATAAACATCTAGATCCTCTCTCAATACACCGCACATTTGAATGAAAGACGTGTCCAGCCTACAACAAGAATGCAGTAGTTAGTTACATATCATTTACAGGACATAGCAGTCAATCCCACGCCGTTTTTTGGCTGTTTGTGATTTCTTGGCAAGTTTATGTTCAGCAGTTTGCCATTGGTTTCTGAACTACCGGAACTCCTACCGTTGTTTGGAAACCAACGCAAGGCGGTCTGCTTCCAAATCGCCAGCAGCTATGGTTCGAACGCGGTATGCGGGATTACGAATTGCGTCCATAACACTTTTGCAACAGATCCTGTAAGCTTCACATATTACAATGGGCGCACCGGCGAAACTGATAGTGAACTGCTCCGATAATATCATCAGCACTGTCAGACGAGGGTGTAATCCCGCGGCTTGTTGTCTGCTAAGGGAAAGAGTGGCAACTTTTCTTATGTGTATTCAGGCCTACAGAATGTGATGGTCTTATCACATCATAGACTCGTCGCGGGAAACTGATTCGGGACATTTTTGTCTCTCACATTATGCCATACGATTATATGATGATGTCACTTATTCCTTTCCTTGCTAATTTCTCCCTTCACTGGTAGGAGAAATCCGATACCTTATTTAGAAGACAGTCTTAACAACAGCGCTGTATGTGTGATCCTTTCTCAGCTGGGGATTGATCTCGTATCACTGTTACAGCACGGCAATATCGTATTCACTGCAGTACCACTGTAGTGACAGGATAAAATGGTGTAGTTGTTCCAAGCAAAATAAACAAGATGCAAGAGAAGATAAGATTTAAACAAAAACAAAAACACCCCCCCCCCCTCCCCCCGAAAAAAAAACAGAGAATAAAAGTTCATGGCAGTGGATGACTGATGATGTGGGAACACTGCCCGGACTGTTTCGCACTCCGTTAGCTTCTGTGGGCGTTAGAGGGGGAAAGGGCACCACGCAGATACTTAAAGACTTTATTTCCAGTAAGTAGCCCAGGTCGACACCTTAACCCAGCATGCATTGTCCCAATTTCCAAAGACGGAGTTCTCTAGGAAAGATGTATTGCCTTTACACCATATGCTATCTGGCGAGTCTCATCGCTCTCGGCGCACCCTCGTCCAAGATCATTCCTGCAGAAATATTTCAATAAACGTGCTTGCCAGAGTAAGCAAACGATGTTTGGAGAGTATTCCTCTCGCGGTGTTTCTAAAAAGGAAAATGGTGCCTGGAAATAAACACCATAATTGTCCGCGCATTTCCTATTGTACTTATAAAAACATTATAGTTTCCCCAGGTTCCTTCAAGAATGATGAATGGTCGCGGTGAATGTTTGATTTTGTTTTCGTGTGTATTCTCCTACTGGGATTACGGTTGTGTTCAAAAGAGTTAAAACACGACCACCCGGTGATAATCAGTTATGCAGTCATAGGAAAGCGCATTATCTCATTGAGAAGCGTGGAAGATAAAGGCCGTCTTGTTGTATACACTCCATCATGGAGCAATCACAACAGCAGATTTCTGATCGTCAGAAGTAGTGTCTCCTCTATGAATGCTTCAGTCTCGTATGCTCCTTGGACTCCCATGAGGGCCAGTTTGGGGGCGGGGGAGGGCAGATCTGCACTGACTAGTGTCTTTCTCCAGTATTGAATTCGAGTATAGTACGCGATCTTCAAAAGATGTGTACACCGTTGATTGCAATAGTCCCAGATATTCTTTGCCATGTCCGCCTACCCGACAGCCACTTTGCCCTCTGGAAGTGAACGTTATGTCCGCCTACCTGACGGTCACTCTGCCTTCTGGAAGTGAACGTTATGTCCGCCTACCCGACGGTTACTCTTCCCTCCGGAAGTGAACGTTATGTCCGCCTACCCGACAGCCACTCTGCCCTCCAGAAGTGAACGTTATGGCCGCCTACCCGACAGCCACTCTGCCCCCCGGAAGTGAACGTTATGTCAACATACCCGGCTGTCACTCTGCCCTCCGGAAGTGAACGTTATGTCCACCTACCCGACAGCCACTCTGCCCCCCAGAAGTGAATATTATGTCAACCTACCCAACAGCCACTCTGCTCTCCGGAAGTGAACGTTATATCAACATACTCGGCTGTCACTCTGCCCTCCGGAAGTGAACGTTACATCCGCTTACCCGACAGCCACTCTGCCCCCCGGAAGTGAACGTTATGTCAACCTACCCGACAGCCACTCTGCCCGGGGAAGTGAACCTTACGTCAACCTACCCAACAGCCGCTATGCCCTCGGAAAGTTAAAGTTATGCACCCAGTGTATGGTGGTTCGTTTCCTGCTCATGGCATCTGTGGCTTATACGTGGACTGTCAAATTCCTTCCCCACCTGTAAAACCTCTGTCGCCACATTTGTATGAGGGCTCTCAGTGCCACGATGAACGCTCTTGTTGCCATGTTGCCTTCTTCGCAACCCGTCTATAGCTGAAGAACTGTATTTCTGTAATCACTTAGGGGAATCCAACTGTTTATATCACTTAGGGGAATCCAACTGTTTATCTCAGTTGGACAGCTGTCGTAGCTTAGATGTGGTATGGGATTTTGGAGTACATTTCTGTACACTGGTATCCATTGCTTTGTGGGTGTCCTCCAGTCTACAGTGCCCCGGATAAGGTGCAACATCCCTACCTGACAGAATGAATGGTTAGGCTGTCCGAATTCTCGACTGTCTCTTTAGTCTCAATTGCTTAAGAACATTGTATTGGGAGCTGGAAACCAAGCTTCTGGCGTCTACATCTATAGTTTGGCTGCATAACTGTCTTGTCTCAGGCAGCTTGAAGTGGTTTTGCTTCACAATTCTCGATCAAATGGCTGCCAGGATATTTCTTATAAAGTAAAGGCTGCCAGCCTTTATTCATTCATTCATTCATTCATGATGAGTGCGACAGCTTCCGGTTTCAAGATGGCGACGGACGGTCGGGTTGTTTTGTGATCGTTAACTTTTTCGCGTAGGAGATGGATTTATTCATCTCTTGCGTGTAATTTGTGTGCCGGGATGTAAAACCAGGAGTTTCTACTCAAGATCTGCGCGGATGCTACGGAGTTCGTGCATCGAGCGAAGCAATCCTTGAGTGAATTTTTGGCAGCGTGTGTGGTTTTCTGTGTATTCGGTTTTTCAACATGGCGGAACAACGTGTGTTCTCCGAGCGGTCAGCAGTCAACATAACGATGCGGCGTGGATGCCGCGCAGGCATAAAGAAGCAAGGTAAGCGTGGTGGTTTAAAACGTTTTAGACTCAAGGGTCACCGTCTAGGACTCAGGAATATCCGTATTCTGTATTGGAACTGCGCCAACTTAAAACAACGGGGCTCTATTTTAGAAACCCTGGTTTACAGGAACGATATTGTAGCACTCCAGGAGACGAGACTGGGCGACCAGCTACTCCGAATTGCCGGCTTCAAATGTTTCTACAACAGACGACATCTGGGAATGGCGATTCTCGTTAGCGACAGCATGGTGACGTCAGAGCTAGACATGTCCAGTTGGGACAGTGACGATATACAAATACAGGCGTTGAGAGTTCATTCCACTATACCATTCGTGTTGGTTAATGTTTATGCCCGCAATGCGAGTATGGACGCCCAGAAGTGGCAGTGCTTAAGTTGCATATTAGGTCACGAGAGAAATGTTATTTTCTGTGCCGACTTCAACGCTAAAGGCAGATCATGGGGAAACATTTCCTCCAATACACAGGGGGAGGAGCTCGAGACTGCACTTGAAACCATTGACCTAGTTTGTATCAACAGTGGCTGTGTCACCAGGACAGCAAGCCGTCCAGGCGATGAGGACAGTGCTATTGATCTGGCGCTCGTTTCACCTTCACTCACTACAGTGTGTAGATGGGGTATCCTAGGACACCACGGCAGCGACCACCACCCTTGCAGCATATTGGTGGAGAAAGGCAGAACCAGGCAGCACAAGCTACAGGTAAAGACTTTCCAGTATGACAGTACAGGGCAAGATGTGGTGAGTAAAATAAGACGTGACAAGCGCAGAAAGCTTCAGGGCAGGAAAAAAAGCTGGGAGCAGCCACCTTGGTGTAATTTCGAGATGGAGAAGGCTTGGGTGGATAAGCGTAGTGCTGTAAGGAGATGGCAAAATGCCAAGAAGAACAGAGCTGGTCATCCTAGTCCCTGCATGCACTTAGAAAGAGAGATGCACACAAAAGTAAGCAATTTCAAAAAAACTGGTCAAGGTGGTTAAAAGCGAAAAATGGGCAGAGGTGTGTCAAAGAGTAAGAACAGACAAGTCACTGAAATTGTTCTGGCGACTACATAAAAGCATGAGTGGTGTAGTCAAGAATAAGAGCATTTCTGACTTCCAAGGTGCTGACCTCAACTGGCAGAGGACTGACGAGGACAAAGGCAAAACCCTCTTTGAACGCTATATTGAGCAGAGCAACCAGACAGACATGGAAGGCCGAAATCTGGCCAAGGAGGTCACCTCAGACAGGTGCAAGGCCCAGAACACTTCGGATGAAGACACAGTGACAGTGAAAGAAATCAAGGCTGTACTTCGACGATCAAAAAACAGCGCTCCAGGGCCTGATGGCATAAGATACGACGACATCAATAGGTGTACCAACAATGAGCTAGAGAAACTAGCAGACATGTACATCAACAATATAGAGAGTGCTAGCATCAAGGAGGAGTGGTTACACAGCTATCTGATTCCCTTGCCGAAGCCTGACAAAGACCACAAAAATAGTCAGAGATATCGAATTATAACCATGCAGAATACAATAGGCAAGCTGCTAGAGAAGGTAATTGTCAGGAAAATATCAAGCCAGATAGAGAGGCAAGGTGTTTTCCCACCTACCCTGGGTGGGTGTCAGCAACTTGCTTGCGACAGGTCTTTCAGGACTCCCCTACTTTTGCACCACACGAAATAATAACTCGTGTCATTTGCAAAAGGACTGCAATTTATTTAGAGCTAGCAATAAACAAGCTCTGCGAGCGGAATACTTCATTGACAATAAACAGCATGGTACGTTACATAGATGCAATGAAGAACTGATAATGATACTATTTAACACTGGATGAAATCTGAACCTAACAATCACTATTGTCTAGAAACTTATAGCATTCGTAAGGAACACGTCTATTCTCTACTCGTCTCAGTCCTGGTCTGTCCTCACGCAACTCATTGCGTGTTCAAACACGGACGTTGGATTCTCCGTGCGCTGGTGAGTCTTGCGTGCAAAGTGGCTCAGCACGATGGCCAGCTCACTCGAGTAACCTGGTACTCCACGGTTACTCGTAGAAGCGAGTTTTCCGATGTCTTGGGGAAACCCTCGCTCAGCTGTACTTGATGCTCCCTTGGTTGACACAAGTGTGTCCCGTTGTGAAGCTATTTATAGCGCTGGTGTCTCTCCTGTCTGGTGTCCTCTACTAGACTCTGTCTTAGCTCTATTACTTATAATCTTAACTCTCTAACCCCTTATTGGGATTTTGACAGGCTCCCCTCCCCTCTGTGAAGTGTTACACCCCTTTAACTCATGTTTGTAACACGTTGTATGGTCACAAAAGAAAATTGGCTGTCCAATTTTGTCAAAAATCCAATAAGTTGTAAATCTCCCTTCTGGGGATAGAACAAACTCTTTTCTCCCTTACTCACACTGTTCTATTTCCTCACTCGGCTAATTGAGTAGCTCATAGTATCAATATAGTTGGCTATAAATCTCCTTGGGAATTGTTTTGATCCCGAACCGTTGTCTTATGACTTATGTCCTGACTTCCGTCTTATGACCCTCTGTCTTCTGACTTCCGTCCATTGACTTATGTCTTTTGATCTGTCCTCATATGACAACCCAATACAAGTTGACTCTGTTATGAGTACAACACATGAGCATTAAATGTTCATGTTCCCAATAATATCACCTCCAACTCATATACATTAAGTTCTACTCTTCACCTTCTCGCTTCCGCTTGTGAACACTTATTTCAATGTTACATTAATTTTTAAGAAATTATTGTGTCCCCTGATTTGGGTTACTGTACTTTGAAATAAATAGTGTGTGCAACTTTTATGTGTTTGTTTTCCTGTTTGTTTGCGTGTTTTCTAATAATCTACAATGTACTTAACTTACTAACGTGTGTATGCGTTACTATTGTACATGTGTGTATTCCTTCGAGCGCCGTAAATCGGTTTATTGTGGTTACAAATGTTTGTTATTCTTATTTATGACCACAACTCCGTTTCAAGATGCTCAAAGTATTTTCCCTATCTAATCTACTAAAGTATAGCAGAAACACACATAAAACTTGACAACACATTGGTTACACATATTGACACAGACAAGTCATAATAAGGCATTTTAAGCGGTGAATAAAAAATTTGGCGCTACCTTTCTCTCTCTCTCTCTCTCTCTTTCTTTCGCTGTTTAGTATTGTATACATTCTCTCTTCTCATTTACACATCTTTTATCCACTTTCATACCATTCTTGCTAAAACATTCAATCGTCATTAAAATATGGTTCATTATATCACGTAAATGAACCTTTACATTACATGATTGGCTGACTTATTGAAGTCTTCACGCCAAATGACTGTGCGATTTGCTTGCACGTGTCATGACTATACAAAATATACAAGTTTGTGAGGATGGTTTGTTACCGATCCTGTAATACTAACTAAGGTAATTTGGAGTGCTGTTCTAAATTATCCTAAGGGAAATAATCTACTAATTAATTACATTTAAGCAAATTGGGTTAATTACCTTAAAGTGTTATTGGTAAATGAAATGATATTAATTCCTAAATGGTTGGGTTAATTTAGAAATGATATTTTAACTAAATGAAGTTATGAATGATTATGATTTTATGGTGATAAAGTAAAGTACTATCTAACAATCACATTTCTATTATTGGGGTCCTGCCTTAACTGGGTTATTACCTAAATGATGGTGACTTCTAACTAACAAATAAGATAATTAAAGTTATATATGCATTGGAACATTTTGCAATTCAATTATTCATGGAAAAAATTAGGTTATGCGTACTGTTCATAAAACAATAATATACATCTATCACAGTTACGTTTCTATAACTAATTACACTAACTAATGTCGTCCTTTCAGGTGTGAAGATGGAGCAATGTTCTTTGTAGACTATTTTCATATCATAGTTCATTTCACCAAAGTCTTATATGCTCTCCTTCCTGGATAGTGTATAAATATATAGTTCCCTACCAATTTATGTAGGTTCACAGCTAACACTTCACTGTTAATATGGCTTATATACATGTTAGTGCTGCAGACATATTACTTATGCGTCTGTTCGTTTCACTGTTAATGGCACTGTTACTCTTACACAGTTTTACCAGCTTGGCGATGATAACGCACTTACAGTGTAACTTATTCACCACATACGGCACTGATCTATTTAGCAATTACCGTGTCACTGTTTCTGGTGATCTCTGGTCGATCTTTTCATGTATATCAGGTATTTCAATGTTTAACGGTCGACTCAAAGTGTCTGCTAACGAGTTCAATCTCCCCTTTAAATGCTGGATGATAAATGCATAGTTCTGCAGTATCAAAGCCCACCTGTAGACTCTGTTGTTGTGGGGAATGCCAGACTGCATAACAGACAACGGAGAATTGTCAGTTTCGATAACAAACTGTGCTCCTGCCAAAAACCTATGAAGTTTTCTAACACAATAGATTAAGCTGAGGCCCTCCAATTCTGATGCTGAGTATCTCGATTCAGCTGGGCTGACCTTACGACTTACGTACATTACTGGGTGGAACTTCCCTTCGTAGAACTGTCCTAGTACCCCAGATATGGAGATAGCACTTGCGTCTGTACGTAAAAAATAGGTAAGATCTTTGTTAGGCAAACGCAGGATAGGTGGAACACTGAATAAATATTTCAATTTTGATAGAGCACTAATTAATCCTGCATCTTGCACATTTAATTTAGCCGAAGCTTTCAAAATATTCGAAAAAAACAATGGTGATTTTCGCCAGATTGGGAATAAATTTACTATAATAATTCACAAGACCAAGTAGACTTCTGACCTGTTTCTTGGTCGTTGGCATAGTCAAATTTAGAATCTTGGTCACGATTCTTTCATCTGTTCTTAGTTGGCCCCTGCAGTTGGTATGGCCTAGGAAGTCAATCTCTTCCATGCCCAACTCTACTTTAGTGGGCTTGACTGTAAGCCCAAATACTCGCAACCTGTCGACGACATGTCGTAGTTTCTGTAGGTGTGACGTCCAGTCTTCAGTATGGATGCATATGTCATCAATGTATGTAGAAGTATTGGTCACCCCGTGGAGAAGATCCCTAGTTAGACGGACGAAAGTCGCTGGAGCATTACGAAGGTCAAAAGGAAGAAATTGCCACTCATAGAGTCCTAAAGGTGTGGAGAACGCTGTTAACGAAATCGAATTATGTTACATCGGGACCTGCCAATAACCTTTCGTGAGATCAAGTTTGCTAAAGATGCGAGATGTAGACATATCAAGAATCAAATCCTCGCATGCTGGGATTGGTTCAGCATCAATTTTGGTTATTTTAATTAAACGTCGATAATCGACGCAGAGTCGAATAGTTGAGTCCTTTTTGGCGACAAGGGCGATAGGGAAAGAATACTCTGACTGAGATTTCTGAATAATTCCACTCGACTCAAGAGATAGTATTTCTTTGTCGAGATTAGCCGTATAATTTAGAGGGATGGAATAAGGTCGACACTTGATTGGGGTGTCGTCAGTCAGAATAATGGAGTGTTCTATTCTGTTTGTCTTTCCTGGGATGTCGGAGAAAATGTCTCTCTACTCCGTCACTAATTCTATCATCTGTCGTCGTTGCTCGTCTGTAAGCTTAGTTTCTATCTTTATACTGTCGATGGTCCCAGTCGTGTCTACAGTAGGGACAGGTAATTCTATTTCGTCGTCATCTGTCTCGTTCAGTACTGTTGTTGTACTAGCTGCGTGTGCTGTTACCTGGCTAAGTATGTTTGCAATGTCATTGTCATGTGTCGCCCTACCTGGTGTAGTTGTGTTGTGTACGTCTGTCGTCCGATTAATTGGTGTGGGTGCATCTTGTTCGTCTGTCTGTAGTTCTTGTCCTGAAAAGTATGGTTTCAGCATGTTGATATGAAATATCTTTAATTTTCCTTTTATCGATATTTCATAATCGACATCTGATATTTTACGTTCAACGTTGAATGGCCCTTGCCATGATGTTAGTAACAAATTACGTTTATCCGGTAGTAAAAGCAGAACCTTCTGATTTGGTTCAAGATGTATAGTTTTAGCACCCTTGTTTGCATAGTCACGGTACATCTGTCCTTTCCTCTCCAAAGATGCCTTAGCTATTTCACACGCTTTCATTATTCTATCGCGTGTCTCTGTTACCATCTCATACGGTGTTACTGCTGTTGGATTTTCTGGTAAGCTAGTAATTAGCTGATGGTAAATTGTTAGGGGTCCACGAGGGTTCGCCCCATACACTAATTCAAAAGGTGAGAAACCCGTACTCGAGTGCGGAATTTCTCTGTGGGCAAATAGCACTGCTGGCAATAGCGTGTCCCAATCAGATGGGTTTTCTGCTGATACTTTAGCCAGCATGTGTTTGAGATCCCCGTTAATTTTCTCTATGATCCCGTTGCTCATTGGGTGGTACGGGGTACAGAAATGCTGCTCTATTCCTAACAATTTTGTTAAGGCTTGCGTAGCAGCCGAAATAAACTGCGTTCCCCGATCCGATAGAATAGTTCGTGGGAAGCCAAAACGACAAAATAGGTGCAAAAATACATTTGTCACATCTTTGGAGGTGATGTATTTTAGTGGAATAGCTTCGATCCACCTGGTGCATAGATCCACGAGAGTAAGTATGAATCGGTTTCCTTTGCTCGACACCTGATTTAGGGGTCCAAAAATATTGACCGCTACACACTCAAATGGTCTAGATGCTAATAAAGACCGTTGAACTTCGGCCGTCACATGCTTTCCCTTTCTTACAAGATGTTGACAAATAGTACATGAACGACAGAAAAATTTTATATCAGTACAGAATTTAGGCCAGTAGAAGTGTGACAAAATTCTGGCTCTGGTTTTGTCATAGGCCAAATGTCCAGCAAACGGTGACTCATGTGCGATCTTTAGCACAGTTTGTCGGTATGTTACAGGTAACACCGTTTGCTGAATTTCATGGTTATTATTTGTGTAATAACGCTTGAGAATTCCGTTATGTTTTCTAAAATACCAAGATGCATTTTTAGTCACTTTCGCTCGCTCACCTAACAATTTAAAATATGGTGCGATAGTTTGATCGGTGCTTTGTGCCTCGATACATTTTTGTCGAGAACTGTTGGTATCGGCACCGCTGGGTGTTAACAGCTGTAACATCTCATTTTGCGAGTCAGTATAATGAGTTTGCGTATCTGACCTTGTTACAGCATTAGACAGGTTTGTATGTTTCCAGGCTATTATATCGTCGTCAGTACATTGCTTCAATGAAGCTAAACAGCCTAAAATAAGATCCGTACAGGGATCTTGCAGGATTGCGTAAGTAAATGTGCCGGTAAGGAACGGGGTATTAATATGCGCTTTTGCCAGTGGGTATTTCTCAATGGTTCCAGAGAAAGTACGGCATTTGACAAATTCACCCGTGTAATCTTCTAGTCTGACCAGTTCTTTTCTTAAAACAAGTAAAGTGCTGCCGCTATCGAGTAAACAATGGCATGGTTGATCATTGACCAATGCATCGTAGAACTTTAGTTTACCTCTAGAGGCACTTGCTGCGTTAGCATCTTCATTGGAGAATGGTATCACGTGCCCACATTTCAATTTACCATCCGCATGAAACTGGTGACATGTGTCACATTTCTTAAAGTCTAATATGTCAGTAACTGCTGCCACACTTTCACATTCACTCGTTGGTAAAACATTTACAAGTTCCTCGTCAATTTCACTATCATCGTCTGATGAAGTATCGATGAGTGCAGCGTTATTTGCTTTCATTCGTTGCCTACCAAGACATTTAATACTATAGTGGCCATAGCTGGAAAAGTAACATTTAACAGCACGTTTAAATGAAGTTCTTCTACTTTCTTGCTTATTTATCACCTTTTCTAGGTGTGAGGGATATGCCGGTTTCTTATCGCACATAGAGTTGCTAGGATGAAACAAACTACAATATCCACATTGAGGTGGCTTCTGGTATGGTTTGTCTTTCTTACGATATTCTTTCTGATTGTAAGCTCTACTCGGTACATTCTTTACAAAGGCAGTGATCTCTGTATCATGTGTAGTGGACTTAAATATGTCACGATTGGACGAAAAATATGCCGACCCCCGCTTTTCTAATTGCTCAATGGATTCGATATCTGATTGTTGGAGAAACTTCGCAAAAGGGGTAGGGACGGTGGATATCACCTTGTCCATTACCATAAGATCTTGTAATTTATCATAGCTGTTGCCTACCTCCGCCGCCCTAGTCCATTTATTAAATGTGCTTTGGACGTTAGAGAGGTAATTTAAGAAGGTTTCAGTTTCCTTTGGCTTTATTTGGGAAAACTGAATTTGGTACCCAGTGGCATCTAGAAGAAAGTGTTGCATGATCCTATCGTGAATGTACTGATAATTGTTCCTTAGTTCTGTAGGTATTGATTCTATTACTTTTAATGGCTCCCCACTGAGATTTCTCATGTAGATCATTGCCCAGTCATCCAAAGGTATTTTCTGAGTCTTAAGTTGAAATTCTATATTCTCAGTCCATGCAGAAATTTAACCCCCTACGCTATATGGTTTGATAAGGCCTTTGTACTTACTAAACTTATTCTGTTCTTCTTGGCTCTTTTGTTTGCTAGAGGCTATCTGTATGTTTGAATCTACCTCCATTTCCTTCATCTTTAATTTAGTTTCTGAGTCTACCTGTATCTGCTTCTGTTTGGTGGCATGATCTAAATCTAGCTGTTTCTGTTGGTAACTTCCTCAACTTCTTTCATTTCTTTTTGATGTTGTCTTTCCAATGCTCTTTCGTCTCTCTCTCTAGAGCAGCTTTCTTTTCCATTCGAGCTATTTCTTCTTTATATTTTTGATCCGCCCACTTTTCTAATTTCTCTCCAGTGTGGCCCATTTCTTTGCCTGCCTGGATACACTCACTTAATGATGCCATTTTGTGGCTTTATGTCAGTTCACAATGATATCACAGTAGTTTTACACAATGGTTTGTAGTTATGTGTTAGTTATTTACATTTTACTGAAAAAAAGATGCATGATTAACATAGTGTATATCAAAATATTTCAAAAATATACTCATCTAATTCTTTGGAAAATACGGTTCTTGGGATGTTCCACCGCTGTTTTCCCGACACACAAAAATGGTTGACTTGAGAACAAAACGGATGCTTCTGTTTAGTAGAGCATCAATAATTTAGAAACATGCATATGTTGTAAATACATTTTTATCTTTCATGCGGCTGATGAATGAAAAATGTGATTTAGATAATGATAAATGATGTTAATGAATGAATGTTATGATTGTCTGAATGATTGTCATGATTCGTAAGATGATTCGTCAATATGACAGTCGCTGTCGTCTTGTCTTCACTTTCTAACTAGTTTGGTATACCTACGTTCCAAGGCTTCCTTTCAGTAGTTAATGTATTTACTTTGTACAAAAAGAACTTCTTTTGCACAAATATCTATCTGAATAGATGGATGGTGACATTGATGGCTGTATCACACAAAATGAAATGTACACGATGGTTTGCTTGATAATTTATATTAATATTTGTATACATTATCATTACTTTCAGTAGAATAACACACTTTCTTCAATTTTTATAGACTAACACAATTTGTAACTTAAATTTCCTTCATTGTGGTTCAAGCTCCACAAATGGTATGATACAAATTATCACGCAGTAATGGTGTTAATCACTCACGTTATTCACAAATCAAAATTATTTCTGCCATTTTATGCAAAATAATTTACGTTAATTTTAAATATTTTAACACAGAAATAATGTCGAATGGTGCCTGTTTACGTTGGTTCAGAGCCTTCTGATACCAATTGCCTGTTGACGTTGGTTCAGGGTTTTCTGACACCAATTGGGGTCCTGCCTGTCAGCAACTTGCTTGCGACAGGTCTTTCAGGACTCCCCTACTTTTGCACCACACGAAATAATAACTCGTGTCATTTGCAAAAGGACTGCAGTTTATTTAGAGCTAGCAATAAACAAGCTCTGCGAGCGGAATACTTCATTGACAATAAACAGCATGGTACGTTACATAGATGCAATGAAGAACTGATAATAATACTATTCAACACTGGATGAAATCTGAACCTAACAATTACTATTGTCTAGAAACTTATAGCATTCGTAAGGAACACGTCTATTCTCTACTCGTCTCAGTCCTGGTCTGTCCTCACGCAACTCATTGCGTGTTCAAACACGGACGTTGGATTCGCTGTGCGCTGGTGAGTCTTGCGTGCAAAGTGGCTCAGCACGCTGGCCAGCTCACTCGAGTAACCTGGTACTCCACGGTTACTCGTAGAAGCGAGTTTCCCAATGTCTTGGGGAAACCCTCGCTCAGCTGTACTTGATGCTCCCTTGGTTGACACAAGTGTGTCCCGTTGTGAAGCTATTTATAGCGCTGGTGTCTCTCCTGTCTGGTGTCCTCTACTAGACTCTGTCTTAGCTCTATTACTTATAATCTTAACTCTCTAACCCCTTATTGGGATTTTGACAGTGGGTACCGTCCAAAAAGAGAAACCTGGACCAATGCAGCAGTCTTTGCCCATGATGTCTATGAAGGTTTCCACTCAGGCATTGAAACCTTTGCTGCAGCGATTGATCTTGAGGACGCATACAACAGAGTACCATTGGATTTTTTACTGCTTTAGCTTCTTGAACTAAAAGTAAGCCCATTCCTCCTTAGTTGGATCGCTGCATCCCTCTTCCAACGGAAAGTAGTTTTTAGATGTGGCATTTGGACTTCGGAACCAACAACAATATATCCTGGCCTACCACAGGGATCACCATTATCTCCGGTACTGTTCAACGCCTACACAGTGAGAATCACCAGTGAGCAGATCACTGGATCTGGCAAGACATTGTCATATGCCGATGATGTTTTAGTGTATCGTCATGGTAAGGATAGAGAGCAAGTTGCTGTGGAACTACAAACCGAACTCAAACGCATAAGTACTTGGTGTGATGAAGCTGGGGCAATGGTCAACCCAACAAAGGCAACAGTGACTTGGTTCTCGTTGAATAATCATATTGTCAACACTACAACACCAACTATAATGCTGTGTTCAGAGACGGTGGAAAGAACGCAGGCAATGAATTACCTGGGGATACGGTTTGATCGAAGCCTTGCTTATAATGAGCACATAGACCAGGTGATAACAAAGGCCAAGCGGGGTTTGGCTGCGATGCGGGTGATGGCGGCAGAAAACTATGAGCAGCGCCATCTATATCTTCTGTACGAGGGGCTGGTCATGCCTGTTTTGGAGTATGCAATGGCAATCCTGACTCTCAGCCATAAGCAGATAGAAAGGATGGAAAGGATTCAGAATGAAGCTATGCGCATTATTTTTGGATTACAAGAGATACAGCATGCAGGGCGATGCGCTACCTTCTTGATTTTCCAAACATTGAAGAGAGAATACAAGTTTGCAGGGCACGCGCCTACCTCAGAGTTAACGCAAACACACAGCATCCACTGCATAGTGAAATTAGGAAGGTGAAGGGCAGCAGGTTAAAAAGAGGACGGTCGTGGATGGGTCAAGCCGAAGACATTCTTCAACAGGTGTGTTCACTTGAGGACTTAGAACCTGGCGAGGAGTGGGTGCAAGTGCCAACAGACTTCTGCACATCCTTTTCAGTTTGCATCCAACTAGATAGAAAATGCAGACAAGAAAATCCGGCTGCTGTGGAGGCTGAAGTACAAGCGTTGATTTTCGAGAATTCGCTAGACGGTGACGCGGTCATCTACACAGATGGGTCGGTCGTCCGACATGTGAGAAGCTCATGGGCCTTTACAGCTCGGGCCGGAGGGAGAATTGTGAAGGAGGACTCTGGTGCTTTCACTGAAACCACAAGTAGCCTGACCATGGAAGTCATGGCAGTAAGTAAAGCAATAACATGGCTCGAGACACAGACATTCACTAGGGCTTGTTTCCTTAGCGACTCAATGAACATGATCAAGAGGATAGAGGAGGGGTCGATCCGAAGAGAATGGTTGCTGCCTCTGGAGCGGTCTCAGCTGGCAAAGATTAGTTTCATCTTCGTGCCAGGGCATGCGGGAGTACAAGGAAATGAGCGGGCTGACAAGCTCGCAGGTGAGGCTACTGTGGAGGGCGGACGCGCCATGGACCAGGCTGACATTCTGAATGCTCTACGAGAAGTGAGACTTTTGCAAGAACCAAGTGATGACTGTGAATCTACAACAATGGCCAGACTGCGAGAGCAGCAAATTAAAAGAGGGGTGGCCAAACAAGAACACTACGCAGGAAGCCAAAGAAGATTGATAAACCAACACAGAACTGGCGTCGTTAGCCGCTACACGCTGCGGGATTTGCTGAGGAGGGGATCCGAGCACTTATGGACTGAATGGTCCGATGTGCAACGAGGATGATCTGTCGACTAACTAACTAACTAACTAACATTATTCATTCATTCGTTCTTTCATCCGGTAGCTTGTCCTTTGCAGAACCTCGCTCCCATAACAACCTTCCGGAAAACTTTTCGGTCATAAGCTAGATGTCCCGCGTCCGATACAACCATCTTGAGATAATCTTCCACATCCTGCACCCATCTTCCCTTTGGCCTTTCTCTTTCTCTCTTCCCGGGCATATCAATCAATCAATCATGTGCCATGCCGGAAAGCGTGGGCGGTCATGACTCGCCATTTCACTCGATCACCAGTGTCGTGGATCAGCTCAGTGTTCCTGTCTCGTCCATGCCATGTGGCCAAGCCATCCAGGTATTTTCCTCTCGGTCTTCCTCTTGGTCTGTTCCCCTCGAACTTGCCAGTTGTCACTAAGTTCTCCAATCCATTTCTTCTCATAACATGTCCAAAAAATTTTGACTGTCTACGTCTAATTTCTCTAATCAGTTTACGATGTTCATTTGTCTCCTGTAGTACTTGGTCATTGGTTTTTCTGTCTTTCCATGGTATTCTTTGCATTTTCCTCAGAAACCTCATTTCTGCAGCCATCAGATGCTTTTCAGCTTGACAGCTCATTGTCCAAGTTTCACATCCATACAAAAGAACAGGCTCTATGTATCCCCTCGGCACTCTTTTTCTCGTTTCTATTGACATCTTTTTATTGGTCAGAATGTTTTTCATCTTGCTAAAGGCTACTTTCGCCATGGCGATTCTTGTTCTAATCTCTTCAAGGCAGCTCCCATCAGATGTTATAACTGTTCCAAGATAATTGTACCGATTCACTTGTTGAAGAATATTTCCATTTACTTGAATATTACATTGTGGCACTTCTTCCTTCCTACTGACGACCATAACCTGAGTCTTTTTACAATTTAATTCTAACCCCAGTTGCTCACTGTGTACAACAACCGCATCTACTAATTGTTGCAGGTCCTGCGCATTGTCTGCAATTAATACTGTATCATCTGCATATCTAATGTTATTGATGTTTCGTCCTCCAATGCTGATTCCATTTATATCCTCTACATTTCTGAAAATATCTTCACTGTACAGGGAAAAAAGATCTGGAGACATCACACATCCCTGCCTAACACCTCTCTTAATTGGCTGATACTGTCCCACTTAATTATCAATCCTGATTGCAGCTTGTTGTTTCCAATACATGTTTTTTATAAGTCTAATGTCTTTCCCATCAATTTGTAGATCTGCAAGCATATCCACCATGCTGACATGTCTAATGCTATCAAAAGCCTTTGTATAGTCAATAAAGCAAAGATGTATATCCTTGTTTACTTTTATAGCACGTTCAATAACTGTTCGCAGCATATACACAGCATTTACTGTACCCTTTCCTTCTACAAACCCACATTGTTCTTCCCCTATTTCAGGTTGTATCTTCTTCCTCATTCTTTGCATAATAATTCTTAGCAAAATCTTTGTGATGTGACTCATTATACTAATTGTTCTATGTTGATCACATTCCAAGGTTCCTGATTTCTTTGGGATTGCAATAAATATAGAGTTACATAATTCAGGAGGTATATCTCCAGTATCATATAATGTGTTCAGCAGTCTGGTGACTTGATCTAGTCCAAATTCTTCTAAAGCTTTAATCATTTCTGATGTGATGTTATCTGCACCGGAGGCCTTGCCAGCTTTCATATGCTTAAGAACATTTCGGGCATATACCTCTCCATTATTGTTCTCTCCAAACTTTCATGACGTTTCAAATGACAAACATATTTCAATTTTCTTTGTTTTATCGTCTTTAGTAGCCAACCTTCTTCAATATTAAGATCTTATTGTGAGGATACTTTTGTTCTTTTCTCTATCCAAGATATTCTCAGAACTCGTCTGTAACATTTATATTCAAAGGCATGCATGCGCTGTTCAGCTTGTTTAGAAAGTGTCCAGGTCTCACAAGCGTATGTTTGTAAAAATCTTCAATGTTCAAATCTTCGAGCCTTGTGGTCTATAAAAATATGGCGCTGGCACCATATACCCGGTGCCCCTTAAGGCGTGTAAAAGAAACTTTAACTCTTTTTTACTTTATCATCTATGGCTTTTCAGGTCGACTACCAGCTGTCAGTCTCCTGCGCTATCGAGGATGGACGGCACGCTTGCAGGGTAGTTGCCTCTCCGCCCAGCTGTCAGAAAGTACATCGGCTCGGCCCTAGCTTAGATGTTTTGGTCATCTATGGCTCTAGTATGTCAATTATTATTGCCAGCTCAGTGAGCACTCTATCTTGATGCCATGTGAATCGGCTTTGTCCGATGGCTACGTAACACGCAGACAATAAGTGTTCGAGAATCTACTTTTCTCCCCAAAATGAACACGTTAGCGGCTGGTTGTAGGCTTATGGTTGGAAAGACGAGTAAAACGGCCTGACAATAAAACTTAGCCACCTGAAGGTCATATATGGTTGCAGATCAAAGATCTTTGCAAGGCTTCTTCCCATGACACTCATTGGCCTTGTTGGGACTTTTCACTCTCTTGTTGTCTGCCATGTCAGGGATTTCCTGTCTCTGCATTCCCTGCGCCATCTGTGACCACCACCGAACGTTTGCCTTGTTCAAGAGGTTTTCTATTGGACTGCTACATTCCATCAATGTATTTAATTTCAGCGAGTCCTGCTCACTGCTAACCTTCCACTTCGTTCCTGTTCATGGCGGTGGTTGGAATTCTCTGTTTGGATTGCCCAACTACATTTCACGGCAATGAACTTGAAGAGAGAGAGGCACGAGGTTCTCCTGTCTGCACTGGAACGCTACGTCCCACAGACCAGCGGCACACTACAAAGACGGTCCTTTAATTGTGTTTATATGCTAATGAAGATGATGCTGATGATTCATAATTTTGCACTTCCTGCTCGTTCCTGGTTAATCTCTTGCTTTTTCGAACAAGCGACTGGCTAACAAGATATGCTGCCAGCATCCCACATCGTAGAAAATGGGTTCCACACCCTAAAAGGCTAGTGATATTTAAGTTTCCGAGGTGAAATACAACCACAAGCCTTAAAATTGCGTGGCGTCTGCTTGAGACAGCAGCCCTCTTGACAGACATCTCCAATGGAGCAATCGCCATTCTTGCAGTTTTTTTTTTTTTTGGTATTTTTAAACATTGGTGTATGGGGGACGTTTTAGATAATTCAATGGGTTTGTAACTGTGCATGATTAAGAACCTCTGTATTAAGGATACTGCTGCGTGCTGTATGGGCAACACATGGTCTCTACAATTCAGGCCAGGCGTTGTTCTATGTAGGGGTATAATTAGTTATCATGCCTTATTTAGGGCACAATGTAACAAACTCGCCTGTCAAGACGGCAAGGAGCCAGTCATTAATGATACGGGAGTGTCGTGGTAGCCCAGTAGCTAACATGCTTGCCTGCCTACTCGGTAATCATGCGTTCAATTCGCATTTTATCGTGGTTCGCAGATCGACCCAGCTTGAAATTGGTGCCAGGGAATATCATGAGAAGTAAAGACATTCGTATCATATTGACAGCAAGGCCCTCTTAAGAGCTTATGAGTCTATACAAATATGTGACTAGAACCATATACTCAATAGTCTCAAAGATTGTAAAACGGGACCCTGTACCTTTTACCTTACTAAGGATTCCACATAAATTAGGCCACCGCAATACGACAATTTGAGAGGAGCGAAAACCAGTTTAAAGTCAGATACACATTTGACATCTCGGTGTATTGAAGCATCGCCGCGGCCTGTTTTCAATGCGGTCACAAAATTCCACGAAGTCAAAACCCCCTTGTGGCTGAGCTCTTCCACGCTACCCAACAAAAGACGGGCCGAACATTTTCAGGACAGAGTGATTACCCGTATCTTACCCACCTTGTTTATTTACCCCGGGCTATGACCTTCCCCTCCAGAAAGGGACCTCTGTGTTGACGATGGAAACCTGACACTGTCGTTTCAATAATATTTTCTGTATGGTTGTTCTTTCCACTTCTCAGTGGGTTCTTTTCTTTTCGTATCGTCTTCATCGCTCCCAGGTGTCGCCTCGGTATTATCCTACCCGCATCTCCTGAAGAAATAGATGGAGGACCTTTACAAATCTGGGAACCGGCGAACCTGCTCGTGAAAAAAAAAGTAACTAGAAAAGCTCCTGTGGTGAGGAATAAAAGGTACATGCCACGTTCACTCACACAAACAAATAGCGGAGGCGGCTCACTGGATTATGATACAGCAAGAGTGCGGCTGAGTGAGGGGATGGTGATGCTTTTATTACTGGAAGTTTCATTTTGGGAGCTCCTGTAGCATAGTGGTCGCCCGCCGGCCAGGTGGTCGTAAGTTCAAATCCACATCGAGGCGGATTATTAAAATTGACCTGCCTTCCAGGTCGGTCCCGCCAAACATGGGTATCAATCCAGGGGGCTGAGTGGTCTCGAGGTATGGTGTCCGCCTCCAGTGCTGAAGGTCACTGGTTCAAGCCCCGGTGATGGCCAGGATTTTTTCTCATGTACTTCTAGTAACAACATTTCCCCTGGTCACTGGGTAGTGAGATCGGACGCCCGTGTGTATTGTTGCGCACGTAAAAAATCCCTTGGCAGTTGGAAATCGAAAAAGAGTAGCCTAACGGCGCTGCCCGGGAAAAAATTTCGAGTTAAAAATTTACCCAAAGTATTTCATGACCCTCGCCGTTGCTACGGAGTTCGTGCACTGAGCTGAGATTCTCCTGACTCAGGCTTGAGTTAGGAGTAGAACGGAGCACTTATGGGTTACACCCGTGTGCCACGACGTTGATCCGTCGACTAAACTAAACTAAACAAACATGGATATCAGGAAATTTTTGGGTTGTACAGGTGGTGGGTGGGATACTGATCACATCACTGACGACTGGTCTAAACAACTGAGTCTAGCAGCAAACTCCCAGTGGGCTGTATAGCGTGCAGAAAGTTCCATTACTTACTTTACTTATGCTAATGAACATTTTCTACAGGGGGCGGCTGGCCGAGTGATTAGAATGACCAGTTCTTCTTCGGGAGACCCAGGTTCTAACCCTCGGTAAGGTGTAGAATTATGTTTCTGTCGTGTGCCAAACCCTAACCTGCACATTTTGCGGCGACTGCACTAGCAAGGTAGCCTTAATTGATTCAGTACCACACAAAAAGTAGGTTTGAACCAGACAAGGTTCAAAACTTTGGAAAATATTTAAAAAAAAAAAAAAAAAAAAAAAAATAACACGATGGCGCCTAGTATAGCGATGTATCGTTCTTTTGTCGAAACAAGGGGTCACATTTGACGATAAAGGTATTATCCTTTGGCAACTGAAATAGCTAATTCCTCAGGGTCAATACGTCTCTGTCCTACGCCGCAAGGTATTATAGTCAGTAGATGACAGATAGATGACATTTTCAGCTGAGGAAACTATTACTTCTTTCTTTATAATAACATATATTATTACATCAGAAACTAACCGTTGGTGATGTTAAAAACATGAAGCCGAACATGTCCATGCGTCTTGTCAGCTGGTCACAAGGGTGGCAGATTTGGTGTTTAATAATAATTTATCTCGAAGAAGTTTCGCGCTATAGGCATGTGATTTAATACAACCATTACATTATGTAGGCATAAATACACCGAGGAATATGTAGCCAATCGTTCCGAACCCACGAATCGAAAATTGTGATGTTTGCTACAATTATTTGTCTGTAAGTTATTTGGGTTGTGCTGTTTTGTGGTTGTGCTGTTTTGTGGTTTTTCTTCTTCTTCTGCGTTCATCCAGAGTTTTTGTTTTTTTCCGGATGTGATTGCGTTGTGCCTGTTTACAGCAAAGCTGCGTTCTTGCGCCGTTAGGCCGACATATCCGACTTCTGCGGGCATTTGTTGACCGGGTTAACCATCCCGGGTGTGGTTGTTCTATTTTGTGGTTGTTCTGTTTTGTGGTTTTACTGTTTTATCGTTGTTTTGTTTTGCAGTTGTTCTCTTTTGTGGTTGTCCTGTTTTGTGGTTGTGCTCCTAAATTTATTACAAATATGTTCTACCCAGTAGATTGACGGGAAGATAACAAGGGGGAGGCAGAGAAGTAAATACCTGGATGGCTTGACCACGTGGTATGGTCGAGTACACAGAGCTGATCCACGACTCTGGTGATTGCGTGAGATGGCGAAACATGACCAGCCACGCTTATCCGCATGGCACATGATGATGATGATGCTTCGTTTTATACATTTCTCAGACCTATTTCAGGAACTGTCTACCCGCCTATAACCACTGCAACATTGTAATTTTTTTTTTTTTTTTTTGCGCTCTCTCGCTTTTGAACTGAAGTGTAAACCATACACACTATTTATAGTTGTGGTGGACTGAATATTTGCGTGCGGAATAGCTTTCCCCATTAACAGCGTCCCTCGCCATCAGATGAACCCACTCCGACTTCAGACGTACTTGTAATTCTCGTCCCCGCGTCAAAGACGACAGGTCAACATTTTAGTCCAGCTGACCGGTGTAGGGATTGAACCGTTAACCTCGGCATCAGCACAATGGATATTTAAGAACACACGTTCTTATCCATTAGGCTATGCGGACTTACAACGTTGAGATTTGACGCTCGTCTCTCGGCCTGGTGGTCAATGGTTGGACACTCATCGGGACGGATTATTAGTTTTATAAGTCCAACCTGGTCTCCCAAGTGGACCGAGCCTAAAATGGGTACGAGGAAATATTTCGGGAAGTAAAGTTGGCCTGCTTGTTGCTGACCACTACGCCCACGAAGTTTCGATTTGTCTTTACAAATATGGGTGCAGCACCATATGTCCATACGCCGTAAAGCGTAAAAACGGGTCCTTTACGTTGGGTTTTTACACGTCTTTAGACGTATTGTGTTTGTCGCGTTTCCAACAACACGACATAGGGTCAGTTCATAATACTCTGTTCCTGAGAAAGTGTATATCGCACAAAATGTTCCTAACTGTCCCATGTGAAAAGTGGAACAGACAACAGTCCTAACAAATCAAGAGCACCCAACTGCATACATTCAAAAGGCCGCTGCCAGTATGCCAACGCAACATCGCGTCACTAAAATTACAGTTCATCGTCAATGGAAGCGGAAGTCACTCGAAAACTAGCAGTTGCACACATGTTATTGCATAAGGTAAAACTAACTAGTTCAGCAACCAGCTGTCCGCCATTTTTCTGAACATGCAGTTCTCGTTACAAACAACCGCGGACAGATGTAAAAGCATTCCCCCTGAAAGCTAAAACTCACAGTGTCACTCCACACACTTAGCTCAGGAGCTGGGAGACGGAATGATTGAATCCCAGTCCAACATGCGGAACATGCGTAAGCAAATCGTAGCCAGAAGCAAAAACACTCCAGAGGTCTTAACATCTCAACAGTCTATCCGCCATATTTGACCGGAAGTCGTATTGTGTATGTGATGTTAGTCCAATATTAAGAGCAAATCAGCATCCAATGAGTGATGTGGTCAGTATCACACCGGCCGCCTTCACTTCATGACATTCCCTACTACCAACTTTAGACTGGGTCGACTTCCAGACCTAATCAAGATTTGTTTTAGAAAGCTCACCTTAATAGGTATTGGAATACACGATTACGGGGTCGACAGGCAAGCTTGCTAGCCACTGCGCTACCTCGGCTCCCATGAGACCCACAATGCAATACAATTAACGAACGGCAAATAGCTTACAGAGAGCATCCCACAAAGCATGAGCTTCGTAGCTTCAGCCATGGCCCTTAGTCTCGGGAAATACCCACACATGGTCTAAACAACGCAGTCCGAACAACGAACTCATGACTTCAGAGCTCGAGGCAGATTATTTAACAACTTCCCCATGGATGACAGACACCCTTAATATGGATATTTAGTTAGCCATACGATAAAAGCACATATTTCTTCAGTGATGTTATGTCGCCATTTCGGAGGCCGCTGGTTCGAATTCTGGTCTAGCCACTCTATAGCTTTCGTTATTTACATTAATTTGTATGTCCACAGTTAGATTTGACTGTGCTATGTATGAGAATAGACAGTATTACTTGCTTTCTGCTAGCGCTGAATGGTGGACGGCGCACACCAAACTGGACAATCTACATTGTGCCAACGGCTTCGGGCGGAGGAGCGAAATTGGAAGGGGTAAGCCTTATCCTAGTGCCAGGAAATGCAACATAAAGGCTAAATGTCATGGCAGAGCAGACAATTCCGAAGCCTTGGTAGGAAACTGGTCTATGATGTAAGCTCCGACAGGCGGACAGTTAAAGCATTGCTTTGCTTATCCGGCAGCTTCTGCAACTTGTTCCAGACGTAGTGATGCTACTTTTCCTCTGCAGTAAACTAGGCAGGCTGAGAGAGGGATCATGCTGCACTGGCAACACATGGTCTCTAAAGTTCAGCCCAGGCTTTGTGCTATGGAGAGGTACAACTCCATTTTACAAACTATCGCCTGTCAAGACGGCAAGATGCCAGTCAGCCATATCCTCTAATCTCTGTTTCTTTCCTATACTTTTTATAATGTCGATCACTACCTGTGCATTTATTTCTCATCTTATCCGATAGTGCGTCCACCCCCTTCCTGCCCCATGTGGTTTTTCCGTTGGATAGATCCCACATCACCTCAACCAGGGCGTAAACAGACACACATTTTCTCTGTTTATTGCCGCATTCACGCTTAAGTAACTCCACATTTTCCCCAGTAATTGCGCCAAGACATTTGTTGTATAGCCAAGACCACCAACCGAGACATATAACATTAATTATGCCAAATGGCGAAATGCAAACTAAACAACCATTTTACGGTATCTTTATGTTTGCATCCACCCATATTATTCAACGTTTAAAACAGAGCCTTAAGTGAAACCAAAACAAGGGGGCAAAGAAATGCATGAACTGATACACGAGCTCAATTACTTGGCTATAGCATAGGCCATGGAAACGTGGAAAGAACAATAATGGAAACCCGACCTTAATGTAGTCATATTACGAACCATCAGATTCGAATTTTCTAATGTCTTATTTTGAAGGTGTAAAGTTACTAATAAGTTTAACTACTTGCTATTTGTACTAATGCAGACTGACGTGTGCCGTACATTGACGATTTATTACCATAAACATTCCACAACAATATTTTTTCCTCATCAAAGAATGCTGTTGCTTTCGCCATAGATGTTTCCAGGCGCTAGACAGGCACCGTTTGATCAAACCCAAGCCACGGGAAGTTGCAGCAGCGAAAGAACGGAAAGTAAGGTGAGAGATCTTGTGCCTGGTTAGAAAGATCACAAGCTGAGAAAAGAGACGCTTCATTAGCTGGATTTGAGTCAGCTCCTTCGGTGTACAAACGTTCCGGTCTCCAATAGACTTTTAATTAACTACAAAAAGGCATTTTCACTGGCAGACGTGGTCGAGAAAACGGGCGGTTAAGTGATGGAAACAGGGGTTTTCTACATCGTTCCATTCTGTGATTGACAGCTAGGCTTGCGGCTTGCAACTGGCAGCGCGGTGGTCCTGTATGTAACGTACGTTTGGGTGTCTGGGAGTTTGTTCCTGTTGCTCTTCAGCGGCTTTGACTTTTCTTCCCGCCTTCTGGAGTGTTCTAACAAAGGATTTCTTCCTCCGCCAAATCTAGACACTATTTCGTACATAAAATAATTGTACGTTTGTCTACTTAACCATATAATTACCTACCTAACTTAGGCCTTGTTGGCTACCCATGTACCTAGATATTAAATTATCCGGGTTCCAAATGTTGTTGTTATGTAGCCGGGGGATGGGTTGGGGTGAGCGCCCAACCTTGCATAAGTACCCCAATGGCTCGGTATTGTACTAAAGTTGGAAAGAACAATAATGGAAACGCCACCTTAATTCATCACCTCTGCAGCAAAAGTCCAACTCCTGGTCTTCACGTGGATCATCCAGATAAATAGAATACCCCTAAGAGAAGATAAAGAACCAACATACCTTGGAGTAACATTTGATGACAGGCTGTCATGGAGAAGGCACATCAACAAAGCAGTAGCAAAAGCCAGGAGAAAAATAGCCATCCTGAGAAAACTAAGTGGAACCATATTGGGAACCAGTGGGAAAATACTTAGCAAAGTTTATCAACAGAGCATACGACCACACCTTGAATACGCGTGGTGTTCAGCATCAAAGACCACGCTACAAGAGCTGGACAAGGTGCAAAATCAAGCACTTAGAGTCACCACAGGAGGGATGAAATCAACACCTATAGTGGAGATGGAGAGTATGGGGAGGACACATGCACTGAGAGAGCGTAGAGATACGAAAACGCTAATACAAGCAGAAAAGTTCCTCAGCTTGCCAGGCCACCCTACGAAGAACAGATTTGAAAACTTAGCTATGGGTCGGTTGAAAAGAAGCAACCATAACCATAATGCTGAAATTGAGACAATCAAGATAGCAACAAAGAAATTACTAAATACCAGCCATGGTACACAACCTGTGGTGCTGTTGACAGATGCAAAATCAGTACTCGAGGCGCTCCTGTCTGGGAAATTGCCAGTACAAAGGACACTACTTTCTGAACTTAGCAGTCAGCATAAGGTCACCATACAGTGGATACCATCCCACTGTGGAGTACCCGGAAACGACAGAGCTGATCTATTGGCTAAGGAAGGAGCAAAAGAAGAACAGCCTGATGTGCCCGTTACATACCACCAAAAGAAAAGAATGATCAAATCAGTCAGAAAGCCACCAAAACCTGCTCAAGATGACTACCACATTATGGACAGACCAGAACAAGTCATTATTCTGCGCCTCAGAACAGGGCACAATAGATTACGCAACCACATGTATACAAAATTCAAGATTGGTGAAACAGCCATGTGCACATGTGGATTGGCGTCTCAGACAACAGAGCACGTACTCCAAGACTGCCCAAAATACATCATATCCAGGCAAACCTTCTGGCCTAGAGAGACGACAATGGAAGACAAACTGTTTGGACCGCTGAGTGAACTAAAAAAGACAGTTAAATTCATTCAAGAGACAACATTGCAGTTATAGACATATTTCAAGCTAACGAAAGAAGAATTTAATTATCCCTTTGCACATCTACGATATCTAATTAAAATTATTTGCATATCCTTTACAATACGTTACAATCAACTTCAGCATTTATTGGCTCGTTATGACTTACTAGACTCTTTTAGTTCAGTAGTTTACCTCAGTTTTCTGAACGGCCGAAATCTCATATTATCGAAATAACGCGAAGCGGCAGTATGCTAGACTCCCCCCCCCCTCCCCCCTTTCCTGCGTGCCCAATTGTTAACCCTTTGAATACAACGTTACTTCGTCAGTTCTTTCTTTCGTTCATCTCAGCATGTGTACATATATTTATTTTCTAGATATCTAGATACACACATTTTTGTTATCTACTTACCTTCCAGTATAGCTAAATGTCTACTTACCTACATATATATATCTATATCTAATTTTATATATATATCTATATATATGTATATTTGTTTTATTATACTTGCTGGCTTTGACCTCCAGTGTTGTCCGTACACACTACTTCTAGTAGTGCTGGACTGAATTCTGCATGTGAATTAGCTTTCCCGTTTGCCAGCGTCCCTCGCCATCAGGCGAACCCACTCAGACATCGGAGGTACTTGTAATTTACGTCCCCATGTCAAGAACGATAGGTCAACATTTTGGTCCAGCTATCCGTTGTAGGGGTTGAACCTCGTATACCGGTAACACCACACCGGATATTTAAGAACGCGCGTTCTTATCCATTCGGCCATGTTGACCTGCTAAGTATACATTAACATGGCTATATATTCTAGACATATACATAGCAATCCACATATGTCGATCCTCTCGACTTTTAATTTAATTCAGTAATGACTAATGTGTGGCTGCTGGTTATCTAGCGACTGCCGCTTCCATCGACGATGAACTGTATTTTTCGTAGGGGACTTCTGTGTTGGTATTCTGACGGTGGCATTATGCACAGTGTACCTTTGCGGGCTGTTGGCTTGTCGAGCCTCCTGTCTATTCCACTTTTCATAAAAGGCAGTGAGGAGCATAACTAACTAACTAACTAACTAACTAACTAACTAACTAACTAACTAACTAACTAACTAACTAACTGACTGACTGACTGACTGATTGACTGAGTGACTGATTGACTGACTGACTGACTGACTGAGTGACTGACTGACTGACTGATTGAGTGACTGACTGACTGACCGACCGACCGACTGACTGACTGACTGACTGACTGATTGACTGATTGACTGACTGACTGAATGAGTGACTGTCTGAGTGACTGACTGACTGACTGACTGACCGACCAACCGACAGACCGACCGACCGACCGACCGACCGACCGACCGACCGACCGACTGACTAACTAACTTATATGATCAGCTTACATGACTTAGACGCATTGGACTTATGGTTCTAGATCCATAAATGTATAACCCACTCGGCGCCCAGACAGTGATGTGTTTAGTAGATTTCCAAGTATATTTCCTAGTGTCTATTTTAAATTGGGTTGACCTGGGAAGGTGACGTCAAATTTAAACATCTGTCACAATGAAGGTTCGAAGCTACGACCAACAGGCCGACAAGCAAGCGTCTAACCGATACGCTACCAGCGGTTCCCATATATCTACTTCCCCACCTACACATATAGATATCTACTTACCCAACCACATATTTAGATATCTACTTACCCATCGACATATATTGATATATACTTATCCACATACACATATAGTATCTACTTACCCACCTATGTATATATATATATATATATATATATATATATATATATATATATATATATATATATATATATATATATCATTACCCGCCTACACATATAGATATCCACATACCCACCTACATATGTAGATATGACATTACCCACATACACATATAGATACCTACTAACCCAGTGTTAAATATATCTACATGCAACCATACATCCATCAATCCATTCATCCATACATTTTTTCGTACTTACGTACATACAAACACTCTCTCTCTCTCTCTCTCTCTCTCTCTCTCTCTCTCTCTCTCTCTCTCTCACACACACACACACACACACACACACACACACACACACAGAGATACATATGCAAGCACACACACACATATACACACAGCCTGGGACCAGACACACCCAGGGTCTCATCCTACGAGCTCCAATAATATAAATCACGTAAGTAAGAGGGCTTTAATCCAGCGCTGTAAACCCCGCGGACCCCATGCTGACAAACGCATTAATCCCTCCAACAGTCTACAGTCAAACACGTGTATCGAATGAGTGAGCACCGATGTTCTACACGCCAACATCGGGCCAGCGAAGTACGAGCACACTCTTTCTGTTTTTCTAATGAAGAAAGTTGGCGACGCATAAATTACTCTCGGGGCCTCTTAACGATCTACACCCGCAGACGTTGCCGGTACACCGTCGGCAGGGAACTGTGTTGAGGAAAACGGTAGTTTTACATTGTTTTAAGCGGTTGAACGGGATCTTTTTTCTTTCTTCGCTAGCTTGACTTGAACTCTAGTGTAGTCCATACGGGGATGATTTTTGGGTGTTGGTCGGTTGTGCATCAGTGTCCCCCGGCATCAGGCGAAAAAACTATGAATACTTGGGTACTTGTAATTTACGTCCCTGTGTCACTGGATCTGCTATGTATTTTGTGTGTCTTATGTTTCTTGATCTGCTATGTATTTTGTGTGTTTTATCTTTCTTATGTGCAATGTATTGTGTGTGTGTCATATCTCTCTGGACCTGCAATGTATTGTGTGTGTCTTATTTTTCTGGACTTGCAATGTATTGTGTGTCTTATCTTTCTGCATCTGTACTATATTGTGTGTGTCCTATCTTTCTGTATCTGCTATGTATTGTGAGTGTCTTATCTGTCTGCATCTGCAGTACATTGTGTGTCTTATCTTTCTGCATCTGCAATATATTGTGTGTGTCTCATCTTCCCTCTTAACCGACTTCTTGGTTGTTTAAGAACAAAATGCAATCCCCTATCCTTGATGTTACAACCCCGACCCCTGCTAGCTGTTTCTGATGTTTTAACTAAAATAAATAAATAAAGGTTACTGTACACGCCCTAAGAGCATTGGGCCTATATAGCTAGATCCATATTTTCGTATACAAAATGGCACTAAGTGAATGATGTGCTAAATATAACACAGGCCGTCTTTATTTCCCAAGCCATTTCCTGGTACCAATTTTAGGCTGAGAGGACCCTGGAAGCCCTGGTCAATTAAAAATAAATTCGAAATCGCCATAAAGCATATCGAACCCAAAACCACCTAAACGGCAGACAACCGTCTAGCCAATACGCCACAGCGGCTTACACGTTTTGTGATTTACTGCGTTGAGTAGTTTGCCATTGGCTTCTGAAAGAGAATTCATCATTTAAGTCCAACTGACGTGTGGGACAAACCCACTACCCGACGTCAGAAACGAAAATTTAAGCACGTGAAACCTCTTGGCCACGCCGACCTCAAATGGTTTTAATCAGTGATCCGTCTGTTCTTTCTTGGGTGGCTTAGACGCGTGGTGTTAGCCTGCACTTCGAAAAATGTCGTGGATTTTGATGTGTAAGATATATTATGGGGACTACATTTTCACGATAATATTTACCCTGTATTTTTACTATAATATTTCTAAGATTAATAGTTTCACGAAATATTCTTACAAGAATTTTCATATAACAATTTTTACGGATAATATTTTACTATGTTAGTTAGTTAGTTAGTCGCAGTTCCAACTTCACAGCAACGGGTCGTCCCCATTATGCTCCATTCCTGTGCCAGTGAATATCACACAAAACGCTCCCCACTGCCCAATGTGAAAAGTGGAAAAGACAGAAGTCTCGACAAACAGCAGCCCGCACAGATACACTGTGCATAATGCCGCCACCAGAATGTCAACACAATAGTCCCCCACAAAACACCCAGTTAATCTCTGATGGAATCGGCAGTCATTTTCCTATCTGAATGTTTCCTAGATGTTCACCCACACAGTCCACGAAAATACAATTCATCGCTGATGGCAATGGCAGTCAACCAGAAGCCCAGCAGCCACGCATTTCTGCATAAGGCAAAAACCGGTCAACTCTGGGACATAGCCACCTGCCATCACTCCGAACATGCAGTCACGTTCCAAAGAACCTCAGGCAGATTCAAAAAGTATTTCACACGAAACTCACAGCTCACAGTGTCGCGCCACGCACTCACTCAGTAGCAGGGCGACGGAACCATCAAGCCTCCTTAGTCGCCTCTTACGACATGCGTGGTAGGCTACAGTGTTGCTATTCTTTGCTTCCCTTATGGGCCCCGGCAACACACGGGAGAATATTTTACTATGTTCTTCTTGCGATCAATCGCTTTGAACTCAAACGTAGGTAACACACGTGCTATTACTTCTAGGGCAATGGACTTAATTTTGTGTGTGAATTAGCTTTCCCTATTACCAGTGTCCCTCGCCATCAGGCGAACCAAAGACTTCTGAAGTACTTGCAATATACATCCCCATGTCAAGGACAAGAAATCAAAAGTTTAGTCCAACTGGCCGGTGTAGGGTTTAACCCGCTACCTCGGCATTAGCACACCGGAAGTTAAAGAGCGAGTGCGTTTGTCGATTAGGCCATGCTGATCTCCATATCATGCTATCATACTACAAGGATAATAGTTTTACATTATACGATAATATTTCAGCCATATTTTCACCACAATATTTTACGACAATGCTATTTTCATGACACTATTTTCACGACAATGTTTTTGCGATAAGATTAATGCAGGCAATGGGGAATTGCGTTGATTTAGTTGGTATGAGAGTTGGCCGTTCAAAGTTTTGGCAAATTACTGAAGGTAAAATGCAACCAAGTAAATCATAAACAACTGGGGTTGGTTGCAAGGTCCCGTAAAAGGACAAGCAACTCACTTGTTATTTAAACACGTGACAGTTTGTCCTCCACAATAGTTTAACGTCACGTCTGCTATGACCCATTATGGGGGAATGGAGTGCGGAGAGTATAGAGTACTGAGCTTCACTCAAGTCAGAGTGTGGATCGACTCATATCATAGATTCACACTTTGCATGAAGACAGCAAGCGAGTCACTGGGCAGGGGACAACATCTCCTACAGTGCATCATTGAAGTTTGAACCGAGTTCGGGGTCGGACCGGTTGAAGAAGAATAATGGCAATGGTAGTATTTCACCTTGCCGTCACTTAGAGTTTGAATTCAGATGTTGTTTGTAAGTATGAATGCAGATGTTGTTTGTAAGTATTCTAGGTCGTCAGAGTTTGAGTGCAGATGTCGCTTGAAAGTGTCTTATATTGACATTGTATTAATATGATCACGAAGTGCATAAAGTGTTGTGAAGAGATGACAATATAAAGTATCAAAACTGCATCGATGTTATGTTATAAAATTTCACTGTGGAGTGGTGTCTATCGTCACATAATGTATGTCCAAAGATGACATTCAACCAGTCTCAGAAACGTAACAAGTATTACCATGGCTCAGCTCGATCAGCTAATGGGTCGTGTCATCTTGATACTATGTCAACCATAAATTCCACTACTATGAACGAGAAAATACTCTTAAACTCCATGGTAACGTCTTACACGCTGATCGTTGGGTTCTGGATGGAGCTGTTTCCTTTTCGAAAGAGGGCAGCCATCAGCTTGTCCTATGGTCTCAGTACAAATCTTCTTGCAGTTAAAAATCAGAAATATTAAGCTGATTATGCTGTTGCACTGACAGAATGTTTGTGTTAGAGTGACCTCCCACTGTATCTAATGCCAGAACTTAGATATGCAGATGGTTGGGTCCTCCCATTGTATCACATTTTCTAACCTTTAACAAAAAAAAAAAAAAAGCTAACAGTAACAATAATGCTCTCATAATCAGGATGTCCTAAAAACTGCATGTCAATCAAAAATCATAATCTACGATGAAGAAATTGAAAATGTATTTTTGGGATATCTTCGCTCAATAATCAACACCAATGGGCAGTGGTAAAAAGAAATCAAACGCAGACAGTCTATTGCAATGAAGAGGTTAAACAGTATTAAGAACTTGCGGGGAGTCTCCGTGGCGAAATGGTCAAGTCGCATGCCTCGCGCTCCGAAGGTTGTGGGTTCGATTCCGGGCAACGTCTTTCGGTTCACGAGTGCATTTTTCTTGGAGACTCCTGGGGATCGCTGGAGCAACGGAGTTCGTGCTTTGTGAAATGCTTTCGGCAGCCCACCCTGCGGAAAGAGACCGACCCATATGGGATAAAACCCGGTGCAATGAAGTCGATCCTCTCGACTTTTAAGACTTTTGTTGTAAAGAACTTGCAGCACAACACTATCAAACAAACTGAAGTAACATTATTTCCCGTGGTCTCATTCGCATATGAGTCCTGGACAATTTCGCAATTACTAAACAATATGACTAAAACCGATCAACTTAACCTTTTCTTTACTGACGGTACTTTTAAGTACCACTCACTTCAAATGGCTATATTTTTACAATCTGATCACGAATCCTGACGGTACTTAAAGGTCTATCTAAAATAACATTGCTTGTTTCCCAGGTAGGTGGCGTGAATGTTTGAAAGCGATCTGGGCATGCGCAATACATTTTCTTTGTGTTTGTACAAAGTTATAGATAAAATAATTCAGGATGTTGTAGTATTTCCCCAGGCTTCACTAACTGTCGTGTTATTATTGTTAATTGTCCTGAAGCAGTTTCCTGCCATTAGTCTGTGATATGATAGGGTCATAATATTCTGCATACCTGAGTGCACGGAGAAACAGGTGGTCAGTCTTTCCTTCACTTTCGCAGGGAACGAGCCCAGGCGCCCAACCCTTGTCCAAACGTGCTCATGACATTACCAGGGCAGTTCCCTCTTGTATAATCAATACCAAAGAGTGGGGGGGGGGGGTAGGGGGCAGGATCTGTGTGGTCTCGAGGTATGGTGTCCGCCTTGAGTGCTGGAGGTCCCGGGTTCAAATCCAGGTGAGGACCGGGATTTTTTTTTCACGTGGACTTCTAGTAACAAAATTTTCCTTGGTCTCTGTGTAGTGAGACTGGACACCCGTGCGCACGTAAAAAAAATCCCTTGGGAGTTGGAAATCGAAAACCTAACGGCGCTGCCCGGGCAAATTTTCGAATTAAAAATCTACCCAAAGTATTTCAGTTCTACGAAGTTCGTGCACTGAGCTGAGATTCTCTGGACTCAGACTTGAGGTAGGAGTAGAACGGAGTACTTATGGGTTACACCAGTGTGCCGTGATGTTGATCCGTCGAATAAACTAAACTAAACTAAACTAAACTAATCAACACTAGCATTTTTTGACTGTGTGTGATGTATGTGGAAATGTGTACGTCTAGTAGTTTGTCATTTCCGGTCTCCGTGGTGATGGCGTTGCGGGCGCCATTCGTAATAACGCTTACCCGCGTTCGAAACATACCTGCGACCGATTTGGCAGCAGACCGTGTCGCGCTGGTTTTAATGTGTTGTATGGGAGCAGGCCGTTCAGAAAGCAATGGCAAACTACTGAATGTAAAAACTTGCCAAGACATCAACAATGGCAGTAAAATGTCGGTGTTGACTGGAACGTCCTGTAAAGGATATGTAACTTTTAAAAAAAAAGTTTGTTATTGGTTTCTGAACGACCGACGCCTTATACTAATGAAATCAACGCAAAGCGGTGTGCTTCCAAATGGCCGGCAGCTGATTTAGAAACCTGGACTGAGCGCCGGGATTTGTGAAACGCGTTCACGGCGCCAGTTACTCTAACTCATCATCATCATGTGCCATGCCTATAAAGGTGTGCCATCACACACGATGACCAGAGTCGTGTAACAGTTCTGTGTTCTTGTTTCGACCATGTCATGTGGTCAAGCCATATAGATATTTAATTTAAGTTAGTTGCATATCCTTTACAGGACGTCGCAGTCAACACCAGCATTTGTTTTTGCTGTTCTGATCTCTTGGCAAGTTTACGTTCAGTAGTTTGCCATTACTTTCTGAACGACCAGCACCCGTACAATTTCGTGAAATCCAACACAAGTCAGTTTGGTTCCAAATCGCCCACGGCTGTGTTTCTAATGCGGGTATGCGGGATTACTTACTGCGTCCGTAACACCTTCGCCACGGAGTCGACTCTAGATATTTACCTCTCTGAATTCCCCTTGTTCTTCTCCCCTCAATCTTGCCAGTTGTAACAAAGTTCTCCAGTTTATTTCTTTTCATAATGTGTCCACACACAAAAAAAAATCTTTACAGTCTTCCTCTAATTTCTCTAATCAGTTTACTGTTTTCATTTGTTTCTCTGTAAGACTTGCTCGGTACTATTCTGAATACACCATGTCTACGGTAACTTTTCATATTGCCCCTCCATTGTACAACAGCCCAGAAGAATGTTCACCGACAGCGAACGAGCCCGTCTAACCCCTCGTGTCCATGTTTCTATTAACCACAAGATTAGCCGGGGCACTTATCGTCATTATCAGTCGGGTGAACTAACAGCTTCGTGTTGTGTTGCTCGTGTCATGCGTTTCACGCATTCCTGACCACGATACTGGCCACTCGGGTTCCATCCCAGGCTGGTCTTTGGGGAAATTTACAGCTGGGGCTTGGCGGTCATGTTGGTATGTGGACGAAACTGGACAGGCTAAGCCTCAATATGCTCTGATTCAACAGTGAGCATATGTGTGTATAGGCATGTGCGTGTTTGAGTATTTGTGTGTGTGTGTGTGTGTGTGTGTGTGTGTGTGTGTGTGTGTGTGTTTGCATGTGTGTATTATCCTGCGGAGGAATGTGAATTTAACATCAAATACATTTTACCATCTAAAGAGATGAACAATACATTTCATTCGACAATAGTCAAATGATACATATATTCATTGGGCAGCCAAAATGGGTAATTTAAACGGTTTGAAAGAGTCTTCAGCCCAAAGACAACTTATAACAAACATCAGAGAAAGGCTGTCAACTTTTTGACCACATAATGATAAGGCAAACACCAATCGAACATATTGTGACAACAGGAAAGACATGTGGAAAAAGAAATAAAGGAAGACAGTGATAAACATTTCTGGACACGGTTGTGTCATGGCACGGACGGGTATCAGCTCACGGACTGATACATGCAGTTGGAGACAGCAAGATGTGAAGAAGCGTGCTCGTCCAAACCAGTCGGCAAGGCACTTGATGATGGTGGTCAAACCTTTGTCTCAAGTGTCAAACAAGAGAAGGCAGGATGTCGGCATCACCGAATGGATAAAAGAGTTCGTTCTTAAACATTCGGTGCGCTGGCGACGAGATAGCGGGTTAAACCCCTACGCTGGTCAGTTGGACTAACATTTTGACGTCTCGTCTTTGACTTGGAAACGTAAATAACAAGTACCTCTGAAGCCGGAGTGGGTTTGCCTGATGGCGAAGGACACTGGTAAACGGGAAAGCTAATTCACACGCAAATATCAGCTCAGTGCTACTAGCAGTAGATCACGTTTATGGACTACGCTTAAGTTCAAAACGAGGGAGCGAGAGAGAGAGAGAGAGAGAGAGAGAGAGAGAGAGAGAGAGAGAGAGAGAGAGAGAGAGAGAGAGAGAGAGAGAGAGATTAGAAAACTATTAACCTGCATAAACTTCATTAGACTATGTGTATAAAAGTGGTTTAAGCTAATGGGATTAGACTATGCTAACTTCTTGTACTTGGCTTAGGGACGTAAATTACATGTACCACAGAAGTCGGAGGGACATCCGTAATAGGCCAAGCTAATCCACGCGCAACAATCAGTCCAGTGCACTAGAAATAGCAGCACGAATATGGACCACGCTTGAGTTCAAAGCGCGACACGCGAAAAAATAATGAGCATCATATGGTTCAAGCTGCTTTCCCCCAAGGGGCCCGCACAATTCACAAACTGGATAGCTCCAGTTACGACCCCGAGCGGTGTATGAATAAAACTTCACTAGTGATCAGAACCTATTCACAACCTTCGTGGCGTCAGGTAGGAGGCTTAACTATTTCGCCTTGGAGATTCACCCAATGAAATATATGAACATTTCAGTAAAATTAAACTAACTCAGCTTGCCTGGGCGCCGGATTCAATCCACCCCAAAAATAGGTACCAAGACATGTTCTGCGAAGTAAATGCGGAAGGTGTGATATTGATCATATTACTCCTCCTGTGTCGAATGGACTGTAAAAACATGGCGGCTAATGTCGTATAGCCAATAGGTCCCTGGGCGAAAAGTGATAATTATATTTTTCAAGTTGACTACCGCTGTCTTTAAATATAAACAATATAAAATAACACAACATAATGCAGGTTTACATAACACAATTGCGGAAAACAAAGGATGTTGCGGAGATTAGCCTTCATCAGCAAACAATTAAATAAAACACAGCATATAAATACGGGTAAGAGACTACATTGACTACGTTTAGGCATAAGAACGGAATGAGAAGAATGTAAAGATTTAAAAAAATGAGAACAGTGAAAACATCTTTAATTATAATTGCTTACCGGCAAAAAAATGGAAGAAGAAAAATTACAAGAAGAAGTACACGAAGAAAAGGACGAAGTAGAGGAATATGATGCTGATGATGATTATGATGTTGATGACGACGACGACGACGATAATTACACTGGTGCTTGTTGTTGTGATGGTGGTGGTGATGGTGATGATGATGATGATGATGATGATGATGATGATGATGATGATGATGATGGTGGTGGTGGTGGTGGTGGTGGTGGTGATGACAGTGGTAGCGGTTGTGGTGGTAGTAATGGTGGTAACCGTGATGGCAATCATGTCAATGATAGGTATTATTATTAGCATAATCATACTGATAATAATAACGCTGCTGCTGAAGAAGAAGAAGAAGAAGAAGAAGAAGAAGAAGAAGAAGAAGAAGAAGAAGAAGAAGAAGAAGAAGAAGAAGAAGAAGAAGAAGAGGAGGAGGAGGAGGAGGAGGAGGACAAGAAGAAGAAGAAGAAGAAGAAGAAGAAGAAGAAGAAGAAGAAGAAGAAGAAGAAGAAGAAGAAGAAGAAGAAGAAGAAGAAGAAGCAGAAGCAGAAGCAGAAGCAGAAGAAGAAGAAGAAGAAGAAGAAGAAGAAGAAGAAGAAGAAGAAGAAGAAGAAGAAGAAGAAGAAGAAGAAGAAGAAGAAGAAGAAGAAGAAGAAGAAGAAGAAGCATAAGAAGAAGCATAAGAAGAAGAAGAAGAAGAAGAAGAAGAAGAAGAAGAAGAAGAAGAAGAAGAAGAAGAAGAAGAAGAAGAAGAAGAAGAAGAAGAAGAAGAAGAAGAAGAAGAAGCAGAAGAAGAAGAAGAAGCATAAGAAGAAGCATAAGAAGAAGAAGAAGAAGAAGAAGAAGAAGAAGAAGAAGAAGAAGAAGAAGAAGAAGAAGAAGAAGAAGAAGAAGAAGAAGAAGAAGAAGAAGAAGAAGAAGAAGAAGAAGAAGAAGAAGAAGAAGAAGAAGAAGAAGAAGAAGAAGAAGAAGAAGAAGACCTTATAATTATATTTGAGATCAATAATTGCATCAGAATAAAGAAAAAAAAAAAAAACATAAATTACGTGTGTAAGGTCTCATTTAGCAGCAAATGACGTCAACCCAATACATTACAGACTTCACAAGACTCACTTTACCATAGCCAAGCAATCATATTTGCTTTTAATAATGTTTCTTTTTAATTCCTATCAGGTTTTCTTGCGTGCTTTATCAACACTAACTATATCAAATTTTTGTTGTTGTTTATATCAAAATTAAATACTATCACACCTGCATGGACTTATGTTAGGTAACATCCTTCTCTGGCATCGTGTATTGATTGATTGATTGATTGATTGATTTAGGAACCGACATCACAGCATTCGGGGCATTCCAATAAGCGCTCCGTCCCCATCCTCAGAAGCCAGCCAAGAGTTCCAACCCCAATAGTACCAGTAGTAATCTGATTATGTATCTAACATTATGTATATTATAACATACCTCCATAATTCTGTTATATCCTAATATATAGGGTGCATTTTTTAATGATTGTGGGGCTTTTGAAAAATATGCCGTTCCCAGTTTTGTATTTACCCTCTGTGGAGCTCATGCAACATAAAAGGTAAATACAAAACTAGGAACGACGTTTCTGTTTCAAATACCCCACAGTCATTAAATACACACACACACACACCCTGTTATCTACTAACAACCCACAAAATCTACTATGCTTTCTCCATTTTGTTTGCTTATATTCAGTCTATCTTTCTACCTCGTCCTTTTTTATTTTTATTTATTCTTTTTTGTCTCCTTCTCTCGGTCACGCATCCCACCTTTCCTTCCTCCTTTTTCATTCTTTCTTTCTCATTACCTACGTATTTAAGACACACTTGTCCCATCTGCCACTTACTCATGATGCAATCACATTAACTTTCAATCAAGCCTCTTTTCATATTATGTTTTCTTTTCTTGTTTTATGAACACTGACTGTCACAATTAATTGCTGTAACACAGACTTGGACTTCTATCAGTTAGTTAACATTCTTCGACATCACCGTTACAACCTAATACATATCATAACTATACAATTAATCTACCAGGCTTTCTCCATTTTCTTTACTCATATTCAATCTATTATCTATCTTCTTTTTCATATATTATCTTTGTCTCTTTCTCTCGGTCACGCAGTCCACCTTTCTTTTCCCTATCCCATTCTCTCATTGCATGATCTATTTGAAACACACTTTTCACATCCATCACTTTCTTTCCCCCCACTTACATATGTATTTCCCTTATCCCATTTAGTTCACCCTCGTCTGGTTTAATATACTGGCCCTATCACATCGCAGACGCATAACAGGTTCATTCCTCGGGATACGTTATGTATGTACACACATCGCATTGGACACACATATACACATACACCGGAGACAATCATCTTTCCCCAACAATTTACTCCACACATGAGGTATGGAACCGGCGCCGCCCGTTCATCAACCTCAAAGACATTCTTAGTAATGATTTTTATGATAAGAATTTCCCCCCAGCTTTGATTTGGCGCGTAACAGAATTTGGGAATTCATTTGCAATTAGCTAAGTTTGACTCTGACATACCTCCACGTCTGCTCAAAAAGACCCCGAACACTCAATTTCCCTACATTTATATGTACATTAGGCTTTCGTTTCTCATTAAGTGCCTTCTGGTGCATTAGCATTTTTGGGAATCTCGGTAAACGTTCTCCTCCGACCCGGAGGCCATGGGTTCCAGACTACATCGCAGCGGATTTTTATAAGGTGCAGGGACTGCCATTTCGACAAAGCCTAAAATGGCAACCATGGGATATCTCGGGAAGTTACAGCAGCGACGTGATACTGACCACATCGCTCGCGGAGTGACATCTGTTCTGTAAAAATATAGTCCTAGCACCATAAGCCCCTAGATGTGCAAAAAGTTACTTTATTTTTACATTAGCATATATTTTTGTATATCTTTTTTATTTACAGGACATCGCTGTCAACACCAGCGTTTTATTGCTGTTATTGATGTCTTGGAAAGTTTACGTTCAGTAGTTTGTCATTGCTTTCTGAACAACAGGCTCCCTTACCAAATCGTTAAAACCCAGCGCAACGCGGTCTGCTGCCAAATAGGTCTCCGGTGTGTTTCGAACGCAGGCAAGCGGGATTACGAATCGCGCGTATAAGCCTTTCGCCTTTACATTTTACCCAAAATATAATACACGCCGGCTATGTGGTCAAGGGCTTACGAACGCAGTTCGTAATCCCGCATACCGCGTTCCAAACACAGATGCGGGCGATTTGGGAGCCTTGCGATGGATTTCATCTAATGGTATGAGTGAGGGTTATTCAGAAAACAGTGACAAACTACTGAACGCATTCTCTACCTGGAAATCACAAAGAGCCAAAAACTACCGAGGATTGGCTGCGAAGTCCTGTAAAGGATATGCAACTTACTAACAATGCACGCAGCCACAGCATACAAATGTATGTAAGCTTGCATGTGTGTCTGTTATGTGTATGCGTGCATGTTGAGAGAAACTCTCTCTCTCTCTCTCTCTCTCTCACTCTCTCTCTCTCTCTCTCTCTCTCTCTCTCTCTCACTCTCTCTCTCTCTCACTCACTCACTCACTCACACACACACACGTACATACACATACACACACACATACTCACTGTAGGTTCCTGCTATGTGATTTGTTATATGTTGTATAGGTGAACAATCATATAAGAGTGGATATACTTATATACCCGTCATTTGTGTGTTTACCTTCATAAATGTCTATCTAACTATATTTCAATCTGCCCGTTGCATGTTTACCTATCTATCTATCTAACTATATGTCAATCTGCCTGTGTATGTTTACCTCTCTATCTATCTAACTATATTTCAATCTGCCTGTTGTATGTTTACCTCTCTATCTAACTATATTTCAATCTGCCTGTTGTATGTTTACCTATCTATCTATTTAACTATATTTCAATCTGCCTGTTGTATGTTTACCTCTCTATCTATCTAACTATATTTCAATCTGCCTGTTGTATGTTTACCTCTCTATCTAACTATATTTCAATCTGCCTGTTGTATGTTTACCTCTCTATCTATCTAACTATATTTCAATCTGCCTGTTGTATGTTTACCCCTCTCTCTATCTAACTATATTTCAATCTGCCTGTTGTATGTTTACCTCTCTATCTAACTATATTTCAATCTGCCTGTGTATGTTTACCTCTCTATCTATCTAACTATATTTCAATCTGCCTGTTGTAAATTTACCTCTCTATCTATCTAACTATATTTCAATCTGCCTGTTGTATGTTTACCTCTCTATCTATCTAACTATATTTCAATCTGCCTGTTGTATGTTTACATCTCTATCTATCTAACTATATGTCAATCTGTCTGTTGTATGTTTACCTCTCTATCTATCTAACTATATGTCAATCTGCCTGTTGTATGTTTACCTCTCTATCTATCTAACTATATGTCAATCTGCCTGTTGTATGTTTACCTCTCTATCTATCTAACTATACTTCAATATGCCAGTTGTATGTTTACCACTCTATCTGTCTAACTATATTTCAATCTGCCTGTTGTATGTTTACCTCTCTATCTATCTAACTATACTTCAATATGCCAGTTGTATGTTTACCTCTCAATCTGTCTAACTATATTTCAATATGCCTGTTGTATGTTTACCTCTCTATCTATCTAACTATACTTCAATATGCCATTTGTATGTTTACCTCTCTATCTATCTAACTATATTTCAATCTGCCTGTTTTGTGTTTACCTTTCTATCTATCTAACTATATGTCAATCTGCCTGTTGTGTGTTTACCTGTCTATCTATCTAACTATATTTCAATCTGCCTGTTGTGTGTTTACCTCTCTATCTATCTAACTATATTTCAATCTGCCTGTTGTATGTTTACCTCTCTATCTAACTATATTTCAATCTGCCTGTGTATGTTTACCTCTCTATCTATCTAACTATATTTCAATCTGCCTGTTGTAAGTTTACCTCTCTATCTATCTAACTATATTTCAATCTGCCTGTTGTATGTTTACCTCTCTATCTATCTAACTATATTTCAATCTGCCTTTTGTGGTTTACCTCTCTATCTATCTGACTGTATTTCAATCTGCCTGTTGTAAGTTTACCTCTCTATCTATCTAACTATATTTCAATCTGCTGTTGTATGTTTACCTCTCTATCTATCTAACTATACTTCAATATGCCAGTTGTATGTTTACCTCTCTATCTGTCTAACTATATTTCAATCTGCCTGTTGTATGTTTACCTCTCTATCTATCTAACTATACTTCAATATGCCAGTTGTATGTTTACCTCTCTATCTATCTAACTATATTTCAATCTGCCTGTTGTATGTTTACCTCGCTATCTAACTAAATTTCAATCTGCCTGTGTATGTTTACCTCTCTATCTATCTAACTATATTTAAATCTGCCTGTTGTATGTTTACCTCTCTATCTGTCTAACTATATGTCAATCTGCCTGTTGTATGTTTACCTCTCTATCTATCTAACTATATGTCAATCTGCCTGTTGTATGTTTACCTCTCTATCTATCTAACTATACTTCAATATGCCAGTTGTATGTTTACCTCTCTATCTGTCTAACTATATTTCAATCTGCCTGTTGTATGTTTACCTCTCTATCTATGTAACTATACTTCAATGTGCCAGTTGTATGTTTACCTCTCTATCTATCTAACTATATTTCAATCTGCCTGTTGTGTGTTTACCTTTCTATCTATCTAACTATATGTCAAACTGCCTGTTGTGTGTTTACCTCTCTATCTATCTAACTATATTTCAATCTGCCTGTTGTGTGTTTACCTCTCTATCTATCTAACTATATTTCAATCTGCCTGTTGTATGTTTACCTCTCTATCTAACTATATTTCAATCTGCCTGTGTATGTTTACCTCTCTATCTATCTAACTATATTTCAATCTGCCTGTTGTAAGTTTACCTCTCTATCTATCTAACTATGTTTCAATCTGCCTGTTGTGTGTTTACCTCTCTATCTATCTAACTATATTTCAATCTGCCTGTTGTAAGTTTACCTCTCTATCTATCTAATTATATTTCAATCTGCCTGTTGTATGTTTACCTCTCTATCTATCTAACTATATTTCAATCTGCCTGTTGTAAGTTTACCTCTCTATCTATCTAACTATATTTCAATCTGCTGTTGTATGTTTACCTCTCTATCTATCTAACTATACTTCAATATGCCAGTTGTATGTTTACCTCTCTATCTGTCTAACTATATTTCAATCTGCCTGTTGTATGTTTACCTCTCTATCTATCTAACTATACTTCAATATGCCAGTTGTATGTTTACCTCTCTATCTATCTAACTATATTTCAATCTGCCTGTTGTATGTTTACCTCGCTATCTAACTAAATTTCAATCTGCCTGTGTATGTTTACCTCTCTATCTATCTAACTATATTTAAATCTGCCTGTTGTATGTTTACCTCTCTATCTGTCTAACTATATGTCAATCTGCCTGTTGTATGTTTACCTCTCTATCTATCTAACTATATGTCAATCTGCCTGTTGTATGTTTACCTCTCTATCTATCTAACTATACTTCAATATGCCAGTTGTATGTTTACCTCTCTATCTGTCTAACTATATTTCAATCTGCCTGTTGTATGTTTACCTCTCTATCTATGTAACTATACTTCAATGTGCCAGTTGGATGTTTACCTCTCTATCTATCTAACTATATTTCAATCTGCCTGTTGTGTGTTTACCTTTCTATCTATCTAACTATATGTCAAACTGCCTGTTGTGTGTTTACCTCTCTATCTATCTAACTATATTTCAATCTGCCTGTTGTGTGTTTACCTCTCTATCTATCTAACTATATTTCAATCTGCCTGTTGTATGTTTACCTCTCTATCTAACTATATTTCAATCTGCCTGTGTATGTTTACCTCTCTATCTATCTAACTATATTTCAATCTGCCTGTTGTAAGTTTACCTCTCTATCTATCTAACTATGTTTCAATCTGCCTGTTGTGTGTTTACCTCTCTATCTATCTAACTATATTTCAATCTGCCTGTTGTAAGTTTACCTCTCTATCTATCTAATTATATTTCAATCTGCCTGTTGTATGTTTACCTCTCTATCTATCTAACTATATTTCAATCTGCCTGTTGTAAGTTTACCTCTCTATCTATCTAACTATATTTCAATCTGCTGTTGTATGTTTACCTCTCTATCTATCTAACTATACTTCAATATGCCAGTTGTATGTTTACCTCTCTATCTGTCTAACTATATTTCAATCTGCCTGTTGTATGTTTACCTCTCTATCTATCTAACTATACTTCAATATGCCAGTTGTATGTTTACCTCTCTATCTATCTAACTATATTTCAATCTGCCTGTTGTATGTTTACCTCGCTATCTAACTAAATTTCAATCTGCCTGTGTATGTTTACCTCTCTATCTATCTAACTATATTTAAATCTGCCTGTTGTATGTTTACCTCTCTATCTGTCTAACTATATGTCAATCTGCCTGTTGTATGTTTACCTCTCTATCTATCTAACTATATGTCAATCTGCCTGTTGTATGTTTACCTCTCTATCTATCTAACTATACTTCAATATGCCAGTTGTATGTTTACCTCTCTATCTGTCTAACTATATTTCAATCTGCCTGTTGTATGTTTACCTCTCTATCTATGTAACTATACTTCAATGTGCCAGTTGTATGTTTACCTCTCTATCTATCTAACTATATTTCAATCTGCCTGTTGTGTGTTTACCTTTCTATCTATCTAACTATATGTCAAACTGCCTGTTGTGTGTTTACCTCTCTATCTATCTAACTATATTTCAATCTGCCTGTTGTGTGTTTACCTCTCTATCTATCTAACTATATTTCAATCTGCCTGTTGTATGTTTACCTCTCTATCTAACTATATTTCAATCTGCCTGTGTATGTTTACCTCTCTATCTATCTAACTATATTTCAATCTGCCTGTTGTAAGTTTACCTCTCTATCTATCTAACTATGTTTCAATCTGCCTGTTGTGTGTTTACCTCTCTATCTATCTAACTATATTTCAATCTGCCTGTTGTAAGTTTACCTCTCTATCTATCTAATTATATTTCAATCTGCCTGTTGTATGTTTACCTCTCTATCTATCTAACTATATTTCAATCTGCCTGTTGTAAGTTTACCTCTCTATCTATCTAACTATATTTCAATCTGCTGTTGTATGTTTACCTCTCTATCTATCTAACTATACTTCAATATGCCAGTTGTATGTTTACCTCTCTATCTGTCTAACTATATTTCAATCTGCCTGTTGTATGTTTAACTCTCTATCTAACTAACTATACTTCAATATGCCAGTTGTATGTTTACCTCTCTATCTATCTAACTATATTTCAATCTGCCTGTTGTATGTTTACCTCGCTATCTAACTAAATTTCAATCTGCCTGTGTATGTTTACCTCTCTATCTATCTAACTATATTTAAATCTGCCTGTTGTATGTTTACCTCTCTATCTGTCTAACTATATGTCAATCTGCCTGTTGTATGTTTACCTCTCTATCTATCTAACTATATGTCAATCTGCCTGTTGTATGTTTACCTCTCTATCTATCTAACTATACTTCAATATGCCAGTTGTATGTTTACCTCTCTATCTGTCTAACTATATTTCAATCTGCCTGTTGTATGTTTACCTCTCTATCTATGTAACTATACTTCAATGTGCCAGTTGTATGTTTACCTCTCTATCTATCTAACTATATTTCAATCTGCCTGTTGTGTGTTTACCTTTCTATCTATCTAACTATATGTCAAACTGCCTGTTGTGTGTTTACCTCTCTATCTATCTAACTATATTTCAATCTGCCTGTTGTGTGTTTACCTCTCTATCTATCTAACTATATTTCAATCTGCCTGTTGTATGTTTACCTCTCTATCTAACTATATTTCAATCTGCCTGTGTATGTTTACCTCTCTATCTATCTAACTATATTTCAATCTGCCTGTTGTAAGTTTACCTCTCTATCTATCTAACTATGTTTCAATCTGCCTGTTGTGTGTTTACCTCTCTATCTATCTAACTATATTTCAATCTGCCTGTTGTAAGTTTACCTCTCTATCTATCTAATTATATTTCAATCTGCCTGTTGTATGTTTACCTCTCTATCTATCTAACTATATTTCAATCTGCCTGTTGTAAGTTTACCTCTCTATCCATCTAACTATATTTCAATCTGCTGTTGTATGTTTACCTCTCTATCTATCTAACTATACTTCAATATGCCAGTTGTATGTTTACCTCTCTATCTGTCTAACTATATTTCAATCTGCCTGTTGTATGTTTACCTCTCTATCTATCTAACTATACTTCAATATGCCAGTTGTATGTTTACCTCTCTATCTATCTAACTATATTTCAATCTGCCTGTTGTATGTTTACCTCGCTATCTAACTAAATTTCAATCTGCCTGTGTATGTTTACCTCTCTATCTATCTAACTATATTTAAATCTGCCTGTTGTATGTTTACCTCTCTATCTGTCTAACTATATGTCAATCTGCCTGTTGTATGTTTACCTCTCTATCTATCTAACTATATGTCAATCTGCCTGTTGTATGTTTACCTCTCTATTTATCTAACTATACTTCAATATGCCAGTTGTATGTTTACCTCTCTATCTGTCTAACTATATTTCAATCTGCCTGTTGTATGTTTACCTCTCTATCTATGTAACTATACTTCAATGTGCCAGTTGTATGTTTACCTCTCTATCTATCTAACTATATTTCAATCTGCCTGTTGTGTGTTTACCTTTCTATCTATCTAACTATATGTCAAACTGCCTGTTGTGTGTTTACCTCTCTATCTATCTAACTATATTTCAATCTGCCTGTTGTGTGTTTACCTCTCTATCTATCTAACTATATTTCAATCTGCCTGTTGTATGTTTACCTCTCTATCTAACTATATTTCAATCTGCCTGTGTATGTTTACCTCTCTATCTATCTAACTATATTTCAATCTGCCTGTTGTAAGTTTACCTCTCTATCTATCTAACTATATTTCAATCTGCCTGTTGTATGTTTACCTCTCTATCTATCTAACTATGTTTCAATCTGCCTGTTGTGTGTTTACCTCTCTATCTATCTAACTATATTTCAATCTGCCTGTTGTAAGTTTACCTCTCTATCTATCTAATTATATTTCAATCTGCCTGTTGTATGTTTACCTCTCTATCTATCTAACTATATTTCAATCTGCCTGTTGTGTGTTTACCTCTCTATCTATCTAACTATATTTCAATCTGCCTGTTGTATGTTTACCTCTCTATCTATCTAACTATATTTCAATCTGCCTGTTGTATGTTTACCTCTCTATCTATCTAACTATACTTCAATATGCCAGTTGTATGTTTACCTCTCTATCTATCTAACTATATTTCAATCTGCCTTTTGTATGTTTACCTCGCTATCTAACTATATTTCAATCTGCCTGTGTATGTTTACCTCTCTATCTATCTAACTTTATTTCAATTTGCCTGTTGTATGTTTACCTCTCTATCTGTCTAACTATATGTCAATCTGCCTGTTGTATGTTTACCTCTCTATCTATCTAACTATTTGTCAATCTGCCTGTTGTATGTTTACCTCTCTATCTATCTAACTATACTTCAATATGCCAGTTGTATGTTTACCTCTTTGTCTAACTATATTTCAATCTGCCTGTTGTATGTTTACCTCTCTATCTATCTAACTATATTTCAATCTGCCTGTTGTATGTTTACCTCTCTATCTGTCTAACTATATGTCAATTTGCCTGTTGTATGTTTACCTCTCTATCTATCTAACTATATTTCAATCTGCCTGTTGTATGTTTACCTCTCTATCTATCTAACTATATTTCAATCTGCCTGTTGTATGTTTACCTCGCTATCTAACTATATTTTAATCTGCCTGTGTATGTTTACCTCTCTATCTATCAAACTATATTTCAATCTGCCTGTTGTATGTTTACCTCTCTATCTATTTAACTATATTTCAATCTGCCTGTGTATGTTTACCTCTCTATCTATCTAACTATATTTCAATCTGCCTATTGTATATTTACTTCTCTATCTATCTAACTATATTTCAATCTGCCCGTTGTGTGGTTACCTTTCTATCTATCTAACTATATTTCAATCTGCCTTTTGTATGTTTACCTCTCTATCTATCTAACTATATTTCTATCTGCCTGTTGTATCTTTACATCTCTGTCTATCTAACTATATTTCAATCTGCCCGTTGTGTGCTTACATCTCTATCTATCTAACTGTATGTCAATCTGCCTGTTGCGTGTTTACCTTTCTATCTATCTAACTATATGTCAATCTGCCTTTTGTGTGTTTACCTCTCTATCTATCTAACTATATTTCAATCTGCCTGTTGTGTGTTTACCTTTCTATCTATCTAACTATATGTCAATCTGCCTCTTGTATGTTTACCTCTCTATCTATCTAACTATATTTCCATCTGTCCGTTGTAAGTTTACCTCTCTATCTATCTAACTATATTTCAATCTGCCTGTTGTGTGTTTACCTCTCTATCTATCTAACTATATCTCAATCTGCCTGTTGTGTGTTTACCTCTCTATCTATCTAACTATATGTCAATCTGCCTGTTGTGTGTTTAACTTTCTATCTATCTAACTATATGTCAATCTGCCTGTTGTGTGTTTACCTCTCTATCTATCTAACTATATTTCAATCTGCCTGTTGTGTGTTTACCTCTCTATCTATCTAACTATATTTCAATCTGCCTGTTGTGTGTTTACCTTTCTATCTATCTAACTATATGTCAATCTGCCTTTTGTGTGTTTACCTCTCTATCTATCTAACTATATGTCAATCTGCCTGTTGAGTGTTTACCTCTCTATCTATCTAACTATATGTCAATCTGCCTGTTGCGTGTTTACCTTTCTATCTATCTAACTATATGTCAATCTGCCTTTTGTGTGTTTACCTTTCTATCTATCTAACTATATGTCAATCTGCCTGTTGTATGGTTACCTCTCTATCTATCTAACTATATTTCTATCTGCCCGTTGTAAGTTTACCTCTCTATCTATCTAACTATATTTCAATCTGCCTGTTGTGTGTTTACCTCTCTATCTTTCTAACTATATTTCTTCTTCTTCTTCTTCGTTCATCCGGAGTTTTTTTTCGGATGTGATTGCATTGTGCCTGTTTACAGCAGAGCTGCGTTCTTGCGCCATTAGGCCGACACATCCGACTTCTGCGGGCATTTGTTGACCGGGTTAACCTTCCCGGGGGTTTCTTAGGACGTTTGACTCTCACTGTTGTGGTGTTATCCCCCATTCCAGCTGGTCCATATAGAACAGCCAAAGATCCTGGTCAGCCCTCAAGGGAAGGCAGGGGCAGACCATGGGCATTCCCCGCCATCCAAGGAGGCTTCCATACTTGCAGAGCCGATACATAGCGCTCTGGTACTGGGCTCACCCAAGGAATCGTCACGTCCTGCACATGGCTGCTTAGCCTCACTTCCGTATATTGGGCCTTCCGTTCACCATAGGCTGTTCTTCCGGAAACCAGAAGTATGCAGTCTGCAGATGACATCCACACAGTGAGCTTTCGATTCGGACTTTCCATGTAATGGATTTGCTAGCCAAGCAATATTCCATTTCGTGCCACTAGGACACTTTTCCACCTTTTATGAAGCCCACACAGTGGGCTTTTGATTCAGACTTTCCACGTAATGGATTTGCTATCCAAGCAATATTCCATTTCGTGCCACTAGGACACTTTTCCACCTTTTATGAAGCCCACACAGTGGGCTTTTGATTCGGACTTTCCACGTAATGGATTTGCTATCCAAGCAATATTCCATTTCGTGCCACTAGGACACTTTTCCACCTTTTATGAAGCCCACACAATGGGCTTTTGATTTGGACTTTCCACGTAATGGATTTGCTATCCAAGCAATATTCCATTTCATGCCTCTGGGTCTTCATGCACCTTTAAATGTCAACCTGTATATAGTTAAAGTAATCTGCGGTCAAATTTAGCTTGTTGATATCTCCATAGAGCTTGTCCTCAAATGAAGCAGGTGTGGGCCAAAATATCTTTCTCTGTTCTGCATACGTTGGGCAATCCTGCAGCAAATGTTTTGCTGTCATTTTTCCAGTTCTACAATTACATTCATCGGTATCTCCTATCTTTAGTTTATTGAACAAGTGGTATTTCAGCCTGTTGTGTCCTGTGCGGAGTCTGAAGATTGCTACTTGTTCTCTTCTGTCGAGTTTGTAATATGCATCATCCTTCTGATGGCCTGGATGCTCTGATTCCCATTTGGTTCTATAAGTGCTTTTTATCAACCTCTTCGCCTCATTATAGGTTATGTCTATGTCAGGCTGTGGTAGTCGTCCGCCCTCTTTTGCCAGTCTGTCAGCCTCTTCGTTTCCAGGTATACTGCAATGTGATGGGATCCACTGTATTACAACTTTTTTGGATTTCTGGCATAGACCATGGAGTGCTGCTCTTAGGTCAGTTAGTTCTGTGCTGTTATTGCTCTTCAGTATTGAGACAGCTGACTTTGCATCTGTGAAGATAGCTATTTGCTTCTCTTTATTTTCCTCCATCAGGAGCATTTCTGCTGCAGTTTTCAGAGCCTCTACCTCCGCTTTGAAGTTACTTGAAAATTTTCCAGTTGCCATTGAATGTGTTTTTTTCGCTCCATTTTTTAAATTTAGGAGAATTCCTCCTCCTCCATTCTCTATTGAATTTTTGGCTGATCCATCTGTATATGCATGGGTCCAATTCCTGCTTGGGTAATGTTCTTTTATGTAGTTTAGGGTTATTTCTCTTCTTTCGGTTTCATGCTGAGTGTTCTTTTTCTCAATACCAGGAATGTTTTCTATCATCTCAGGCAGTTGCTGCTGTCTCCAAGCTGGGAACTTGTGTGCATTGTGTATGGGCTTGACTGTTGATATGTTAAGAATAGGATCTGACCTAATCCTTCGTTTTGCAGTTTCTACAAAGTTGCTACGCTTCAGTCTTCCCTTTCCAAAACCATTAAATCTGTTGTACATAGGGTGGTCTGTCAATCTTCTAAATTTTTCTGCTTGTTGCTGGGCTCTGCTATCTCTTCTATCCTGCATTGGTTGTAAACAAGTGATCTTTTCTAATTCATTAATAGGCGTTGTCTTCAGGCTTCCAGTTATGATTCGCATTCCTTGATTTTGGACTCTACTTATTTTGTTAAAGTTTGACTTAGCTGCTGTTGCCCAAGCTGCAATGCCATATTCCAGTACTGGCCTCACCCGCCCAGTATATAACTTCTTGAGAACTTTCTCATCTGCTCCCCATGTTGTACCAGCAAGCTTTTTCATGATTGCCATTCTTTGCCTTGCTCTTGTTCGATTTTTCTCAACCTGTGTCTTCCATGTCAGGCGACGATCAAAGGTGACTCCTAGATAGTTTGGATTTTCTTCATGGCGCAATATTTTTCCATTCAATACCAGCTTAGGTTGCTGAGTTTTAGTTGAGAGGGAGAACACTGTGCATGTTGTTTTCTCCTCACTTATCTTCACTAGCCATGATTTTGACCAGTCCTCTAGCGCTAATAAGGCTTGCTGTATTCTGCTGTTAGCTGTACTAATATATTCTTCAGATGTCCATATGGCTAGGTCATCTGCAAAGGATGATGTGTGTACTCTGGCTGGAAAATTTTCCGTGATGTCGTTTATATATGCTAGGAATAATGTTGGTGAAAGAACTCCTCCTTGGGGGACACCTTGCTCCAACAGCATCATTTTGCTGGTTTGTCCTTGTATTTTTGTCCTGGCAGTTCTGTTCTCAAGGTAGTGGCTGATCCATTTGTACATTTTCCCGCAAACATGCATTTTTTGCAGTTTTACTTTCAGTCCTTCCTTCCATACTTTATCAAATGCTTTTTCTAAATCTATCCAGACTGCTAGTGTGTGCTTTTTCTCTTGGAAGGCATCCTCTATTTCCTGAGCTATATAGGTTATTTGATCTTCAGTAGATCTGTACTTTCTGAATCCTGCTTGGTGAGGTGTTAAGAGTTGGTTTTCTTCCAGATGCCATGTTAGCCTGCCATTGATAATGCGTTCCATTAATTTTCCTACACAGCTAAGAAGACTGATAGGTCGATAACCATTTGGTTCTTCCAGGTCTTTTCCTTTCTTTGGGACTGGTATTAGTATAGCTTCCTTCCATGCCTGTGGGACTATTCCCCTCTTCCAGCTGTAATTTAGGACTGCTAGTAGTTTCTTTTTTGCCTTAGTGCCTAGTCCTATTAGCATTTCATTTGTGATTCCATCCTTTCCTGGTGATGTCTTCTTTTTTAGGGTATTCATTGCCTGTTCCATTTCTTCCATTGTTAGATTTGCCATCATATATTCTGCTGCTGTCTCTGTATATGTATGATGCATCTGTTTATCTTTGATTGCTTTCTTCTGTTCGGCTGTAATATCAATGTGGTTTGCACTGGCATAGTGTTCCATTAGTGCATTTGCAGCCTTTTTTCCTGTAAGCAAGGAATTTCCTTGTTTAATTGTTATTTGTTTGTTTCTAGGTCCTTCATTGTTCATGGCTTTCACTAGTTTCCATAGTTTGTTTCCATCCCTGTCAAAATTCAGGTTTTCTGTTTTTTTCCTCCAACAATCTCTTGTTGTTTGATTTACTGTTCTTTTATATTTTGCTGAGATGGCTTTGAGAGAGATGTTCGCTTCAGTTGTTTGTTCTCTCTCTGCGGTCTTCCTAGCATCTTCAACTTTGTCCTCCAAAAATTGTAGTTCTTCAGTCCAGTATGGTTTGTAATTTTTCCTTGCTCCTCTTGGAATAGACTCAGTGGCTGCCTGTATTATTGCTCTGTTTAGACTTTCCACCATTTGCTTCATGTTGCCATATCGTGTATTTACGTTTTCACAATATTTGTCTGTTAGTATGGCAAATCTGTCCCAATCTGCTCGTTTGTAATTCCAACGGGGCAAAGGCTTTTGCTCCTGTGGAACATACTCCATATTTATTACAAGCTTGATTGGTCTGTGGTCACTACCTGCTAATTGGTCCAGCACATGGCGATCGATTTTGTGGAGGATGTCTCCTGTGCAGAAAGCTAAGTCTGGAGTAGAAGTGGTAATCCATCTTCTGGAGTAGAAGCTCGGTGTGTCATCCGCTTTGTTAAGTAGATGGAGATTTGAGTCTATTTCCCAGTCCTCCACTTCATCTCCTCTTTTGTCAGTATCTGGGTATCCCCATCTTTCTGAACGGCTATTAAAGTCTCCGACAACAATGCAATTTGTGTCAGTTATTTCCATGTTTGAGAGTGTAAGATCCTTATCTGCCGGGCTATATAGATTGTAAATTCTTATTTTCACGTCCTTTATCATTATATCAACACCTATAATTTCCGTTTGGTTGTCAGAGATCACAGATACTTCTCTGCAAGGTATTGTATTTCGTGTAAGTATTACAACTCCTCCTTTATGTCCTTCGCGGTCGAAACGTGTGGCCTGATATCCCTCGACTGAAAATGTGCGATTGGCGTTGAGGTGTGTCTCTTGAATGCATGCCACATCTATTCTATCTTTATGAAGACGCTGTGTTAGGGAGGCTTTCTTGTTATAAACTCCTTCTGCATTCCATTGTAGTATGTTGAGTGTCCGGGGTGTTTGGTCAATAGCTCTTAACCTACTCCTCTGTGCCTTGACTCCACAGCACAGGGGAAGGTGACCACCAGTAGTCATGGGTGGACCCCCTCGAGGCAGGGGGCCCGGCACTATCACCGCCTGATGGGACTTCACGGGATTAGCACCATATCGATTAACTTTCATCTGTGGCATCATGAAATGATAAAGTTACGTTGCACTTCTTTGTCAAGCCTGTGGCTCAGTACATCCGATTTCGACAAGCATTTGTTCGGGATGCTTTCCCTAGCCTTTGACTGTCCCCAGTCTACCTACAAGGCAGCAGGTTTGTGCGTCACTTCGTCTGGTCCCTCTCCCTTGACCTGTCCGACATGGGTGACCCTACCAGTAGCTGTGCTACCGTCGGCATAGCTCTTGGGGTCATTGGAACGCTCAAGCCCCTCTACCTCGTCAAGGTGGACGCACGGCAGAGGGGTAACTATATTTCAATCTGCCTGTTGTGTGTTTACCTCTCTATCTATCTAACTACATGTCAATCTGCCTGTTGTATGTTTACCTCTATATCTATCTAACTATATTTCAATCTGCCCGTTGTAAGTTTACCTCTCTATCTATCTAACTATATTTCAATCTGCCTGTTATATGTTTACCTCTCTATCTATCTAACTATATTTCAATCTGCCCGTTGTAAGTTTACATCTCTATCTATCTAACTATATGTCAATCTGCCTGTTGTATGTTTACCTCTCTATCTATCTAACTATATTTCAATCTGCCCGTTGTATGTTTACCTCTCTATCTAACTATATGTCAATCTGCCTGTTGTATGTTTACCTCTCTATCTATCTAACTATATGTCAATCTGCCTGTTGTATGTTTACCTCTCTATCTATCTAACTATATTTCAATCTGCCCGTTGTAAGTTTACCTCTCTATCTATCTAACTATATGTCAATCTGCCTGTTGTATGTTTACCTCTCTATCTATCTAACTATACTTCAATATGCCATTTGTAAGTTTACCTCTCTATCTATCTAACTATATTTCAATCTGCCTGTTGTATGCTTACCTCTCTATCTATCTAACTATATTTCAATCTGCCCGTTGTAAGTTTACATCTCTATCTATCTAACTATATGTCAATCTGCCTGTTATATGTTTACCTCTCTATCTATCTAACTATATGTCAATTTGCCTGTTGTATGTTTACCTCTCTATCTATCTAACTGTATGTCAATCTGCCTGTTGTATGTTTACCTCTCTATCTATCTAACTGTATGTCAATCTGCCTGTTGTATGTTTACCTATCTATCTAACTATATGTCAATCTGCCTGTTGTATGTTTACCTCTCTATCTATCTAACTGTATGTCAATCTGCCTGTTGTATGTTTACCTCTCTATCTATCTAACTGTATGTCAATCTGCCTGTTGTATGTTTACCTATCTATCTAACTATATGTCAATCTGCCTGTTGTATGTTTACCTCTCTATCTATCTAACTATATGTCAATCTGCCCGTTGTATGTTTATCTCTCTATCTATCTAACTATATGTCAATCTGCCTGTTGTATGTTTACCTCTCTATCTATCTAACTATATGTCAATCTGCCTGTTGTATGTTTACCTATCTATCTAACTATATGTCAATCTGCCTGTTGTATGTTTACTTCTCTATCTATCTAACTATATGTCAATCTGCCCGTTGTATGTTTACCTCTCTATCTATCTAACTATATCTCAATCTGCCCGTTGTATGTTTACCTCTCTATCTATCTAACTATATGTCAATCTGCCTGTTGTATGTTTAAATATTGAGCACAACCCATTACTGTCAACGCTGAGCGTATTCTGCTATGAACCTAAGGCCTATCCACGTCAATATGGAAGCACTATACTCGAGTTTCGCTCTTGCTAGAAGCTCGTTAGCAGTGCATATCCCTGACCGGATCCGGAAACAAGCCTCGGATCACTGGCGTGTGAAGCGGGTGTGTAACCATGCGGCACACGCTGGACACGCCAAATTATCACAACAGAATATTACAACGTTCCCCATCGTAGGCTATGCTCAATATTGTATGTTTACCTGTCCATCTAAACTATATGTTAATCTGCCTGTTGTGTATTTACCCACCTAACTGTTTATCTATATAACGATACTATAATCTGCCTGTATGATCATCCCACTTAACCAAACTTGCGCGTCTTCTACACAGGCCCTTCTTTTCGTCGCCCTTATCCAAAAAGGCGTGGTA
>OY992890.1:74068141-74088141 GCA_963921405.1 Cepaea hortensis | reverse complement strand
TTTGTGTAGTCAATAAAGCAAAGATATAAGTCTTTGTTTACGTCTATAGAACGCTCAATTAATGATCTTAGCATATACACATCATTTACAGTACTCTTGCATTCTACAAACCTACGTTGTTCTTCTCATATTTCGGGTTGTATTTTCTTCCTAACCCTTTGCAAGAAAATTCTTAGCAAAATCTGTGCGATGTGGCTCATTATACTAATTGTTCTATGATGATCACATTCCAAGGCTCCTGATTTCTTCGGTATTGCAATAAATATAGAATTACATAATTCAGGAGGTATATCTCCGCCGGCTCCGTGGCTAAAGACTTGCAAACGAGGTTCGTGAGCCGGGTACCAGGCGTTCGAAGCTCAGCTGCGACCGATTTGTGCAGCAGACCGTGTCGCGCTGTGTTATAACGTGCTGGTATGGGAGCCGGTCGTTCAGAAAGCAATGGCAAACTACTGAACGTAACACTTGCCTAGTACATCAACAGCAGCTGAAAAATGCTGGTGTTGAATGCAACGTCCCGTAAGGGATACGCAACAATTTATTATTATATATATCGCCAGTGTCATATTGCCGCTTGAAGGTGAAAGTAAAAGAAGACATCAAGATTTTAGTCCAAATTGCCGTTGCAGGAGTTGAACCCCATCACCTCGGCATCAGCAAACCGGATGTTTAGGAACTCGGGTTCCTGTCCATTCAGCCATGCTGACCTACACTGTTGTCTTTGAAATAACAGGGTTTACAAACCTGTTTGGTAACTATAGCTTTGAATGTATATGCTGTCTAGTGTGTCTCTAATGTCTATTGTCTTCTTCTACATCTATCCCCACTAATCAATACTTGTGAATTACTTAGGTACTGTCTTAGGGGATAGTGAGACGCATAGATTCATAATTCCCCGACACACCCAGTCGTGGGTTCGAAATCACACGCCAGCGATTTGGAAGCAGACCGTTTCGCGTTGGTTTCCATGGTATGAGGCATCAGCATTCAGAAAATAATGGCAAACTACTGAACTAAATTTGCTTTAGTAAATCGCTTATCATCATCATCATCATGTGCCAAGCCGTTAAGAGTCGGCGGTCATGTCTTGCCATCTCACTCGATCACTAGACTCGTGTATCAGCTCAGTGTTCTTGTCTCGACCATGCCACGTGGTCAAGCCATCCAGATATTTAAGTCTCTGCCTTCCTCTTGTTCTTTTCCCCTCAATCTTGCCAGTTGTCACCAAGTTCTCTAGTTTATTTCTTCTCATAACGTGACCAAAAAATGTTGGCTGTCTACGTCTAATTTCTCTAATCAGTTTACGTAAATAAATCACAAGCAGCCAAAAAATGCTGGGATTGATTGAACGTCCTATAAATGACAAACCACTATCTTTTTCTAAAACCTATGTTGGAGGCCATATTGGTTAACCAATGACTGAACATTCTCAATACAAAACTCCGTGTGACTCACTCACTTCAAATGAGAACAAGAAACGACGAAGAAGTCGACCACAAAATAACAAACCAGAGATACCATGAACAGCTCTACACAAACAAAGTCGCCAAGCCTCCAGTTGTGAGTTGCACATGATCAACCCACAACTGTATGATAACAACTCGTTAACAACTTGTAAAAGACCACTTGTGAGTTGTATATGATCAACCCAACTGTACAACAACTTGCCAAGCATCTAGTTATGAGTTGCATATGATCAACCCACAACTGTATAACAACTCGCCAAGCATCCAGTTATGAGATGAATATGATCAACTTGTAACAACTTGTAAAAGACCACTTGTGAGTTGTATATGATCAACCCAACTGTACAACAACTTGCCAAGCATCTAGTTATGAGGTGCATATGATCAACTCACAACTGTATAACAACTCGCCAAGCATCCAGTTATGAGATGAATATGATCAACCAACTTTACAACAACTTGCCAAGCATCTAGTTATGAGTTGCATATGATCAATCCACAACTGTATAACAACTCGACAAGCATCCAGTTGTAAGTTGCGTATGATCAACCCAACTGTACAACAACTCGCAAAGCATCCAGTTATGAGTTGCATATGATCAACCCTACTGTACAACAACTTGCCAAGCATCGAGTTGTGAGTTGCATATGATCAACCCACAACTATATGACAACTCGCCAAGCATCCAGTTGTGAGTTGCCTATGAACAACCCAACTGTACAACGACTCGCCAAGCACCCAGTTATGAGTTGCATATGATCAACCCTACTGTACAACAACTTGCCAAGCATCGAGTTGTGAGTTGCCCAAGATCAAGTTTGCAACCACTTGCCAAACATCTAGTAAACGTGCTGAACCCATTACAAAGTACCTTCGCATCACATGTAATGTTTGATGTAAAAATACCGAGCCATATGACGGGGTTCAAACCATTTAACTTATGTGCCTGAGGCGGACAACATATTATCCCAATTAACGCTTCTCCCTCCGTAAAATCATATAATGCACACCAGCCACAGCTGTTGGCAAACGATATGTAGGCAGGTAGGCAGGTAGGCAGGTAGACGGGTAGGTAGTTACGTAGGGAGGTGGGTAGGTAGATAAGTAGGGAGGTGTGTAGGTAGATAAGTAAGGAGATGGGTTGGTAGATAAGTAGGTAAGTAAGCAGGCAGGTAGGTAGACATGTGTAATGAATGTATATGAATATAGAATGAGAGAAGGAGATAGCGATAGAGAGAACGAGAGAGGAAGAGAGAGAGAGAGAGAGAGAGAGAGAGAGAGAGAGAGAGAGAGAGAGAGAGAGAGAGAGAGAGAGAGAGAGATGTCGTAGACAGGGAGGTGCGGGTATAGAAATATGATCCCCGATACAAATCAACCCAAAGACGAGTTGAATGACAACTTTGTAGTGTCTGTCTTAAACTGACAAGAGCACCAGGCTAGACTTTAGGGTTGCATCTGCAAACATATCCAGGCCAAGTTATCAAATTAAGTTTGGTGTTAAAGATAGCATTTCTATAGCCCATGTCCATCCACCTGTCGTTCTTGTGGACAGGTTTGCTGACAACATAATCTTCCCCTTCTCCCCTCGACCACACCCACAGTTTCCTTAGTATCAATAGCCAGGTCCGACCCCTGTGCTACAGCCAGTTACAGTGTCTATTTTCTGTCGTCCTTTCTTGTTTCCCAAGTGCAAAAGAGAGCAAAATGAATTGAATTGTGTTGCTGAATGGTCTTGGATTTTCTCATTAGTTTGGGGAAAGCGACCCTACAATAGAATGTATAGAGGTGGCTGGGAAACGCCGCAAAGGGGGAAATTGGAGGCTTGTAAGCGGGGACATTTTATAGACTGGAGGCTCTTTATAGCACCGACAAATTTCCGTGCCCAGGCTATTGAGGAAGGCGAGGGCTGTAAACTGCGTTAGCCAGGGAGACGGACGTTGCTGTGACTGTCTCAGCCGTTGTGGAGCAGTGGTTAGCACACTTGGCTGCCGGCCGGTGGTCGTGTATTCCAATCCCGTTTTAGGTTTAGAGTGTGTGCGTTAATAGACCTAGGCTCGCGGGTGGACAAATCCTTCAACGGGTACCAGAAAACTTCCAGGAAGTAAAGGTGGCTGGCGTGATATTGACCTCATCAATTGCTCAAAAATGTAGGGCTAGCACCATATACCTAGCGCTTAGTTGCATGAGAAGGGGTTCTTTACCTTCTTTTTTAAAATTATATTTTCTTCGCTTCCGGTAACGGAACCTAGCTTCTCTTTGCAATAAGTTTCTCCTATCTTGGACATGTAATAACAGATGATGGCAGCAGCGAAACAGAAATCAAGAAAAAAAAGAGAGTATGAATGGCCAGAAATGTTTATAGCCACATGAAATCAGTATTAACTGATTCTGTGACAAACAAACGGTAGGTTTGGACGAAATACGATACACAGACAAATGAAGAAGTATTATAATGTGAATTTCCGTTCACTGAGGCTTACAATTGCGAAAGATAACACAAAACAAATCAAGCAACACAGTGACCCTAGTATGGCGATTTATCGTTCTTCTGTCCAAATGGGAGGTCACATTTGGCGATATATTCTCCTTCGACCTTGAGTAAGTTAAAATTTAGAGAGATTAAGAACACATTAAAAATTATAATAATCAAATGTTATGTATACTCAACGCTACTTTATAGAGCAGATGCCTGGGCAATGAACAAGCAATCAAAAAGTCGAATGAAGTCAAGTCGAAGTCGATTTGGAAGCAGACCACCTCGCGTACGTTTTCATACAACTGTATGAGTGCCATCGTTAAGAAAGCAACGACAAACTACAGAACATAGACTTGCTAAGAAACCATAAAAATAATGGGGTTGACTGCGACGTCAAGTTAAGGACATGCAACTGACTAATATACTAGACACATCATTATGGTCCGATGTGTTTGTGTGTTTGTTATTTGAAATATGGTTAAACAAAACAGTCTACTTTGACACACTGTTCCTACTTCTCTTGCCACTTTAGTTCATTTTGTATTTCATCTTGCCCCGGTAATTTGTTCAATGGGGCTAATTGCATTGCTTCTATAATTTCTTCTTTCAGTATGTCTGGTTCTGGTTCTCCGGTGGCATCTGTGTCAGCTTCATGGATTCCTGTGGTGTCTGATGGAATGTTGAGAACTTCTTCGAAGTACTGCCACCATCATTTTAGGATTTGTTTTTATTCACTTATTGGTTCTCCTTTTTCGCTGTTACCTATTTCAGTTTGGTCAAATGGTTCTGGTTTGGTTTTTATTGCACTAATCATTTGCCGTATAGGTTTTGACAATGAAATGCGTAAAACCCGGATGTGACATTTTACCAACCTCGGTAAAACCTCAGCTAGTCAGTCTGTGCTGAACCCTACCATCACCTGATCCTAATATACATCTCCCCAGATGCGAAATGTCAGTACCCGTCTTACACACCCCGCTAATTCTGAGCTTGAAGCGGGGAAGGAAAGGTATGTAACACACTCACCGCGGAGATGGTACTTCACTACCGGGTGAGGCAGGAATGTCTGTACACCAACCGCAAACTATCTCAACAACAATGCATCGAACTTGAAGAGTTACAACTCACAGTTTCAGAGGTTTCACCATCCATCTACGACAATGGTTCTCAACCGGTGGGGAATTCCCCTCCCCCCCCCCACCAGGGGGAATTTTAGGGTTTCCGGGGGGGGGGGGGGGGGGAATTAAGATTATTTCAAGATCGCGTTAATATAAGAACCGATTACTTGATATTGTATTTCCCTTCATACTGTAAGGTTCTGTATGTCTCACTCTTCTAAAATTCAATTTATAAAGTAAGTAGACCCACAAATCATGTTTTATGTGGACGTCTAGACTTGTTTTAGTATGTGCTATTAAATGTAGCTTCCATTATTACGTATGCAGTGTAGAGGTGGGGGCGGGATATTTAGGTAGGAAATACGAAAGGGGGGACTGACGTTCTGAAAATTTGGTGAAGGGGGGCACGGGCCAAATTTTTAGGTAGGAAATACGAAAAGGGGGGTGGGGGAGGGGGAGGAGGACATTCTGAAAATATGGTGAAGAGGGGCACGGGCCAAAAAAAGGTTGAGAACCACTGATCTACCACAACAAAGACACAGATGAGTCACTTTTACATTTACATTTTCACGTAGTGTTTTGCATGTAGTTGTGTAGTATGTGTTTGTTGCTTCTGTGCTGACGAAGGCTTTACCCGCAACGTCCATTTTGTTACTTGAGATGGTGTTCTAGTCAAGCGTTCTCTCATCTTCTCGTTTGTTGGGGATTCATTTATTGTATCTACCCTACCAATCAACCAACCAATTAAACAATAAACCAATTAAACAACCAAGCAATTAAACAACCAAGCAATTAAACAACCAATCAACAAACCAATCGATTAAACAACCAATCAACCAATTAAACAATCAACCAATTAAACAATCAACCAATTAAACAACCAAGCAATTAAACAACCAATCAACAAACCAACCAATTAAACAACCAATCAACCAACCAATTAAACAATCAACCAATTAAACAACTAATCAATCAACCAATTAAACAATCAACCAATTAAACAACTAATCAATCAACCAATTAAACAATCAACCAATTAAACAACTAATCAATCAACCAATTAAACAATCAACCAATTAAACAACTAATCAATCAACCAATTAACCAATCAACCAATTAAACAACTAATCAATCAACCAATTAAACAATCAACCAATTAAACAACCGAGCAATTAAACAACCAATCAACAAGCCAATCGATTAAACACCCGATCAATAAACCAATCGATTAAACAACAAATCAACCAACCAATCGATTAAACAACCAATCAACAAACCAATCGATTAAACAACCAAACAACAAACCAACCAATTAAACCACCAATCAACCAACCAACCAATTAAACAATCAACAAATTAAACAACCAGGCAATTAAACAACCAATCAACAAATCAATCAATTAAACAACCAATCAACAAACCAACCAATTAAACAACCAATCAACCAACCAACCAATTAAACAGCCAACCCATTCATCATCCAACCAATTAAACAACCAATCAACCAACCAACTAATTAAACAACCAACCAATTAAACAACCAACCAATCAACCAACCAACCAATTAAACAACCAACCAATTAAACAACCAACCAATTAAACAACCAACCAATTAAACAACCAACCAATTAAACAACCAATCAACAAACCAACCAATTAAACAACCAACCAATTAAACAACCAATCAACAAACCAACCAATTAAACAACCAATCAACCAATTAAACAACAAATCAACCAACCAATCGATTAAACAACCAATCAACAAACCAATCGATTAAACAACCAAACAACAAACCAACCAATTAAACCACCAATCAACCAACCAACCAATAAAACAATCAACAAATTAAACAACCAGGCAATTAAACAACCAATCAACAAATCAATCAATTAAACAACCAATCAACAAACCAACCAATTAAACAACCAATCAACCAACCAACCAATTAAACAGCCAACCCATTCATCATCCAACCAATTAAACAACCAATCAACCAACCAACTAATTAAACAACCAACCAATTAAACAACCAACCAATCAACCAACCAACCAATTAAACAACCAACCAATTAAACAACCAACCAATTAAACAACCAACCAATTAAACAACCAACCAATTAAACAATCAATCAACAAACCAACCAATTAAACAACCAACCAATTAAACAACCAATCAACAAACCAACCAATTAAACAACCAATCAACAAACCAACTAATTAAACAACCAATCAACAAACCAACCAATTAAACAACCAATCAACAAATCAGCCAATTAAACAACCAATCAACAAACCAACCAATTAAACAACCAACCAATTAAACAACCAACCAATCAACCAACCAACCAATTAAACAACCAATCAACAAACCAACTAATTAAACAACCAATCAACAAACCAACCAATTAAACAACCAATCAACAAACCAACCAATTAAACAACCAATCAACAAACCAACCAATTAAACAACCAACCAATTAAACAACCAACCAATTAAACAACCAACCAATTAAACAACCAACCAATTAAACAACCAACCAATTAAACAACCAACCAATTAAACAACCAACCAATTAAACAACCAACCAATTAAACAACCAACCAATTAAACAACCAACCAATTAAACAACCAACCAATTAAACAACCAACCAATCAACCAACCAACCAATTAAACAACCAATCAACAAACCAACTAATTAAACAACCAATCAACAAACCAACCAATTAAACAACCAATCAACAAACCAACCAATTAAACAACCAATCAACAGACCAATCGATTAAACAACCAATCAACCAATTAAACAATCAACCAATTAAACAATCAACCAATTAAACAACCAAGCAATTAAACAACCAATCAACAAACCAACCAATTAAACAACCAATCAACCAACCAATTAAACAATCAACCAATTAAACAACTAATCAATCAACCAATTAAACAATCAACCAATTAAACAACTAATCAATCAACCAATTAAACAATCAACCAATTAAACAACTAATCAATCAACCAATTAAACAATCAACCAATTAAACAATCAACCAATTAAACAACTAATCAATCAACCAATTAAACAATCAACCAATTAAACAACTAATCAATCAACCAATTAAACAATCAACCAATTAAACAACCGAGCAATTAAACAACCAATCAACAAGCCAATCGATTAAACACCCGATCAATAAACCAATCGATTAAACAACAAATCAACCAACCAATCGATTAAACAACCAATCAACAAACCAATCGATTAAACAACCAAACAACAAACCAACCAATTAAACCACCAATCAACCAACCAATCAATTAAACAATCAACAAATTAAACAACCAGGCAATTAAACAACCAATCAACAAATCAATCAATTAAACAACCAATCAACAAACCAACCAATTAAACAACCAATCAACCAACCAACCAATTAAACAGCCAACCCATTCATCATCCAACCAATTAAACAACCAATCAACCAACCAACTAATTAAACAACCAACCAATTAAACAACCAACCAATCAACCAACCAACCAATTAAACAACCAACCAATTAAACAACCAACCAATTAAACAACCAACCAATTAAACAACCAACCAATTAAACAACCAATCAACAAACCAACCAATTAAACAACCAATCAACAAACCAACCAATTAAACAACCAATCAACAAACCAACTAATTAAACAACCAATCAACAAACCAACCAATTAAACAACCAATCAACAAATCAACCAATTAAACAACCAATCAACAAACCAACCAATTAAACAACCAACCAATTAAACAACCAACCAATCAACCAACCAACCAATTAAACAACCAATCAACAAACCAACTAATTAAACAACCAATCAACAAACCAACCAATTAAACAACCAATCAACAAACCAACCAATTAAACAACCAATCAACAAACCAACCAATTAAACAACCAACCAATTAAACAACCAACCAATTAAACAACCAACCATTAAACAACCAACCAATTAAACAACCAACCAATTAAACAACCAACCAATTAAACAACCAACCAATTAAACAACCAACCAATTAAACAACCAACCAATTAAACAACCAACCAATTAAACAACCAACCAATTAAACAACCAACCAATCAACCAACCAACCAATTAAACAACCAATCAACAAACCAACTAATTAAACAACCAATCAACAAACCAACCAATTAAACAACCAATCAACAAACCAACCAATTAAACAACCAATCAACAAACCAACCAATTAAACAACCAACCAATTAAACAACCAACCAATTAAACAACCAACCAATTAAACAACCAACCAATTAAACAACCAACCAATTAAACAACCAACCAATTAAACAACCAACCAATTAAACAACCAACCAATTAAACAACCAACCAATTAAACAACCAACCAATTAAACAACCAACCAATTAAACAACCAACCAATTAAACAACCAACCAATTAAACAACCAACCAATTAAACAACCAACCAATTAAACAACCAACCAATTAAACAACCAACCAATTAAACAACCAACCAATTAAACAACCAACCAATTAAACAACCAACCAATTAAACAACCAACCAATTAAACAACCAACCAATTAAACAACCAACCAATTAAACAACCAACCAATTAAACAACCAACCAATTAAACAACCAACCAATTAAACAACCAACCAATTAAACAACCAACCAATTAAACAACCAACCAATTAAACAACCAACCAATTAAACAACCAACCAATTAAACAACCAACCAATTAAACAACCAACCAATTAAACAACCAATCAACAAACCAACCAATTAAACAACCAATCAACAAACCAACTAATTAAACAACCAACCAATTAAACAACCAACCAATTAAACAACCAACCAATTAAACAACCAACCAATTAAACAACCAATCAACAAACCAACCAATTAAACAACCAATCAACAAACCAACTAATTAAACAACCAATCAACAAACCAACCAATTAAACAACCAATCAACAAACCAACCAATTAAACAACCAATCAACAAACCAACCAATTAAACAACCAATCAACAAACCAACCAATTAAACAACCAATCAACAAACCAATCAATTAAACAACCAATCAACAAACCAACCAATTAAACAACCAACCAATTAAACAACCAACCAATTAAACAACCAATCAACAAACCAACCAATTAAACAACCAATCAACAAACCAACCAATTAAACAACCAACCAATTAAACAACCAACCAATTAAACAACCAACCAATTAAACAACCAATCAACAAACCAACCAATTAAACAACCAATCAACAAACCAACCAATTAAACAACCAATCAACAAACCAACCAATTAAACAACCAATCAACAAACCAACCAATTAAACAACCAATCAACAAACCAACCAATTAAACAACCAATCAACAAACCAACCAATTAAACAACCAATCAACAAACCAACCAATTAAACAACCAATCAACAAACCAACCAATTAAACAACCAATCAACAAACCAACCAATTAAACAACCAACCAATTAAACAACCAACCAATTAAACAACCAACCAATTAAGCAACCAATTAATTAAGCAACCAACTAATTAAACAACCAACCAATTAAACAACCAACCAATTAAACAACCAACCAATTAATTAAGCAACCAATCAATTAAACAACCAACCAATTAAACAACCAACCAATTAAACAACCAACCAATTAAACAACCAACCAATTAAACAACCAACCAATTAAACAACCAACCAATTAAACAACCAACCAATTAAACAACCAACCAATTAAACAACCAACCAATTAAACAACCAACCAATTAAACAACCAACCAATTAAACAACCAACCAATTAAACAACCAACCAATTAAACAACCAACCAATTAAACAACCAACCAATTAAACAACCAACCAATTAAACAACCAACTAATTAAACAACTAACTAATTAAACAACCAACCAATTAATTAAGCAACCAACCAATTAAACAACCAACCAATCAACCAACCAGCCAACCAACCAATCAACCAACCAATCAACCAACCAATCAACCAACCAACCAACCAACCAACCATCCAATTAAACATCCAATCACCCACCCACCTAACTAACTAGGTCGTCTACGCGTCTGCGGTCGGTCTATCTAAGTAAGCGGGTATCAAATATTTTCTGTTTCTGAGCGAGAGAAAAACATCCCTGTAGGCAGCCATCACTTAACACCCCTGAGATAATGCCAATGTGGGATCACCTTTACTTGCTGTGTTATCCATTATCGCCTGCTTGCAGACGGTAACGCAATTCAATGCGTATATGTCATATGTCCCACACTCCATGTCGGAATTCTTATCCTTTTAATTCCTTACAGGCTTCTGTTGTGTAGATTTCAAGGACTATCTATTTCTAGCATGTTCTCAACTGTTTTGGGGTGTATTGTTCTGTTTTCGATATTCTATTACTGGTTTCTATTGTTGCTAACATTTCATGCAAACTAGTACCAAATGGTGTCTTTTATTTTCTGCTGACAGTTAACACAACGGCTTTCTTTTACAATACACCCCTCTTTTGTGTTCTTGCTTTTAGATCGTACAGTTTTTGTTGTTTGCCGACAATTGTTAGTTTTCTTGATGCCTGATACGTTCTCGCTGGAGTAATGAACAATCTGTGTGTGCGTGTCTTCCTTCTAAGCGTTTGTTGAACGTTTCCTGTCGCTGTCCCCTTGTTTCTATTATCAGTCCTTGAGAGGTCACCACACGTGTGCTATACGTGGAGAAACACTCGGTCTATTTCATGGAGATGCACTGTATGCACTAGGTGACGATGCATTGTAAGTATATCCAGAGCAACCGACATGTACTTAAGTACTAGCTTGAGATGCACTACATGCACTACGTGAAGAAACACTGTACGTACAAAGTGGAGGAGCACTGTAAGTACTACCGATTCCGATTCCGATTCCATTTCAAAAACAAAAATTCCAAATTCCTCCTCGTCTAACCTGCTTCATCAGCTGTGGTTATAATTGAGGATCGTGGTTTTTGTGGGTTTATTCACCCTAATTCTTGTCTTGTGAGTCCTATCTCGGACTGGTTATGTAGCGTTTGTGTCTGTGACGTCAGCAGTGGTCGGCGGCTATCCTTTGTGCTCTTCTGTTGTTATGGTTTTCTTTGTTGGTGTAGGCTCCTGGATCGTCTGGCTGCAGTCCTTATAAGGACTTTTCGTGATCACACTCCAGCTGGGGGATGGGTCGGCGGCTGTCCTTTGTGCATGTTTCCTTTTGTTTTCGTTGTTGGTGCAGGCTCCAGGCTTGACTGGTTGCAGTCCTTAAAAGGACTTTTTATTTGGTATTCTTTTGTGCATTTTCTGTAGGAGCTTTTCGACGTTTTCTCTTTCCTCCTTGGGGAAACAGTTTTCACTGTTGAGTTTGCGTATCTGCTGCCTAGCGTTTTCTTCCTCCGTGGTCAGCCATGGGATGATTTCACCGTCCTCGATATAGTACTCGAAGTCGGCCTCACAGTTGTAGTGTACTAATGGGTATATCATCGGTTTCCCCCGGAGTTTTTTAGGCTTCTTCTTTTCTTTTTCTTCCCAGCGCCTTCTGAATTCCTGGCGCTTGAGTTCCTCCTTGTCGACTGGGTATTCTGTGCCTCCTTCAGCGATCGCTTGCTGTTCAGACTCGGTCTCTTTGGTTTCTTCTTGCGGTTTTTCTGTGAGTTCTTGTGTGGCTTCTGTTGGTTTGTTTTGAAAGAGTTCCATTTCAGCTCTATGCAGTTCTCTTTCGGTCTTGATAATTTGTAGGATTTCTTCGTTCTCCTTCTTTATCTCAGCCATGCGCTGAATCTCTTGTTTGATGTTGAGCTGGATTTCTTTCATGTCGGCCAGCAGCTTCTCATTATCGCTGGTCGGAGTCGTCGTCAGCAGTGCCTTGACTTGTTTCTTCAACTCGTCTATCTGCTTTTGAAGTTGATCTCTTTCAGCTTGTGCTATACCCGTGGCTGTCTCGCCCCTCTGCATTGTTTCCTTGAATGGTGTCTTTGTGATGATGGCGATCTTTAAGACATCTCTGTGTCTCTGCAGGTACGGACAGCCCAGGTATCTTGCTCCGTGTTTGCCCAGACAGTTGGCGCACTTTCTTCTGTTGTTAGGAGCTCGGAAGTCCGTGTCCAGCTTGGCCAGCGGACACTCCTTGAAGGCGTGGTGATCGGCGCAGTATCGACAGATTTCCGTCTTACTGCGACACGTTGCTCTGCTGTGGCCGGCCCTCTGGCATTTTGAACATTGCGTGATTCTTGGTATGAATCTCTCTGGTTGCTGCAGTCTCTTGTTGAGTGATGCTGTGGTCGGCATTTCGCTGCCCTCCGATGTCACCACTGTCAGGGTTGTAGGTATCTTGGAGTAGGTGGGGAGCCGCTCCGCTTTCAAGACTCGGATGTGAAGATTCTCTTCACGTAGCTGCTTCAGGATTTCTTCATCTGTCAGCTCCACAGGAATCCGCTTGACAACCCATCGGACTGTTTTCGAGTCGGTGTTCCCGACTCTGGTGTCTTTCTCCTCCTTCTCTGCTGTCTTAGTTCTTGACTGTGTTGGGCTGTCAATCTTCTCCCTCGTAGTAGCTTCAGTAATAGCTGTAGTATCAGGCTGTTTGATGCAGCTAGCAGGTGGGCTCTCGACGTTCTTCTTCTTGTTGTCGGCTCCCACGCTGCACATCTTGGCAACAGCGTGTTTCTTGTTGTTGATCTTTCCACGTGACATTTTCCCGCTGATCAGGCTTCTTGACAGAATAATGCGACTTGACTTGTTAGCGCTCGCAGTGCGAATGACGCTGTAAGTACTAGCCGGAGTAGCACTATAAGTAGTACGTGAAGAGACACTGTAAGTACTACGTGGAGATGCACTGTAAATACTAGCTTGTGATGCTATTGAGAGACAATGATTGCGGTCATCCGGCCAGTATGGTCACTGCCATAGAGGAAAGCAACGGCAAACTACCTCTTTGAAAGTGCCTAGTTTATTATGATTCGCTTAAAGACTGATCATCGCAAGACAAGGACAGAGACATTAAAATTAGGAACATGGAACGTTAGGACGTTAAACAACGACGGAAAATTAGAGAACATAACACAAGAAATTCAAAGAGAAAAAATTAATATATTAGGTATGTGCGAAACGAGATGGACAAGAGCAGGCATCAAGATACATAAACATTTTAAGATTATTTATTCTGGAGGTGAAGATCGACATAGGGGAGTGGCAATAATTTTGGACCGGAAAACATCAACGTCTGTTCAGGGATATTGGGCCGTGTCGGACAGAGTTCTACTAGTTAAATTGAGTGGCAGACCTTTTAACATAAATGTTATACAGGTATATGCCCCAACAGGAGAGTCCAGTGAAGATAGTGTAGAGGAATTTTATAATGACATAGAGTCTGCCTTAAAAAAATGTAAAAATTCAGAAATAAACATCATAATAGGGGACTTCAATGCAAAAGTAGGAAATCAAGGGGATAGATACACAGTAGGAAACTATGGTTTAGGAGAGAGAAATGAAAGAGGATACAGACTAGTAGAGTGGGCAAAAGAACAGGAAATGATTGTAGGAAACACCTGGTTCAAGCAACACCCTAGAAGATTATGGACCTGGAGGAGTCCTGATAGCAGGATTAGAAACCAGATTGACTACATTCTCATTAGCAGAAGATTTAGAAACGCACTAACAGTAGCAAAACCAGTTCCCAGTGCTGATTGTTATAGTGACCACAGATTACTCACAGGAACATTGAGGATAAAGTTGAAGAAAGTCAAGTATATAACAGGAAACACTAAATATGATTTGTGTACATTGAGTAATGACAAGGAAATACAAAACAAATTCAACATAGAAGTACAGAACAGATTTGAAATATTGTCTGATCTAGAGATCCTATTCCAGGATGTGGATGATCAATGGGAAATGTTAAAGAATTCAATCAATGTGGCTGCAGAAACAACTATTCCAAAATTAAAGAAGGTGGGTCGTAAGAAATGGATGACTGAAGAAATTTTACACCTCATGGAAACAAGAAGACTCAACAAAAATAATTCTGTCAAATATGAAGAAATCTACAGACAAGTCAGAATATTATGTAAGGAGGCAAAAGAATCATGGCTTGAGGAAAAGTGCTTAGAAATTGAAAACCAACACAACAGTCAAAATACTAAATTAGTGCACACAAGAATTCAGGAACTTACTAATAAAAGAACAAGTACATCAACAGGCTGTCTAAAAACTAAAGATGGCAAAATCATAATAGAAAAAGATCAGATTCTACATGTATGGACAGATTATGTGAAAGACCTGTATAATGATAACAGAGAGGAACAGTTTGCTATTAGATTTAATAATGAAGGACCAGAAATTTTAAAGATGGAGGTTCAAAATGTTCTTAAGCATATGAAAGCTGGCAAGGCCCCCGGTGCAGATAACATCACAACAGAAATGATTAAAGCTTTAGAAGAATTTGGACTAGAGCAAGTCACTAGACTGCTGAACACGTTATATGATACTGGAGATATACCTTCTGAATTATGTAACTCTGTATTTATTGCAATCCCAAAGAAATCAGGAACCTTAGAATGTGATCAACATAGAACAATTAGTATAATGAGTCACATCACAAAGATTTTCTTACGAATTATCATGCAAAGAGTGAGGAAGAAAATACAACCTGAAATAGGGGAAGAACAATGTGGATTTGTAGAAGGAAAGGGTACAGAAAATGCTGTGTATATGCTGCGAACAGTTATTGAACGTGCTTTAGAAGTAAACAAGGATATACATCTTTGCTTTATTGACTACACAAAGCCTTTTGATAGAGTTAGACATGTCAACATCGTGGATATGCTTGCAGATCTACAAATTGATGGGAAAGACATTAGACTTATAAAAAACATATATTGGAAACAACAAGCTGCCATAAGGATTGATAATGAAGTAGGACAATATCAACCTATTAAGAGAGGTGTTAGTCAGGGATGTGTAATGTCTCCAGATCTTTTTTCCCTATACAGTGAAAATATTTTCAGAAATGTAGAAGACCTAAATGGAATCAGCATTGGAGGACGAAACATAAATAACATTAGATATGCAGATGATACAGTATTGATTGCAGACAATGCACAGGATCTGCAACAATTAGTAGACGCTGTTGTTGTACACAGTGAGCAGCTGGGGTTGGAATTAAATTGTAGGAAGACACAGGTTATGGTAGTCACTAGGAAGAACGAAGTACCACAATGTAATATACAAGTAAATGGGGATATTCTTCAACAAGTGAATCGGTTCAATTATCTCGGAACAGTCATAACATCTGATGGCAGATGCCTTGAAGAGATTAGAACAAGAATCGCCATTGCGAAAGTAGCCTTTAGCAAGATGAAAAACATTCTGACCAATAAAATTATGTCAATTGAAACGAGAAAAAGAGTGTTGAGGGGATACATAGAGCCTGTTCTTTTGTATGGATGTGAAACTTGGACAATGTGTAGTCAAGCTGAAAAACATCTGATGGCTGCAGAAATGTGGTTTCTGAGGAAAATGCAAAGAATACCATGGACAGATAGAAAAACCAATGACCAAGTACTACAAGAGACAAATGAAAATCGTAGATTGATTAGAGAAATTAGACGTAGACAGTCAAAATTTTTTGGATATGTTATGAGAAGAAATGGACTGGAGAACTTAGTGACAGCTGGCAAGATCGAAGGGAACAGACCAAGAGGAAGACCGAGAGGAAAATACCTGGATGGCTTGGCCACATGGCATGGACGAGACAGGAACACTGAGCTGATCCAAGACTCTGGTGATCGAGTGAAATGGCGAATCATGACCGCCCACGCTTTCCGGCATGGCACATGATTGATTGATTGATTGATGCCCTTTAAGTTCAATGGGAAGAACACTCTAAGTACTACGTGGAGAAGCACTTTAAATACTAGCTGGACATGCGGCGATGCATTTTACGTACTAGCTGGAGATGCACTATAAGAACTATGTGGAAAAGCACTATAATTACTACATGGAGATGTACTAAGTACTAGCTGAAGATGCACAATAAGTACTACACGGATGTACACTGTGAGAATTACGCAAAGAACCATATATGTACTAGGTGGAGATGCACTGTATATACTACGTGGGGATGCACTGTATACACTACGAGAAGAAGCAATATATGTCATACATGGAGGGGAATGTATATATATATATATATATATATATATATATATATATATATATATATATATATATATATATATATATATATATATATATATATATATATATACCTCGCGCAGATGCACTGCATGTACTACATTGAGAAGCCTATTTGTACCACGTGGAGAAACAATATATGTACTACGTGGAGGGTTATATATGTATTACTTGGAGAAACACTATATGTACTACGCGGAGAAGCACTATAGGTATTATATGGAGAAACACTATATGTAATGATATATGGAGAAGCACTGCATATAGTATCTATTATTCTGCTGCTGACAGCTAACACAACGACTCTTCTTTACAATACAAGCTTTCTTTGTTTTCTTTTGTACCATGAGAAAAATCACTAAGTTTATATGGTCGTTTAGTTCTGTTTCGTGTCTATTATTCCTACTTGTATTGATGACTTCTTTTAGCAAGCAGCTGAAGCATGTTGAGAATATCATGTCGTCTTAGCTTTTCAGTGACCAAAAGGAGGCTTGGGGTACAATATCAGACTCAGACTTATGGGATTTGTTTTTGTTTGAGCAACATCTTTGATACCCACTTTATCTTTTGTCACCTCTGTTATTCTCATTGGCCATAGGAAGGAGTATAAAGACAACATCAAGAACTGTCTAAAATGGATTTCAATGAAGCTCTTTGACAAAGCAACCCGATGACCTTGACTTCGCTAAGGATATCGCCATCCTGTCGCACGGACGAAATCTGATGCAGGATAAATTAAACACATGGGAAGTCACGCCAATTAGGTTAAAAAGTCATAGGGAGAAAGAAGACTATGGTAATGAGAATAAATCAAGTCAATGATAACTCGATCTTCCTTGGTGAAACTTCACTTCAAGAGACAGAATCATACACCTATCTAGGTAGGAATGCAGTCAAAGATTAGTAAACAAACTATGATAGAAAAATAAGAATCCAAAAGGCAAGATGAGCTTTTCCGGTACTAGAAAATGTGCAGAAGACGAAAGAAATTAAAGTGAGCACCAAACTTAGAATAGTTAATTCGGTTGCACTGTATTAATCAGAAACGTGCAAAACAACTTAACTGATAACACGCAAACTATACACATTAATTACTTCGTGTCTGCGGAGAATTGAAGAACTATAATGGTATGACAGAATCACCCAACGTAGAGTTCATGGAGAGATCTAGACAAACACCTGTCAACCAAGATAAAGACGCTAGCAATTATTAGGACGTACACTGAGAAAACCTGAGATAATGTGTAACTAGAAAGACCTTTGTTTGGAATCCACAAGGCAAAAGGAATAGACGGAAGACCCAAAAACACACCAAGAAGAGAAGTCGATTTTTTGTTGTTGTTGTTGCTTTAGCTCGCTTTGAACTCAAGCGTAGATATAGTCGTGCTACTACTTATAGCGCACTGGACTGATTTTTGCTTGTGGATTAGCCTTCCCTACAACCAGTGTCCCTGGCCATCAGGCGAACCCACTCAGACTTCAGAGGTAAATAGAGACAAATGAATAATATGGAGGGACAGGGACGGAGCTGCATGGGACAGCTAATGATAGGACGGCTTGAGGTAAGCTGGCTAAGTGCCCATGTCCTAGTGGGGGACAGCAGGCGAAAGAAGGGGACGTCAAGGACATAAAGGTTAAGGTTGTCCCGTGACGAGACTTCAGGGAGCGAAGTGCTCGACCTTGGCATATTCAAGACCACGTCAGTATGAGGTGAGGGTGGCCCATTCCCTTTCTCACTGTCTTTCCTCAGTAGACGATTCCCAAGAAATTCTGAACATGAGTTGAACTGAGTTGAGCAAAGAACCAACATCACTCCACTCAGGACATTCCCATATCCACTCCGTCCCCTCGTTCAACAGCCAGCGAAGAGTCATACTACTAATCGTTCCGACCGCTATCTGATTAAAAGTTCTGCTAATCTTCCCTCTCGGTTTTGATATTCTTCCAGAACCTTTGCCGATCCCTCGCAATCTCATTCTTACCACATACGGGTTCTCAATCTCCTCTCCCTCCCTCTCCAACTGATCTCACAGGCGCTCGATCACCACTCCCTTGTCCATAGGTAATCTACCACCAAGAGGTGCATTCCCTGCCAGCTTATCCGCCTGTTCATTCCCCCGCACTCCCGCATGGCCAGAGCAAACATTCCATACAGTTCTCAGTCTGTGATCTCCAGGCTTGGCCATGGGAATGTTATTCCCGTGGGAATGTTATTCCCATCCCATCCCATGGTAATGTATGGCTGTATCATCCCATCCCATGGGAAAGGCCCCATGGGATGGGATGGGATGGGATGGGACAGGCATAAATTACCATGGAATGGGATGGGATGGGAAAGAAAATGTCCCATGGACAACCCTGGTGATCTCTGAAGCGGGAATAGCTATTCCAAACGAAACATTCCTTTCTCCACATTATTAAGCATACTCTTTGAGTCTGTAATGAATGCAATGTGCGTCGCAGTGGTCTCCTCTAACCAAAGAATGCCGCTGTTACTGCTTCCAAGCTACAATTCTGAATATGACCATGTACCAATGTTACAAGCTGGGTCGACTTCAAAGCCGTATTTGTCGGAATAAAGTCTACCGTCGCAGGAGATTGAACCCATACCATCGTCTTGACAAGTAATCACACTAACCACTATATCACCGCGCCTCCATCGAGCCGGTACTAGTCGAGAACAGG
>OY992890.1:74008141-74058141 GCA_963921405.1 Cepaea hortensis | reverse complement strand
ATCCGCATTCCTTGATTTTGGACTCTACTTATTTTGTTAAAGTTTGACTTAGCTGCTGTTTACCAAGCTGCGATGCCATATTCCAGTACTGGCCTCACCCGTCCAGTATATAACTTCTTGATAACTTTCTCGTCTGCTCCCCCACGTTGTACCAGCAAGCTTTTTCATGATTGCCATTCTTTGCCTTGCTCTTGTTCGATTTTTCTCAACCTGTATCTTCCATGTCAGGCGACGATCAAAGATGACTTCTAGATAGTTTGGATTTTCTTCATGGCGCAATATTTTTCCATTCTTCTTCTTCTTCTTTGCGTTCATCCGGAGTGATTTTTTCAGATGTGATTGCGGTGTGTCTGGTTAGGCACCCTCGGGTCGAAACCCTCAGGCCAACACATCCGACTTTTAGCGTACATTTTTGACCAGGTTAGCAATCCTGGGAGACTCTCACTTTTGTGGTACCGTCCACATCTCAGCTGGTCTAGTTGGAACAGTCGAAGACTACACGGTCATCCCTCAAGTGAAGGCAGGGACAGTCCATAGCATTTTCCGCCATCCTGGGTGGCTTCCATAATTGCAGAGCCGGCACATAACGCTCTGGTGCTGGGTTTACCGAGGGAATCGTCACGTCCTGCTCATGGCTGTTTTAATTCCTCACTTCAATATATTGGGCATTTCGCTCGCCCTGGGCCGTTCCTGCACAAACCAGTCAGCTCTGCGGTTGGTTTCCACTAAGCGAGTTTTCGGACATGTGCTTGTCCCTGTACCCATCAGAGCTGTTCCAGGCACGGCGGACATTCGGAAAACTACCTAGTCAGAGCTGTTCCGAACAAGAGCGGCATTCGGAAACTAGGTAGTCAGAGCTGTTCCTAGCACGGGAGACATTCGGACGAGACATTTCACTCGGACGTAAATGCGTAGTGTCAATTTTTAGTTTGCCACCCGTAGGACGACACTTCCGACTTCCGGCGGGCATTTTTTAGCGAGGTTAGCCTTCCTCTGGTTTCGAGACACGTTAGACTGTTGTAATGTCACCCACATCTCTGCTGGTCAAGATAGAACGATCAACGATATCGTGGTCTGCCCTCAAGGGAAGGCAGGGGCAGACCATGGGCATTATCTCGCTATCCAAGGAGGCTTCCATAATTGCAGAGCCGGCACATATTGCTCTGAGACTGGGCTCACCCAAGGAGTTTCCACGTCCTGCTCATGGCTGCTTTAGTTCCTCACTTTCATGTGTTGGGCATCCCACTTGCCACTGATCGCTCAATCACACACCAGGAGCGGTCAGACTGCGAGTGACATCCACTCGGTAAGCTTTTGCTTGTGACTTCAGACCACGCAATAGGTTCGCTCGCCGTGCGTTCCATTTCGCGTTGATGAGACATTATTCCACTTTTGTCTACACTCTCTATGAGTTAGATACAGACAGGTTCCGTAACCCTTCGACTGGGGCACTTTTCTGACTTTTTTTGTACTCGCTCACGAGGTAGGCTACATGTGCTGCCGGCTCAGCACCTTACCTTCGTGCAGCAGTGAACGGGAAACGGCCAGGCCCCTTCATCCGGGAAACTCTCATATCCCCCAGCTGGGAGCCTTCGAACATGTATCAGATCTGAGCATGTAGCTTGCTCAGTATCATGTTTCTATTTTCCGGTAGACGGGTATCAGCCTGGCTCTAAGATCCGAGGGTTTGTGGCTTAGAGGCGTTCAGCCACAGCCCTCGACAGGGAGCCTTTAGAGTTTTGTCCGGACCAAGAAATTCTGCCTTTGTGCACCTCATTTAAATTTTGACTGCTATCCTCAGTCTATGCCTGCAAAGCAGCAGGTTGTGTCTCTCTTAGTCTGGTCCCTATCCCATAAGCTGTCCGATATGTAATTTTTCACCCATCGGCAAGCAAATGGGGTCTATGGGACACGCAAGCACCCCCACCACGTCAAGGTGGTGACACATCGGGGGAGATTTTTCCATTCAATACCAGCTTACGTTGCTGAGTTTTATTTGAGAGGGAGAACACTGTCCATGTTGTTTTCTCCTCACTTATCTTCACTAGCCATGATTTTGACCAGTCCTTTAGCGCTAATAAGGCTTGCTGTATTCTGCTGTTAGCTGTACTAATATATTCTTAAGATGTCCATATGGCTAGGTCATCTGCAAAGGAGGATGTGTGTACTCTGGCTGGAATATTTTCCATCATGACATTTATATATGCTTTATTGAAGTCTTATATCCATCTGATGGCTGTGGAAATGTGCTTTCTGAGGAGAATGCACAGGATACCATGGACAGATAGAAAATCCAAAGAGCAAGTCCTACGAGAAATAAATGAAAATAGTAAACTGATAAGAGAAATTTGACGTAGACACTCAAAATATTTTGGACATGATATGAGAAGAAATAAATTTGAGAACTTTGTGACAACTGGCAAGATCGAGGGGAAGAGAACACGGGGAAAAACAGAGAAGTAAATACCTGGATGGCTTGGCCACGTGGCATGGTCGAGACAAGAACAAGGAGCTGATCCAGGACTCTGGTGGTGGAGTGAAACGGCGAATCATGACCGTCCACTCCTACCGGCATGGCACATGATGGATGGATGAACATCCACTTGTTGCCACGGGAAGTATGCATCCAAACAACACTCTGACTTGTGTTCTATCTTTTTAACAATGATTTAAAAGGATTTAAAAGGTAAGATAATTTTTATCCCATATGGCACTGTCTTTTTCCGCAGGGCGGCCTGCCGAAAGCTTCGCCTAAAGCAAGAACTCCCTAGGTCCATCGACGACCCACAGGAGTCTCCGGGAAAATTGCACTCGTAAACAGAACGACTTATCCTGTAATCAAACCCACAACCTTTGGAGCGCAAGGTAAGCGGCTTAACCACTCCCCCTTGGAGACTCCCAGTTCTATCTGTTTCAATCTTAAATGGTTTTAATGGCTTTAGCTTTTGCAGAACAATGGCAGTTCTTCTGTTAATTCAAGCCATCGCATTTCCATCGCCCTATAGCGAGCTAAAAAAACTATACTAGCCCACCGATTCAACACAAAGATACAATTGTATGGAACTAAAGATGGACTCCGGAAATCGGGGTCTCCATAGTAAAGTAGTTAAATCGTCAGCCTCATGATCAAAGGGTTTTGGGTTCGTTTCTAGACTCTTTCGTTCGCTTCGCGAGTGCTGTTTTTTTTTTTTTTTTTAAATTTAATTTAGGGTCGCTATAGGAGGTACGGAGTTCGTGTTCAGTGCTCTGCTTTCGGCAGGCTTCTACGCTGTAGGAGACTGGGCTAAACAATATACGATTAGCCTTCAAACACAAACCTTAAAAACGTGATATAAATTGCAATAAACATGCATTTATCTTGTAACCTGTCAATATTGTTGTTGATGAGTGTTAAGCACATGACATCACAGTGCAGACGAACTCGGTGACTTCATAAGAACAGTTTAAAGATGGCGCTCCAAAGAGGACATGCACCAAAGAGGAGCAGCGTTTTGTTATCCGTTTTTTTTTTTTCTATCAGTGTGAAGATGAATTCTATAGAAACGGCAAATGAAGTTCCAGTATGGAGATGCATGTTTTTTCAATCCAGCAAGTGTATGAGTGGAGTAGGAAGTTTTAAAACGGCATGACTTCTGTGACAGACTGTTCACGATCGGGTCAGGCATACTGAGTAGTCATCCCAAAGTCGATTTTTCTACAGGAATCCAATAACTCTATCGGCGCTAGAGAACTTGCATTGAACGCAATAGTGATTATATCGAAAACGGATACATTTGTTCTTTACCTTTTCAGAATGGCTGCTAATGAAGAATAAGATTTGTTGAGCTGGTCACTTAACTCGCATGCCAGATCACAGGCTCCCTAAACGAATTTTGTTTTTACGGCGAGCTGCGTTGTGGTAAACGCGCCTAAGACAGCCAGAGGAAACGCTTTAAAGACACTCTGAAAATCTCACTGAAAGCTTTTGGAATTCATCTTGACACATGGGGGACTGCTGCCAAAGACGGAAATTCGTGGCGTGCATCATTACGCAAGTGTGCAGTCACTTGTGAAGCAACCAGGACTGCAAGAGCTGTGAAGAAAAGGCTGGACAGAAAAACCACTGCTGGAGATCATCTTCCCGGAACGTCAAGCAATATTTTGCCCACATTGTCAAAGAACATTTCGAGCCATAATAGGCCTTATCAGCCATCTTAGAACCCACGGCTCCATACCTTCAACCCCACTGGATGAAATGAATGGTCATCATAATTCTAGATGGACAAACAACAACAATCTTTTCAGAATATACTCAAGTAAAAAACAATTATGTTTTCATTTGAAGTCCCCTCGTATCACCATACTAGAGTCATCGGGTTATTTGTATCATTTCCTATTATCATGAATGACATTTTTTTTAAAGTTGCGTATCCCTTACGGGACGTTGCAGTCAACACCAGCATTTTTCAGCTGCTGTTGATGTACTAGGCAAGTGTTACGTTCAGTAGTTTGCCATTGCTTTCTGAACGACCGGCTCCCATACCAGCACGTTATAACACAACGCGACACGGTCTACTGCACAAATCTGTCGCAGCTGAGCTTCGAACGCCTGGTACCCGGCTCACGAACCGCGTTCGCAAGCCTTTGGCTTATAACACCTGTTTATTTAATTATGCAACATGTTTTTTTTCCCAGACCTACTTATTTTGTTTGCAACTGAATCATTTAAGAACAAATCAAGTGAAGGGCGAACGGCAGCCTCTCAGAGAGTATAATTAAAGCGAGAGAGAAACAATGTCAGGGATCCATTGCAGCCAACTTTCATTGTGAAGTCGCCGCTCCATTGATTCGCTGAATAAACTTAGTACGGGTAAGCAGATTTTCAATCTGAAATTAAACCGCTCTTCCACAAGGGTATTTGCATCTGAACAAGATAAACTCGAAAAATCAACCAATATTGTAAAATACGTGAGACAACCGCCACCTGTAAAATAGGACCTCGCCCGAGATTTTTCACAAAACGAAAACTCCATCGCTAAACATACGAACCATGGTACTCAGCGCATTCACACTTTATATTTCCGTTCTGCGCATGTTCGTTTTGCATTGTGTAATTCAATAAATGGTCATACATTTTAACATAAACAGCACGCGGACTCGTATTCATTCTCCCCTGCTGGCGCCTTCTATGTCACTTGCATTTCTGACAATACAACCCAAAAAGGGACGTCTCTTAAAATCGCGCGCTTGCCAGATCAGGATTTTGTCTCTTTGGGGATTTCCCGTCTACCGTAGAGGCAAAACAGAAAAGGATATGAAACAATGCTAGGCACGAAACAATAGGCCTGTCGATATGGGCATAAAAACAGAAGCGCTTAGTAAATCCTCGTTAATGGATGTTTTATGAAACTAAGAAGTGGCGACAATAGAAAATTGCTTTCAAGAGCAGTGCTCAAGAGTATCTGTTGCAGCGAGCGTGCAGTGGGTAAAATAAATGCCCACGGCTCTGTTTTCTCATTGGATTATGCACAGCATCTTCGCCGTCATTCCCTTCCATCCGCCGTGACCATTATCGCCACTGTTAAAATTATTGATGTTATCATTATTATCATCATTTCAGTTATCATCATTATCATTATCGTCACTGTTAAAATCATAGTTGTTATCATTATTATCATCATTTCAATTATCATAATTATCATTATTGTCATTATCATTATCGTTATTATTAGAATTATGGTCATTATCAGTATCATCATCATCATCATAATTGTCGTCATTATTAAAACCACCGTAATTATAAGTAACATCATCATTCCAATTATCACCATCATTATCATTATCATCAGGATTAAAATCACTATTATTATCACTGTTATCAACATTGCAATCATTAACATTAACTTCATTATTAAAATCACCATTATCATCATTATTATTATCATCATTCCAATTATCATCTTCATCATCATTATCGTCATTATTAAAATCATAGCCATTATCATTATCATCATTCTATTTTACGCTTAAATTCAAAGCTAGCAATGCACAGACACACACCAACGCACACATATACACACATCATTATTATGCCTATCGCGAATTATTAAAATCAAGCTATATATCAATATCATCATCATCATCATCATCATCATCATCATCAGCACCATCATCACCATCATCATCATCATCATTATTATTAAAACCACCATTATTATGATTATTATGATTACAATTATCATAATTATCATCACTGGGATCCATACAATTAGCACATGTAACTTTATTATCTCAGTTATAAGTATGATCATTGTCATTACTGACATCCATACAATTAACACATGTATCTTTATTATCTCAGTTATAAGTATCATCATTATCATCATCCTAACAATAGTCATTGCCATCATCGTCTCACTATTACAATCATCAGTTATTATTATTATCAATACAATCACTATAATTATATTTACCCTCATCACTACTACAAGCACCATCACTATGTTTATTTAAACAAATAGAAACATTATATGACGTGAATGATTGATTTATATTAGGGCTTAAATACTGTACATACATCATCAATGATACTATCTGAATGTAAGTAACACTAAAATAAAGTTTCCTTTTACCAGCTTAAGGCGCTAGACTCATACTTTTATAAACTAAACGGTATTAAGTTGGTGATGTGTTCGGTTTCACACCGGCCGCATTGTCTTCCAAAGAAATTTCCTGGTACCTATTTTAGGCTGGGTGGACCCTGGTTTCCGGGTCAATATAAAAAAAAATTTGAAATCATTTTGGTGAGGATCGAACTCAATGCCACCAGTTCGGCAGGCGAGCATCTGTTTGAGTATGGAGCTATTGTTATCCCAGCGTTAATCGTTGAGTCACTAGATAATCTCTATTCTCACTAGATTATTATACAATATTTATTCTTACTAGATCACTATACAATGTTTATTCTCACGAGATCACTATACAATGTTTATTCTCACGAGATCACTATGCAATCTTTATTCTCACTAGAACACTATACAATCTTTATTCTCAATAGATCACTTTACAAACTTTATTTTCACTAGAATCCTGTACAATTTGTATTCTCAATAGATCACAATACAATCTTCATTCTCAATACAAAACTATACAATCTTTATTCTCCCTGAATCACTATACAATCTTTATTCCCACTACATCAAGATACAATATTTATTCTCACTAGATCACTATACAATCTTTACTTTCACTAGATCACTATACAATCTTTACTCTCACTAGATCACTATACAATCTTTACTCTCACTAGATCACTATACAATCTTTACTCTCACTAGATCACTATACAATCTTTACTCTTACTAGATCACTATACAATCTTTACTCTCACTAGATCACTATACAATATGTATTCTCCCTACATCACTATACAATCTTTATTCTCATTAGATCACAATACAATCTTAATGCTCACTGCATCACTATACAATCTTTATTCTCACTACATCAATATACATTTTTTTTTTTTTAATAACTAGATCATTATACACTCTTTACTCTCACTAGATCACTACACGATCTTTATTCTCTCTGCATCACCATATAATCTTCATTCTCACTACATCACTATACAATCGTTTTTCTCCCCGCATCACTATACAATCTTTATTCTACATCACTATACAATCTTTATTCTCACTAGATCACTATACAATCTTTATTCTCACTAGATCACTATACAATCTTTATTCTACATCACTATACAATCTTTATTCTCACTAGATCACTATACAATCATTATTCTCACTAGATCACTATACAATCTTTAAACTCCCTTCATCACTATACAATCTTTATTCTCTGTAGATCACTATACATTCTTTATTCTCACTAGATCACTATACAATCTTTATTCTCACTAGATGACTATCTTTACTTTCACTAGATCATTATACAATCTTTACAACTCATTAGATCGCTATGCAATCTTTACTTTCACTAGATCACTATACAATCTTTACTTTCCCCAGATCACTCGCTTACAATCTCTACTCTCCATAGATCACTATATAGTCTTTACTCTCACTAGGTCACTATACAATCTTCACTTTCACTAGATCACTACTGTATATGATCTTTACTCTTACTAGATCGCTATACAATCTTTACTCTCACAAGATCACTATACAATCTTTATTTTCACTAGATCATCATTCTCATACTTACAAACACCACCATTGTAATTGTGGCAATGAATAAATTACCAAAAAACAAAAACAAAAAGATAAGTAGATTGTAAGCTTTACTAGAACACGATTTGCAATAAACAAGATGGACATTGCGGTTAAAGCCTTCGTCAGCACAGAATAAACAAACACAAATCGACACAACTACATGAAAAGCACTACATGAAAAATACAACGGTTACTTATCTGTGTCTGAATACGTCTTAAACGATCAAAGCGTTTGATGATTGTCAGTGGATACCGAACACATCACGCCTCCATTATAATTTTGTGCTTGTTTTTTCGTGTTGATTATTAGCGTGCTACTCACTCAGTCACTCAGTCACTCACTCAGTCACTCACTCACTCACTCACTCACTCACTCATTCACTCACTCACTCACTCACTCACTCAGTCGCTCACTCACTCACTCTCTCGCTCATTCACTCACTCACTCACTCACCCACTCACCCACCCACCCACCCACTCACTCACTCACTCACTGGCACCTTGCCGTCTTGACAGACGATAGTTTGTAAATGGAGTTATACCTCTCCATAACACACAGCCTTGGCTGAACGTAGAGGCCATATGTTGCCAATGCAGCATGATCCCTCTCTCGGCCTGCCTAGTTTACTCCAGAGGAAATGTTACACCAATACGTCTGGAACAAGACAAGCTGCAGAAGCTGCAGGATCAGCAAAGCATGTTCAAACTGTCTGCCTGTCGGAGCTTCCATCATAGAAAGTTGCCAACCAAGGCTTAGAGCCTGGTCTGCCCCGCCTTGATATTTAGTCTTTAGGTTGCATTTCCTCCCACTAGAGTAAGGCTTTTACCCTCCTAATTGCACTCCTCCGCCCGGAGAAGTTGACACGATGTGGAGTGTCGGGTTTGGTGAGCGCCGCCCAAGTTTCGGCGCTAACAGAATGCTGGCAGTCCCGTCTACTGTCATACGGTAGCTCAGTCATATCTGACTAAGACCTGACACACTAGTGTACTACTGATCTATTAGTATCTACACCTTACAACATTTGCTACGGACGACCGTCATTATCTATGGATTTGCGCTGTGTGGTATAATGCCGATTATTAAATCAGTCAATCAATCACTCAAATTATTACATGACAATTATTAAGTCAGTCAATCAATCACTCAAACTGTCACATGCCGATTATTAAATCAAGCAATTAATTATCCAACCTGTCACATGGCTATTATTAAATCAGTCAATCAATCAATCAATCAAACTGCAACATGCCGATTCAGTCAATCGGTCAATTAATTAATCAAATAGTCACATGCCGATTATTAAATCATTCAATGAATGAATGATTGAATGAATGAATGAATCAATCAATCAATCGATCGATCGATCGATCAATCAGTCTATCGATCAATCAATCAATCAATCAAACTGGCACGCGTCGATTATTACACCAATAAATCAATCAAACTGTCACATACCGATTATTAAATTAGCCAATTAATTAATTAATTAGACTGTTTCATGCCGATTATTAAATCAGTCAATTAATTAATCAAACTGTCACATGCTGATAATTAAATCGGTCAATCAATCAATCAATCAATCAATCAAACTGTCACAAGACGATTATTAAATCAATCAATTAATCAAACTGTCACATGCCGAGTATTAAATCAGTCAATCAATCAATCAAAATGTAACATGCCGATTTTAAATCAGTCAATCAATTAATTAATCAAATTGTCACATGCCGATTATTAACTCAGTCAGTCAATCAATCAATCAAGCTATCACACGCCGATTATTAATCAGTCAATTAATTAATCAGACTGTCACATGCCGACTATTAAATCAGTCAATTAATGAATCAAACTGTCACATACCAATTATTAAATCAGTCAATTACTTAAACTGTCACATGCCGTTTATTAAATCAGTCAATCATTAACTCAATCAAACTGTCACACGCTGATTATTAAATCAATCAATTAATTTATCAAATTGTCACACGACGGTTATTAAATTAGTCAATCAATCAATCAATCAATCAATAAAGCTGTTACATGCCAGTTATTAAATCAATCAATTAATTAATCAAACTGTAATATGCCGATTATTAAATCAGTCAATTATTTAATCAAACTGTCACCTGTCGATTATTAAATCAGTCAATTATTTAATCAAACTGTCACCTGTCGATTATTAAATCAGTCAATTAACTATCAAACTTACAATGTCGATTATTAAATCAGTCAATTACTTAATCAAACTGTCACATGCATATTACTAAATCAGCCAATCATTGAACCAATCAGACTGTCACACGTCGATTATTAAATCGGTCAATCAATTAATCAATCTGTCACATGCCGATTATTAAATCAGTCAGTCAGTTCCATCCAATGGTATATGTGCCGGTCGTTCAGAAAACAAAGACAAACTCCTGAATGTAAAGTTGCCAAGAAATCACAAACAACCTAACAATGCTGGGGTTGACTGCGACGTCATGTAAAGGATATACAACTAACTTTTAACTTAACACCTTCAGCCGTGTGAAAAAGGTCCTTTATGTTATGTACAGAACAGCAAGATATGTCCACTCTGCGTTACCAGAAGAAAACAAATGAAGAACAAGGAAATGGGAAACTCCGTGGCAAAGTTGTCAAGCCGTCTGACTAATGCTCCAAAGGGTGTGGGTTCGATTCCGGGCCGCATCCTTCGGTTCACGTGTGCATTTTTTCGGAGACTCCTGAGGGTCGTCGTTTGAGCTACGGAGTTCGTGCTTTGTGCGACGCTTTCCGCGCTGGGGAAAAAGACTGAGCCATATGAGATTAAAACCTTGTGCAGTGAAATCGACCCTGTCGACTTTTAGGCCACATTTTTAAGCATTACCCGAAGTCATATGAAGTTGATAAATAATCACATTGAGATCATTGAATGTCCGAGGGAAGCTACCCGGGGTATCTAGCCAAGTTAACACGTGCTGGGAAGAAATCGGGTGTGTGGGTGCCAGGGTTGGGGTATCCGCTATCAAGGGCCAATTCAAACATTTCCTACCCTCCGCTAGCCCTACCGCGGAGCGTGTTCTTTGGAAGAACTCAACTCTTTCATGGCTATCCTGAAAGACTTCCCATCGTTCCCAGATCGTTGGCATCATCAATTGTCGAATGTGTGGTCTCTTCAGTTGACTGTGTCCACCGTTACCTTGGCTTTGCTGTGTCCACCGTTACCTTGGCTTTGCTGTGTCCACCGTTGTCCTTGCCGTTATCTGATTTGTCATCCAAAAGCTTCGCATTTGTGCATATGTGCGTATGAATGTGCATATGTGCGTGTTAATGTGCGGTGTGCTTGCGTGTCTGAGTGTGTCTGTGTGGGTGTACGTGTGTTTATGTGTGTGGGTGTATTTGTAACATACGCTTGTGATCGCTTATGTTACGGATGTGAATGTGTGTGTACATTTGCTTGTGATCGCGTATGTTACAAATGTGAATGTATGTGTGTATGTACATTTGCTTGTGATCGCGTATGTTACGGATGTCAGTGCATGTGTGTTTGTACATTTGCTTGTGATCACGTATGTTATGGATGTGAGTATATTTCCCATTTTAAATTTCTTAAGGGGAAATCTCCGTGGTTAAGTGGTTACGAAGGTTTTACGTTCGATTTCGGCGTACGTCATTCTGTTCATCATCTCATCTCATCTCATCTCGTCATGTTCCTCTTGTACCTTGCAGTGTCGAGGTGAAGTATAAACAGCAGGAGAGTGCCCGCTTATGGGCTTCATGTATAGATATGCCCATGGACTCTGTTATTCTCTGCGTCCATCGTTTACGTGGTCGGCCTCTTCCTCTGCTTCCCTCTGGTCTGTACATCATTGCTTGTTGTGGTATACTGTTAGCTGGTAACCTACTTGCATGCCCAAACCATTTGACTTGCTACCTTCTAATAAAATCTAGTGCAGCTATAACCTCCACTTTAGTCCTGATTTCTTCATTTCTGATTGTCACGTTGTTCTTTATCATAACTGAGTGACATTGTCGTTGTCTAGGGTTTTAATGTTCCTTGTATGTCACTATGGAGTGTAAGTAGATCTAGTCACCTGTCTCACAATGCAAACTCACCCCAGTAGTACACATCCATCAGTCAGTGAACAAAATTGAGTTGGAGCACATAATCCTTTAATACAGCAAGAACATGGACAAACGGAACATAATACTATATCCAGAAACAATATAATCCATAGAATGTATATATCCTCCTCACAACTTAATACGCACACATCGCTGCCTTCTCAAGGCCTGCTGAATCTCAAATTCACAAGACAGTTATTCAGCTACTATCCACGGCTGGGCCTCACACAATACAACCAACACACTGGGTCTAGACCTACAGTTATCCAGCTACTACCCACGGCTGGACCTCACACAATACCACCCACTTTGGGTTCAGGCCTCTATTATCTATCCAATCCCGACAGGGTTTTAGGCCTGCATTCACAACTCGGAGAACAACACAATCCCCAACGGAGCTCTACTTCTCACTCCGCTCCTATCCTTCGACTCCCGATCCACTCGGAGTCCAAACATCACCTGTCCAAAGCGACCAAACACTCAGTCGGTCCCAGCTTCAACTGTCCTCCCAAGTCTCCTCACTTCACCCAAAAATATCCTGTCTCTCGCCCCATCCACCCTGGGGGTCTCCATCTACCCTCACCATTATTTCTCCGGGCTGGTTGTTTGTCTCGTAGCCCGGCTATAGTTCACTCACCTAAATGTCAATGACCCAGGCATATGTCATTACCCCCCTCTTAAAAGAAAACATCGTTTTCAAATGTTGGGAGACTAATACTTATCACTATGTGACCCAGACATATTGTCTGGGTCGCCCTAAGTATCACTCCATCTTACTTTCGCTACCACACATTGCTATGTTTTCCATCAACTATCTGGAGAGTTTGTGTGTCGACCATATATCAGGTGGTTCTTTTCTTGCATCAACCCACCTCTGATTCCTGTCGATGCTGTGTCTACCCTTCATGTACCCATGCCTCATGTTTCCTCTATCTTTAAAACATCTGTTTGCTAATCCTAACCCTGGTTCAGTGATGTCGTTAACATTCTTTTGAACTGCCTTAACTTTGCTATCTACATATTGTACCGTTACACTGGAGTCTCTGTTTAGTCTGACCTCTTTATTAACTCCTGGCCAATATACCTGGCATCCTGCTCTCTGCTGCTTGCGCCTAACTCCTATGTGCCATGCACATGTAATATTCTGAGCTGTTCTAGTATATCGGTCTCTATGTGCTAAGGGTACCACTCCTTGCCCACATGCAGTTCCGCCATCTAAAACCCGGCGAGTGAAAGTATTGTTCTTCCTTCCGAAGCACCATCTACCCTTCTTTGATTGCCTATGTTCTACTCTACTACACCCTTGGATACATTTATCGAGAGTAGTAGCTTGTCTCTGGGATTCCCTCCAGCTATATTTGAGATCCATTCTCACCTGCTCAGCTGTCCTATCCTTGTCCTCTGTGTCTACTTCAAGTGCCTCTTCTTGTTCAGCTATACTCTCTAATTTAGGTTTTCTTTTGGTAACTACCTCGTTACTACTTAACCTATGTTTTTGGTCCCAATAAACTACTTCTTCTTCTGTGAAATCTTTAACTCCTGCTACATTTCCTATGATCAAATCCGCCACTGGTGCGTCCAGAACACACGCTGTCACTCTTCCTGTGATATATGGTGTTTTTACTGTTATCACTGCTAATGGGTAGAATTCTACTGTCCCATTAAATGTTATGGATCTAATCTTTTTCCCTGTGTAATCCGAGGGATGCACTAAACTCTTTCTAACTCCGATGGACGTGCATCCGGAATCCCTAATTGGTAACGCTGGCCTATCATTAACAAATCCATGGTGCATCTTCAGACTACCTCCTTCATACACTGCTGATCCTGCTTGAACTGTTGTGATGTTTATTTCTAGGGGTTACATCTGTTAGAATGTAACACCCACTTAAGAGGAATTTAATTGTCTGAGGAATATTATCAGGGTAAGCCCAAAGGGGATGGGTTCCTATCCTCTATCAAGATCACCTTCTGGAAGCTAAATTTTATTGGCTCGTGCCCCCAAGTGAAGATACTAAAGATGTTTTGTATCCACACGAATTAATGAAGAAAAAAATATATAGATATAAGTTTAAGCTTCTTGGAAAGGTGTGGAGACCACGGACTGTTGCCACTATCCCAAAATTGGATGCCCTTTTCTATCACTGGGGAAAAGGTGCTAGTGTGCAGGTGTCCGCCCTCATATGGTCTAAATTAATCTGGTCACATATGATTTATAATACACAAGTATTTGATAGACCAGACCAACAATATCATGACAAACCATTCACAGTATAAACAGGACATACAGTGACATCACATAATATTTGTGTTTACAAACAATATGTAAGAATCAATCAACAAATGGTCTGGTAACATAAAGTGTAATAAATCAAAAAAATATGACAACCAAATATATTCTTCACATTGATTACATCTCTGGAGAAAACATTGTCAGGTTCACATGGAATATCAGCTGAGGTAAATGCATAATTGTGGACCACAAATAGTGAAATCATCCAACATCATTACAATATCATAATGTATAACAAAGTACTACCAAAAGTAATAAAAAGGATATTTATATATTTGATGCAGTTGATATCTGCCGGTAGGTACATTGGTGGGTTTAAGATTCACATGGATGTAGGTCTCTTCCGGGGAACCAGTTTTCTCTCAAGGGGTCATCATCAAAGTGAGTGAGGAATGGTAAGGTCTTCAATTTGGATCTAACATCAGGAATTCTCACTGGGTTCATGGGTTACATGGGTGAGATCTTGGTAGGATGGGGATGGTGGATGATGCAAGGAAATGGGCTGTATTAATATTTGGGCTGGCAAAAGATGGACATGACATACAAGTTTACCGCCCTCAGCAACCAAGACCGCATCTTCACAACCGTAGGCTTTCGGTTAAGCGCCCCATCTGATGGTCCAAACAAAATACAACTTCATAAGCATTTGCCTACAATTTACATATCAGTAAATCATAAAACCTGTCATGAAACAATAAAACAGAATAACAAAATAAAGACCAAAAAAAAAGAATAAGACAATAAGAGAGGGAAGCATGTGTCTCCTCAATAGTGACAGCTCCCTCTTATCTGTATAGATGGCATTCAATCCATCATTTCATGCTGTATGGTCCTGATGGGATCAACTCTGGGTGCAACCAGGACAAATAAAAAGATAATAGTCATAACTTTAAGACCAGGGAGTCTGATTGTGATCAGGTCATCTGGTTATATTAAATTAAGTTGATTCAAAGTCATCAGGATGTAACAGACCTGTTTGTAAATAGATTGTGGTAGAGGCATGATGGGATTAAGGTAAAGGTATATTGTGATGAAAGTGGGTGGAACTAGATGCCTACTATGGTAGATGCATGGGAAAGGTGCATGTAGTGACACTTCCTAGTAAGCCAGAGATAGGTTGAAACTGTTGCTTGATAAGACAGGGTGTGTTGAGATGGATGTAAGTTGAGTTAATGGTCAACCTTATAAAATCATCATCATCACTGTCATCATCAGGTGCCTGTAAATAAGCTCATACTATTTTCTCTGGGTTCAGCTTAGATCTCCAATGCCTATCACCATCATCATCCTCCTCAAGTGTTGAGAGTTAATTGTCCACCATATAATCTCATCAACATCATCATCATCATGTATTGATATAACTGCCGTTATACGCGTTATGTATTTAGCATACGCACTGGTTTAAACAAAACAAGTATGGTCATTCCCCGCGGTCTCTTCTAAACAAAGGGCTGGGGGATGACATTGTTAAACCACCCAAGATTTTAGGTTATCTCATGCCCATAGACAGAAATGGGCTGTTTTCCAATCATATTTCAGAACATAAATGGCATGCCCTTGACCGTAAGAACAACCTAATCATCATATGACTACGTAAGGTTGTCGGTGTGTGCAACGTCCGGCTAACATTTGGGTATATGGTGCAACTCTTATTAATGAGCATTTATTCTAAGACCAAACATGACAATTTCACAAAACATATTCAGGGAAAAAATGTGAATAAAAGAATAACAAGATATATATATATATATATATATATATATATATATATATATATATATATATATATATATATATATATATATATATATATATATATATATATATATATATATATATATATGAGTCAGTGTAAATGGTTTTAAAGAGATAGACTCTTAATCTACATTTCCTCTGTGAAAGCATCAATGTTCAGCAAGTACATTTGAAAGGCACATTATTCATATATTGAGAAAAGTAAATATATACATTGTAAAAGAATAGAAGGGAATCTTCTTCCTTGGCATATTGTCACAAAATATACAGAAATCTTCTTTTAGTCGCATATGTAACCGACTATAAAGAGATATAGTGATATACTTTAGTAGCACGTGTTAACAAAATAGAAATATTCTTTTGCCACACATGGCAACAGAATGAAACACCAATACTCTTTAGCCTCATGTGAAAGAGTATACAGAAATATTACTTTAGCCGCATATCGTGAAAGAATTAAGAAATATTCTTTACTAGTAGATTGCCACAAAATGTAAGGAAATATTCTTTAGTAGTCAATGACAACAGAGTGTCTAGCTGAAGTTTCTACTAACAAGTGCAGTAAACAGAAACATGGCGCTTGTTTTCAATCCCACAAGAACACAAAGTTAGACTATGATCATTTGTAAATATTTTAAACAGTACATCAGCATTATAATAAATGTAACCATTGTATTACCTTGCTTCAAGAATAGATTGGTCACACAATGAAGATTTGCCTGCCGAGGACCCAGAACCTGCTAGGCTTGAACACACCATGTGAACTTACAATCTAAAGAGAGAGTAATCATTTCCTGTCCCCCCCCCCCCCACCATTCCGACTACCGCTCTTCCGCTCCCTGTTTCCGGCTGTAGGCGATGTGGGTGTATGGAGTTCCGTTTTGGTCAGAACTATGAAGTCGAAGGCTGTGAGTTGGCTGGGAGTATCTCACAACTGTGTGACCGCATATTAACACTGGTTCACTGTCTTTATCAAGCAGAGGTTTGCATCAACTACAATTTTCATTATTGAATGTCTCGATCGCTTGCGCTGCATTTGCGTGCTTCGTCTCCCCCATCGTACACTCATAGCTGACATGTCCCTTTTCCCACATTTAATACAGATGATCTCCTTCCTTACGTTACTTGTTGGCTCACTGGATGGTTGTACATCACACTGTGTTGCCTAATGTCTCCAGCTCCCACAATTTCAGCATCCAGCATAACTATTTGGACGTCTCTGAAAATTCCCCCTTTTGTATGGGTAACGCCCTGCTCTGCCAACATGGTTGCCACGGAAACCATTATCTTGAGACTCTTGTTGTTCATACTTCTGTGCTGCATCCACACTTTTCGCCCTTGGTCTGATAACTGGATTCTGGTCCTGTTTCGTATACGCTGCACAGACTATTTCCTCACTCATTTGTCTATCAATAGAACTGTTTGGATGTGCAGTCATGTAATTTTGCCCTAACTGGGGCATTGTGTCTATGAAGTCCGGTTTACGTTCTTCAAAGAAAGCCACTAAGTTATTATTGCATGCAGATAATATCTTGTCTCTTAGCACTAAATCCACTAATTTATTAAAATCTTTCCCTACTTCTGCAAGCTCCATCCATTTATTAAATGTGTTCTTTACTGTATTGACAAAATCTGTAAAATCCTGATTTGTCTCTGGCACTAATTGTCTAAACTTTGTTCTGTATCCATGCTCAGTTAGTTGGAACTTTGTAAGTAAGCGCTGACGCAGAATAGTATAATTATTTCTTTCTTCCAAAGATAAATTAAACATGGTATCTAGGGCCTTACTCGTCAGATACTCGCCCAGTTGCATAGCATACTCGCCTTCTGGGATGCCTAAAGTTTTCTCACTTGCTTCGAATCTCGACAAATAAGCTTCAAGATTATCACGGTCTGTAAAATATGGCAGTTTTAGTCTCTGTGAGGAATGGGAAGGTCTTCTGCTTTCTTCACTTTGACCCTTCGATGCAAATTCTAACTTTTTAATAGCAATTTCCGCTTCCATCTTAATCTTCTCTTTCTCGATTTCGACTGCATTTGGTTGTTTTAACTTTTCAAGTTCTAGTTGCATTAAATTGAACTGTGTCTCTTTCTCTTCCTGTAGACGCTTGGCTTCAGCTACCTTTTCTTCCTGTAGGCGTTTTGCCTCGCGTTCATTATGCCTCTCCTCTCTTTCCCAGTGCTGAACTTCTTTCAGTTGTGCTTCTGCAGACTCCTGTAACTCTTTGCCCTTCAGGCCTATTCGTTCACCTGCTTCGATGTATTCCATTAAATTAGGCATCTTGTACTTGTGGACACGTTGCTGTCTGTCCCCCAACTATAAATGAAAAGGCTCTGCTGCTAGTCTTTGTGTACCTTCCCTAAGTCCACAACCACTTGCTGTGTACGTAAATTCGTAGTACTAATAATATCACGCTGTGCTCACCCAGTCACTCTACAAGCACTAGGTAGTGAGGGGGGAATATCACCTATACTCCCTCGTATATATCGCAAATAGCTGTAGAAAATTTCTGGAAATATTGTTAAACATACATAAATATACAAACGAATGGATGATAATACTAAGTGGTGTCTATAAAACGCTAGACGCATAGGCTGGTGAAACGCAGACGGATGATTACATAGCAATAAAAACCACTAACATTGACATGCCCATGTAATACAATTCTGTGTGCGCAATATATATATATATATATATATATATATATATATATATATATATATATATATATATATATATATATATATAAATAATCAAGTCCTAAGTCCTATATATTCAAGTCCTAGGAGATCAAGTCTACCCCGAATCACAGTGTGGCTTTCGACAGAACCGATCAACCACTGATATGATATTCTCATTGCGACAAATGCAAGAAAAATGCCGTGAACAGAATCAACCACTGTTTATTGCCTTCATCGACCTCACAAAGGCATTTGATTTGGTCAGTCGTGAGGGTCTGTTCAAGGCACTAAAGAAGATTGGCTGCCCACCAACTCTCCTGTCCATTGTGGAATCGTTCCACGCAGGCATGAAGGGTATAATCAAGTTTGATGGTGCAACTTCTGAAGAATTTGAAATCAAGAGTGGAGTTAAGCAAGGTTGTGTACTAGCTCCCACCCTCTTTGGAATATACTTTTCACTTCTACTGAAATATGCATTTCGTGATCAGGATGGTGGTATATACATTCACTCACGCTCAGATGGCGGCCTCTACAATGCTCAGAGATTGAAGGCTAAGACCAAAATTAGGAGGGTACTGATCAGAGTGTTGCTTTTTGCAGATGATGCTGCAGTTACGACCCACTCTGAGGAAGAATTGCAATGTCTACTATCTGCATTCTCCAATGCTTGTTCTGAATTTGGTTTAACAATTAGCAAAAAGAAGACACAGATTATGTCACAAGGTGCACATGGGGTACCATCAATCTTTATTGACGACGCCGAACTAGAGATAGTAGACCATTTTACATATCTAGGATCAGTGGTACATAGCAAATTATCCCTAGATCAGGAAATCAACATCCGGATTGGTAAGGCAGCAACAACAATGAACAGGTTAAGAAAAAGAGTCTGGGAGAACAGGAAGCTTACTGCCAAAACAAAAGTCTTTGTCTATCAAGCCTGTGTCCTTAGTACTCTTCTCTATGGCAGTGAAACCTGGACAACTTACTCACACCAAGAGAACAATTTAAACAGCTTTCATATGCGGTGTCTGCGAAGAATTCTTGGTATTAAGTGGCAAGACAAAATCACAAATACTGAAGTATTGGAAAGATCAGGTTGTGTGACAGTTTATTCCATGCTCAGTCTTCGTAGACTTAGATGGATAGGACATCTTAGGAGGATGGATGATGATAGAATACCAAAGGATATCTTTTTTGGTGAATTACAAATGGGTAAGAGATCTCAGGGTCGGCCTCTACTACGATACAAAGATGTGTGTAAGCGGGACATGATTGATACAGGCATTGATAATGCACATTGGGAGCAAGTCGCCGCTGAACGTGTTGCATGGAGGGCAAATATCAGAAATGGAATAAAGTCAAAGGAGAAAATTATTGCAGAAAAGTCACACACCAAGCGTTTGAGACGTAAGATGGTGCATGATGGTGGAAATGACCACGTGTTCACATGCACCCACTGTGAACGGACATTTACAGCGCAAATTGGCCTTATCAGTCACACTCGCTACCGCCATAGTTAAAAGTTATTATGCCTTTTTAAAGCACAAACTATCGTCTGTCAAGACGGCAAGGTGCCAATGATATATATATATATATATATATATATATATATATATATATATATATATATATATATATATATACTGACACAGACCACTAGACAGTGGAAATGACGAAAGATCACAATAATAACATATATCCGAAGAAAACAAATGTCATATGTAAATATAATGAAAAGAAGACAAAACATATAACATCAAAATATACACCGATCTGACGTTAAACACAAAATGGCACGGTATATAATCCAGGACCGTCCTTGCAGAACCAAACAAACCGACCTTTCGATTTTCTTCCCAGAAAATACATGGTGCACCTCAGAAAATAACTTTTTGCCCTGTCTCATTCGCGAAACAACACACAAATCTCCTACCTCTGACAAACACTGGACCACATACAAATAATTTCGTAACACCCGAAAACAATATCTATGACGATGGGAGCAAACAAAGTGTCCAAATGGTTGGCCGACAATAATGTGCTTATTAACCAGTCGCCAAAAGTTCTTAATTTGTTAGAAATCGTTTCCAATAATATCCTGGAAATGTCTGTTGGTTAAAGTTAATGTTCCGAAATGTCTACGACGGTAAATAAATCCCAACAGAAAAATGTTCTTTTGATATGTTGTTACTTTCCCTGGACATGGTGACAACAAAGTAATAATCCAAACGTCTTGTCTCAACCCAGTCCGTAACGCTATTATACATTTTTTGCGGAGATGGTCCGTAGTTGAATCAATTATGTGATAGATTCACGTTTAAAGACAAAGTTCCACCCAAAAAATTACATCAAATGTCCACCACTTTAACTCTGTAGAGTCAGTTCTTTTTGGCAACTGTATGCAACTCTGCCTGCGGTGATGACATGTCATCCTTCGTTGTAACAATGATTGCTCATGACAGAGTAATGATAACGATAGTAGAACAGTTCAACAAAGACGAAACATAAAGTCTGGTTTTCGTTCAAAACAACTTGTTTATCAAGTTCTCCTATAGAAAATTTTAGTAATTTTCACTGTCAATGACCTTGACCACGCAGGTCAAACCCCAGTCAGTACCTCAGTAACTCTTTATCACAATAATCCACACTTAATATGTCTGTAAAATGACCGGAAACTTTTCCGTCATACACAAACACTTTCCACTTCTGCCCCAACACATGGTCGCTGATGTCCCTCCCGTCCTATTAACGGCGTCGAAAAATCTTGACCAGTCGACCTGCGACCACACAGTGCGATTGCCTCGAAACACACACCTGTCTCACAATGCAACCCACCCCAGTAGTACACATCCATCAGTCAGTGAACAAAATTGAGTTGGCGCACATAATCCTTTAATACAGCAAGAACACGGACAAACGGAACATAATACTATATCCAGAAACAATATAATCCATAGAATGTATATATCCTCCTCACAACTTAACACGCACACATCGCTGCCTTCTCAAGGCCTGCTGAATCTCAAATTCACAAGACAGTTATTCAGCTACTATCCACGGCTGGGCCTCACACAATACAACCCACACACTGGGTCTAGGCCTACAGTTATCCAGCTACTATCCACGGCTGGACCTCACACAATTCCACCCACTTTGGGTTCAGGCCTCTATTATCTATCCAACCCCCACTGGGTTTTAGGCCTGCATTCACAACTCGGAGAACAACACAATCTCCAACGGAGCTCTACTTCTCACTCCGCTCCTATCCTTCGACTCCCGATCCACTCGGAGTCCAAACATCAACTGTCCAAAGCGACCAAACTCTCAGTCGGTCCCAGCTTCAACTGTCCTCCCAAGTCTCCTCACTTCACCCAAAAATATCCTGTCTCTCGCCCCATCCACCCTGGGGGTCTCCATCTACCCTCATCATTATTTCTCCGGGCTGGTTGTTTTTCTCGTATCCCGACTATAGTTCACTCACCTCAATATCAATGACCCAGGCATATGTCACTGATCTAATCTCTTTTTGATACATTGAGTATTCTTCTCAGGAATCTCATTTCTGTTGTTGTGATATTTGTTTTCTCGTTTTCTTCATTGTGCCTATTTTTTTAATTGCTGATCTATCTCGTAGTCCATTAACATTGCCGGGTCTATATCCATTTGGGTCAGTCCGTTCATACTTCCTAGTTTTTCTACGAGCAGTATGAAGATCCCCTGCAGGCTTGCTAGGCCAGTCGCAGGTTTAGGACAAAAATGTGAACATTGGGAGTCCATCCCCTATGGCGAGTCATAGCCCCGTTAGCCCATGATTCTGTTCACGGGTGTAATTTTCGCGGAGACACCTATGTGTCGTCGCTGGAGCTACCAATAGCGTTCGTGCTGTGTGAGACGCTTTCGATAGGCTACCCTGCGGAAAGAGACAGGGTCATTTGGGATACAACCCGGTGTAATGAAGTTGGTCATCATGTCTTTTGAAACCATTTATCTTAATTATTAAGATATGTGGGTAAATGGCTATTTAAAAAAAAAATGCTCGGGTTTTGGCAACAATCCCGTGTCACATCACATTCTTCTTCCTTTACTTCTTCGTTCTTCTTCCGGGGGAAGTGCGTCACACCTAGTTAGTTATTCAAGCCAAAGGTCAGTATGTCTGACTTCGGCCATGCATTTGTGTCAGGTTCGCTTTCTCTAGACCCGGATTCACCAAACTACGGCCCGCGGGCTGGATCCGGCTCGCGACACCATTTCATCCGACTCGAACGTGCTTGATATAACGTATGGAACATGAGAAGTTGTGATACAATTTATATATAACTATTATGTTTAAAATAATAGGAGATCTTCACACGTGCGGAGACTTCCTGGCTGCTGTGTGTCTTAAATTTACTTTTTTCACTTATAAATTATTGTATCTAGATTTTCTTGTTTATTGTGATGTTTGCTTATTTCGCGCCATCCCAAGTCCTTCAATGGCTCGTGGTAGCGCCGCCAACGCCCTGGCGTTACTATGGTTTCCATAGCAACACACACACACACACACACAGGCATCTTTCCCTCACCCAGATGCGTCCAGCTGTCAACACAGGTCCGATGCTCCAGAAATATTTACTTCTTTATGTCAGTCATCCATTTTATAGGTACGTAACAAGGATTTCTTGTTTGACAGTGATAGGTAAGTGAACTACACGTTTGAATAGAGGTAATAAAGTAGCAAACATATCATAACAATGCCATAGAAGATTCGAAATTATTATCCCCAGCTCAGAAAAATTCCTCGGTCAAGGTGTTAATCGAGCTGGTCTCTAGGCCTGTGTTTTTCCACCTTTCTGCTGGAACAGATACTTATGCAAGTGTTTACGTTGCTCAAGGAACTCAATGCAATGATCTAAGTGTCTGTCCTACTTTATGTAATAAACCAGATGGGCAGAAATGTTGCATTTAGGCGATTCCCGTCTGTTTCGGTAGAACCCCTGGCTGCCACTCGCGGAAAACCAGTTGAAAAACTCTGCTCTAGGCTGTTTCTTCTTCTTCTTCTTCTTCTTCTTCTTCTTCTTCTTCTTCTTCTTCTTCTTCTTCTTCTTCTTCTTCTTCTTCTTCTTCTTCTTCTTCTTCTTCTTCTTCTTCTTCTTCTTCTTCTTCTTCTTCTTCTTCTTCTTCTGCGTTCATCCGGATTTTTTATTTTTATTTTTTCGGATGTGACTGCGTTGTGCCTGTTTTCAGCAGAGCTGCGTTCTTGTGCCGTTAGGCCGACACATCCAACTTCTGCGGGCATTTGTTGACCGGGTTAACCTTCCAGAGCTCTAGGCTGCTTATTTAGGCTGGCCCTATTTATATATTTTGCAAACCTTATTATGAGATATATTCTATTTCCAAAGGTACTTATAAACTTTATATGTACCTTTGGTGAGCCGCAGCTTCACCAGTGACCCCTATTCTTCTGTTTTCCTTGTGTTTCAATAGGATTTTAATTATGTTTCTAATTCAATGTCTTTTCCATTTTCAGATCCCGAGTACTTCACACTTAAATATGGCTACTAAGAAAAGCGGAAGATCAGACTCTGGTCATCGAGAATTCTTTAGAGGATGATGCTGTCATTTACACGGATGGGTCGGTCGTCCGAGGAGTGAGAAGTTCATGGGCCTTTACGGCTGAAGCCGGAGGGAAAACTGAAGGAAGAGTCTGGCGCTTTTGGTTTGACCACATGCAACCTGACTATGGAAGTCATGGCAGTAAGTAAAGAAATAACATGGCTCGAGACACAGACATTCAATCGGGCCTATGTCCTTAGTGACTCAATGAGTATGCTCAGGAGGGTAGAGATTGGGTGAGTCTGAAGAGAGTGGGTGATGTCTCTGGAGCGGTCCCGGCTGGAAAAGATTAGTTTCATCTTCGTGCCAATGCATGCGGGCTTACAAGGGAATGAGCGGTCTGACAAGCTCGCAGGTGAGGCTACTGTGGAAGGTGAACGAGCCATGGACCAGGCAGACATTCTGAATGCTCTAAGAGAAGTAAGGCGTTTACGAGAACCAAGCGATGACTGGGAATCTACAACCATGGTCAGGCTGCGAGAACAGCAAGTTATAAGAGGTGTGGCCAAACAAGAACACTACGCGGGAAGCCAAAGAAGAGTAATAAACCAACACAGAACTGGTGTCGAGAGCCGCTACACGCTGCGGGATTTGCTGAAGAGGGGGGGGGGGGGGTAATCCGAGCACTTATGGACTATAATGGTTCGATGTGCAATGAGGATGATCTGTCAGCTAACTAACTGACTAACTAACTAACTAACCAACCAACCAACCAACCAACCAACTAACTAACTAACTAACTAACTAACTAACTATCTAACTAACTATCTAACTAACTAACTAACTAACTACTTTGTCAGTCCAAGGAATTCGCAATATTCGTCTCAGGAACCACATCTCTGTTGCTTCCAAGTTCTTCCTAATTTGTTCATTTACATTCCAAGATTCACTGCCATACCATACACAAAACAGGTTCTATATAGCACTTCAGCATTCTCTTTCTTACATTCAATGATAGTGATTTATTGCATAAGACACTCTTCACTTTCTGAAATGCAGTCTTTGCCTGCCCTATTCTGCTCTTAATCTCTGTTGTTCATCTTCTATCTGATGTTATAAATGCCCCTAAGTATTTAAAATTATCCACTTTGTTTCAATTCTCTAGATAACTTAAAGTTTACCTTCATGAGCCCGATTTACTAGCATTCAAGTCGTCTCTGCTCTGAAACGTATATAACGGATAAACATATATCGGAGTGAAGTTGTTGAGACTTTCAACCGGAAGATTGTTAAAGCAAAGCGATGCTGAGCTAAATGATACCTAAAGACATTATTAACAGTTAGGTTCGACGATTGTAACTCAAGCGTAGTCCACAAACGTGATAGTACCTCTAGTTGCCACTATTGGGTAAGGCACAGGACTGACGATTACGTGTGGATTAACTTTCCCTATTACCAGGACCCCTCACCATTAGTCGAACCCCATCCGACTTCTGATCAGATAAAGTTGCATATCCTTTATAGGACATCATAGTCAACCCCATCCTTTTATGCTGCTTGTAATCTCTTGGCAAGTTTACGTTTAGTAGTTTGCCATTACTTTCTGAACGACCGGCACACATGCCATTTTATTTAAAAAATAAAACAACGAAATGTGGTCTGCGGCCTAATCTCCGACTTCTGAGGTACTTATAATTTACGTCGTCCCCAAGTCAAGGACGAGAAGTCAAGATTTTAGTCCAGTTCACATCTGCATCAGCACGCCGGAAGTTTAAGAGCGAGCGCTCGTATTGATTCTTATTTTGTCAGCATCTATTCACGCTCCGTGTGCTTAGCGTGTGACCAGAGCCAATTCATCGACATACACAGCATCACTCTTCTTTAAACATCTTTCGGTAGAAATTCTCTTGAACAGTCTCTCTGCGAAATATGCAGGCCATATTTCTCATTGGATTATAGGCCCTCACGACCCAGCCTAAAATAGGTACCTGTAAATAACTTCGGAAGTAAAGGCTGCCATCGTGAAACCGACCACATCATCCACTGAGGGCCGTTTGCTCATTTACATTCCAGAGGGCCGTTTGGTCTATAAACATATGGGTCTATCTCCAGATGTCCAAATCATCTTTGGTGTGTACAAGGGACGTTTAGCTGTTTACTTACAGCCCCCTCCATGTACTTTTACTTACAACCCCCTCCATGTACTTTTACTTACAGCCCCCTCCATGTACTTTCTATATTATTTATCTATGTAAGAGGGGGTTCTCGCCGCATCGGTAACTTACGGGGTGTGTGAGCCAGTCGCTCGCAAAGCAATGACAAACTACTGAGCGTGGTCCTGCCTAGTATATCAACAGCAGCTGAAAAATGCTGGTGTTGACTGCAACGTCCTATAAGGGATATGCAACAAAAACAACAAATGTAAAAGGGACGTTTACCGGTTTACTTACAGCCCCCTCCATGTCCTTTCTATATTATTTATCTATGTAAAAGGTACGTTTACCGGTTTACTTACATGTACTTTCTATAATCTATAATATTTCTGTTTGAAACTATCTTCTCCGTGTGTTGTTATCCCTCTCTGCCTCCTGTACCGCCTCTCCCAGTTCATACAAAGTTGTAACATTCCAGGAGCCAATTCTTAAGATTATCCTATGAGAAATAAGGAATGTCTGCGCGATTCAGACTCATTGCGGTTTTCTCATTACAAGTATTTCAGAACAGAGTGAGTTTGCCTGGTGGCGAGGGACACTGGATGTAGGGAAATCTAATCCACACGTAAAAATCAATCAAGTGCACTAGAAGTGGTAGCACGTATATAGACTACGCTTGACTTCAAAGCGAATGAACGGAAATAAAATGCTTACTGAAGTATTATAAAAGTTAGTTGCATATCCTTTACAGGACGTAACCATCAACCCCAGCATTATTGTTTTTTTTTTGCTTTTTGTGATCTCTTGGCAAGTTTATGTTCAGTAGTTTGCCATTGCTTTCTGAGCGTCCGACACTCATACCATTTTCATAAAAAATCAACGCAGTGCGGTCTGCTGCCAAATCGCCAACAGTTGTGTTTCGAACGCGGTTTACTGAACAAACTTGAAAAAAAAAACAATCTACATTCTTTGGTCATGTAATGAGAAAAGGGGGTGGGGTAGGGGGATGGCGTATGTCGTCACAATGGGAAAGCTGAAGGGTAGGAGAGGCGGGGGGGGGGGGAACAAGAGAGAAGGTGCTGGACATGTTTGACATCAAGGCATTAAGAAACATCAATATCAGAAAAAAAAGAAAAAAAAACTGGCAGAACACGAACTTAAAGGCTCCGGACAGACATAATCACCAAAGTCACAAAGCATGGTATATAAGAAGTAAAGGAATCCACTTGACTGATAAATATGGGGATTGAATCCAGATCCTTGGGTTGATAAGCAAGGACACAAACCATGGTGCCACCGCAACTTAGCAATGAAATCACAGCCAGATCTTTCAAAAGAAACAACGAAGTGATTTTAGAGGAAGCAAATGAAAGCTGCAGATACTGGAGTTTTGCGACGCAAAACTCCTCAAGAATCGTAAAGAGACTTTAGGGCCGAGATAAATCTTCTTGCGCATGCGTAGATCGTCCTTGATAACATTTCATCTGAAGGTTTCATCAGAAGCAAAGAAGAGCTCGCGTGCACTTCCCGCGTCCGCTGCTCAAAGACAACAGAAGGGGATTAAACACGTGAGCTGCAGGCACAAAGGCCCAGAGGTTATCGGAGATTTTGACGGTCTCAGGACTTGGAATCGGCTTGGCCGTTAGGGAACTTAAGAGCAAGGGTTATCGCTTTTTCTAGTGCCTGCACTGGAAGTCATGAGAGATTTCGTGCGGCGTTTGTGCCGGGGACTCGACCAGTGTTGGACATTTCCAGTGATCCTGATAAGAGGTCGAAGAAAACATGTCATCAGCCATTCTCGTGTTTGCGAAGACATCAGGGAGGGGGAGAAAAAGCTTGGAGGAATGAACAGGGAGATAAGAAGGATGAAGGGGATAATAACAGAATAAATGACACCAGGACAAAAAGAAAATATCAATTTGTTTTTTTTCCCCTCCCTTTTCTAACATTTGAGACAATTATTAGAAGAGAGAGAGAGAGAGAGAGAGAGAGAGAGAGAGAGAGAGAGAGAGAGAGAGAGAGAGAGAGAGAGAGAGAGAGAGAGAGAGAGGTGGGGGTGGGGAGAGAGAAAGGGAGAGAGAGAGAAAGATTGAGAGATAGATAGAGAGACAGACAGAGTCAGATAGAGTGAGAGAAGATGCACAGAAAGCAATCAAACGAGCTTAATAATAAATTGTTTACCTTCTCAATCTATATATTTTCCTTCTTCTCCTTTTGTATTTATTGTTGTTGTTGTTGTTGTTGTTGTTGTTGTTGTTGTTGTTGTTGTTGTTGTTGTTGTTGTTCTTCTTCTTCTTCTTCTTCTTCTTCTTCTTCTTCTTCTTCTTCTTCTTCTTCTTCATCCCTTTCACTTCTCTTTCTAGGGTAGTGATTCGCACCTAGTTAAGCACCTCACAAGTCTATGTGTCCTACTACTGCGTACATATGTGTCAGATTTGCTTCCTCTAGTCAGATTCAATTTAAGGTAACGCGCGGGCTCCATCTATCCGAGGGTAGGTTTTCATGCCTATCAGTGCTGCACTGTCTCTCTGACTCTCTCTGTCTCTCTCTGTCTCTCTGTCTCTCTCTGTCTCTCTGTCTCTCTGTCTCTCTCTGTCTCTCTGTCTCTCTGTCTCTCTCTGTCTCTCTGTCTCTCTGTCTCGCTGTCTCTCTGTCTCTCTCTGTCTCTGTGACACTCTATCTGTCTCTCTGTCTCTCTGTCTCTTTCTATCTCTCTGTGTCTCTAGATGTGTCTCTCTGTCTCTCTCTCTCTGTCTCCCTGTGTCATTCTGTGTCTCTCTGTCTCTACATGACTCTATTTGTCTCTCTGTGTCTTTCTGTCTCTCTATGTATTTCTGTGTTTCTCTGTCTCTCTGACTCTGTCTCTCTAACTATCACTGTCACTCTGTCCCTCTCTCTGTCTTTCTGTCTCTCTCTGTCTCTCTCTTTCTCTCCCTTTAAGTTAAGATTAATTAATATGATAATAATAAGCAAACGAAGAAGAATAAGAAGAAGAACAGCAGGGAAAGAAGAAGGAGACAAAGAAGAAGAAGAAGAAGAAAGAAAGAAAGAAAGAAAGAAAGAAAGAAAGAAAGAAAGAAAGAAAGAAAGAAAGAAAGAAAGAAAGAAAGAAAGAAGAAGAAGAAGAAGAAGAAGAAGAAGAAGAAGAAGAAGAAGAAGAAGAAGAAGAAGAAGAAGAAGAAGAAGAAGAAGAAGAAGAAGAAGAAGAAGAAAGAAAGAAAGAAAGAAAGAAAGAAAGAAAGAAGAAAGAAAGAAAGAAAGAAAGAAAGAAAGAAAGAAAGAATGAAGAAAGAAGAAAGAAGGAAGAAGAAGAAGAAGAAGAAGAAGAAGAAGAAGAAGAAGAAGAAGAAGAAGAAGAAGAAGAAGAAGAAGAAGAAGAAGTAGAGGTAGAGGTAGCAGAACAAGAGCAAGAACAAGAAACAATTGCTTGCATGTTGCGATGACACATCACTGGGCACGCAATCTATTGTTTCCGTTTAAAGTTCACGTGCCTGAAATTGTTTCACAACAAACTGTGAAGACTGTTTTTATTAGTGTGTGTGATGTTTTTGTTGTGTGTGTGTGTGTGTGTGTGTGTGTGTGTGTGTGTGTGTGTGTGTGTGTGTGTGTGTGATGTGTGTATGTGGTGCATGTGTGTTTGTGTGTGTGATCCTGTTAACATGCACCCCCCCCCCCCCCCCCCCGAACATTCCTAAGTCTCCCAAAGTTCAGTTTCGAATAGGGCCTGCTAGAATTCACAGCCTTCTAAACCTCATTACCCGACATGCACTCTTGTAGATTGACGATCCCCCCCACACACCACCCCGACACCCCCACCCCAGCCAAGTGCCGACTGGTCGGTAACAACGTGGGTCTAATCTACACCCACTGACTACATGAACAACGTGGGTCTAATCTGCACCCACTGAGTACACGGACAACGTGGGTCTAATCTGCACCCACTGAGTACATGAACAACGTGGGTCTAATCTGCACCCAATAAGTACATGAACAACGTGGGTCTAGTCTGCACCCACTGAGTACACGGACAACGTGGGTCTAATCTACACCCACTGACTACATGAACAACGTGGGTCTAATCTGCACCCACTGAGTACACGGACAACGTGGGTCTAATCTGCACCCACTGAGTACACGGACAACGTGGGTCTAATCTGCACCCAATAAGTACATGAACAACGTGGGTCTAGTCTGCACCCACTGAGTACACGAACAACGTGGGTCTAATCTGAACCCACTGAGTACATGAACAACGTGGGTCTAATCTGCACCCAATAAGTACATGAACAACGTGGGTCTAGTCTGCACCCACTGAGTACACGAACAACGTGGGTCTAATCTGCACCCACTGAGTACATGAACAACGTGGGTCTAATCTGCACCCACTGAGTACATGAACAACGTGGGTCTAATCTGCACCCACTGAGTACACGAACAACGTGGGTCTAATCTGCACCCACTGAGTACATGAACAACGTGAGTCTAGTCTGCACCCACTGAGTACATGAGTAACGTGGGTCTAATCTGCACCCACTAAGTACATGAACAACGTGGGTCTAGTCTGCACCCACTGAGTACATGGACAACGTGGGTCTAATTTGCACCCACTGAGTACATGAACAACGTGGGTCTAATCTGCACCCACTGAGTACATGAACAACGTGGGTCTAATCTGCACCCACTGAGTACATGAACAACGTGGGTTTAATCTGCACCCACTGAGTACATGAACAATGTGGGTCTAATCTGCACCCACTGAGTACATGAACAACGTGGGTCTAGTCTGCACCCACTGAGTACATGAACAACGTGGGTCTAATCTGCACCTACTGAGTACATGAACAATGTGGGTCTACTCTGCACCCACTGAGTACATGAACAACACGGAAAGTAGAACTGGTCAGCTTCACAAGAACACAATCACAAACGAGAGAACGAACACTGCGGCCAGAAATTCTTCGTCAGCACACACACACACACACACACACACACACACACATACATACACACACACACACATACAACTATATCAACTGATTAAATGCCATTGGATGATAAATTGTCTTATTTGAACTTCGCGTACGCGGGAAGGTTAATCCGGTCAACAAATGCCCGCAGAAGTCGGATGTGTCGGTCTAATGTCGCAAGAACGCAGCTCTGCTGTAAACAGGCACAAAAAGCAATTACTTCCGAAAAAACTCCCCGGATGAACGCAGAAGAAAAAGAAGAGTTTCGCGTAACTGCCATAGGCTTATAAATCAAACTTTAGTTACAATAACAATACAGTTGTTTTCCCTATGCAACTCACTTTAATTTGATATATAATACACCATGTTTGCTACCATATGAACACCTTTTAGGTCATAACTGTGACACTCTTCTACTTCTCATTCTCCGCCATCCATTTTTGTTTAGTCTAAACCTACTTTTTGTCTGGCACTGAATCCGTATACCCCGGGAAGGTTAACCCGGTCAACAAATGCCCGCAGAAGTCGGATGTGTCGGCCTAACGGCGCAAGAACGCAGCTCTGCTGTAAACAGGCACAACGCAATCACATCCGAAAAAAAACTCCGGATGAACGCAGAAGAAGAAGAAGAATCCGTATACTATCGGAAAAGGTTGGTGTCTTCTTGTTTCTGTGAGCTGACGGAGGCTTTTAACTTCTGTAATTTGTAACTGTATATGTGTAAAGTTAACTATCTCTGCCTTCTGTGTTTGTTGATTTACTTGCAGTATGTTAATAGCCTTGCCATAGTCCAGCCAATTAAATTTCTCACGTGTGCACATTCCACAATTACAGATCTCTCGGTAATCGTAAATCGTAAACCTAATTATGCAGGTCAGCATGGTCGAATGGGTAAGAACGCGTGTTCTTTAACAACCGTTCTGCTGATACCGAGGTAAGGGGTTTAACGCCTTCACCGGACAGCTTGACTAAACTGTTGACCTGTCGTCCTTGACTTGGGGACGTAAATTACAAGTACCTCTGAAGTCGGAGTGGGTTCGCCTGTTGGCGAGGAACACTGTTAATAGGGAAAGCTAATCCACACGCAACGTTCAGTCCATCACTACTATAAAACTGTGTGTATGGACTACGCTTGAGTTCAAAGCGAGCAAGGGAAAAAACAACTAATTACTAATTTGGGAACCACATTTTTCTCTAGGAAGAAAATGTAGCGAAGAAGGGGACTGGTCATTATAAATTATAACATTATGATATAGCATATGTAGGGATCAGCGTGGCTGATAGATGTACCCCGCCAAAACTTTCTTTCCTGGCGACGGGGTAATGAGTTCAATCCACACACCAGTGAGTTGGTCTTAAGTGTTGACTTCTCGTTCACAAAGCGATGACAAAGTACTGGACTTAAATGTCACATCTCGTTCACAAAGCAATGGCAAAGTACTGGACCTAAATGTTCACATCTTGTTCACAAAGCAATGGCAAAGTACTGGACTGAAATGTCCACTTCTCGTTGAGAAAGCAATGCAAAGTAAAACAAACAGATGCTACATGTCTTTTGCGTGTTGTTGCGATTGTTCGCTTATTGATTTTCTTGGGTATTACTATTATCGGATCAGTGGTTCTAGTAAATCAGAGCCAAGAGGGGCCGCGATGATTGTCACATCCTGCAAATGACAGTTCGTTGCATATCTTTTTCAGGACTTCGCAGTCAACCCCAGCAATTGTTGGCTATTTGAGATTTTCTGGCCAAATTAAAGTTCAGTAGTTTGCTTTCTGAATGACCGGCACGCATACCATTGCTTGAAAATCATCGCAATACAGCCTGCTGCTAAATCGCCCGCAGCTGTGTTTCGAACGCGGTATGCGGGATTACGAGTTGCTCCCGTAAGACCTTCGCCCAGAGCCGGCGCATAGGACAGGCAAGTTTTATTTTAGTATATGTGAAGAAATCCGGCTATGGGGCAAAAGGGGTTACTGGCGCAGTTCGTAATCCCACATACCCGAGTTACAAACACAGATGCGGGCGATTTGGCAGCAGACCACATTGTGTTGGTTTTTTTTTTTTACTAAATGGTATGGGTGTCGATAGTTCAGAAAGCAATGACAAACTACTGAAAGTAAACTTGCCAAGAGATCACAACGGCAAACATTTCTGGCATTGACTGCGATGTCCTGTAAAGGATATGCAACTAACCAACTTTTAAATGTGAAGAAACTGAAATAATTTCGGCATATTAAGCATAAATGTGGTTTGTAACGAAAAATGATGAAAGCCATGGAAGAAAAGACCGCCTGTCGTCCAGTAAGTGGACGGACACAGGAGGCTGAGGACACCACGGCCACGAAATGCACGAGGAAGGGGGTCTGGCAATAGATCGAGAGTCTTTTCAGCGAGGCACGATAAGAGCACGGAAACTGCCACATGACGATGATATGATGACATTGGCTGCTTGAAACAGGGCCGTGATACAAAGAGGCAGCCGCATCAGGAGGCACCGTGATGGGGTGGCGTAAGCAGCGAAGGAGGGGCGGCATAAGCAGCAAAGGAAGGGCGGCATTTCGAAGACTTGCCTCATTAAGGGGCGGCATTTCGAGGACTTGCATCATACTGAGAAAATCTACCGCAAGACCCAGGCTTGAAATGCTACAGCAGTATGCCCAAGGAGATCATCTTTACCTTATTTTCCGTCTACGTCGATGTAGGAAATGAGCTTAAAGCCTTCAAATGCTTTAAATTGAGCATGGTGAAGCTGTCTGAATCGCACTCCGAAGGTTGTGGGTTCGATTCCGGGCGTTTGTCTTTCGGTTCACTAGTGCATTTTTCTCGGAAACTCCTGGGGGTCGTCGCTGGAGCTACAGAGTTCGTTCTTTGTGAGACGCTTTCGGCAGGCCGCCCTGCGGAAAGAGACTGAGCCATATGGGATAAACCTGGTGCAATGAAGTCGATCATCTCGATCTTTTAAGACTTTTTTTTTTAAAGGAAATGAGTGTGCTAATCTGTAACTGTCATCCTACATAATAGTATTAATGATCACATTACTTTCCTGGCCTCACTTGTTTAACCGTTAGAATCCCAACTTACTTTTCTTTCCGCTAATTAGTTATGCATGTCGGGGTTAATACACAATACCTGCATATAGCTGCTGTCACTGGTTCACTGATTACAAGCGTTGAAAGCAGTAAACTTGGTTACTATGACGAATAATTATCCAAATTAAAGAGCTTTAGGAAGCAAACAATCAACGGTTGCATAACTAGATGCATTTATACATTATCAAATTTCACGAACCATCACAGCTGAATGCGCTAAAGAAGTATTGCATTTTATTCTATATTAAGCATTTGCAGTACTTAATGGTTACAAATGTGCAAACTAGAAAACAATCTAATTTCACATGAGGACAAAAGCACTATATAAAGTAAAAAGCTATAGAAACCAAGCGATCGCTGTAACTAGATACCTTTATTCATAATCATATTTCATGAACCATAAAAGTTGACTGCGCGAAAATTGGAGTTCCGCGCACTGATCGATTCCTATACTCGCAAACCGAGAACTCTGGCCACGGGAGATAAGAGGAAATGCCTATGGCTTGGAGGTAATTGGATTTCGAACATAAAGGCTATTCTAGGCGATTAATCTGAGGTCGGAAACTGTGCTTCAGATGACTAAAAACACGGAGATTATTAACATGACTGTGTGAAAGAAAGGCGAAAAATTATGCATTTACCTTATTTAGAGTATTTGTCACGTGGATGTGATGAAGATGCCTGCAGATGTACAGATTGATGGGAAAGGCCTTAGATGTGTAAAAAGGGCATACATTGGTAACATGCCCATAACTGCCATCTTGCCGTCTTGGCAGACGATAGTTTGTACAATGTAGTTATTTATACCTCTCCATAGCACAAAGCCTGGGCTGAGTTTACAGACCAAATGCTGCCATTACAACATGATCCCTCTCTCGGCCTGTATAGTTTACTCATGAGGAAAGGTAACACCAATATGCCTGGAACAAGATACGCTGCAGAAGTTGCCGGATCAATAACGCAATGCATTAATTGTTCTTGTATCGGAGATTCCATCCTAGACCAGTTGCCCACCAAGGTTTAGTGTCTGCCCTGCCATGACATTTAATTGTTAGGTTGCATTTCCTCCCTCTAGGGTATGGCTTGTACTCTCCCATTTGCGCTCCTCCGCCCGAAGCCGCTGGCACGATGTGGGTTATCGGGTTTGGTGAGCGCCCGCCCAACATTCGGCGTTAGCAGAAAGCAGGTAGTACTGTCTACTGTCATATGATAGCTCAGTCATATCTAAGACCAATCAGGAGAGTTGTTCGACAGGGACGCATAATGTCTCCAGACCTGTATTTTCCTTACATAGTGAAACTAGTATAAACAATTTAAAGGACAACAACAGCCTGCCATAAACATTGAGAATGATTTCGGAGAATACCAGTTTATCAAGCGAGGTGTGCGACAAGTGTGCGTATCGCCTCCAGATATTTTTTCTAGTGAAAATATTATCCAAGATTTAGAGGATGAGAGAGTAATCGCCATCTGAGAACATTAAGAATAATTTAGACTTTACATGGGGAGTCTCCGTGGCGAAGTGGTCAAGCCGTCTGACTCGGGCTCCGAAGGTTGTGGGTTCTATTCCGGGCCGCGTCCTTTGGTTCACGAGTGCATTTTTTCGGAGACTCCTGAGGGTCGTCGCTGGAGTTACGGTGTTCGTGCTTTGTGCGATGCTTTCCGCGCTGTGCAAAGAGGCTGAGCCATATGGGATAAAATCCCTCTGCAATTAAGTCGACCCTGTCGACTTTTGAGCCACTTAGTCTTTACAAGACGTCACAGCCAACCCCAGCATTGTTTTTTTTTTTTGGTTTGTATTTTTGTTTGTTTTTGTTTTGCTGTTTATGATTTATTGGCAAGTTCACTTTCAGTAGTTTGTCATTGATTTATGAACGATCGGCACACAATACCTTTGTATTATGTTCAGTATGCATTCCATATAGATTAGAACGGGAGCTTTGGCTAGTAGGCTTGCCCGCCTAAGCGTTGGTGATGTGTTCGGTTGCACTAGTCTAAAATTGGTACCATAGGCTAGCACCGTGTACCCAACACATCTCAAGGCGTGGATGTTGGCAACGTCTCTAATTGTATTTGCACAATACCGCACCAGTATTGTCCGTGAGTGATGTATGATTACCTACTGACGTTTAGTTGTAACGAACATTAGTCGGGCTGGACCCTCCTCTGGAGGTAGTCCGCGGTTCGTTGAGGAACCGCCCGGCCTAGCATAATGGAGTTCAGCCAAAGCTTCTAAAGTAGATAGGCGGCGGTTTGCTGGAGGAACCCACCGGCCTAATATATCTCTGGCTGCTGAGGATGGGGATGGAGCGCTTATGGGAATGTACCGAATGCTGTGATGTCGGTTCCTAAATCAATCAATCAATCAATCAATACTCCCCCGATGTGTCTCCACCTTGCCGTGGTGGGGGAGCTTGCGTGTCCCATCGACCCCATGTGCTTGCCGATGGGTGAAAAACTACATATCGGACAGCACATGGGATAGGGACCAGACTAAGAGAGACACAACCTGCTGCTCTGCAGGTGAGACTGAGGATAGCAGTCCAAAATTTAAATCAGGCGCACGAAGGCAGAAGTTCTTGGTCCGGACAAAACACTAAAGGCTCCCTGTCGAGGGCTGTGGCTGAACGCCTCTAAGCCACAAACCCTCGGACCTGAGAGCCGGGTCGATAGCCACCTCTCGAAAAATAAAGGCGTGATACTGAGCAAGCTACATGCTCAGGTCTGATAGAAGTTCGAAGGCTCTCAGCTGGGGGATATGAGAGATTCCCGGATGAGAGGCCAGGCCGTTTCTCGTTCACCGCTGCACGAAGGTAAGGTGCTGATCCGGCAGCACAAGTAGCCTACCTCGTGAGCGAGTACAAAAAGTCCAAAAGTGCCCCAGTCGAAGAAAGTGGCTGCGAAAACTGTATCTATCTCATAGAGAGTGTAGACAAAAGTGGAAGAACGTCTCAATGCCGCAAAATAGAACGCACGGCGAGCGAACCTTTTGCGTGGTCCGAAGTCAAAAGCGTGGGTGTCGCTTGCAGTCTGACCGTCCCTGGTGTGTGCGTGAGCGATCAGTGGCAAACGAGTTGCCCAACACATGGAAGTGAGGAACTAAAGCAGCCATGAGCAGGACGTGGCAACTCCTCGGGTGAGCCCAGTCACAGAGCAATATGTGCCGGCTCTGCAATTATGGAAGCCTCCTTGGATAGCGAGGGAATGCTCATGGTCTGCCCCTGCCTTCCCTTGAGGGCCGACCACGATGTCGTTCGTCGTTCTATCTTGACCAGCAGAGATGTTAGCGACATCACAACAGTCCAACGTGCCTCAAAACCAGAGGATGGCTAACCTCATTAAAAAATGCCCGCTGGAAGTCGGAAGTGTCGTCCTACGGGTGGCAAACTAAAAATTGACACTACGCAATTACGTCCGAGTGAAATGTCTCGTCCGAATGTCTCTCGTGCTAGGAACAGCTCTGACTACCTAGTTTCCGAATGCCGCTCTTGTTCGGAACAGCTCTGACTAGGTAGTTTTCCGAATGTCTGTTGAGCCTGGAAAAGCTCTGATGGGCGCAACGACAAGCACATGTCCGAAAACTCGCTGAGTGGATGCCGTCTGCAAACCTGTCTGGTTTGTGCGGGAATGACCCGGGGAAACGATATGACCAATATATTGAAGTGAGGATTTAAAGCAGCCATGAGCAGGACGTGACGATCTCCCTCGGTGAGCCCAGATCCAGGGCGTTATGTGTCGGCCCTGCAACTATGGAAGCAACCTTGGATGGCGGAAAATGCTATGGACTGTCCCTGCCTTCCTTTGAGGGATGACCGTTGTCTTCGACCGTTCCACCTTGGCCAGCATGGTTGCAGATGGCGCCACAAAAGTGAGAGTCTCCCAGGAATGCTACCTGGTCAAAAATGCACGCTAAAGTCGATGTGTTGGCCTACGGGTTTCGGCCCAAGGCGCATAACAGACACATCGCAATCACATCTGAAAAAAACACTCCGGATGAACGAAAAGAAGAAGAAGAAGAATCAATCAATATATCTCTTCGGTTAGCCACTTGGTATCCGCTGCATGTGGATTGGTTCAAGCAGACACTCCTCGTGTGGAATAATTCAGAAGAATCATACTCCAGGAAGGAGTAAACTGCAAGTTTGTGGCTGAGAGATTACAATGATACTTGTAAAAGTGCAATGGCTAATTGAGGATTATGCTATGAATGACTGCAGGGAGATATGCACAACAGGAACAATCATTATCACGAGAAGCTTAAATATTAATGAATTGCTACGGTTGTATAGTTGAACGACAGAGACGGACTTCATCATTCATTTGATGGCTCACCATGTATGTTAAGAAAATGTCTTATATTGAAGCCTGGCCGATGGATTTTTTCGTGACTGCTGTGTTGAACATTATCGTTGGAAATTCTCAGGTGGAGATCTTTCATGTTTGATTATTGGGAGACCACATATTTTTTTATAGACCCTTAGAAACTTGATCTTGACAGGCATGTAACAGAAGCAAATGATCCTTTCTTCCCTTTGCCATAAAATACGCCTCATGTCGTGAAAAGGGATCTGTATTTTAAAATTAGATGTATAGATATATGAATTGTATTAATGTTCTTTTAGACGCACGGCACAAGAGAAAGGTGTGTCATTGATAGCGATAACAAGGAAAACAATCACACGAATGATAATCGTCCAAGGCGTGTCTATTGGGGAAGAATTGACTCACTCTTTCGGAGATAGAGGAGAATATCACACAATCCAGTTAATACATGGCAAAGAACGTAGTCAATGGAATAACAGAATTAAAAGTTGGATAAATGACAAAGGATATTGCTCTAGAGGATGATGCAATAATATACCGACGGATCAGTATATTGGGGTGATAGATCAGTATATTGACGTGAAAGAGCAGAATGGGGCTTCACAAGATGCGCAAGATGGAGTATCAAGATCATCGCAAAACAGAGTGAGGCATATTCTGGAGCGACATCCAACATGAGAATGGAAGCTGACGCGGTCAGTGTATCTCTGACGTTGATATCTGAAACTCCGTTCAATGAGGCAGTTATCATATCTGACGAGCAGTCAATGCTCCAGAAGGTTCAGTCCTGATATTTATGGCATGAGTGATTCATCCATACAAAGTCATCAGACCTGCTAACACTGAAATAGCCCTGTTCTCCAGTCCATGGCGGTGTAAGTGGCAAATGAAAAGGCCCTCTGGCTGGCCTTCAGGGCATGGTCAGCAGGGAACACTGAGGCTGAGCAAGGGAGACGCGATATTGTCTATAAAATATTTCCTGCTGCACGAGAAACCGAAAAAAGGATGACAAAACGTGGCTGCGACTGATTGAACCAGGAATCCAGTTTTTAATTAGCAGGAAACATCCTGGCAGAGGACGGAGTAGATGCGTGCGTAACCGGTTAGCTACTGAAACTATATCAGTATAGTAAAGAACCCTTTTACGACACACCAGTCATAGGGTGCTAGACACAGTTCTATAAACAGACCAATCTGCTATCGGTGGGCAGTGTGGTCAATATTACCCAGGCTGCCTTTACTTCCCATGACATTTCCTGGTATCGATTTAAGGCTAGGTCGATCGGGAAGTCCACGTCACTTTCAAAAATCACTTCCGATAGGATTCGAACTATGACTACCTGGCCTGCAGGCGAGCAGCTAGTCGCTTTGCTACTCCGGCTCATACCTACAATTATCCATACTCTACTTCGTGTACTTAGGGAGTCGGAGTGCTATGATAAGGGTGTTGGATTACACATTTTGACAAATTATGGTATATAATTATTTACGTTAAAGTTAGTTTCCCACACTTTACAGGACGCAATCAAAATAATTAATCAAAAATTAAATTTATTGCTTGCTTGGTTTTATTTTGAATTTCTAGACAATTTTACCTTCAATAGTTTGTCGTTGCTTTATGAACAACCGACATTCACAGTGTTGTGAAAGTCAACACAAAGAGATCTGCTTCGAGATCACGTCCCGGTGACTTGAACTCGATATGGCTAGACTCTGATCTTACGCTCACTCTCCCTAATCCACAGACGCCGACATTGATATGTAATAATGGATATTTATTATAATGTGTTCACTCGCCTTGAACTCAAGCGTAGTTCATTCACGTGCGACTACTTGTTAACAATGGAAAGTGTACTGGGCTGATGTTTGCGTGTGGGTTAGCTATTCTTATTATCGGTGTCCCTAGCCATCAGGTGTCTTCTGAGGTCTTTGTGATTTATGCTCCCAAGTCAGGGACAAAAGGTTAACATTTTAGTCCAGCTGATCGGTGTAGGGATTGAACCCGCTACTTCGGCATCAACACACCGGAAGTTTAAAACCAACCGCTCTTAACCATTAGGCCTTGTTAACCCCCTGATAGGGCATATAATCGTTATTTCATACACAGCCCAGGTTTGACAAGATCACAATACGATACAAAATGGCGAGCTTTCTGTGTCAGGTGAAGAGACATTAGGGGTGAAGGACTGGATCAGCCTGGGATAGGTACACGGAGACAAGATGGGCGTGACATGTGTGTGACGTTTGTATTGTGTGTGCTCTTTGTCTCTGTGTGTGCATTTGTGTCGTGTGGGGGTGCAACAACAATGCAACACTGCACGATTATACGTCGCCCTGTATGTTAAGATAACCATGCAGTTGTAAGACAGACAATGTTATCTGCCATTCTTGTTCTTATTGTTCTTCTTGTTCTTCTCGTTCTTGTTCTTCTTGCTCTTCTTCTTCTTCTTCTTCTTCTTCTTCTTCTTCTTCTTCTTCTTCTTCTTCTTCTTCTTCTTCTTCTTCTTCTTCTTCTTCTTCTTCTTCTTCTTCTTCTTCTTCTTCTTCTTCTACTACTACTACTACTACTTTCCATCCATTGGCACCTTGCCGTCTTGACAGACGATAGTTTGTGCTTTAAAAAGGCATAATAACTTTTAACTATGGCGGTAGCGAGTGTGACTGATAAGGCCAATTTGCGCTGTAAATGTCCGTTCACAGTGGGTGCATGTGAACACGTGGTCATTTCCACCATCATGCACCATCTTACGTCTCAAACGCTTGGTGTGTGTCTTTTCTGCAATAATTTTCTCCTTTGACTTTATTCCATTTCTGATATTTGCCCTCCATGCAACACGTTCAGCGGCGACTTGCTCCCAATGTGCATTATCAATGCCTGTATCAATCATGTCCCGCTTACACACATCTTTGTATCGTAGTAGAGGCCGACCCTGAGATCTCTTACCCATCTGTAATTCACCAAAAAAGATATCCTTTGGTATTCTACCATCATCCATCCTCCTAAGATGTCCTATCCATCTAAGTCTACGAAGACTGAGCATGGAATAAACTGTCACGCAACCTGATCTTTCCAATACTTCAGTATTTGTGATTTTGTCTTGCCACTTAATACCAAGAATTCTTCGCAGACACCGCATATGAAAGCTGTTTAAATTGTTCTCTTGGTGTGAGTAAGTTGTCCAGGTTTCACTGCCATAGAGAAGAGTACTAAGGACACAGGCTTGATAGACAAGGACTTTTGTTTTGGCAGTAAGCTTCCTGTTCTCCCAGACTCTTTTTCTTAACCTGTTCATTGTTGTTGCTGCCTTACCAATCCGGATGTTGATTTCCTGATCTAGGGATAATTTGCTATTTACCACTGATCCTAGATATGTAAAATGGTCTACTATCTCTAGTTCGGCGTCGTCAATAAAGATTGATGGTACCTCATGTGCACCTTGTGACATAATCTGTGTCTTCTTTTTGCTAATTGTTAAACCAAATTCAGAACAAGCATTGGAGAATGCAGATAGTAGACATTGCAATTCTTCCTCAGAGTGGGTCGTAACTGCAGCATCATCTGCAAAAAGCAACTCTCTGATCAGTACCCTCCTAATTTTGGTCTTAGCCTTCAATCTCTGAGCATTGTAGAGGCCGCCATCTGAGCGTGAGTGAATGTATATACCACCATCCTGATCACGAAATGCATATTTCAGTAGAAGTGAAAAGTATATTCCAAAGAGGGTGGGAGCTTGCAACACAACCTTGCTTAACTCCACTCTTGATTTCAAATTCTTCAGAAGTTGCACCATCAAACTTGATTATACCCTTCATGCCTGTGTGGAACGATTCCACAATGGACAGAAGAGTTGGTGGGCAGCCAATCTTCTTTAGTGCCTTGAACAGACCCTCACGACTGACCAAATCAAATGCCTTTGTGAGGTCGATGAAGGCAATAAACAGTGGTTGATTCTGTTCACGGCATTTTTCTTGCATTTGTCGCAATGAGAATATCATATCAGTGGTAGACCGGTTCTGTCGAAAGCCACACTGTGATTCGGGGTAGACTTGATCTCCTAGGACTTGAAGTCTGCGCAGAACAATTCTGGCAAATACTTTTCCAACAATACACAGAAGTGAGATACCCCTATAGTTGTTGCAGTCGCTCCGATCGCCCTTGTTCTTGTACAGTGTTATGATGCTTGAATCTTTGAAATCCTGTGGGACTTGTCCTTCACGCCAGCATAGCTCTATTAGCTGGTGGATCTGTATTAGACTACTACTACTACTACTACTACTACTACTACTACTACTACTACTACTACTACTACTACTACTACTACTACTACTACTACTACTACTACTACTACTACTGCTGCTGCTGCTACTACTACTACTACTACTACTACCACTACTACTACTACTACTACTACTACTACTACTACTACTACTACTACTACTACTGCTGCTGCTGCTGCTACTACTACTACTACTACAACAACAACAACAACAACAACAACTACTACTACTACTACTACTACTACTACTACTACTACTACTACTACTACTACTTCTACTACTTCTACTACTTCTACTACTACTACTACTACTACTACTACTACTACTACTACTACTACTACTACTACTACTACTACTTCTTCTTCTTCTTCCTCTTCTTCTTCTTCTTCTTCTTCTTCCTCTTCTTCGTCTCCTTCTTCTTCTCCTACTACTACATCTTCCCCTATCTACCCCCCTCCCCTCCCCATTCTCCTTTCCCATCTAATCTTCAGCTATTCTATTGTGCATATATTCAGACAATGTCCACATATTACAACCAAACCACATAAACTTAATATTTCACCACAAGCACGGAACATTCTCTACAGCCTCCATATGTATTTCTCATTCTTCCCCTCAACATGCTGTATAATCAAACTGCATGTACATTTTCTGAAACACTTGTATACAAATCCCTGGTTGCTTCGCAGCATGTTACTTGCTTAAGCCCGATGAATTATAGATGCCTGCGTCAATGCCCCACATGCGTTATGCTCTCTAACGGTAAATGTAAATATTTTGTAAGTATTTCTAATACAGCACTGATTATTTAGCCGTAATGATCTGCAGCGCCCCGGGCTTGCTTACGTTTTGTGGGGTCTGTAGTATTGTCGGGGTTTGAAGCGACCGCTCAGCTTTCTAAGGTGGATGAAAGAATAGGATACCCGTCTATCTCTGATTTAATTCTTTTTATTAATTTTTTTTCCCTCTCATTCTTCAACTTGTAGAACGAGGAACAAGAAGAGTAACAACAATAAGAAGAACAAGTAGAAAAACAAGAACAAGAAGAACAAGGAGGAGGTATAGGAGTAGGACGAGAAATCAAGGGATAAAGAGGACAAAGAGTAGAATAAGAACATAAAGAATACTACCACTGTTGAAAGAAAAGAACAACAATCATGTACCCGCCATCATCAGAAAGTTGGTTATGGTATTATAACACCTGGCCAGTTTGGCAAGATCTTTATATGCTGCTTGCGGTCGGTTAATGGCAGAGTAGTCGCACACGTTCACACATCATGCGTTCCGGTCCAGTGAGATGATGCGATGAATATTCACATTCACACACACACACACACACACGCACGCACGCACGCACATACACACATACACACACACACACACACAGGGAGTAGAATAAGAACATAAAGAAAATGAAGCCAGGGACGATGAGATGAGGTGTAAAATGCTATTTTACTTGTGGTAATGTGTAAATATGTTCTGAACAGTTGCTTTGGATGACAATATCGCTTGCCTTGGAATTACAGTGTACAAACATTCAAAGATATTTACACATCCTTCAGCTAACATTGTCAAATCATCATATCCCGGTAGAGTTAGTAATAATGTGGCGTGTAGTTTGAGTGGAGAGATATATATCACCACATAGTGGTTGCCAACTACTAACAGACAACCAGAAGTGGCTCGTGAGACACCTAGGTGAACTGGATCAGGCAAATCTGGCAGGCTTACACTAAGGGATCAAGTAAGGCTTTCAAGTAGAAGGCCAAGAGAACAGAAGAAAGGCACTGCCGTCAGAGAGGAGGATGCTCACTCATGTAAACTGAAGACTAGTATTTTTCCTGCCACACAGCTCTCCTGATATGCAGCCCCCCCCCTCCCCGAGATAGTGTTTTAGCCCTATCATACTAATATGTAACACCGTTACACACGCAAATAAGACTAAAGCATGAATCAACACCTTCCTGACAAGTTCAACATATTACAATGGATGATTGGGATGATATGAACGCTGGTTATGTCATGAAACAACACCATTGATAGTAGCACAATTAATAATGATTGTTTGTAGGTGGGCTACCCAAAAGCAACATATAGGGTTTAACCTAGTAATAAAGGTGCCGAATTCTTCTGCTCGTAGATAGTTTTCCCTTGGGTTTATGGCTATTGGCGGTTGGCTTGACGCTGAGGTATCTAAGGTTAGTATTTGTATACTCAGCTTTCCTGTAGGGCAGTTCCTGATGTTGGAACATTTTGGGCTCTGAGTGTACAGTGGCTGGTACTAGGTCTTCTCTCTTCACAGTAATATCAAGGTGAAATCCTTCAGCAATCAATGGTGAATTTCAATGTAGGCCAAACGTAGGCACAACGTATAGACAAAAACCACAACTGTTGAAAAAAAAAAACATATACTCTGCATCCTCAGAAAGTTGGTTACAGTATTATAAAACCTGGGGAGTTACGCCAGATCCTTATATGCTGCTTGCGGTCGGTTAAGGGGACAGCAGTTGCACAAGTCCATACATCATCTGCCCATTAACCTTTTCCTTTCTCTAAGGTCAGGACTTTACATCAACTGTTCCTGTCCAATGAGATGCTGCGATAAATATTCACACACACACACACACACACACACACACACACGTGCTTATGAATATACTAACAGATGTAACCAACATTTCAAGTCTAACAAGACATGCACCATTATTTTCATGCAGTGTGTTTCTCAAATATCCATAATACGCACATTTTCAATCGCCTAGATCTCTGTGCGGAATCCATATAATGATTGTAATTATACAAAGTTCTGTTAATACCAATTTACAGTGTAGATGATTGCACATAATTAGTAAAGTAGTATCTCATTAAGGACGTGTAATACACAAAGGAGGTAATAAAGTAACGAATAATACATCTCAGTATAATATTATCTCATTAAAAACTTGTAACAAGCTAAGGAGATAATAAAGTAATAAAAAAGACTTCTTAGTAGACGATTATCTCATTAAGTGCAGAATAAGCAAAGGAGATAATAAAGTAACAAAACATACACCAGACATAAAATAGAACTGCTAGTAACCAAGACATAGTACCGAGGAATCTTTTAGCACATGCACTTGTTAAGACGAAGTCATCAATTAGACAACATAGTATAAAATATAGAGAAGTATTTAATGGGTCAAAACTTTCCAAGAAAGTTATAACAAGCCCTGTTGGTATTAACTTATAAGCTGTCACTTACCCTGTTTCCAGAAATTCAATAAAATTCCTGATTGTAAGAATTAAAGTCACCCAGGGCATTGACTTGCACTCAGAGTATGCCAACTGAACGCCAGAGTCTGATTCGTCTCGTTTATAAAGCGTCATGTTTAGTCATGTTTTGGAAAGAAAGAGTTAAAGTAACCTAGTGTTGATGTAGTCAGTGTAAACGTATACAAATACTCCGGTCCTAAGTTGTATTTCAATTAGTTGTAGACCTGAATTGTTTAACTACTAATCTGGATATGGGGACCCATTTGAGACCATGATTAATATAATCTTGACTTTCATGAAAATGTTGATGTTGCGAGAGTAATAATGATCATAGTCAAGGCAGAACATAAGGCAAACCACTCATCTCTCGCTTCCTAAGTAGCCAATGCGACAAAATTACTATTGATTGTTCGAATGCATCGGTTGGTTGATTGTTTCCATGACTGGTGGGTGAATCCTCAGGAAGACAGCTTTACCTATAAGTCCGACAACAACATCAACAACAACAACGACGACGACGACGACAACAAAAACAACAACAACAATAACAACAAAAACAACAACAACAATAACAACAATAACAACAACAACTACTACTACTATTACTACTACTACTACTACTACTACTACTACTACTACTACTACTACTACTACTACTACTACTACTACTACTACTACTACTACTACTACTACTGCTGCTGCTGCTGCTGCTGCTGCTGCCAATACTACTACTAATACTACTACTACTATTACTACTTCTACTACTACTACTACTTCTACTACTACTACTACTACTACTACTACTACTACTACTACTACTACTACTACTACTACTACTACTACTACTACTACTACTACTACTACTACTACTACTACTGCTGCTGCTGCTACTACTACTACTACTACTACTACCACTACTACTACTACTACTACTACTACTACTACTACTACTACTACTACTACTACTACTACTACTACTGCTGCTGCTGCTGCTACTACTACTACTACTACAACAACAACAACAACAACAACAACTACTACTACTACTACTACTACTACTACTACTACTACTACTACTACTACTACTTCTACTACTTCTACTACTTCTACTACTACTACTACTACTACTACTACTACTACTACTACTACTACTACTACTACTACTACTTCTTCTTCTTCTTCTTCCTCTTCTTCTTCTTCTTCTTCTTCTTCCTCTTCTTCGTCTCCTTCTTCTTCTCCTACTACTACATCTTCCCCTATCTACCCCCCTCCCCTCCCCATTCTCCTTTCCCATCTAATCTTCAGCTATTCTATTGTGCATATATTCAGACAATGTTCACATATTACAACCAAACCACATAAACTTAATATTTCACCACAAGCACGGAACATTCTCTACAGCCTCCATATGTATTTCTCATTCTTCCCCTCAACATGCTGTATAATCAAACTGCATGTACATTTTCTGAAACACTTGTATACAAATCCCTGGTTGCTTCGCAGCATGTTACTTGCTTAAGCCCGATGAATTATAGATGCCTGCGTCAATGCCCCACATGCGTTATGCTCTCTAACGGTAAATGTAAATATTTTGTAAGTATTTCTAATACAGCACTGATTATTTAGCCGTAATGATCTGCAGCGCCCCGGGCTTGCTTACGTTTTGTGGGGTCTGTAGTATTGTCGGGGTTTGAAACGACCGCTCAGCTTTCTAAGGTGGATGAAAGAATAGGATACCCGTCTATCTCTGATTTAATTCTTTTTATTAATTTTTTTCCCTCTCATTCTTCAACTTGTAGAACGAGGAACAAGAAGAGTAACAACAATAAGAAGATCAAGTAGAAAAACAAGAACAAGAAGAACAAGGAGGAGGTATAGGAGTAGGACGAGAAATCAAGGGATAAAGAGGACAAAGAGTAGAATAAGAACATAAAGAATACTACCACTGTTGAAAGAAAAGAACAACAATCATGTACCCGCCATCATCAGAAAGTTGGTTATGGTATTATAACACCTGGCCAGTTTGGCAAGATCTTTATATGCTGCTTGCGGTCGGTTAATGGCAGAGTAGTCGCACACGTTCACACATCATGCGTTCCGGTCCAGTGAGATGATGCGATGAATATTCACATTCACACACACACACACACACACGCACGCACGCACGCACATACACACATACACACACACACACACAGGGAGTAGAATAAGAACATAAAGAAAATGAAGCCAGGGACGATGAGATGAGGTGTAAAATGCTATTTTACTTGTGGTAATGTGTAAATATGTTCTGAACAGTTGCTTTGGATGACAATATCGCTTGCCTTGGAATTACAGTGTACAAACATTCAAAGATATTTACACATCCTTCAGCTAACATTGTCAAATCATCATATCCCGGTAGAGTTAGTAATAATGTGGCGTGTAGTTTGAGTGGAGAGATATATATCACCACATAGTGGTTGCCAACTACTAACAGACAACCAGAAGTGGCTCGTGAGACACCTAGGTGAACTGGATCAGGCAAATCTGGCAGGCTTACACTAAGGGATCAAGTAAGGCTTTCAAGTAGAAGGCCAAGAGAACAGAAGAAAGGCACTGCCGTCAGAGAGGAGGATGCTCACTCATGTAAACTGAAGACTAGTATTTTTCCTGCCACACAGCTCTCCTGCTATGCAGCCCCCCCCCCCTCCCCGAGATAGTGTTTTAGCCCTATCATACTAATATGTAACACCGTTACACACGCAAATAAGACTAAAGCATGAATCAACACCTTCCTGACAAGTTCAACATATTACAATGGATGATTGGGATGATATGAACGCTGGTTATGTCATGAAACAACACCATTGATAGTAGCACAATTAATAATGATTGTTTGTAGGTGGGCTACCCAAAAGCAACATATAGGGTTTAACCTAGTAATAAAGGTGCCGAATTCTTCTGCTCGTAGATAGTTTTCCCTTGGGTTTATGGCTATTGGCGGTTGGCTTGACGCTGAGGTATCTAAGGTTAGTATTTGTATACTCAGCTTTCCTGTAGGGCAGTTCCTGATGTTGGAACATTTTGGGCTCTGAGTGTACAGTGGCTGGTACTAGGTCTTCTCTCTTCACAGTAATATCAAGGTGAAATCCTTCAGCAATCAATGGTGAATTTCAATGTAGGCCAAACGTAGGCACAACGTATAGACAAAAACCACAACTGTTGAAAAAAAAAAACATATACTCTGCATCCTCAGAAAGTTGGTTACAGTATTATAAAACCTGGGGAGTTACGCCAGATCCTTATATGCTGCTTGCGGTCGGTTAAGGGGACAGCAGTTGCACAAGTCCATACATCATCTGCCCATTA
>OY992890.1:74000641-74003141 GCA_963921405.1 Cepaea hortensis | reverse complement strand
TATCTGTTATTCTCTGTCATTTCCTTCACGCCATTGTCTGCTGTTATCTGTCGTTCTCTTATAGCCATTGCCTGCTGTTCTCTATCATTCCATTCACGCCATTGTCAGATGTTCTCTGTCGTTCTCTTCAAGCCAATGTCTGCTGTCCTGTGTCGTTCCCTTCACTCCGTTGTCTGCTATTCTCTGTATTTTTCTTGCTCCATCCTCTGTCGTTCTCTTCACTCCATTGTCTGCTGTTCTCTATTGTTCTCTTCGTGCCATTGTCTACTGTCCTTTGTCGTTCCCTTCACTCCGTTGTCTGCTATTCTCTGTATTTTTCTTGCTCCATCCTCTGTCGTTCTCTTCACTCCATTGTCTGCTGTTCTCTATTGTTCTCTTCGTGCCATTGTCTACTGTCCTTTGTCGTTCCCTTCACTCCTTTGTCTGCTATTCTCTGTATTTTTCTTGCTCCATCCTCTGTCGTTCTCTTCACTCCATTGTCTGCTGTTCTCTATTGTTCTCTTCGTGCCATTGTCTACTGTCCTTTGTCGTTCCCTTCACTCCGTTGTCTGCTATTCTCTGTATTTTTCTTGCTCCATTGTCTGGTGTCCTCTGTCGTTCTCTTAACTCCATTGTCTGTTGTTCTCTGCGTTCTCTTCACTAAATTGTCTGCTGTTCTCTATCGTTCTCTTCACTCCATTGTCTACTGTCCTCTGTCGTTCTCTTCACGCCATTGTCTGCTTTTCTCTATCGTTCTCTTCACTCCATCGTCTGCTTTTCTCTATCATTGTTTTCGTGACATTGTCTACTGTCCTCTGTCGTTCTCTTCACTCCATAGTCTGTTGTTCTCTGCGTTCTCTTCACTCAATTGTCTGCTGTTCTCTATCGTTCTCTTCACTCCATTGTCTACTGTTCTATGTGGTTCTCTTCACTCCATTGTCTGTTGTTCTCTATCATTCTTTTCGTGACATTGTCTACTGTCCTCTATCGTCCTCTTCACTCCATTGTCTACTGCCCTCTGTTGTTCTCTTCACTCCATTGTCTGTTGTTCTCTATCATTCTTTTCGTGACATAGTCTACTGTCCTCTATCGTTCTCTTCACGCCATTGTCTACTGTCCTCTATCGTTCTCTTCACGCCATTGTCTGCTGTCCTCTGCTGTTCTCTTCACTCCATTGTCTGCTATTCTCTGTCATTCTCGTTTCTACATTGTCTTCTATTCTTTGTCGTTCTCTTCACTACATTGTCTTTTATTCTATGTCATTTGCTTCAGGTAAACATATGTCTGTACCCCAATATTGTTGCATGCTTGGATGTATTCGTTCCTTGGAAGGTTTCATTTTCTTTCTTGTAAGAATTTCTTTCCATAATATTCAGAACTCCAGTACTTATACACAAGAATAGAGAAAATTTCGAGATCTTATAGAATGGAAATTAGCACAAAAAATATAAGCTAAATACTGATGAATAGTTACAAGAACGCGGGACAACCAACATTATAAAAAAAAAAAAAAAAACAGTAAAAGAATTTAAAAAAACAAATGTTAAAGTAAGTGAACAGTTTTACAAACCTAGGGTCCATTATATGCAGTTACTGTGGTTCAATTAACGGGTATGAAAGCAAGACTCAAGATGACCTCACCTTTTATGACAAGACTGAATCCCATTTCGAAAGGCAACATCTGCTTTCCAATCAAGATCATCCTCATCATTGTGTCAATTGTGTGTTTTGTCAAGTTTATCACTCAGTACATCAGACTTCGACAACCATTTTCCCCCATTTGCTTTCTCTCGTCTTTGACTGTCCCCAGTGGACCTACAAGACAGCAGGTTTGTGTCTCTTTTCGTCTGGTTTCTATCCCTTAATCCAGTGGTTCTCCACCTTTTTTGGCCCATGCCTCCCTTTACCATATGTTCAGAACTTCATCCCCCCCCCCTTTTCGAATTTCCTCCCTATAAATCCCCCCACCCTTATACAGTATACATAAAAATGGAATCTAAATTTAATAACGCATACTAGAACAAGTCTACATAAAACAGGATTTGTGGGTCTACTTACGTTATAAAACGAATTTCATTAGGGCGAGAAGTACAGAACCGCAAAAAATTTAGAGGGAAAAACAATATCAGGTAAATGGTTCTTGTATTAATGCGATCTTGAAATAATCTTAATCACCCCCCCCCCTCAAAGGGGGGGGGGGGAATTCCCCACCGTTTGAGAACCACTGCCTTAATCAGTCCGACATGGGAGACCCTGCCAGTAGGTGCGCTGCCTGTGCTATCCCTTCTTTAAAATGGTTTAAAAATTGGACTCTGGCCGTAGAAACAGAACGGGGAATTCGGGTATTACTGACACTTTAGGAAAATTCTACCCTTACAGTATGTTGTTTTGCGTATCCTTTTACAGGACTTAGCTGTCAACAGCAGCATCTTTCAGCTGTCTGTTGATCTCTTGGCAAGATTACGCTCAGTAGTTTGCCATTGCTTTCTGAGCGGCCGGCTCAGTATCCGCAAGTCACGAG
>OY992890.1:73958141-73995641 GCA_963921405.1 Cepaea hortensis | reverse complement strand
ATGCTGGTGTTGACAGCGATGTCATGTAAAAGGATATGCAAAAAAAATATATGTATAATTATATAAACAGTTGTTTTATGCATAATTACATAAACAATTTATGTATAATTTTATCAACAGTGACTGCACAGGCCAGGCGGCCTTAATTCCTCAGGCTCAAGACCCCCCCCCCCCCCCCAACTTGCTCTACACTGCAAGGTACTATAGGCAGCAAATGGCAGTTGTTTTATATAAACAATGTATGTATAATTATATAAACCGTTGTTTTATGTATAATTTATATGAACAGATTTCCTCCAAAGCCGGAGAGTATCTGCCTGTATGGCGAGGAACCACCAGTCTCCACACCAATAAGCCAGACATGGGACAACGGATACTCACGCAAACCTCAGGTCCTGTATGACATCACACTGATGTTGGACAACATGATGTCTTCATCCGACATACAGGACTTCACGCTGGAGTTCACAGCCAGCGAACACAAGCAAGCAAGCAAGCATATGAACAGATTGTGTACAATTATATAAATCGTGTTTTTATGTACAATTATATAACCAGCTTATGTATAATTCTATAGAAAGTTGCTGTATGTATAATTATATACAAGGAGAAATTAAATGGCAGTCTTTCCCTCACTTAGTGAGACGACGAACGCAGGCGTTGAACGCTTGTACGACCACGCCCATGACACAACCATTACATTAAATAATATCCCAATCTGCCTGTACCGCTTTACGTTTTTGTTTTATTAATTGTATTCAAATAAACCCGTGAGCATCGAATGTTAGTAGTTAAGGTTAGATGCATGTACATTAAAGGACGTCGCCATCAGCCCCAACGTTTTGTGGCTCTTTCTGATTTACTTAGCAATTTTTTTCATTGCTTCCAGAACGACCGTTGCTCATACCATGGAAATCGACGCAGGAACGTACTGCTTCCAAAATGTCTGCGGCTGATTTCGTACACTCGACTCGCAATGTCGAGGGACTGTGAAACTCGTTCTCGGGCCCTAAACCACAGCGTCGGCATGATATAAGTAGTCAGATACAATTCAGAGTATATCGTTATCGCGGCTATGTTACAGATTGCCAAGCACATTTCAGACTACACCGCATCAAATTTTCTTCTATCGCTTTCCTCCTTGTCTCCTAAGATTGTCTTCCAAGTACCTGTAAATTGCAGATTGTTTTTGCTTTTTTTTTTCTTTCTTGGAGTTTAAGAAATATAAATGAAAGACAAGTTTTAAACACGCATATCTTTATACCTTCATATCTTTCTTTAAAAGAGCGGAGAAAAGCGTCGCAAGTTGTCAAAGAAATCTAAAACACAAGAAACCCACCATAAAACATATCTACAACCAGACACCCCATTTCATATCTAGACATCACCGGGGGTTTATCTCTCACAGCGAATGCCTCTTTTTTTTTTAATTTAGGGGGGTCCTCGCATGAGGTTCGGTTCTAGAAACACGATCAAAGCATTTTCTAGCTCGTCTCCCCACGAGTCCTCTCGCCACACCGAGTAGATGGAAGAGATTATAACGGTTTGAGGTCTCCGTCTCTCTCTCTCTCTCTCTCTCTCTCTCTCTCTCTCTCTCTCTCTCTCTCTCTCTCTCTCTCTCTCTCTTGTAGCATGGCCTGACTCTCAGACCTCGCAGTTGATAATGTAATCGCGAAGGAACACGTCTCCTTTCGATAGTTTCAGCCTCCCAGACGTCTTCGTTGATTTGAAATCCCCCCTGAACTCCGTAAGTTTTGTCTTTCCAGCAGTGAGATAATGTTGTGGTTGTAGTGGCTGCTGCCTGCTCGCAGCCTGCTGACGTGGATGTGTTGAAAGACGAGCGAGGTGGCGAGGCTTGGATTGAAAATTGAGGGATACTATTTCGTTTCCTGAAAAACGGAAGGCTTGGTTAGGTTTCGATCAAAACCTGAGAGATTCATTTTCATATGTTTCATTATTGTTAATATTCATGGCTTTACACTTGTGTACCCCATATAGGAAACCGTAGTAGCTCAGTGGTTAAAACACTTACTTGTCTGCCAGGCGGTAAAGTGTTCGTATCCCTTTCGAGGTTACCCCCCCCCCTCCCTCCCCCATTCACCTATTCACCCGAGCTTCCTTGTCGTTCTATAAGAGAACTGGCACCAGGAAATTTGCTGAAAAGATAGAAGGTAGGCGTGATATTGATTTCATCACCCCCTCCGCTTTCGATTGGTCAAAAATATGTGGCTATCAGCGCACGAAGAAGAGAACACCCCGCGGCCAGAAAGAATCATTCATGGAGAAATAAACGCTGTTCGAGAATTTGGTAGAGAAGTGGTAACAAAACTGTTGAATGGCATCTATAAGAGTGGATATATAGCTGGTGATCTCGTGAAATCTATGGGTATAGCTCCACCACAGCTATAAGGTGCAATAGTCCGTGCGTAGTAGTCGGCGTGGCCGAAAAGACAAGAGATCTCGCTTCTAATCTTTCGGTACACTAATGCCGGGTAGGGGGTTCAGTCCCCACACCGGCATTATGTTGGACTGAAACGTTAACTTATAATTCAGAAAGCAATGGCAAACTAGTTAACATAACATTGCCTAGAAAATCAACCTGGGGTTAATTGCACAAGGGCATGCAACATTTTAGTCAGGGGATAACAATTAGTTGGATGAGTCGCGTGACTAACGTACTGAATGAACGAACGAACGAATAAACTTCATTTTCAAAGGGTTCAGAATTAGACACGCAGGCCCATATAACATTCTGCATTTATATCACTCTGTCTTATACATTCTCATTTCATCTCATCTTGTTCCTCTTGTACCTTGCGGTGTCGAGGTGAAGTCCGTTTATACTTCTTAGTTTTTCTACGAGCAGTATGAAGATTCCCCTGCCGGCTTGCTAGGCCAGTCGCAGGTTTCGGACAAAGGTCTGACCACAGGGGGTTCATCCCCTATGGCGAGCCATAGCCCCGTTAGCCCATGACCTCGCGGCCATGGTTTCCCAGTCTACACCACGCGGAGGTGGGGTTGACTTGTGTAGTCTGCGGGTCATCGGCAGGCGACTAATTTTCACTTGTCACCCCTCCTGGGAGAGGCTAGCCGATCCTAACCCTGCTGGCTGCAGGGCCAGGCGCAGTCCACACCTTGTAGACCGTCTTATACATTATTTCATAAAAATAGTACTTTTGAGGCCAACTGAGAACAACAACAACAATATCACAATTTGCATCACAAAGGCATGGGGAATTTACAACATTCAGCATTGCATGACTCACTAATATTAATTACTGATGTGGCAATTGTCATTAGCTATGGGAGAACATATTGTAATAGAGGACTTGATTGTTATACTAGGCTTTTATGATTATATTTATTATTGTTATTATTGTTATTAATATTATTATTATTAATAGGAAGGTCGTCTGTACACTCTAGATGTGGAGAATATGCCATGGTGTTATACTTATCTTGAGAAGTTAAAAAGTTTGTTGCATTTCCTTTACAGGACGTTGCAGTTAACACCAGCATTTTTTTGCAGTTGTGATCTCTTGGCACCTTTACGTTCTGTAGTTTGCCATTGCTTTCAGAACGACCGGCACCCATACCATTTAATAAAATACCAACGCAAAGTGGTCTGCTGCAAAATCGCGCGCAGCTGTGTTTCGAACGCGGGTATGCGGGATCACGAACTAAGTCCGTAACTCTTCGTCACTGGGCCAGCATAATGAGCAGAATCAGAAGTAAACTCCTCCGAAGTCGGAGAGTATCTGCCTGTACGGCGAGGAACCACCAGTCTGCACACCAATAATCCAGACATGGGACAACGGATACTCACGCAAACCTCAGGTTCTGAATAACATCACACTTGTGTTGGACAACAGGATGTCTTCATCCGACATACAAGACTTCACGCTGGAGTTCACAGCCAGCGAGCGCAAGCAAGCAAGAAGTAAACTATAACCATAATTTGCTCCTGAGCAATATGGATTTAAAGAAGGCAACGACACACCTAACACCATATAACATTAACAAAAAGAATCGCTGAAATAAACAGACTTATATTTGTGCCTTATTGACTATACTAACGCATTTCATCAGCTGAAGCATGAAGAAATAATTAAAATGTTGGAAAACATAAACATTGGTAATCAACAAATAAGACGATCGCCTGCCAGCCCGAAGGTCATGGGTTCGATCCTCATCGGGGAGAATTCGAATGTTTAAAGTTGGACTGGGGTCCCAGGTCGACCCAGCCTTAGATGGAAACCGGGAAAAGGCATGGCAAGTACAGGAGGCTGGCGTGATACAGATCACATCACCCACAGAGTGTCGACTGGTCTATAGACTTATGTGTCTAGCAACACATGCCCAATCGTCTTCATCATCATCATCATCATCATCATCATCATCATCATCATCATCATCATCATCATCATCATCATTATCAAGTGTCATGCCGGCTGGCGTAGGCGTTATGACTCTCCACAGATCTCTGTCTTTGTTGTTCTGGATCAACTCCGCTGTTGATATTCCTCCACGCCACTATCTTAATCCATCCAGCATAATTTCTCTTGGTCTGCCTCTTTCTCTCTTCCCCTCGATCTTTCCAGTTGTCACGATTTTCTCCAATTCCTCTCTTCTCATCACATGACCCCCCCCCCCCCCCCCCCCCCCAAAAAAAAAAAAAGTTGTTTGCCTCTTTCTTACTTTTGTATATAATGCTCTAGTTTCATTAGCCTCTTTCAGGCAGTCGTTGTTAGTTACTTTGGCACTCCAAGGAATTCGCAACATTCGTCTCAGGAACCACATCTCTGTTGCTCCCAATCTCTTCATTATTTTTCCATTTACATTCCAAGATTCACATCCATACAGCAAAACAGGTTCTATATAGCACTTCAGCACTCTATTTCTTACATTCAATGATAGTGACATATTGCATAAGATAGTCTTTATTTTATTAAATGTGCTTGTCCTATTCTGCTCTTAATCTCTGTTGTGCATCTTCCATCTTATGTTTTTAAAACTATCCACGTGATGAAGAATTCTCCCTTATATCTCTATTTCACAAGGCGTGTAAACAGGTTTCTTTACTGTTTCTTAATACAAATATGAGAATAATAAAAACACATATATTGGAAACACAAAGCAGCTTGAATGGATAAGAACGTTGGGTTTTAAACACCCATGTTCTGATGCCCACGCAGCATGTTCAACTCCTATGGATGTTCGTCCATCACGAATGATGAGGACCGTTCATTCATTGCATCTTTAGATTTGATGAAGAACGAATGACTTGCGCTTTAGTTTGGATTATAGTGGGATAGTGGTTGCGCAACTCCGCCGACCCCACTCTCTCACCTGTGTCAATCTGGTTCTAGTGGCGAGCATGGCAAGACGACTGGAGACGGACACAGATGCAGTGGACGTTAGGCTGCCACGGGCCAGTTATCCCTGTATAAAGTGACTCTCACAAACAAATGGTGAGTAGTGGGTTAGGTGGTATTTGAGTAGATTTTCTGGATTGTGGTGCTGGATTGACCCCAATCCAGCTGGATTGGGGTTAGGGGTTAGGGGTTAGGGTTAGGGGTTAGGGTTAGGGGTTAGGGTTAGGGGTTAGGGTTAGGGGTTAGGGTTAGGGTTAGGGGTTAGGGGTTAGGGTTAGGGTTTAGGGGTTAGGGTTTTTGTCTGCTCCTAATTATAATTTCTGGATTGACTTCGCTGGATTGCCCCCAATCCAGCTCGGGACCAGGGCGGTTTGGGTAGGGTAGGTACTAAGGTCATATGTAAGGGTTGATAATTCTAATAAAAGACATGTTTTTCTAAGAGCAGATAACTGTGTGTGTATAATATTTTAACTAATTGTAAAAAATAAAATAAAATAAAAAAAAAATAACAACCAAAGGCGCGCAGGGGCGGACGGCGGGCGCAGGAGCAAGCGCGGCCGATCGGTCGCGTGGAGCGGTCGACCCCAGTAAAATAGTGTCTTGTAGTAACCAAGTGGCCAGTCATTGCTGAGTGATCACTAGTCCGGTTATTGACGAGTACTGCGGTGGGGTTAGGTGGGTCGAAGCCTCGAGCCGCGCCCGGTGTCATATGAAAATTATAATAAGTAAAAAGGTATATATGGCGTGTATATGATCTGTGGTGGGTCGTAGCGGCTTATAAACTATCATCATATAGATTAAACCTCTTCAAATGAAAACCTTAAAACAGTAAAGATGACCGGTAGTAACGGATGTAAGGGGCATGGCTTAGTGTTATTCGTTGTTAAGGAGTAGGTGAGAGGAGAATTAGCTAGAGAAGTGCTTCTGAACATTTTAAAGGGGTGAGCGAGTGGCGAAGTGGCTAAATGAATGCCCCGTTCCTTGGTAAGAGCCAGGGTGATCGAGTGGAGAAGTGGGTAAATAATGGCATGGAGGTCTACCACTGACACATTCAACGCATAATGGCGGCGTCGGTAGTCAGAAGACCTAGGATATTTTCATTATATGTCTATTGTAAAGTGGTCGACTGTTTTATTATAACGATCGTTTCTATTATCTGTAGTGGATGGGACTTAAATACTAGCATCATACCGTTTACAGCTCTTCAAATGAAAACCTTAAAAAGTAAAGATGACCGATGGTTTTAGTGGGTATGACTTTGTGATATTCGTTGTTAAGGGGTGGGGTGAGTGAGTGAGTAACTAGATAAACGCTTCCGAACACTATGATCGGGATCGAATCCCAGTGGGGTGGTCTAGTGGTAGAATAATATTTGGTTACTTATTTGTGATTTCGAGCTCTGGTGTTATTAAGCCGACTATGTTTAGAATAGGAGAGGTGGTGTGCTGGTTGCGGAGTATGTTTAGGGGGTACCCCAGACACCGTGGAAGTGACAGGTTCGAATCTCGGAACTTTGTCGTGGGTAAGATTTCCAGTCATCAAGGTGTGGGTGTCGTCGTGGCCACAAGTCCCACCGCTGATGAAAAACACAGGCAGCAGATTTCACCATTGTACCTACGAGTCACAAAATATAAGCTAACTTAACATTCAGAATATGACCTCAACAGGTGTTGCCAAAAATCAATACTTATTCTTATAACGGCTAATCCAGGGGATTATCGTCATCGTAATGACCAAGTCAGGTTAATAATATTCCTGATATCTCCGCCATTGCAAATAGTTCGCGCTATTAATAAAGATTCATATAAAGGTTGGTAGGGGATTAAGAGATTAACACCTATTGTCGGGACATCCACAAAAAAATCAATAACACGACCCTCGATTTTTCTCATAATTGCCGATTGGAGATTATGGGCTAGGTGTATGTGTCCTTATTTAGTTAAAACAGGTGGTATGAGTAGGAGATATCACAAACAGTATCAGCATGTGCCACTCTGATCTTAAATATCAGTAGTTCGTTATTCTTGTGACATTGAAAACGCTTGTGGCTTGAAGACAGATGGTGTACTATGTTATTGGGTGGTGTATATAGATTGACCAGTATGTGAAGTTGATAAGGCCACCCCTGCCAGCGCATCGTAGCTGTGTTGTGACTTGTCGCCTAGTACATCCGGGTGTAAAAATAACCAAAAATATTTCACATCAACTCAGACATGCCTCTATATAGCTGCACTGCGAACATGGCTAGAGTCTACTTTAGGAAAGTATCGTGTATCTGTGTATACGGGTTTACCACTGCTTATAGATGTGTGCAGTATTATTAGAAAGCGGCCGTTATGTCTACATTATCAAAGTATGTTGCCTTACAGAGCTGGTATAGTATCTATGTGTCTGCTACGTTGTATGTTTTGTCATGTTGCCTTGTAGTATTTGGAGGGAGTTTCATGCGGGTGTCTAGTGAACTTTTTAAAAACTATGTCTCAGAATCCACAACGCCACTGGCATTAGAGGCTTTTCAACTTGTCTGCTCATTGACCACGCTTCACAGTCATACTAAAGTACGGGTTCTATGTAGTACTTAATCACTCCTTTTATTTCTCATTACAGTTGTCAACTTTATATTAGTCAGTATGTTTTCCAATTTGCAAAAGACAACCTTCATCACAGCGATTCTTGTTCCAACGCTTTAAAGCCACCTCCTATCAGACATTTTTTTTCTTTCCTTTTATGCTCACGGCTACCGTTTCCCCATTTCAAGCTCCATGTCTCTACTCGTATGTATTAGTGTGGTAGAAGTAAACCAACATCTCACAAGATAGACATGTATTATCACACTGTATATGGACCTGTGGGGAAACGACTACATCCGGGCAAAGAGGGCGTTGTATCTGTCACATGCGTATGGATACAGCCGAGACACGTCGTTAAGAGGGATACTACAGAAAAAAACGGTATTATGTTGGCGATCGAACCAGGGGACCTAATTCGGGATGACCACCATGTACGGGAGTGATTCTGCCCCCTCGTCAACAGGGCGTCAGAGGTTTAAAAGGGTGTTCATTCTCTCGCTTTTCTATTTCCGAGTCGTCATAGGGTCACCAAGTAACAGTAAAGAACACGAAACTACTACTACCAAGGCCTCTATACACCACAATGCATTTTCGAATATAATATACACAACTATAATCAAGTCATCACAGTATTCAACTAACCCGTTCTCATAGACATAGAGGAGAGATGTGAGCACCAAGGCCAGTTGGGGGAGGTGTACCTTTTACTTAACATCTATCGGGCCATACACCGACGAGTGTTAAGCTATATTTATCATATAATATTACCCGTGAACACAACAAGCTACCCCGGATCAGTCTTAGGCTTCTCATATAACATGACATATCACGTACCCGCTGTCCTGACCAGCAAAGTTATCGCTTCTCAGAGCAGACAGTTACACTTTCATTAATTCTTCTGCCTGGCCAAAGGGGGTCTTTGCATCTTTCAGCAGAAACCTAGTTCCAATGCTAATATATGTTTTTCAATGTGTCGGCTCATTACCACATTTCACATCCTGACAAAAGTACAGGTTCTATGTTCCACTCCAACAGTCAAATAAGAAAAAATGTTAGCCAAATTATCAAAATGTTGGCCAAATACAGAAATATCTCGACCAACTTATAAACTGTAGGAAAACTTGTTAGCCAAACTGACAAAACTGTTAGCCAAAATAAGAAAACGTCTCGACCAACTTATAAAATGTAGGAAAAAATTGTTAGCTAAACTGACAAAACAGTTGATCAAAATAAGAAACGTCTCGACTAACATTATAAAAAGTAGGAAAAATTGTAACCAAATTAATTTAAAAAGGTGACCAAAATAGGAAATATCTCGACCAAACTTATGAAAAGTAAGAAAATTGTTCGTCAAATGTGACAAATATTGGGCAAGTAGGAAATCATGTTAGCTAAATAGGAAAAATATCGATGAAACTTATAGATGTCTCGGCCAAACTTATAAAATGTATGAACGTTTGTTAGCCAAAGGTGAAAAAACATTTACCAAGTAATGAAATATCTCATCCGAATTTATAACAAGTAAGAAAATATGCTAGTAAAATCAAGAAATATGTCGACTGAAGTTATACAATAGGCGAAACGATGGACAAACTTATAAAGATGTCGACCGTTATAAGAAAATGTATTACCCAAATTAGGAAAAAATATTGACCAAGTTTTGAAATATCTCGACCAAACTTACAAAAATTAGGAAAATATGTCGACTAAGGTAGGAACATTTGTTAGCCAAAGATGAAAAATATTGGTCAAGTAAAGAAATATCGCAGCCAAACTTTTAAAATGTAGGAAACTTTATTAACCAAATGTGAAAAATATTGTCCAAGTAAAGACATGTTACAACTAATCTTATAAATATCTCAACCATACTTATGAAAAGGAGGAAAATGTGTTAACCTAATGGGGAAAATATTGGCCAAGTGAAGAAATATCTCATCCATTCTTATAAAACTTAGGAAAATGTGTTAACCTAAGGGGGAAAATATTGGCCAAGTGAAGAAATATCTCATCCATTCTTATAAAACTTAGGAAAATGTGTTAACCTAATGAGAAAAATATCGCCCAATTGAAGAAAAAAGTTACACAAAACTTATAAAACTTAGGAAAATGTGTTAACCTAATGAGAAAAATATCGACCAATTGAAGAAAAAAGTTACACAAAAACTTATAAAACTTAGGGAAATGTGTTAACCTAATGAGAAAATATCGCCCAAGTGAAGAAAAAATTACACAAAACTTATAAAACTTAGGAAAATGTGTTAACCTAATGAGAAAAATATCGCCCAATTGAAGAAAAAAGTTACACAAAACTTATAAAACTTAGGAAAATGTGTTAACCTAATGAGAAAAATATTGACCAAGTAAAGAAAAACATACACCAAACTTCTGAAAAGTAAGAAAATTTGTTAACCAAAGGGGAAAAATATTGGCCAAGTGGAGAAATATCTCAACCATACTTATGAAAAGGAGGAAAATGTGTTAACCTAATGAGAAAAATATCGACCAATTGAAGAAAAAAGTTACACAAAACTTATAAAACTTAGGGAAATGTGTTAACCTAATGAGAAAATATCGCCCAAGTGAAGAAAAAAGTTACACAAAACTTATAAAACTTAGGAAAATGTGTTAACCTAATGAGAAAAATATCACCCAATTGAAGAAAAAAGTTACACAAAACTTATAAAACTTAGGAAAATGTGTTAACCTAATGAGAAAAATATTGACCAAGTAAAGAAAAACGTACACCAAACTTCTGAAAAGTAAGACAAATGTGTTAACCAAAAGGGAAAAAATATATGGGCTAAACTATGAAATATGTTGACCGAACTAAGAAAGTGTGTTAACCAAAGGGGGAAAAATGTTGGTCAAAACATGAAACATCTCGACCAAACTTATAAATATCTCGTGCAAACTTATAAAAAAAGTAGGAACAAATATTGCTTCTGTAGTTATGTCAAACATGTCTTGAACTTTTATCTGAACAGACATTTCACAAGACATAATCATCAACGTCAACACTTTCCCTCTTTTACATTACCGAAAGTTTCAACTTATCAGTCCAGAGTATCCACTAAAGAAGCACTTATGCATACTAATCACCCAGCTCTTCACACTCTTGTTTTTTTTTTTTTTTTTCTAACGCAAAATGTCTCTGTCTTTCATAGATAGCTTCACAACTTTTCTGTGTAGCACCACTAACAACTCCAAACCTTCGTTTCACATGAGCTCTAATGAAACAGTCATAACAACATTTAGGGCAATCTGTGGCTCCACCTGGGATAGTTTCAATATCATCTGAGTATTCGTCAGCAAAGATCCACTTCCCATGGCTGATATCTTCAACTTTCTATACCACAAAGTCTGCTACACTAACCTTCCATTGGTCCATCTTTCAACAATACAAAGAGTGTTCTCGAAGTCTAGCTAACATAACATTGCTTACTTTGTCCACCTCTATCACACTTTGTCATTTCACAGCTGCAATAGCGGCAAGTCTGCAACCAACCAACAGTGTCTGTTATGAAGTCGACCTTTCTTAAAGCCACGTCTGCCTTACTGAACCCTTGAATACCCTCTACCACATCGTCTAACCGACTTTCAACATTTCATACCAAATAACATTAACATTCTCTTTGATTACAGAACAACTGATTTTCTGCTGACTAAGCAGATTTTCCAACCCCGTGGAGATAAATCATATGCCCCCTAACCTACTAGGCGCTATTCTAGACAACGAATATGGTCATCGACCAGCACCCCTAGACAGAACTTGAAAAAACAACAGAGCTTGGGTTATTGAGACGAATGAGTTGCATTCCTTGGACTACCAGAAAGACATCAAACACAACAAACTCTTTCTTACTAACCCTAACCCTAAGTATACATCAACTAACCCTAACCCTAAACCTAAGTATACATCAACTAACCCTAACCCTAACCCTAACTATACAACAAACTCTTTCTTAAGAGACATAGATACAAACCAGTGTTAGAAATGAAAAATTTAAATTTATGTGATTACATTTTAATTAAAATTTAAAACTAATAAATCGCACTTTTATTGCGCGCTTCACTTAATATACAGATATAGGGTAAGTATAGGTATAAGTTAGGTATAGGACATATATCACGCTTACATCTTGCGCAATAAAAGTGCGATTTATTAGTTTTAAATTTTAATTAAAATGTAATCACATAAATTTAAATTTTTCATTTCTAACACTGGTTTGTATCTATGTCTCTTAAGAAAGAGTTTGTTGTATAGTTAGGGTTAGGGTTAGGGTTAGTTGATGTATACTTAGGTTTAGGGTTAGGGTTAGTTGATGTATACTTAGGGTTAGGGTTAGTAAGAAAGAGTTTGTTGTGTTTGATGTCTTTCTGGTAGTCCAAGGAATGCAACTCATTCGTCTCAATAACCCAAGCTCTGTTGTTTTTTCAAGTTCTGTCTAGGGGTGCTGGTCGATGACCATATTCGTTGTCTAGAATAGCGCCTAGTAATATGATTTATCTCCACGGGGTTGGAAAATCTGCTTAGTCAGCAGAAAATCAGTTGTTCTGTAATCAAAGAGAATGTTAATGTTATTTGGTATGAAATGTTGAAAGTCGGTTAGACGATGTGGTAGAGGGTATTCAAGGGTTCAGTAAGGCAGACGTGGCTTTAAGAAAGGTCGACTTCATAACAGACACTGTTGGTTGGTTGCAGACTTGCCGCTATTGCAGCTGTGAAATGACAAAGTGTGATAGAGGTGGACAAAGTAAGCAATGTTATGTTAGCTAGACTTCGAGAACACTCTTTGTATTGTTGAAAGATGGACCAATGGAAGGTTAGTGTAGCAGACTTTGTGGTATAGAAAGTTGAAGATATCAGCCATGGGAAGTGGATCTTTGCTGACGAATACTCAGATGATATTGAAACTATCCCAGGTGGAGCCACAGATTGCCCTAAATGTTGTTATGACTGTTTCATTAGAGCTCATGTGAAACGAAGGTTTGGAGTTGTTAGTGGTGCTACACAGAAAAGTTGTGAAGCTATCTATGAAAGACAGAGACATTTTGCGTTAGAAAAAAAAAAAAAAAAACAAGAGTGTGAAGAGCTGGGTGATTAGTATGCATAAGTGCTTCTTTAGTGGATACTCTGGACTGATAAGTTGAAACTTTCGGTAATGTAAAAGAGGGAAAGTGTTGACGTTGATGATTATGTCTTGTGAAATGTCTGTTCAGATAAAAGTTCAAGACATGTTTGACATAACTACAGAAGCAATATTTGTTCCTACTTTTTTTATAAGTTTACACGAGATATTTATAAGTTTGGTCGAGATGTTTCATGTTTTGACCAACATTTTTCCCCCTTTGGTTAACACACTTTCTTAGTTCGGTCAACATATTTCATAGTTTAGCCCATATATTTTTTCCCTTTTGGTTAACACATTTGTCTTACTTTTCAGAAGTTTGGTGTACGTTTTTCTTTACTTGGTCAATATTTTTCTCATTAGGTTAACACATTTTCCTAAGTTTTATAAGTTTTGTGTAACTTTTTTCTTCAATTGGGTGATATTTTTCTCATTAGGTTAACACATTTTCCTAAGTTTTATAAGTTTTGTGTAACTTTTTTCTTCACTTGGGCGATATTTTCTCATTAGGTTAACACATTTCCCTAAGTTTTATAAGTTTTGTGTAACTTTTTTCTTCAATTGGTCGATATTTTTCTCATTAGGTTAACACATTTTCCTCCTTTTCATAAGTATGGTTGAGATATTTCTCCACTTGGCCAATATTTTTCCCCTTTGGTTAACAAATTTTCTTACTTTTCAGAAGTTTGGTGTATGTTTTTCTTTACTTGGTCAATATTTTTCTCATTAGGTTAACACATTTTCCTAAGTTTTATAAGTTTTGTGTAACTTTTTTCTTCAATTGGGCGATATTTTTCTCATTAGGTTAACACATTTTCCTAAGTTTTATAAGTTTTGTGTAATTTCTTCTTCACTTGGGCGATATTTTCTCATTAGGTTAACACATTTCCCTAAGTTTTATAAGTTTTTGTGTAACTTTTTTCTTCAATTGGTCGATATTTTTCTCATTAGGTTAACACATTTTCCTAAGTTTTATAAGTTTTGTGTAACTTTTTTCTTCAATTGGGCGATATTTTTCTCATTAGGTTAACACATTTTCCTAAGTTTTATAAGAATGGATGAGATATTTCTTCACTTGGCCAATATTTTCCCCCTTAGGTTAACACATTTTCCTAAGTTTTATAAGAATGGATGAGATATTTCTTCACTTGGCCAATATTTTCCCCATTAGGTTAACACATTTTCCTCCTTTTCATAAGTATGGTTGAGATATTTATAAGATTAGTTGTAACATGTCTTTACTTGGACAATATTTTTCACATTTGGTTAATAAAGTTTCCTACATTTTAAAAGTTTGGCTGCGATATTTCTTTACTTGACCAATATTTTTCATCTTTGGCTAACAAATGTTCCTACCTTAGTCGACATATTTTCCTAATTTTTGTAAGTTTGGTCGAGATATTTCAAAACTTGGTCAATATTTTTTCCTAATTTGGGTAATACATTTTCTTATAACGGTCGACATCTTTATAAGTTTGTCCATCGTTTCACCTATTGTATAACTTCAGTCGACATATTTCTTGATTTTACTAGCATATTTTCTTACTTGTTATAAATTCGGATGAGATATTTCATTACTTGGTAAATGTTTTTTCACCTTTGGCTAACAAACGTTCATACATTTTATAAGTTTGGCCGAGACATCTATAAGTTTCATCGATATTTTTCCTATTTAGCTAACATGATTTCCTACTTGCCCAATATTTGTCACATTTGACGAACAATTTTCTTACTTTTCATAAGTTTGGTCGAGATATTTCCTATTTTGGTCACCTTTTTAAATTAATTTGGTTACAATTTTTCCTACTTTTTATAATGTTAGTCGAGACGTTTCTTATTTTGATCAACTGTTTTGTCAGTTTAGCTAACAATTTTTTCCTACATTTTATAAGTTGGTCGAGACGTTTTCTTATTTTGGCTAACAGTTTTGTCAGTTTGGCTAACAAGTTTTCCTACAGTTTATAAGTTGGTCGAGATATTTCTGTATTTGGCCAACATTTTGATAATTTGGCTAACATTTTTTCTTATTTGACTGTTGGAGTGGAACATAGAACCTGTACTTTTGTCAGGATGTGAAATGTGGTAATGAGCCGACACATTGAAAAACATATATTAGCATTGGAACTAGGTTTCTGCTGAAAGATGCAAAGACCCCCTTTGGCCAGGCAGAAGAATTAATGAAAGTGTAACTGTCTGCTCTGAGAAGCGATAACTTTGCTGGTCAGGACAGCGGGTACGTGATATGTCATGTTATATGAGAAGCCTAAGACTGATCCGGGGTAGCTTGTTGTGTTCACGGGTAATATTATATGATAAATATAGCTTAACACTCGTCGGTGTATGGCCCGATAGATGTTAAGTAAAAGGTACACCTCCCCCAACTGGCCTTGGTGCTCACATCTCTCCTCTATGTCTATGAGAACGGGTTAGTTGAATACTGTGATGACTTGATTATAGTTGTGTATATTATATTCGAAAATGCATTGTGGTGTATAGAGGCCTTGGTAGTAGTAGTTTCGTGTTCTTTACTGTTACTTGGTGACCCTATGACGACTCGGAAATAGAAAAGCGAGAGAATGAACACCCTTTTAAACCTCTGACGCCCTGTTGACGAGGGGGCAGAATCACTCCCGTACATGGTGGTCATCCCGAATTAGGTCCCCTGGTTCGATCGCCAACATAATACCGTTTTTTTCTGTAGTATCCCTCTTAACGACGTGTCTCGGCTGTATCCATACGCATGTGACAGATACAACGCCCTCTTTGCCCGGATGTAGTCGTTTCCCCACAGGTCCATATACAGTGTGATAATACATGTCTATCTTGTGAGATGTTGGTTTACTTCTACCACACTAATACATACGAGTAGAGACATGGAGCTTGAAATGGGGAAACGGTAGCCGTGAGCATAAAAGGAAAGAAAAAAAATGTCTGATAGGAGGTGGCTTTAAAGCGTTGGAACAAGAATCGCTGTGATGAAGGTTGTCTTTTGCAAATTGGAAAACATACTGACTAATATAAAGTTGACAACTGTAATGAGAAATAAAAGGAGTGATTAAGTACTACATAGAACCCGTACTTTAGTATGACTGTGAAGCGTGGTCAATGAGCAGACAAGTTGAAAAGCCTCTAATGCCAGTGGCGTTGTGGATTCTGAGACATAGTTTTTAAAAAGTTCACTAGACACCCGCATGAAACTCCCTCCAAATACTACAAGGCAACATGACAAAACATACAACGTAGCAGACACATAGATACTATACCAGCTCTGTAAGGCAACATACTTTGATAATGTAGACATAACGGCCGCTTTCTAATAATACTGCACACATCTATAAGCAGTGGTAAACCCGTATACACAGATACACGATACTTTCCTAAAGTAGACTCTAGCCATGTTCGCAGTGCAGCTATATAGAGGCATGTCTGAGTTGATGTGAAATATTTTTGGTTATTTTTACACCCGGATGTACTAGGCGACAAGTCACAACACAGCTACGATGCGCTGGCAGGGGTGGCCTTATCAACTTCACATACTGGTCAATCTATATACACCACCCAATAACATAGTACACCATCTGTCTTCAAGCCACAAGCGTTTTCAATGTCACAAGAATAACGAACTACTGATATTTAAGATCAGAGTGGCACATGCTGATACTGTTTGTGATATCTCCTACTCATACCACCTGTTTTAACTAAATAAGGACACATACACCTAGCCCATAATCTCCAATCGGCAATTATGAGAAAAATCGAGGGTCGTGTTATTGATTTTTTTGTGGATGTCCCGACAATAGGTGTTAATCTCTTAATCCCCTACCAACCTTTATATGAATCTTTATTAATAGCGCGAACTATTTGCAATGGCGGAGATATCAGGAATATTATTAACCTGACTTGGTCATTACGATGACGATAATCCCCTGGATTAGCCGTTATAAGAATAAGTATTGATTTTTGGCAACACCTGTTGAGGTCATATTCTGAATGTTAAGTTAGCTTATATTTTGTGACTCGTAGGTACAATGGTGAAATCTGCTGCCTGTGTTTTTCATCAGCGGTGGGACTTGTGGCCACGACGACACCCACACCTTGATGACTGGAAATCTTACCCACGACAAAGTTCCGAGATTCGAACCTGTCACTTCCACGGTGTCTGGGGTACCCCCTAAACATACTCCGCAACCAGCACACCACCTCTCCTATTCTAAACATAGTCGGCTTAATAACACCAGAGCTCGAAATCACAAATAAGTAACCAAATATTATTCTACCACTAGACCACCCCACTGGGATTCGATCCCGATCATAGTGTTCGGAAGCGTTTATCTAGTTACTCACTCACTCACCCCACCCCTTAACAACGAATATCACAAAGTCATACCCACTAAAACCATCGGTCATCTTTACTTTTTAAGGTTTTCATTTGAAGAGCTGTAAACGGTATGATGCTAGTATTTAAGTCCCATCCACTACAGATAATAGAAACGATCGTTATAATAAAACAGTCGACCACTTTACAATAGACATATAATGAAAATATCCTAGGTCTTCTGACTACCGACGCCGCCATTATGCGTTGAATGTGTCAGTGGTAGACCTCCATGCCATTATTTACCCACTTCTCCACTCGATCACCCTGGCTCTTACCAAGGAACGGGGCATTCATTTAGCCACTTCGCCACTCGCTCACCCCTTTAAAATGTTCAGAAGCACTTCTCTAGCTAATTCTCCTCTCACCTACTCCTTAACAACGAATAACACTAAGCCATGCCCCTTACATCCGTTACTACCGGTCATCTTTACTGTTTTAAGGTTTTCATTTGAAGAGGTTTAATCTATATGATGATAGTTTATAAGCCGCTACGACCCACCACAGATCATATACACGCCATATATACCTTTTTACTTATTATAATTTTCATATGACACCGGGCGCGGCTCGAGGCTTCGACCCACCTAACCCCACCACAGTACTCGTCAATAACCGGACTAGTGATCACTCAGCAATGACTGGCCACTTGGTTACTACAAGACACTATTTTACTGGGGTCGACCGCTCCACGCGACCGATCGGCCGCGCTTGCTCCTGCGCCCGCCGTCCGCCCCTGCGCGCCTTTGGTTGTTATTTTTTTTTTATTTTATTTTATTTTTTACAATTAGTTAAAATATTATACACACACAGTTATCTGCTCTTAGAAAAACATGTCTTTTATTAGAATTATCAACCCTTACATATGACCTTAGTACCTACCCTACCCAAACCGCCCTGGTCCCGAGCTGGATTGGGGGCAATCCAGCGAAGTCAATCCAGAAATTATAATTAGGAGCAGACAAAAACCCTAACCCCTAAACCCTAACCCTAACCCCTAACCCCTAACCCTAACCCTAACCCCTAACCCTAACCCCTAACCCTAACCCCTAACCCTAACCCCTAACCCTAACCCCTAACCCCTAACCCCAATCCAGCTGGATTGGGGTCAATCCAGCACCACAATCCAGAAAATCTACTCAAATACCACCTAACCCACTACTATGGTGGCCTAGAGCCTCGTTCAACTCCTATATCGCTTAGTTGGACAGACATGGTGACTTCTCGTCCTTGACTTGGGGGGACGTAAATTACAAGTACCTCTGAAGTCGGAGTGGGTATGCCTGATGGCGAGGGACACTGGTAACAGAGAAAGCTAACTCACACGCAGAAATCAATCCATGTACTAGACGTTGTAGCACGTGTATGGACTTCGTTTGAGGACGAGAGGACGCAAAACAAAAGCTGACAAATAAATGGTAACTTATCAACACATTCAGTGGAGTGTTTGAGAGTGTTGTGTGCTATCACGCGTTCTGTTTCGTGTGTACGGTGAAATATCAATTAAATCCACACAAGATATGCCAGAATTACTAGTTGGTGGACATAAAGTAAGCAACTTGCAATATGCCGCGAACACGGTTGTTGTTTTCTTTCGCTTAAAGTGAAATTCAGTTCCAAGAAATGATGGATACAACTACAGCAGAAAGTCAGAACAAAGGTCTTGTCTGAATAAAAAAAACTCATAAGTAATGGCAATCACAAAGAAAGAATGTCTTCCCAAAGGGAAAATCAAAGTAAATAGAATTAGTCTGGAGCAAGCCAATGTGACCATGTATTGTGGGTACTTTGACAACAGCGGGTGGAGGTTGTTGTAGAGATGTTCCATGTGGAATAGAATAAATAAATCTCCCCCGATGTGTCTCCACCTTGCCGTGGTGGGGGAGCTTGCGTGTCCCATCGACCCCATGTGCTTGCCGATGGGTGAAAAACTACATATCGGACAGCATATGGGATAGGGACCAGACTAAGAGAGACACAACCTGCTGCTCTGCAGGTGAGACTGAGGATAGCAGTCCAAAATTTAAATCAGGCGCACGAAGGCAGAAGTTCTTGGTCCGGACAAAACACTAAAGGCTCCCTGTCGAGGGCTGTGGCTGAACGCCTCTAAGCCACAAACCCTCGGACCTGAGAGCCGGGCCGATAGCCACCTCTCGAAAAATAAAGGCGTGATACTGAGCAAGCTACATGCTCAGGTCTGATAGAAGTTCGAAGGCTCTCAGATGGGGGATATGAGAGATTCCCGGATGAGAGGCCAGGCCGTTTCTCGTTCACCGCTGCACGAAGGTAAGGTGCTGATCCGGCAGCACAAGTAGCCTACCTCGTGAGCGAGTACAAAAAGTCAAAAAGTGCCCCAGTCGAAGAAAGTGGCTGCGAAAACTGTATCTAACTCATAGAGAGTGTAGACAAAAGCGGAAGAACGTCTCAATGCCGCAAAATGGAACGCACGGCGAGCGAACCTATTGCGTGGTCCGAAGTCAAAAGCGTGGGTGTCGCTTGCAGTCTGACCGTCCCTGGTGTGTGCTTGAGCGATCAGTGGCAAACGAGTTGCCCAACACATGGAAGTGAGGAACTAAAGCAGCCATGAGCAGGACGTGGCAACTCCTCGGGTGAGCCCAGTCACAGAGCAATATGTGCCGGCTCTGCAATTATGGAAGCCTCCTTGGATAGCGAGGGAATGCTCATGGTCTGCTCCTGCCTTCCCTTGAGGGCCGACCACGATGTCGTTCGTCGTTCTATCTTGACCAGCTGAGATGTTAGCGACATCACAACAGTCCAACGTGCCTCGAAACCAGAGGATGGCTAACCTCATTAAAAAATGCCCGCTGGAAGTCGGAAGTGTCGTCCTACTGGTGGCAAACTAAAAATTGACACTACGCAATTACGTCCGAGTGAAATGTCTCGTCCGAATGTCTCTCGTGCTAGGAACAGCTCTGACTACCTAGTTTCCGAATGCCGCTCTTGTTCGGAACAGCTCTGACTGGGTAGTTTTCCGAATGTCTGTTGAGCCTGGAAAAGCTCTGATGGGCGCAACGACAAGCACATGTCCGAAAACTCGCTGAGTGGATGCCGTCTGCAAACCTGTCTGGTTTGTGCGGGAATGACCCGGGGAAACGAAATGACCAATATATTGAAGTGAGGATTTAAAGCAGCCATGAGCAGGACGTGACGATCTCCCTCGGTGAGCCCAGATCCAGGGCGTTATGTGTCGGCCCTGCAACTATGGAAGCAACCTTGGATGGCGGAAAATGGTATGGACTGTCCCTGCCTTCCTTTGAGGGATGACCGTTGTCTTCGACCGTTTCACCTTGGCCAGCATGGTTGCAGATGGCGCCACAAAAGTGAGAGTCTCCCAGGAATGCTACCTGGTCAAAAATGCACGCTAAAGTCGATGTGTTGGCCTACGGGTTTCGGCCCAAGGGCGCATAACAGACACACCGCAATCACATCTGAAAAAACACTCCGGATGAACGAAAAGAAGAAGAAGAAGAAGAAGAAGAAGAAGAAGAAGAAATAAATGCCGATTTCAGACGATGAAGAATATTCTATGCAATATTACAACAACAGAAATGAGATTCCCGTGAAGAATACTGGGTACCAAGAAGAGAGAAAATCAGAAGTGATGATATCAGGACTAATTTGTGGGTGACAGTAACGCTGGATTTTTATTAAAAAACAGCAAGTGAATTGCTTTGGCCACATAACTAGACTTACAGCTGACAATATACCACAACAAGCAATGATGTACAGACCCAAATAGAACCAGAACAAGAGGGCGGCAATGTATGGAATGGATAGATGGAGTAAAAGATTCTATGGGTATCTCGATATATGAAGCCCACAAAATGGCACTCTCCAGCAGTTTACGCTTCACCTCGACACCGCAAAGTACAAGAGGAGTAAGATAAGATGATGAGATGAGATATCTCTGTCAGTCGGGGTGAGAAAGATACTTGCTCAGGGCAATAATAAGTCTCTCATGTTGTAGGAAAGGAATCATGGAGAATGAACAGATTGGTGGTTGTGAAATGGTCCACGACTGACATCCGAATTTGCCAACGGAGAAAACGATGAGAGCCTGCATAGAAACTTGTCAGATGACGTTCATGGCATTGTCAACGTAACGTAATAACCGTTAAACCAACGCATTTGCTCTCTCCCTTTCTCTCCCCGTCTCTTTATTTCCCTTCCTCCTTCCATTCCTTCACCCATCCATCCAACCCTCCATAGATCGGTCGGTCTGTCTGTCTGTCTGCCTGTCTGTCTGTCTGTCTGTCTGTCTGTCTGTCTGTCTGTCTGTCTGTCCGTCCGTCCGTCCGTCCGTCCGTCCGTCCGTCCATCCGTCCGTCCGTCCGTCCGTCCGTCCGTCCGTCCATCCATCCATCCATCCATCTATCCATCCATCCATCCATCCATTCATCCATCCATTCTCCCATCCGTCCGTCCGTCCGCCCGTCCGTCCGTCTGGGACAATAACCTTTTTAGTGACACAAAATGCGTCACTGATACAAGTTATGTAATTTAAGTAAAAGAAGTATTGAATTATTTGGTTGACAACTATAACATGGCATTATTTTCACACGTCACTAAACTTCTAGAATCCACAGGGGGGAAAAAAAGAAAAAGAGGCAGACCTAAAACGCGTGAAAAAGGAAGTAGAAATAGACATTAATAATATGGGGAAGACATGAAGGGAGCTGCTTAGGATAGCTCAGGATAAGAGTATTTTGGAGTGAGTTGATTGAGAGCCTATGTCCCAAAGGGGGATACAGGGTGAAAGATAGGGTAGCCAAACGGTTCGGTTGTTCGGGAGAGTCTCGGTTTTTTTTAATAGTTAGTTAGTTAGTCGACATGTCATCCTCGTTGCACATAGAAACATTCAGTCGATAAGTGTTCGGATCCCCTTCTCAGTAATTCCCGCAACTTGTAGCGGCTAACGACACCAGTTCTGTGTTGGTTAATTAAACTTCTTTGGCTTCCTGCATAGTGTTCTTGTTTGGCCATCCCTCTTTTAGCTTACTATTCTCGCAGTCTGACCATGGTTGTAGATTCACGGTCATCACTTCTCGTAAGCGACTTACGTCTCGTAGAGCATTCAGTATATCAGCCTGATTGATGGCTCGTCAGCCCTCCACAGTAGCCTTACTCGTAAGCCTGTCTGCCTGCTTATTTCCTGGTATACCTGCATGCTCTGGCACGAAAATTATACTAATCTTTGCCAGCCGTGACCGCCCCAGAAACACCAACCACTGTCTTCGGACCCAACCCATCTCTATCTTCCTGAGCATACTCGTGGAGTCACTAAGGAAACATGCCCTAGTGAAGGTCTGTGTCTCGAGCCATGTTATTGCTTTACTTACTGCCATGACTTCCGTAGTCAGACTACTTGTGGTCAAGGCAAGAGCACAAACATCTTACTTCACAACCTCATGAACTTCTCATGCGTCGAACGACCCACCCATCTGTGTAAATGACAGCATCACCCTGTAAAGAATTCTTGCAGATTCGGTTTCTTAATGAAGTAATTCACTGTCATCAAAACTGCTTTCGGGACACCCTTTTTTCGCGGTATTTTCCCTGTCAAATGAAAGATTTAATTAAATTAAACTGTTTCTCGATTTTCAGTTAGTAGAACAGTTTAACTTGTGACTTTTTTTTTTTTTTTTTTTTTTTTTTGCATTTCCTTTACAGGACATCGCTGTCAACATCAGCATCTTTCAGCTTATTGTTGATTTCATGGCAAGATTACGCTCAGTAGTTTGCCATTGCTTTCTGAGCGGCCGGCTCATTATCCCACAAGTCACGAGCGCAGGTCGAACCGCTTCCAGTTCTCGCCTCGCTGCGAGACCCTGCGTGGATAAAGCGTGTGGATTAACTTTCCCTATTATAACAGTGTCCCTCGCCATTAAGCGACAACAACTCCGACTTCAGAGGTACTTGTAATTTACGTCCCCAAGTCAAGGACGATAGGTCAACATTTTAGTCCAACTGTTCGGTGTAGGGGTTGAACCCTTACCTCGGTATCAGCACACCGAATGTTTAAGAACACTTGTTCTTATCCATTCGGCCATGCTGACGATGATGATGACCATGGAGATGATGATGATGATGATGATGGTGATGATGATGATGATGATGATGATGATGATGATGATGATGATGATGATGATGATGATGATGATGATGATGATGATGATGATGAGTTACGATAGTAATCTGTGTAACATCTTTGATTCTAAGACAAAAGTCCCGGTTTCTCATGTACAAGATCTGACCAACCGTAGTGAAAGATGCTGGGAAATGAAACTTCTAGAACATGTTTTGCCATCTTCATTCCAAATTGTAGAAAAAAAAACAACATCTGAACACTTTACGAAAAAGAAAGTCATGCACACACACACACACACACACACACACACACACACACACACACACACACACACACACACACACACTAACACACACTCACACACACACACTCATACGCACACACGGATTCCCAAACGTCAGATCCCACATAAACCACCAAAGCCGAATATCGAGCTCACTCCGCCATATTTGTTTTGGTCACGTGACCCAGTTTAACAGATGCTTACGAGTGTGTACCCAGGCTCTTGTGCTGTTGATTCAAGGTCTTTAGACAAATTTTTAATCCGAGAAAAAGCCCAGATTCCACGTGACTCCAGCAGTTTTATCCCGGGGACGACTGCCTTTGATCTGTCCAGGGACGTGTGTCCAGAAAGAAGGAAACACTGTCTTTTGTATTTCTGCCTTTCTGGTGGTCTGCAGTTAGTATACAGCAAGCCACTTCGTATGGCTCAGAGCGGGAAACTTTATGTATATGACGATTCAGTTTATATATTTTTTCTCACGTTAAGGGTTGTAACCTAGTTATTTAGTTAGTCGCGGTTCCAACTTCACGGCTAAGGGTCACCCCCATAATGCTCCGTTCCTGTGCCAGTGAATCTGACACAAAATTACCTTCACTGCCTCGTGGATAAAGTGGAACAAACAGCAGTACCAACAAACCAACAGCACGCACAGGCAAGTACATGCGAAAGGCCACTGCCTTATAGCTATAGACTATGCAGTCGTGGTGGCCGTGTAGTTAGCGTGGTGGCCGTGTAGTTAGCGTGCTTGCCTGACGGTTGGGTGAAGTGGATTCAGTTCTGCTAGAGCTGGGGTCAGCATTTTTCAAATCCACTTGACCCCAGGTTCGACCCATCATCATCACTATCGTCTTCACGGGCTCTAGCAAATGGCGTAGGTGTTCATGTATTTCCGCTTTTCCCGGTTGCTGGTGTTAGGGATTAACTATATGGATGTTATTCAACATCCAACATCACATGTCTCTGTCAGCCTCTTTCGCTTCTACCGTCGATCTCTCCAGTCGTCGCTATATTTGTTAGTACTTTTCTTCTCATTACATGAGCAACACATAATGTTTGTCTTGTTCCTACATTTGCTCTCATGTCGATAGCCTTTTTCGGGCACTTATTGTTAGCTACCTTAGCAGTTCAAGGCATTCGACCATCAATCCATCAATCAGGTGCCGTCTCCACAATGAAGGTTGACTGCAATGGATCTCCAACACTGTTTGTTTCTTTCCCTGACTGTCAGCGTGCTGTCCTTCCATCTCTTGATGTTATCTTCCCACTTCTATCGTCGTCTGCCTCTTGCTCGCTTGCCTTCAACTTGACCCTCCAGTATGGTTTTTTGTAAGAATGTTATGTCTTCTAACGTGGGCGAAATATCTCACTTGCCTCATTGTTCTTTCTTTTATCAACACTCTTTTCATTCCCAGTTTTTCTACAACCTCTGTATGTGATTATTTTTGTTTCCATGAAATACGACACAGGTATTCGAAACAGCCTCATAAAATATACAGCACAAAATATTTTGCTTTGAGGGAAAGCGGCTGGAGTGGTAATGACCCCCCTTCACCCCCCCCCCTTTTTTTCCATTGTTGATGCATCATCAAAATATTCACCATCATCATCATCATGTAACAACCCGTTTGTAGAACGTCACTTCCATCAATGCCCGCCAAAAAGGTTCTTGATCATTTAACAGTTCTCCAGCCCCATGCTCTTCACTCGTAGGCTGTCTGCAATATCCTGTGTCATTCTTTATGCTGGTCCACCCCTATTTCTCCTTCCTGGAACCGTGTCTTCCATCACTGTTATTTCTAAATCATGTGGCCAAAATTTATCAATTTGCCAGGCATGATGCGCACTTACAAATTACGTTTCTTCGATATACAGATCTTGTAGAATGCCAGTATGTATCTTATTCTTGGTCCAAAATATTCTCAGAATGTCTCTGTAACATTTAGGTTTAATAGCCCCCGATTTTCTTCTTTCGTGACCGCGAAATGTTCAGGAAAGATACATGTTCTTAACAATGATAATTTAGTTCCGTTGCTAGTACTGTACCATATGTTCTTCTTCTTCTACTCCTTCTTCGTCTTCGTTCCTCTATAGGAGGAGGTGCGTCCCACCTAAATATGCACCTCAAAGGTATGTGTGTCCGGTGCATATGTGTCAGGCTTACTGCCTCTAGACCAGTGGTTCTCAACCGGTGGGGAATTCCCCCCTAGGGGAGAATTTTAGGGTTTCCAAGTGGGGAATGAAGATTATTTCAAGATCGCGTTAATACAAGAAACGATTACTTGGTATTGTTTTTCCCTCCATAGTTTACGGTTCTGTACTTCTCGCCCTCCTGATATTCGTCTTATAACGTAAGTAGACCCACAAATCACGTTTTATGTAGACGTCTAAACTTGTTCTAGTATGTGTTATTAAAGTTAGCTTCCATTTTTATGTATACTATGTAGGGGCAGGGTGGGGGGGGGGGATTTATAGGGAGGAAATACGAAAGGGGAGGAATGACATTCTCAACAAATGGTGAAAGGGAGAGAGGTGGGGGGCATGGGCCAAAAAATGTTGAGAACCACTGTTCTAGACAGATTCCATCCAAGTTAACGGGCTCTATCTATCTGCGGGTACGTTTATCACTGAAAAACTACAGTATGCAGAATATCAATCATATTTGTGCAAATTGGACTTCATTCAGACATTAACTTGAAGGGGTATGGTGAGAGTAGACTCTACCTCAAAACAGTATATGTGTGTGTGTGTGTGTGTGTGTGTGTGTGTGTGTGTGTGTGTGTGTGTGTGTGTGTGTGTGTGCGTATTCGTGTGTACATTCATCCTTATTACAATATTGTACTACATGTACTACATAAGAGGCTAGCCATAAGTCTTTCTACTGACCACCAAGCATATGTTATGAAGAACTGAAATTAGGTCTAGTGTTTATTGCTTTTCTTCTTCTTCTTCTTCTTCGTTCATCCGGAGTTTTTTTTTCCGGATGTGATTGCGTTGTGCCTGTTTACAGCAGAGCTGCGTTCTTGCGCCGTTAGGCCGACACATCCGACTTCTTCGGGCATTTGTTGACCAGGTTAACCTTCCCGGGGGTTTCTTAGGACGTTTGACTCTCACTGTTGTGGTGTTATCCCCCATCCCAGCTGGTCCATATAGAACAGCCAAAGATCCTGGTCAGCCCTCAAGGGAAGGCAGGGGCAGACCATGGGCATTCCCCGCCATCCAAGGAGGCTTCCATACTTGCAGAGCCGATACATAGCGCTCTGATACTGGGCTCACCCAAGGAATCGTCACGTCCTGCACATGGCTGCTTAGCCTCACTTCCGTATATTGGGCCTTCCGTTCACCATAGGCTGTTCTTCTGGAAACCAGAAGTATGCAGTCTGCAGATGACATCCACACAGTGAGCTTTCGATTCGGACTTTCCATGTAATGGATTTGCTATCCAAGCAATATTCCATATCATGCCACTAGGACACTTTTCCACCTTTTATGAAGCTCACACAATGGGCTTTTGATTCGGACTTTCCACGTAATGGATTTGCTATCCAAGCAATATTCCATTTCGTGCCACTAGGACACTTTTCCACCTTTTATAAAGCCCACACAGCGAGCTTTCGATTTGGACTTTCCACATAATGGATTTGCTATACAAGCAATATTCCATTTCATGCCTCTGGGTCTTCATGCACCTTTAGATGTCAACCTGTATGTAGTTTAAGTAAGCTGCGGTCAACTTTAGCTTGTTGATATCTCCATAGAGCTTGTCCTCAAATGAAGCAGGTGTGGGCCAAAATATCTTTCTCTGTTCTGCATACGTTGGGCAATCCTGCAGCAAATGTTTTGCTGTCATTTTTCCAGTTCCACAATTACATTCATCGGTATGTCCTATCTTTAGTTTATTGAACAAGTGGTATTTCAGCCTGTTATGTCCTGTGCGGAGTCTGAAGATTGCTACTTGTTCTCTTCGGTCGAGTTTGTAATATGCATCATCCTTCTGATGGCCTGGATGCTCTGATTCCCATTTGGTTCTATAAGTGCTTTTTATCAACCTCTTTGCCTCATTATAGGTTATGTCTATGTCAGGCTGTGGTAGTCGTCCGCCTTCTTTTGCCAGTCTGTCAGCCTCTTCGTTTCCAGGTATACTGCAATGTGATGGGATCCACTGTATTACAACTTTTTTTGATTTCTGGCATAGACCATGGAGTGCTGCTCTTAGGTCAGTTAGTTCTGTGCTGTTATTGCTCTTCAGTATTGAGACAGCTGACTTTGCATCTGTGAAGATAGCTATTTGCTTCTCTTTATTTTCCTCCATCATGAGCATTTCTGCTGCAGTTTTCAGAGCCTCTACCTCCGCTTTGAAGTTACTTGAAAATTTTCCAGTTGCCACTGAATGTGTTTTTTTCACTCCATTTTTTAAATTTAGGAGAATTCCTCCTCCTCCATTCGCTATTGAATTTTTGGCTGATCCATCTGTATATGCATGGGTCCAATACCTGCTTGGGTAATGTTCTTTTATGTAGGTTAGGGTTATTTCTCTTCTTTCGGTTTCATGCTGAGTGTTCTTTTTCTCAATACCAGGAATGTTTTCTATCATCTCAGGCAGTTGCTGCTGTCTCCAAGCTGGGAACTTGTGTGCATTGTGTATGGGCTTGACTGTTGATATGTTAAGTATAGGATCTGCCCTAATCCTTCGTTTTGCAGTTTCTACAAAGTTGCTACGCTTCAGTCTTCCCTTTCCAAAACCATTAAATCTGTTGTACATGGGGTGGTCTGTCAATCTTCAAAATTTTTCTGCTTGTTGCTGGGCTCTGCTATCTCTTCTATCCTGCATTGGTTGTAAACAAGTGATCTTTTCTAGTTCATTAATAGGCGTTGCCTTCAGGCTTCCAGTTATGATTCGCATTCCTTGGTTTTGGACTCTACTTATTTTGTTAAAGTTTGACTTAGCTGCTGTTGCCCAAGCTGCAATGCCATATTCCAGTACTGGCCTCACCCGTCCAGTATATAACTTCTTGAGAACTTTCTCATCTGCTCCCCACGTTGTACCAGCAAGCTTTTTCATGATTGCCATTCTTTGCCTTGCTCTTGTTCGATTTTTCTCAACCTGTGTCTTCCATGTCAGGCGACGATCAAAGGTGACTCCTAGATAGTTTGGATTTCCTTCATGGCGCAATATTTTTCCATTCAATACCAGCTTAGGTTGCTGAGTTTTATTTGAGAGGGAGAACACTGTGCATGTTGTTTTCTCCTCACTTATCTTCACTAGCCATGATTTTGACCAGTCCTCTAGCGCTAATAAGGCTTGCTGTATTCTGCTGTTAGCTGTACTAATATATTCTTCAGATGTCCATATGGCTAGGTCATCTGCAAAGGAGGATGTGTGTACTCTGGCTGGAAAATTTTCTGTGATGTCATTTATATATGCTAGGAATAATGTTGGTGAAAGAACTCCTCCTTGGGGGACACCTTGCTCCAGCAGCATCATTTTGCTTGTTTGTCTTTGTACTTTTGTCCTGGCAGTTCTGTTCTCAAGGTAGTGGCTGATCCATTTATACATTTTTCCACAAACATGCATGTTTTGCAGTTTTACTTTCAGTCCTTCCTTCCATACTTTATCAAATGCTTTTTCTAAATCTATCCAGACTGCTAGTGTGTGCTTTTTCTCTTGGAAGGCATCCTCTATTTCCTGAGCTATATAGGTTATTTGATCTTCAGTGAATCTGTACTTTCTGAATCCTGCTTGGTGTGGTTTAGGGTATTCATTGCCTGTTCCATTTCTTCCATTGTTAGATTTGCCATCATATATTCTGCTGCTGTCTCTGTATTTCTATGATGTATCTGTTTGTCTTTGATTGCTTTCTTCTGTTCGGTTGTAATATCAATGTGGTTTGCATTTGCATAGTGTTCCATTAGTGCATTTGCAGCCTTTTTTCCTGTAAGCAAGGCATTTCCTTGTTTAATTGTTATTTGTTTGTTTCTAGGTCCTTCATTGTTCATGGCTTTCACTAGTTTCCATAGTTTGTTTCCATCCCTGTCAAAATTCAGGTTTTCTGTTTTTTCCTCCAACAATCTCTTGTTGTTTGATTTACTGTTCTTTTATATTTTGCTGAGATGGCTTTGAGAGAGATATTCGCTTGAATTGTTTGTTCTCTCTCTGCTGTCTTCCTGGCATCTTCAACTTTGTCCTCCAAACTTTGTAGTTCTTCAGTCCAGTATGGTTTGTAATTTTTCCTCGCTCCTCTAGGAATGGACTCAGTGGCTGCCTGTATTATCGCTCTGTTTAGACTTTCCACCATTTGCTTTATGTTGCCATATCGTGTATTTATGTTTTCACAATATTTGTCTGTTAGTATGGCAAATCTGTCCCAATCTGCTCGTTTGTAATTCCATCGGGGCAAGGGCTTTTGCTCCTGTGGAACATACTCCATATTCATTACAAGCTTGATTGGTCTGTGGTCACTACCTGCTAATTGGTCCAGCACATGGCGATCGATTTTGTGGAGGATGTCTCCTGTGCAGAAATCTAAGTCTGGAGTAGAAGTGGTAAGCCATCTTCTGGAGTAGAAGCTCGGTGTGTCATCCGCTTTGTTGAGTAGATGGAGATTTGAGTCTATTTCCCAGTCCTCCAATTCATCTCCTCTTTTGTCAGTATCTGGGTATCCCCATCTTTCTGAACGGCTATTAAAGTCTCCGACAATAATGCAGTTTGTGTCAGTTATTTTCATGTTTGAGAGTGTAAGGTCCTTATCTGCTGGGCTATACAGATTGTAGATTCTTATTTTCACGTCCTTTATCATTGCATCAACACCTATAATTTCCGTTTGGTTGTCAGAGATCACAGATACTTCGCTGCAAGGTATTGTATTTCGTATAAGTATTAGAACTCCTCCTTTGTGTCCTTCGCGGTCGAAACGTGTGGCCTGATATCCTCTGACTGAGAATTTGTGATTGGCGTTGAGGTGTGTCTCTTGAATGCATGCAACATCTATTCTATCTTTATGAAGACGCTGTGTTAGGGAGTCTTTCTTCTTGTAAACTCCTTCGGCATTCCACTGTAGTATGTTGAGTGTCCGGGGTATTTGGTCAATAGCTCTTAACCTACTCCTCTGTGCCTTGACTCCACAGCACAGGGGAAGGTGACCACCAGTAGTCATGAGTGGACCCCCTCGAGGCAGGGGGCCCGGCACTATCGCCGCCTGATGGGACTTCACGGGATTAGCACCATAACTATTAATTTTGATTTGTGACATCATGAATTAAGTTACGTTGCACTGCTTTGTCAAGCCTGTGGCTCAGTACATCCGATTTCGACAAGCATTTATTTGGGATGCTTTCCCTAGCCTTTGACTGTCCCCAGTCTACCCTACAAGGCAGCAGGTTTTACGTTGCACTGCTTTGTCAAGCCTGTGGCTCAGTACATCCGATTTTGACAAGCATGTATTCGGGGTGCTTTCCCTAGCCTTTGACTGTCCCCAGTCTACCTACAAGGCAGCAGGTTTGTGTGTCTCTTCGTCTGGTCCCTCTCCCTTGACCTGTCCGACATGGGTGGCCCTACCAGTAGCTGTGCTACCGTCGGCATAGCTCTTGGGGTCATTGGGACGCACAGGCCCCTCTACCTCGTCACGGTGGACACACAGCAGAGGGGCTTTGCTTTTCAATATAGCCGCCACTTGACCTGACACACTTATGCATCTCTTATTGATCTCGAAAATACGTTGGGAATAGAATTCATTATTTTTCCAACTACATCAAATATCACATGCTAGTATGACATCGTCATCACTGTCAAAAACATGTCCTATAACCTGTGTCTTTTAAAAATTATTATTTATTTTAGATTTGTGGGGGGAAAATGTATGATGTCGCTAATCCAGAGATTAATGTGGGTGTTGAAGAATTTATATATTCAAATCTTTTGGTGGCTAGTTGCAGAAATCGTGCTTTGTGAGAGTGCGAATTATCTTGAAGCAAAGGAAGAGGTTGGGTTCCTCCTTCCTCGTTTTCTGTCACGACTGTTTTTAGTTTGAAAGGGAAATCTGCATATTACTACCTATTAACCGCGTTGCTACATGGCAAATTTAATTGGTGTCCCCAAAACAGTCATCATAACCTCTTCTGCAGATTACTATGCTCTCGGTTGAGAGATGTTTTCCGTGCATGATGGAAATTTTGGATTGAGGGTCACAGATATAAATCAAAGTCTTATCTATTGTTACCATAGTTGTGAACATATTTTCTGACCCTCAATTTCTTAGCAACTTTTGACAGCAATTTACCCAACTATAGGCCCAGAACTCACTAGGCACATAGTTTTCTGGTACTCATCTGTTATTCACATTCTGTGCAATATTCTTTCACTCAGTGTTACTGAATGTAATAAGAGGTAATTAAGTGTTTCAGTTCTGTGCAGTTGCAATTTTTTTAAGATACTGGTCATTGTTGTTCACTCGTGATGCATTTCTAACGTTGCACTTTGAGGACCATCGTCATCTCGGCAGATGAGCAACATTTGAGCCGCCGCGCTTAAACTCCTGTACATCAATTGTTTACTGAGGCATGTTAAGGCTATGAATCATGAAACACTATTTCCATATTCCTGAATAATTCTGTTGGTTTTTTTTTTTTTTTCCGTGTAACATCTGGAATTTTATCACAGCCTCGGCAGCTGACTTCTCAAATTTTCTGACACACCGCTGAAGCAACAGTTCCGATCAACAGTGTATGTTGGGCTGTTCACTATAGCGCGATGACACCACTGAAGACATAACTGGACATTTCTCACGTTCAGCTAAAGAATGAAGAACTTTAAAAGCACACTTTCTTGTCGTCTAGAAAAACGCCAGTGTTTGTGGCGAAGGAGCAGTGAACGCGTTTGAAATCTCGCATTCCGCGTTCGAAACCAGCTGCGTGTGATTTGGAGGCAGATCGCATTGCGATGACTTTAATAATGATATGAGCGTCGGTCATTCAGAAAGCAATGACAAACTACTGGACGTCAAACTGAATTTTTTTTTAAAAATCGCAAATAGCCAAAAACACTGGTGTTGATTGTAGCGTCATGAAAAGGGCAAGCAGATAACTAGAAAAACAGTGCGGTACATCCAATATGAGAAATAAATGCGTTAATATTGATGGGCACTGACTGAAACACAAGCAAGATGCAGAGATCAGTGTGTCTAGTCAGCTTGCGCCTTCAGCTAGGTATTGTCTTCATTAGGTGTGGCTGTTTCGAATACCTGTATGTCTTTTATTTTATTTAGTTGCATATCCGTTACAGGACGTGGCAGTCAATCCCAGCATGTTTTGGCTATTCGTGATTTCTTGGCAAGTTTACGTTGAGTAGTTTGCCATTGGTTTCTGAACGACCGGCACCCATACCATTTCATTAAAAAAAAAAAAACAACAACGTAAGGCGGTCTGCTGCAAAATCGCCCACAGCTGTGTTTTGAAGGCGGGTATGCGGGATTACGAACTGCGTCAGGTAAATTCTTCGCCGTGGATCGGGCAGAGTGTCTAGAATTTTCTTCTCTTCTTCTGCGTTCATCCGGAGCTTTTTTTCTTCTTTTTCAGACGTGATTGCGTTGTGCCTGTTTACAGCAGAGCTGCGTTCTTGCGCCGTTAGGCCGACACATCCGACTTCTGCGGGCATTTGTTGACCGGGTTAACCTTCCCGGGGGTTTCTTAGGACGTTTGACTCTCACTGTTGTGATGTTATCCCCCATCCCGTCTAGAACTTTCAATATTTCTTAGCTCTATGACATCGACTTCTATGATATAATTATATGAGTGCAGCTCAATACCTGCAATTAATGTCTGATTCTATTTTAATGAACTTGGGGATTCCATGGTGAGTAATGCTGATCTTTTGCTATATAGTGACATAGAGGTCAGAGCGGCCGAAAAGTTTAACCCACTCTGGCTTAAACTTCCTGTGCGTTGTCGACGTGCAAGTGGGTACGTTCCTCAACAGGCTAATTGGAAGTAAACGTTGACTTCTTGTTAAGACAGCAAAGGCCAACTATTGAAAGTAAAATTGTCTAAACATTCAACCGGGGGGGGGGGGGTGTTGAATTGCAACATCCTACAAAGGACATATAGGGTGTATTCTTAATGACTGTGCAGTGTTTGAAAATATTACCGGTCCAAGTTTTGTATTCACCCTCTGTAAAGTTTATGTAACATAATAGGTAAATACAAACTTGGACCGGCAATATTTTCAAACACTGCACAGTCATTACCTGTGCATGTTTTTATAGTGTGATATAAACAAATTGTATGGTTAGCAACTCGCGTATTGATTAGTAAACGACAAAAATATGAAAGATTTACGTGAGTACACAATAATTTCAATTTTCCGTCTTTAATTTAGTACCGGGTCCTTCGATCCATTTAATGACATTGATTGCATTTTAAGTACCCCCAACGTTTGTTCAGATCAGCTTCCGAATGATTTAGCTTGCCGTCCAGGAGCAACATCCAGTCATCTAATCCATCAATCCACCATATTTTCTCCATCATCTACAACCACGGAACTTTCATAGACAAGGCAGCGCTGGTCCCAGCGGGGAAAAACAGCACAGCGCTGAAGCCGATTCAAGTTTTTGCTCAAACTCTTTAGAGAATTCCATCTATTGTGACCATGTCTTCGCGACCTTTTGTGGCATCATTTGGGAGAAGTACGCTGCTACAAAGGAACTCGTTGGTCGACGATGATGCTACGCATCTGCATTCTGACGCCCGGCAGAATTCAGTTAAGCGAGGAACCAATTTTCAGAACAAATACGTCGCCTCGACCTCTCTACCCAGCGAGGGACTCCTGGGAATATGACGTCATCAAATGTTGTTGACTTTTCTGCTGGTCGGCGCGCTTCCTCGGGGACTCTTGATTGTAAATGTACACAGCCCGAGCGTCGTGTCGATGAAAGTTTTAATGGAAAATAATGGTATTTCTATAATGTTGTGCTTGTTTGTCCTTGAGAGATTCGCAATGCTAGCAAGAGGAAGCTCCATTTGTTTTGCTCTTATTATTCATATTTTTCATAGCCTTCATGAAGAGCTGAAGTATGTGTGATAATATTTGCCTTCATAGTGTTATGTCCTAATTCGCAGCTTCACCGGTCAAAGTACTAGAATTGGTATGCTACTAGTGGCAACTTTACCCATCACGTATCGTTAGGACTCCACGCGGGACATTTTTCATATCGCCATTGCTGCTGAAGATTTATATTAACTCTTCAAGGCTTTTGAGATGATTCCCATGTTTGTTTTGCGTGAGAATGTTTGGCACCCATTGCTGGGGAAAAGTTATATTGTTCCTAAAGTTGTTGCTGTCGGCGTCTTCTGTGTGGATACTAGGGACTTCTTGACGCAAAGCTTGGGAGAGTGCTAAAAGATTTATCAATCAAATCATTAATGTAACTTGCAGAAAAAAGGTAGCAGTCATAAATGACTTATGATGTTGTCAGGCCCAAACATTTAATATAACATTCACTGATTGGTGCCTGCGTAAAATAGAATGAATCACATGCTATGACAAAATCGTTAATGTGAAGCTAACGGAGAGAACTAGATAAATACCAATGAAACAGGAGGTGAAGAAAAGACATTTAGCGATGGATAGGTCATGCATTGAGAAAACTTGAGAATAGTATAACAAGAAAAACCTTAGTCTGGAATCCTCAGGACAAACGAAATAAGGGAAGACGTAAATAACCGCGTAAAAGAGAAGTAGAAACAGAAATGAACAATATGGCAGGGGCATGGACAGAGCGACATGGAATAGCTTGAAGTGAATTGATTGAAAGCCCCAATGGGGGAATAGAGGGCAACACAAGCAGATTCACAAACCATGATTCCAACCATGCTACCACCCATTATGGTGTATGGTAAGCCTACAGGAGATAGACACATAGTTATCATGACACGCCCCCCCCCCCTTTTTTCACCTCTCTCTATTTCACATCTCCGAGAGAGAACCTATCAACTAATTAATCAACCACCCAATCAATCAATTAACCAATCCACCAACCAACCAATCAACCAACTAACCACCAATCGGCCAACGAACCAACCAACACCTAATCAACCAATCAAAACTATTCAACCAACGAATCAACCAATAAAAATTATACGTCACTCGTTTTCAACCAGTGGGGAATTTCTCTCTCCCCCCCCCCCCCCCCACACACCACCTTCCTCCCCAGGGGGAAAATTAAGATTATTTCAAGATCGCTTCAATACAAGAACCGATTACTTGATAATGTTTTCCTCTCCATACTTTACGGTTCTGTACTTCTCGCCCTTCTGAAATTCGTTTCATAACGTAAGCAGACCCCCAAATCATGTTTTATGTAGACGTCTAGACTTGTTATAGTATGTGTTATTAAATTTTGCTTCCATATTTACGTATATTGTGTAGGGGCGCGGGGGAGATTATAGGGAGGAAATACGAAAAGGGGGCGGGGGTGACATTCTCAACATATGGTGAAGGGGTTCATGGGCTAAAAAAGGTTGAGAACCAATGTTCTAGTATGTGTTATAAAATTTAGCTTCCATTTTTATGTATATTGTGTAGGGGTGGGGGTTTTATGAGTAGTGAGGTGGAAATTCGAAAAGGGGGGGGGGGTAATAACATTCTGAACATATGGTGAAGGGGTGCATGGACCCAAAAAAGCTGAGAACCACTGTTATACGCCATACTGTGAATAAAAAGGAATTGCGCTATTAATTTTAAAAAAAAAATTAGAATGTGTGTTTTAACATGTCACATGACGCTCGATCGATAAAACAGCAGTAAACATGAAAAGAAAGAAAACCACATTCAAAGCAACGTTTTTCCGTAGTGAATTTGAATAACGAAGACACAAACCGTGTATTATACGATTTATTGCCTTGCATATTTCGCTGCATCTCGTCAGGTACATACTGCAGAAGTCACACAACATACAGTAAAATAACTCAATACATCTTTCAAGCTGAAATATACACATGATCGCACAGTAATATCAATTGTTTACCATGGTAATTGTAAATTAGCTATCATGTCTTTCTGTTTGCACACAACTGGCCTATGTAGATGAATCATTATGGCTTCTGCAAACTTTAACAAACGACTATTTTGTGTATGAAACAAAACACGAAAAGCGCTGTCTCTATCAATTACATGACCGGTTTCCAAGACATGACGTGCAATGGACGACGCCGGAAATTTGTAATTGTTGTGTGTCAGCCGTGTTTAGTATCTTGTCAATCCAGCTGGGTATGTGTTCAACAATCCTGCTGTGTAACTGCAGCTCTGTCCTGCCGATGTAGGTATGCATGTGCATGTGAATTGGTAAATGCAATTGGATTTGGCGTACAGAGAGGTAGATTCTATTACTGCTGGGGTGGGAATAGGTGTGGTTCTGTACTTATTAACTGGAGTTCCAGCACAGAATGTTCGGCCGACTGCTGTAATGAGCCGGCCCTGTAGACGTTGCATTAGGTCATCCCCTCGAAAGGTTAGCTGGATAAATACCTTGAGTTTAGGGACTGTAGTTATGTCTGGTTTTGGTTTTGGCTTTTGGCAGCGGCGCTTTGTAAATCCTGTGGAGTACCCATTCAGGTGTAAGACATTCATCAGGGTTTCAATTCCCTCTGTCAGTGTGTCCAAGGTGCATATCT
>OY992890.1:73718141-73953141 GCA_963921405.1 Cepaea hortensis | reverse complement strand
GTCTATGCTATTTTCTTCGTTGTTATACACCTATCAACATGTTCTGTCTGCCTTTTTGGTCTGCCTGTTGTCCCCAAATTCCTTATTCTGTTTTCCTTAATGCAACATTACTCCAGTACGACGTCAACACTTGTCCTCCTTGGCTGAGCTCGGTTCAAGACACACACTCAACTTGACTGTCTGGAGGGAAGGCAGAAGGATCAGGGCAAACACCAGGCTTGGCGAGGATTTCAGGACACACGTGTGACAGGTTAGCTTTGTGTATGCTACGGATTAGCTGGCCGGTTGAATAACCGGGACAGTTACAGTAGCAGCATGGACCTGGGGGTGGGCAGGGAGTTCGCGGGATTTGTTAAGCGTAATTCTGAGACACACACACACACACACACACACACCACGCACTAGCACACATCACATAGAGAGCAAGAGAGAGAGAGAGAGAGAGAGAGAGAGAGAGAGAACGTAAATAAAAACTTTATGGATGTAACGTTACAGTAGATAATAAAGGGCAGTATTGTTGTTAAGGGGCACTAGTGAACTGGATGGTTCGATGTGCAGTGAGGAATCTGAAGAATAACTAACTAATTAACAAACTAACTAATGAACTGAGTATCTAACTGACAAATTAACTAACTAACTAACTAACTAAGTAGCTAACTAAGTAGGTAACCAACTAAGTAACTGATTGACTGATTGATTAACTGTGAAAAACTGTCATTTACTGCCTATATATATTACCTTGCAGTGTATGGCAAGGGGGTTATCAGTTATCAGTTATGAGCTATCAGTTGGGTTATCTTCATTGCACTCCGGACATGTCCATAGGTGCTCAGATCCTCCCCCCCCCCCCCCCAGCATATGCATCAGCGTCCGGTGGCTAATAGTGCCAGTTCTGTGTTGGTTGACGAGGCGCCTTGTTTTCCCGGTGTACCTCTCGCGTCTGGCCGTGCCGATTCTTACTCCCAAGTCTTTCATCCTAGACAGGGGGTTTTAAGTCTGAATAATTAATGCCGCCTGGATAGTGCAATCGCAGCGAACTGTGCAGGTTAGGATTTTCTTTTTTGCCACCGGACAGAAGAAACTAACTAAATAAGTAAATAAATAAATAAATAAATATCGGAGTAACTAAGTAGCTAACTATGTAACTATGTAGCTAATTAAGTAGCTAACTAATTAACTAAGTAACTAACCAAGTAGCTAACTAATTAAATACTAACTAATTAACTAAGTTGCTGACTATCTAACTAAGTACTAAGTAGCTAACTAATTAACTAACAAACTAAATAATTACCTAACTAACTAACTAAATAACTAACTAACTAACTAACTAACTAACTAACTAACTAACTAACTAACTAACTAACTAACTACCTAACTAACTAACTAACTAACTAACTAACTAAGAAACTAAGAAACGAAGTACCTAACTAACAAATTAACTGACTGACTAACTGACTAAGTAACTAACTAACTAAGTAATTAATTAAGTAACTAAGCAGACAAATAACTAAATAACTATCTAAGTACCTAAGTAGCCAACTAACTAACTAACTAACAAACTAACAAACTAACTAAGTAGCTAACTAACTAACTTACTAACTAACTAATGACTGACTAACTAACTAACTCTCTGACTGCCTGAATGACTAACGCTTTGACTGGAGCCATGTCTACAATTGATTAGAAAATTCTGAGAAGTGTCTTCCACCAATTATAGGAGGGTTCGTCGATCCCGAAGTCGCCTTGTTAGAAAATAATAATGATGATGGTGATGATGATGGTGATGATGATGATGATGATGATGATGATGATGATGATGATGATGATGATGATGATGATGATGATAGTCAACCACTACAGGAAACTGGAGGTCAGCATGGCAAATCAGATAAGAGCGCTCGTTCTTAAACATCCGGCGTGCTGATACCGAGGTAGCGGGTTCAAATCCTACACCGGTCAGCTGGACTGAAATGTTGACTTCCCGTCCTTGACTTGGAGGCATAAATTACAAGTACCTCTGAAGTAGGAGTGGATTCGTGTGATTGCGAGGGACACTGGTAATATGTGAAAGCTAATCCAAACGCCCAAATCGCCCACTGCCCTACAAGTAATAGCTATGCGTACGATCAAAACGAGCGAACAGAACAATGAAAGAAAATCACTACATGAAACTGAACTCACACCTCTGTCTTGGCATGCAAGTTCACCAGCTACTGTTCCGCTACCGTTGTTGTTATAGCTCGAGAATAGTGACTTCACAAATGTGGTTAGAAGCAGAGGGTTATAAAAGTGTGCCTGGCCTGGTATAAATAATCCGAAAGGTTTCGTTTTACTAGGGGCATGTCTATCACATCTGCTACCGCTTCAACCAACCTTTCCCGTAATTTATTAGTTGACTGTCTAAAACTTACTGTAATGTTTTGTTGTTTCATTGCCAGCTCATTTGCATCCATTATTCTGTTCCCTAGTTCATTCTTTGTTTGTTTTTCATTTGTATGATCTGCTATGGTGTAGTAAATTTGATGCGAATCGTCTTTGTTTACAGCTGTGTCGTGCAGTGATTTGGATCACAGGAATGGGGGAACGTTAGGGCCTGGTGATGGGTGAAAAAAGGGGATAAGCTGTACCAGACACAGGCGTCAAAGGAGTCAAGGCTAGTTCTACATAATCGCATGCTAGACTTTGTCCTACGTTCTCACCGTACACTACGGGAAAGCCGATCACAGGGCTAATTCAACTGGCAAGGAAACTCCGAGTTGGTGACCCCAGTGATGCAGTGACCAGAAGCCTTAAACTAATTCACCTGCAAAGTATCTCCGAGTTCATGTCCCTAGTGATTAAGTGACCAAAAGCCACAAACTAACTTATCTGACAAGGGATCTCCGAGTTCATGACCTCAGTGATGCAGTGACCACATCATCATTGGCACCTCGCCATCTTGACAGACGATAGTTTGTGCTTTAAAAAGGCATGATTGCCTCTCCATAGCACAAAGCCTGGGCTACAATATAGAGATCATGTATTGCCCATGCAGCATGATCCCTGTCTCGGCCTGTCTAGTTCACTCCAGAGGAAAGGTAACACCTCTACATCTGGAACAAGACAAGCTGCAGAAGCTGCCGGATCAGCAAAGCAATGCCCTAATTGTCCACCTGTCGGAGCTTCGATCCTAGACCAGCCGCCAACCAAGGCTTAGGGCCTGGTCCGCCCTGCCATGACATGCTGTCTTTAGGTTGCATTTCCTCGCACCAGGGTAAGGCTTGTACCCTCCCAATTGCGCTCTTCCGCCCGAAGCCGTTGGTACAATGTGGGGTGTCGGGTTTGGTAAGCGCCGCCCAACGTTCGGCGCTAACAGAAAGCAGGTAGTACCGTCTACTGTTATACGGTAGCTCAGTCATATCTGACTAAGACCTGACACCAATGCGACCACAAGGCACATATTAATTAACCTAACAAGGGATCTCCGAGTTGATAACCTCAGTGATGAAGTGACCATAAGTCACAAACTAATTCAGCTGGCGAGGGATATCCGAGTTGATGATCTCAGTTATGCAGGAACCAGAAGTCACAAAGTAACTTACCTTGCAAGGTTTCTTAGAGATGATGACCTCAGTGACGCAGTGACCGGAAGCCACACACTAATTAACCTGGTAAGGGATCTCTGAGTTGATGACCTCAGTGATGAAGTGACCAGAAATCACAAACTAATTCAGCTGGCGAGGGACATCTAAGTTGATGATCTCAGTGATGCGGGAACCAGAAGCCGCAAACTAACTCACATTGCAAGGTATCTCAGAGTTGATGACCCCAGTGATGCAGTGGCCAGTAGCCACAATCTAACTTATCTGGCATGGGATCTCCGAGTTGATGACCTCAGTGATGAAATGACCAGAAGTCACAGACTAATTAACCTGGCAAGGGATCTCCGAGTTACTGATCTCAGTGATGAAGTGATCACAAGGCACAAACTAACTCACCTCGCAAGGGACCTCCGAGTTGATGACCTCAGTGATGAAGTGACCAGAAGTCACAAACTAACTCACCTCGCAAGGGACCTCCGAGTTGATGACCTCAGTGATGAAGTGACCAGAAGTCACAAACTAACTCACCTCGCAAGGGACTTCCGAGTTGATGACCTCAGTGATGAAGTGACCAGAAGTCACAAACTAACTCACTTCGCAAGGGACCTCCGAGTTGATGACCTCAGTGATGAAGTGACCAGAAGTCACAAACTAACTCAACTGGCGAGGGATCTCCTTGTTGACTGTCTCAGCGATGCAGTGACCATAAGGCACAAAGCGATAAACCTTTAGGTGGTGATCCGCTAACTCTAAAATAATGTTAACATTTGTTTGTTTGTTTGTGTGTTTGTTTGTTGGTTTATTTTTCTTTGCGTTCGTTCGCTTTTTTGAACTCAAGCTAAGTCCATACACATGTTACTACTCATAGTGCACTGGACTGATTTTAAGCACTGGATTGATTTGAAGATTAGCTTTCCCTATTACCAATGTCCCTCGCCATCAGGGAACCCACTCCGACTGCTGGAGTACTTGTAATTTACGTTCCCAAGTCAAGGACGAGAAGTCAACATTTTAGTCCAACTGACAGGTGTATGTGGTGTACACGCTACCTAGGTATCAGCACACCGGAAGTTTAAAAGCGGGTACTCCTATCCATTCGGTTATGCTGACCTTCAAATAATGGTAAAGAATGTCCATTGTTCTGTCAGGTCTTAGTCAGATATGACTGAGTTATCCCATGAAATTTTTCGAACTACCTGCTTCCTGTTAGCGCCGAATGTTGGGCGGCGGTAACCAAACCCGACACTCGACATTGTGTCAACGGCTTAGGGCGTGGAGCGTAATAGGGAGGGTACAAACCTTGTCTCAGTGCGAGGAAATGCAACCTAAAGACTAAATGTCATGGGCTAACCGGGCCCTAAGTCTTGGTCGGCAGCTGGTTTAGGATCGAAGCTCCGACAGGCGGATAGTTAGAGCATTATTTTACTGATCCGGCATCTTTTGTAGCTCATCTTGTTCCAGATAAATTGGTGTTACCTTTCCTCTTGAGTCAACTAGGCAGATCGAAAGTGGGCAGCGTATGATCTCTCATATTCAGCCCAGGCGTTTTGCTCTGGAGAGGTCTAACTCCATCCCTGGTCCCTGCTTTGGTTTTTAATTATTACATCTATTTATTTTTTGTTTTGTTTTTTTTATTTTTTGGTTTTTGTTGTTGTTGTTTGTTTTGTTTTTGAAGCACAATATAACAAACTGTCGTTTGTTAAAACGGCAACGTGTCGGTGAACAAATGCCCATTGAATGTGTGAGCTGCAGTATAACCAATTGCCGCATGACTTACAATGTGACAAACAGGTTCAAGTGTCCGCCACGTGCGTGTCCTACGAGATTTAAACACAGGAAAGTTAGCTGAATGCCTTCTTACAGGACGTCGCAATTTACCACATCATTCTTTAACCGTTTGTGATTTTCTAGTCAATTTTACTTTCAGTAGCTTGCTATTGCTTTCTGAATATTCGACTTGCCTGTTACTGTGAAAATCAATCTGCTTCCAAATCGTTTACGGCTGACTTCGAGTCGGTTACATCGGGATGTCGAGATTGCGTTCACCACCCCAAAGGTGCTAGTAGATAACTAACCGGTTATACGAGAGATAGTATTGTTGAGGGTATGCATTTCTCAGAGCTGGTGGAAAGCGCATGCAAGTCCCAAACCTTCAACATTGAATGACAATCCTCAGCTTCATAGCCAGCAATGTCTCACTGGTGACGGAACATAAACTTAATACTCTGGAAAGTATATAGAGCTGGGATGTGTGAAGAGCTAGAAAGTTTGTAGAGTTGGGAAGTCTGTAGAGATAGGAAGTCTGCAGAGATGGAAGTCTGTAGAGATAGGAATTCTGTAGAGATAGGAATTCTGTAGAGATAGGAAGTCTGTAGAGATAGGAATTCTGTAGAGATAGGAAGTCTGTAGAGATAGGAATTCTGTAGAGATAGGAAGTCTGTAGAGATAGGAAGTCTGTAGAGATAGGAAGTCTGCAGAGATGGAAGTCTGTAGAGCTGGGAAGTCTGTAGAGCTAGGAGGTCTGTGGAGCTGGGAAGTCTGTAGAGATAGGAAGTCTGCAGAGATGGAAGTCCGTAGAGCTGGGAAGTCTGTAGAGCTAGGAGGTCTGTGGAGCTGGGAAGTCTGTAGAGATAGGAAGTCTGTAGAGATAGGAAGTCTGTAGAAATAGGAAGTCTGCAGAGATGGAAGTCTGTAGAGATAGGAAGTCTGTAGAGATGAAAGTCTGTAGAGTTAGGAAGTCTGTAGAGCTGGGAATTCTGTAGAGATAGGAAATCTGTAGAGATAGGAAGTCTGTAGAGCTGGGAAGTCTGTGAAGCTAGGAAGTCTGTGGCGCCGGGAAGTGTGAAGAGCTAGGAAGTCTGTAGAGCTGGAAAGTCTGTAGAGTTGGAAAGTCTGTAGAGCTGGAAAGTCTGTAGAGCTGGGAAGTCTGTAGAGTTGGAAAGTCTGTAGAGCTGGAAAGTCTGTAGAGCTGGAAAGTCTTTAGAGCTGGAAAGTCTGTAGAGCTGGAAAGTGTGAAGAACTAGAAAGTCTGTAGAGCGGAAAAGTCTTAGAGCTAGGAAGTCTGTAGAACTGGGAAGACTGTAGAGCTGGGAAGTTTGTTGAGCTGGGAAGTATGTAGAGCTGGGAAGTCTGTAGAGCTGGGAAGACTGTAGAGCTGGGAAGACTGTAGAGCTGGGAAGACTGTAGAGCTGGGAAGACTGTAGAGCTGGGAAGTATGTAGAGCTGGGAAGTCTGTAGAGCTGGGAAGACTGTAGAGCTAGGAAGTCTGTAGAGTCTGAAAGTCTGTAGAGCTGGAAAGCCTGTAGAACTAGGTAGTCTGTGAAGCTGGGAAGTCTGTAGAGAAAGGAAGTCTGTCGAGCTGGGAAGTCTGTAGTGCTGGGAAGTGTGTGGAGCTGGAAAGTCTGTAGAGCCGGAAAGTCTGTAGAGAAAGGAAGTCTGTCGAGCTGGGAAGTCTGTAGTGCTGGGAAGTGTGTGGAGCTGGAAAGTCTGTAGAGCTGGAAAGTCTGTAGAGCTGGAAAGTGTGAAGAACTAGAAAGTCTGTAGAGCTGGAAAGTCTGTCGAGCTAGGTAGTCTGTGAAGCTGGGAAGTCTGTAGAGAAAGGAAATCTGTGGAGCTAGGAAGTCTGTACTGCTGGGAAGTGTGTGGAGCTGCGAAGAATGTGGAGCTAGAAAGTTTGCAGAGCTCATAAGTCTGTGGAACCGAGAAGTCTTGTGGAGCACTGTCTTGAAACCTACATCAACTTCGAAACCCAAAAATACAAAACCAAGAACTCTTTCACGTTGATCAAACACACAGGTACCTTCGCGGAAGTATTTTGCACTTACGAGAAACGAAGTCCGCAAGCCGGAAGGATGTGAGCAATATATTTGATTCCATGGATAGGACATAAATTCAAGTGATAGCATAGGGAATACAGAGCGAGAAAAGACCTTTCGACCAGAATAGTGTCCAATTTCACGCCGTGGGGCGGAGACGCCCATGTAATCGATTACTGAAGCGATAAAAAAACCCCAAGTTTGGAAAATTCTAATTTCACAGCACGGCCGAAGGTATCGACCGGATATTGAGTTTAGTCACAGGCATAAATAGTCGGCTAACCCTGGATGCGAGCCACGTCAGAAAGATTAGCGAGGTGGGGTCATCTGTTTCTTTCATCCCCTCGTGCACATCTGTGTGTGGCATATGTGTGTGTGTGTGTGTGTGTGTGTGTGTGTGTGTGTGTGTGTGTGGCATGCGTGTTTGTGTGTGATTATGTGTGTGAGGGTGTGTGGAGTGACACCTTTTAGAGAGAGGGACGGGAAAGAGGAAAAGACTGAGAAAATGGGAGGTTCATGTTTTCGGTAGATAGGGAAACGACAATAAATCACATGTTCAGACTGGTGGTTTATGTGAACTCTGCTTGGAAGAAATATGCCAGGGTTAATACTAATTCTTCTTCGTGCACCTTCAGATATCAAACTGAACATACTCCCCCGATGTGTCTCCACCTTGACGTGGTGGGGGGGCTTGCGTGTCCCATCGACCCCATATGCTTGCCGATGGATGAAAAACTACATATCGGACAGCTTATGGGATAGGGATCAGACTAAGAGAGACACAACCTGCTGCCCTGCAGGTAGACTGTGAGGATAGCAGTCAAAAATTTAAATCAGGTGCACGAAGGCAGAAGTTCTTGGTCCGGACAAAACTCTTAAGGCTCCCTGTCGAGGACTGTGGCTGAACGCCTCTAAGCCACAAACCCTCGGATCTGAGAGCCAGGCTGATACCCACCTACCGAAAAATAGAGGCGTGATTCTGAGCAAGCTACATGCTCAGGTCTGATACATGTTCGAAGGCTCTCAGCTGGGGGATATGAGAGATTCCCGGATGAGAGGGCCAGGCCGTTTCTCGTTCACTGCTGCACGAAGCTAAGGTGCTGAGCCGGCAGCACATGTAGCCTACCTCGTGAGCGAGCACAAAAAGTCAGAAAAGTGCCCCAGTCGAAGGAAATGGTTATGCAAACTGTCTGTATCTAACTCATAGAGAGTGTAGACAAAAGTGGAAGAACGTCTCAATGACGCGAAATGGAACACACGGCGAACGAACCTATTGCGTGGTCCGAAGTCAAAAGCAAAGCTTACCGAGTGGATGTCGCCCACAGTCTGACCGTTCCTGGTGTGTGCTTGAGCGGCCAGTGGCAAGCGAGATGCCCAACATATGGAAGTGAGGAACTAAAGGAGCCATGAGCAGGACGTGGCAACTCCTCGGGTGAGCCCAGTCTCAGAGCAATATGTGCCGGCTCTGCAATTATGGAAGCCTTCTTGGATAGCGAGAGAATGCCAATGATCTGTCCCTGCCTTCCCTTGAGGGTTGACCATTTTGTCATTGACCGTTCTATCCTGACCAGCTGAGATGTGGGCGGCATCACAACAATAAGTCTAACGTGCCTCAAAACCAGAGGAAGGCTAACCTCATTAAAAAAAAATGCCCGCCGAAGCCGGCAGTGCTGGCCTACGGGTGGCAAAATAAAAACTGGCACTACGCATTTTACGTCCGAGTGAAACGTCTCGTCCATTTGTCTCTCGTGCTAGGAACAGCTCTGACTACCTAGTTTCCGAATGCCGCTCTTGCTCGGAACAGCTCTGACTAGGTAGTTTTCCGAATGTCCGCCGTGCCTGGAACAACTCTGAAGGGCGCAAGGACAAGCACATGTCCGAAAACTCGCTGAGTGGATACCATCTGCAGACTTGTCTGGTTTGTGCAGGAACGGCCCGTGGTGATGGAAAGCCCAATATATTGAAGTGAGGATTTAAAGCAGCCATAAGCAGGACGTGACGATTCCCTCGGCTAGCCCAGAACCAGGGCGCTATGTGTCGGCCCTGCAACTATGGAAGCAACCTTGGATGGCGGAAAATGCTATGGACTGTCCCTGCCTTCCTTTGAGGGATGACCGTTGTCTTCGACCGTTCCATCCTGGCCAGCTGGGTTGCAGACGGCACCGCAAAAGTGAGAGTCTCCCAGGAATACTACCTGGTCAAAAAAGCACGCTAAAGTCGATGTGTTGGCCTACGGGTTTCGGCCCAAGGGCGCATAACAGACACACCGCAATCACATCTGGAAAAAAAAAACACTCCGGATGATCGCAAAGAAGAAGAAACTGAACATATTTACAGAAGAAAGTTAGTTGCATGTTCTTTACCGGACGTCACAATCAACTTCGGTTTATTTTGGCCGTTTGTGATTCCTGAGCTAGTTTACGTTCAGTAGTTTGTCGATAATTACTGAACGACCGGCTCGCACACCATTGTAGGGAAACCAACGCAATGCGGTGTGCTTCCAAGTCGACTACAGCTGTGTTTCGAACGCGGTTATGAGGGATTACAAATTGCCTTCGTAACTCCTTTGCCACAGAGACGGCTTGTACAGAAAGCGGCAGGTAATTTAACAGATGCAGTGCCAAACAAACATTAGGTGTAGACCAAACAAAATCGGATGACTGAGGGGGCTGCGTGGTCTGGAGGTATGGTGTCCGCCTCGAGTGCTGGAGGTCCTGGGTTCAAGCCCCGGCGAGGACCGGGATTTATTTCACGTGGACTTCTAGTAATAAAATTTCCCCTGGACTCTGGGTAGTGAGATCTGACGCCCATGTGTTTTGCTGCGCACGTAAAAAATTCCTTGGCAGTTGGAAATCGAAAAAGAGTTGCCTAACGGCGCTGCCCGGACAAAATTTCGAGTTTAAAAATCTACCCAAAGATTTCAGGATCCTCGCCGGAGCTACGGAGTTCGTTCACTGAGCTGAGTTTCTCCAGGCTCAGTTTTGAGTTAGGAGGAGAACGGAGCACTTATGGGTTACACCCGTGTGCCGTGATGTTGATCCATCGACTAAACTAAACTAAAATCGGATGGCTGAAAATGGGAAGTAGATGTGTGTCACACTTATGAATTAAAAGTTGTTAATATGGTAGCAGACATGAATTATATATCAAATATATGGTAATTTCATGGGGGAAATTACTGTTATGTAACCCCTGGCACATACGGGACATCTCAAGATGATTAATCACCTCATAGCAATTAAACAGTTATGCTTGTTGACATCTCCAAGAGTTTGTTCTCAAATGGAACGGGTGTAAAAAAAAAGAGGAATTCTGTTGGACACTCCTGCAGCAAATGTTTAGCTATCATTGTACCAGTTCCACGATTACATTCATCGTTATATCCTATATTTTGTTTATTAAACAAATGGTGTTTTCACTTGTTACGTCCCTGGGGTTTATGCTACCGAGTTGGTGTAACGTACACATATACTACTGTAGTCGATGGTAAAAGACAAAGGGAGACAATCATAAAGACTGATGCTTCCTTCACTACGGTGCTAAGAGGTAAAGAGTAGTTCTGACTTCGTTACGACCAAAGAAGAAAAATAGTGAAAAGAGAGAGAACCTCACACCGCCTCAACCGACAAAAAAAGATGATAGTAATTAGATAAGAAGATATACGAGATCTCAGGCAGGGGCCTCAACTCTGGACTGACTGTCATATTTGAGACCCAGACATTGGATTAAGGTGTTAGATTGTGGTAGAAATAGTGACTGTAAAAACTAAAAGAGACTAAACAAACGAATCAAAAACAGTACAAAAATAGCTCTTTATTTATCAACTGCTACAAATTCTGGTGACAATTTGTGTTCAAACACATTGAATAAAGCATTCAATAAGGGATGTTCAATTACAGATACAACAGACAACTGTATATATCAAACAACAACAGTGGGTAACACCCAACCAATCAACACCACTTAAGACAACGGGGTACACCAAGTACCACAACACAGGTGCTCCAAACAATAGCTGGTTAGACTGACACAATAAAGAACCTTGACACAAGCAACACTGCACAGCCAATAAGGCACTACAAAAATATAGGTTACACAACATAAACCCCAAGACACGATATAAACAAAGAGTTGTGACACAATTTACTATCCCACCAAGAACCCAGGCCTGCTGACACTAACTAGTCAGCCGCTCCTGTAACAATGGAAAACACAATCTATGATTATCATGGTAAAGGCAACATATTAAACACATGAAGCAATGAGCACATGCAATATAACATTTGAATTAACCTACATATAACAAATGTCTTCCATCAAATTATCCACTTTGCTATTCTGAGGTAACCCTTGCTGTCTGTCATGGTCATTCTTTGCTACCTCCTTCTTCAAGAGGACTGCATCTCTAATTGTTAAATAAAATAATCAATGTTGCATCATCAGATCACCCACTTTGTCTCCTCCAGTTGTGCCACTGCTGTCATGAGAGTACACTTGATATTGCTAGGACGAAACACCTTCTAATGCAACAATCTCAATCTGCTCCACCTTCCCCTACAGCTCAACATTCACTTACCCCGGACATCACAAGCAAATGCAACATCTCAACACTGATTTGGCTAACAAACATCAGACACTGCAAGCAATCACAACATCTCAACACTGATTCAGTTAACACACACCAGAATGACATCTGTGTGCTGACAAATTGGGTTACCTTCCCTGCCTACCAAAATAGCTACATTTACCAAGGAACCCATAATCAGTTCCCTGTCCGCACCTTACAGAGTATTTTATACATTAATTTGTACCAAGTCACCGGTAACACAGGACAACACAGTATTTCCTATAGACCACAAGTTCATGGAACACTATTAATGTTCAACCCAAGATATTGTCACAACTAAACACTACCTACTATATTCTCAGCCTAATGCTCAACATTTCCCTATCCACTGTTACGCACACCGGCAACTGTTTTGCTAACACACCGTACTCTTTTCCCTAATATAAAACATATATTGACAGGTTGAACTCCTGTGCTCCACATCTGATAGTACACTTTACTCCTATGCAACAATACACAACATTATGAACTCTGCCACCATCAGACATTAAGTTACCTCAACATAGGGACTTCACTGGACAACTACCTCAACAATGTCCCAGTTTGCATGAAGAGTACCAGCACTAATATGATACTGTGCAAGTTACAGCATCTGATTAGCATTACAAACTAACAACCAGCAAGCAAAGCATGTCTAACTATGAAAAGCAACAGACATACATACAATGTGGAAACACCATATTTGTAGAATGTGACAATGTAACCTTACACATAGAAGAATCACAACATTCACAGAAAGTTAAAGATAAAGATAAACATTTATTACACAGGAACTCATTTAGGGACTCTCTGATGCCCCTAAGATAGCTCATAAAATAAACACACAATATTACTAAGTGAAAGTACACAAAATAGTGGCCAGAGTGCCTCATTCATATGAGACAGGATCCAAACACAACAATGTCCATGGCAGGATACAGAACATTAGTACTAATATAATAAACAGTGTACTATATATATTATGTCATTATTACACACTAATGACCAATAAGTGTTATTCAAGGCCCAACACAATCAGTGTAATATTATTTGTGAGTGGACAGCAAATGTACAGTTGTGCGCTCTGTTCCCCACCATTCTTCCTATCATACACCGGTTATAGGTTTTGCTATCTTACGCTTCATGTCGCATAGCAAGTGCATATATCTTTGCGAAAGGTGGTACGTAGCAATAAATCACATCCTTCCCCTCAGTAAAGCCACACTTCATTCGCAGTTGTCATGATTACATTACGATTGCTCATACGCACCCCGCGTATTAAAGGTGCATTATTTCCTACGCCTAGTGGCTATCAATCTGCATGGCGTCCCTACAATTCAACACATTATTTCCTTCACTTCTATTTATCACCTACATGTCCTTACTACATAGCTTAACCATTAACCCATCATTGCCACATATAACATGTAAGTACTCTTCTCTGCTTTACACATGTTATAAATATTACCTATGATCATGGTTATTTTCCCCTATTCATTGTTGCTTTGGAGTGTTCATACCCAACACTTGACCAAACATCCAATGTGATGCTCACTATAATCACAGAATAATCCTGTAAACATATCTTGCTGCTGTATACACATATGATTCTCACCACTCTGTTGTTAAGTAACCTTCATTTCTAGCAACCTCACAAGCACTTACTCCCTTCCATGCCAACATGGCCTGCATGGCACCATGTGGCATTATTTCAGTCTTTACTATAAACTAATTTATGACCCCACACATTGTATATTTTGGTGAATCTCCCACATATCTATTCAGCCAGTAACACATTAATGCTATAGGATAACCATGTAAAATAATTCCCAACAAAATAATCTTGTGCCAGCAAGGCTGGCATGACATGACAGTCTCTATGATACTTAACCGCCATCAATGACCTATCCTACATATTTCACATCACCATTGTCTGATTGCTGACATCTCTATGTGTTACATGTTATTTTCATAAAGCTTTAGGGACACTAAATCCTTCTGAAGAACAGCTCATTTTAGTAATACTTATTCATATTATCTATTTATATTTCTTTGTTCCTACCATCTCGCCTAACAATTTTGTTCACCCATGCAAACACTTTCAAATTGGTAAACTGGCGTGTGCTACGATTTAACAAATATTTATTGAATTAAGCATTTTAAACTTAATCAGTTAAAACTTACAGTTTTGGCACAACATTAGTTGACACAGATCAACTAAGGGAAATGTTCCCACACCTGACAAAAACAGAACAGCACTGAACTGAAGGCCATGCTGCCCGCATCTCTCATCAGCACAAAGGACTGCTAAAACAAAACTGGCTTCCGATTCCTTTGTTAAGCCGAGTTCCGGTGGTGGCCAGGACAAATACGGCTTTGATAGACCTAACTCGTGTATCGGTTTGTTGTAGACACCAAGGTGCATCGGTTTGGCGCTATCACACTACATACCGACATTATTAGATAAGGTGTCTAGCGAGCTGCCAAATCAAATCGGCAGAAGTCAAAACAATTCTTGGGTATTCCAGCAAAGAAGAAGGAAAGGACAGAATGGGAGATGAGGATGGAGGCAATGCTTTAGAAATAGGAAATGAGAGAGGTACAAAAACCCCGATACAAAAAGTAAGTAAAGAACCTTTGTACATGCCTTAAAACCAATTATGCATATAGCACTAGAACCATATTTGTATAAACCAGTCAGCACTGGGCCGGTGATGTGGTTAGTATCCCGCCTGCGTCTTTACTTTCCCATGCATTTCTTGGTGTTTATTTTAGTCTGAATCGACCTGCTCTCTTTGAACTCAAGCATAGTCCATACACACTTTATATAGTAGTGATTGGCTGAATTTTGCGTGTGGGTTAGCTTTCCCTTTTAACAATGTCCCTTACCATCAGGCGAACCCACTCCGACTTCAGAAGTACTTGTAATTTACGTCTCAAGTCAAGGACGACAGGTCAACATTTTAGTCCAGCTGTCCGGCGTAGGGGTTGAACCGCTTACCTCGGCATCAGCACAACGGATGTTTAATAACACGCGTTCTTACCCATTCGGCCAAGCGCTCCTGCGTCCATACAATTTTACTTTCAGTAGCTTCACATTGCTTTCTGAATGCTCGACTCAAAAATTAATGTGCTTCCAAATCGTTTACGACTGACTTCCAATCCGTTATAGCGGGATTGCCAAACTACGTTCACAATCCCAAAGCTGCAGATGCCGACGTCCTAACAGAAAACTAACAGTTCATATGAGGGATGGTTCTAGCTAGTCTAGACGTCTAGTAGTTGCTACTATTTGGCAGTGCACTGGGCTGATTTTTGCTTCGGATAAGCTTTCCCTATTACCAGTGTCCCTCGCCATCAGGTGAACCTACTCCGACTTAATAGGTATTTGTAATTTACGTCCCCAAGTCAAAGGCGAGAAGTGAGCATTTTACTCCAGCTGACCAGTGTAGGGGTTCAGTCCGCTACCTCGGCATGAGCACACCGGAAGTTGAAGAGAAAGTGCTCTTATCCATCCGACCATGCTCACCTTCATATAATAAAATAATAATAATAATTGTCTCTCAGTAGTTTTCTGCTATGGGCTGTGATGTGATTGCGCCGTCACATTTTGTAGGTCTGAGAGCCAGGAGGAATCTCAGTCTTCCCCTCATTTTGTAGGTCTGAGAGCCAGGAGGAATATCTGTCTTCCCCTCATTGTATTGTGTAGGCCTGAGAGCTAGGAGGAATCTCTGTCTTCCCCTCATTTTGTAGGCCTGAGAGCCAGGAGGAATCTCTGTCTTCCCCCCATTTTGTAGGTCTGAGAGCCAGGAGGAATCTCTGTCTTCATCTCATTTTGTAGGTCTGAGAGCCAGGAGGAATCTCTGTCTTCCCCTCATTTTGTAGGTCTGAGAGCCAGAAGGAATCTCAGTCTTCATGTCATTTTGTAGGTCTGAGAGACAGGAGGAATCTCAGTCTTCCCCTCATTTTGTAGGTCTGAGAGCCAGGAGGAATCTCAGTCTTCCCCTCATTTTGACCCCGAGTCCGACAGTGCTCATGACGAGTAAACATACATGATATTTTGATTTGAAATACCCGCTTTACACTACACAGTAGACGGCTCTACACATGGAAAAGCCAATATAAGAAGATATTCAATCGAGCTGACTACATACTGATTAAAAAGCAATCTAGAATTGCATTGATAAATGTTAAGATAATACCTGGCGCTAACTGTAACAGTAATCATATCCCACTATGTGGACATGTAAGCTTAAGATTGTATAGAGGAATAAAAGAGGTTAAGAAAATGTATACTTAGCAAACGTATACTTAGTTCAGACAAATAAATTCACAAACTATTCAGATTTATTGTGAGGAACATACATAATGTTTTAGCTATTATTCAAAGAAATCATGAACAATAGGAACTGCTAAAGTACTCCATACATCGAACAGAAATCGCTATGTTACCGGAATGAAGACAGACACCTAAGAAGAAATGACTGACTTGAAAGATCTTAATGTTTATGGACAAAAGAGAGCAAAGCAAAAGTGATAAAGAATATGATAAGATAAATACAAAAGTAAGAGGTAAATGCATAAAGGCAAAATAAAATTGGTTACACAAGCAATGCTATTACATTGAATTAAATTCTTTTAAAGATACTAACAAATATACATATACAAGAGAGTGATTTAATAGACAGGGGAAAAACATGTTTAAAACGGGATGTTTGAAATCAACGACAGCAAAAGTACTAATAGGATAAGATGCTGTGATGAAGAGATGGAGAAAAGAATACACGAGAGAGTTTGTGATAGACAAAGAGCAGAATCAAAAGAGGAAAGTAACTTAAAAGGTTCACACACTAAAGAAAGGAATCACTGATGCAATCATTCGCAAGGAATTTCGTAGAATCAACCTCGTTAACTTCTACTTTAAATTATAGTGAGAAGAGCTAGAAGGAAAATAAAGATGGAAATTAGTGAACAGTAAACAATCGTGGAAGAAACGAGAACAATTAATGGAATAAACACATTAACAAAACTCCTGGAGAGATTAACTGAGACACAGAAATAGCTACACTTGTTCATTACCATAATCCAGTGCCTTACCGGCTGGCGTAGGCAGTCATACTTTTCCACAAATTGCGATATCCGACGTCATGGATTGCTTCGTGTGTTGACTCCGTTCCGTGCCATGACACAAGACTGTCAAGAATGTTTTTCCTATAACTCTTTTTCCACAAATCTTTCCGGCTATCACAACATGTTTCAGTTGTTGTCTTGTCCTTAAATGGTCACAAAACTATGACTGCCTTACTTATGCTTGTGATAAGTTGTCGTTACGACTTAGCTTCACTAAAAATGTCGAGCTTGCACATTTTGGCTGTCCAGTAATTTTCAGCATTCTTCTATAAAACCACATCTCCAAGGCTACCAGTGATTGGTTTGCTTCTTTACAAATTGATCAGGGGTCGCAGCTGTGTGTTAAAACTGGATCTGTGTGCTTTATGTTGTTATTGTTGTTGTTGTTGTTGTTGTTGTGTTATTTTTATTTTTGTTTTTTGTTGTTGTTGCTATTGTTGTTGCTACTGCTGCTGCTGCTGCTGCTGCTGTTGTTGTTGTTGTTGTTGTTGTTGTTGTTGTTGTTGTTGTTGTTGTTGTTGTTGTCTTCCACGTATGCCGTCGGTATAACGCTGGTCGCTTTTACTTCCTGGCACATTACTTAATACCAATTTTAAGGATGTCAACCTGAGAATAAAGGGTAATTTTCTTTAATTTTTTTTTTTTTTTTTTTTTTGGGGGGGGGGGGAGGGTGGGGGAGGGTGGGTGTTATAACTTGCATTATGTTGTAGACGCGGTCTTGGTAGCAGCAAGTCAGAGTTTACTATATAAATCTGGTAACTTACATTAGGCTGTTGACACGGTCTTGATAGCAACAAGTCAGAATTTACAACAGAAATATTCTAACTTACATTATGTTGTTGACATGGTCTTGATAACAAGAAGTCCGAATGTACTACAGAAACCTGGTAACTTACATTATGCTGTTGACACGGTCTTGATAGCAACAAGTCAGAATTTACCACAGCTATTGATAGATACAGTGGTAGTAGAAAGTGGATACTTCGACCTCGGCCAGAATAACATCAAGAAAGAAGTAATGTTAATGTGAAAGACGCGATCTTACCTAAATGTACATTTAACGTCAGTGGTATTACCATGGGGATATTATAGAAGTACAATCCTCTACTCTAGGCACACGGATAGTTTCGGATGGACGATGTGTCACAGAGATAAAGAACAGAATAGAACAAGCAAGAAATGTATTTTATAAAACAATGAACACCTTATGCACTAAATCCCTGTCATTGAAACTTACGAAAACTATCCTTGCATGTTGCATAGAACCAGTTTTAACGTGTGGTTGTGAATCCTGGACAGTTAGTAAAACAAGACAGTAGCAACAAAAATCATTTGGGCCTCAAAGATGTGATTTTACAGAAAAATGCTGCCAGTTCATGGGACAGCCAGAATGAGTATTCTAAATTGTTGTCACAGAAGCTAAAACACAACAACAACATATTACACACATCACAAAGAAGCAGTCGTTATTTTCTGCCACATTATGAAAATGGGAACACTCGCAGCATCTGGAAAGTGTTAAGGAAAGAGAGATAGAGGAAGACAACGAAGGGATATCTGGGCAGCAGTGTGTCTTGGCATAGGAAAATGTCAGCACACGAACTGATATGTGAAGTTGGAGAACGCAGGATATGTAGAAGCATGATCGCTTACCCCAGTCGGCACGCCACTTGCTGATGATGAGGAACGGTGTATACTACATGTGTGTTGGAAGTGTTCGATCTTCTCATACACAGCGTCTTATAACATTAGGTGAAGTGACAAGTTCCTTTGAATGCTGACTTTCTTAAACAGATGTCCAAGAAATTCTGACCAGTTACAGAGATCATGTCTCATCTCATCTTGTTCCCATTGAGCCTTGCGGTGTCGAGGTGAAGTATAAACAATGGGAGAGTGCCCGATTATGGTCTTCATGTATCGATATTCCCATGGACTCTGCTATTCCCTCTGACCATTGTTTACGTGGTCGGCCTCTTCTTCTGCTTTCACTTGGTCTGTACATCATTGCTTATTGTGGTATACTGTTAGTTGGTAACATAGTTACATGCCAAACTATTTGACTTGCTGCCTTCTAATAAAATCTAGCGCTTCTATAACCTATAACCCCCACTTTAGATCTGATTTCTTCATTTCTGATTTTCTCTCTTTTCGATACATTGAGTATTTTTCTCAGGAATCCCATTTCTGTTGATATTATTTTTCTTTTCTCCTTTCCTTTCATTTTATTGTCCGGGTTTGGCATTGATAGCGTAGGTTTGGTAGGAAGATTGTGTTATAGATTGTTTTCTTTTTAACTATTGATAGTTGTTTGTTCTTTAGTATTGGTGCCATTTGTCCAATAAGTTGCTTTGCCTTATTGCATCTATTTTCGATCTCGTCTTATGATTTGCCATTTGATGATATTATACATCCTAAATACTTGACGCTCTTTTCTTGTTTCAGGGGGTGTTCTTTAGATGAATCTTTGTTTGATTGGTTATGGTTCTTCATTTCACCCGATCAGGATAATCTTGGATCAGGGCTATGTTCTTGCCCTGGTCATGCCCTATGACTTAGTCATCCAGTTGTTTGTCTCGCTGTCCTTCCCCTGCTTGTTTCCCATCAATGTTGCCAATTGTCACTAAAGTGTCAAGAATATACCTCTTCACAACTGCCCAAACATTCTTAACTGTTTTTATTTGTCTTGAATGACTGTCTCATTTGTTTTTCTGTCCTCCCAAGGTTATTAATTGCATTTTTCAAAGAAACCATATTCCGACTGCAATTAGATATTTATTCGCTTGCCTGCTACATATCCATGTATGACATGCACACAACAGTAGGGGCTCTATAGCACTTTACACCTCGTTCACTAACTGCAGTTGACAGCATATTATTGGTCAGTATGTTTTGCATTTTCAAAAGGCCACAGTGGTTCTTTTGCTAATCTCTATATGGCATCTACCTTGAACATATTGATTATTGTCCGCTCCCTGGCGAAGAGTTTGCGGACGCAGTTCGTAATCCCGCATACCGCATTGGAACACAGCTATGGGCGATTTGGCAGCAGACCGCCTTACGTTGGTTTTTATGAAATGGTATGGGTGCCGGTTGTTCAGAAAGCAATGGCAGGCTACTGAACGTAAACTTGACCAGGAATCACCAAAAGCCAAAAAATCATGAGGTTGACTACTACACTATGTAAAGAATATGCAACTAACTTGTTTTAACCTTGATTATTCCCATTTACTTGGATGTCACACTGTGTTATATCTTTCTTCATGGAGATGACAATAATTTATGTTTTCTTATTATTTAATTCTAACCCTAGTTGTTTCCTGAAATAGAAATAGAAATGAATGTAAAGAGGCTACAAAAATAGTCAGACAGCAGAAGCGAGAATATATGAGTAATATAATCAAAGATATGGAAACTAATCACCAGAAAAATGAATCCAGAAAATTTTTTAAAGAACTGAAGTCAATGAAACGAGGGCACCAACAAAACACATATGGTTTAAAAGACAAAAATAGGAATATGATAAATACCAATGAGGAAATGTGCAACACATGGAAAGAATATTTTATTGAATTACTAAATTGTGAAGCTCCAAGTCACATTTTCCCACAAGAAGAGGTTCTAACATGCGAACCACAAATTGAAGAACCTACATTTGAAGAAATCCTATATGTAATCACACGACTTAAAAACAATAAGGCAACTGGGACTGATGGAATTGCTGCTGAATTTATAAAGGCAGGTGGCCATGCATTACATCTAAAGCTATACGAACTAATAATAAAAATCTGGAGGACAGAAGAATTACCCCATGACTGGAAAGAGTCATTATTGATACCTATCTTTAAGAAAGGAGACAAGTTCCAATGTGGAAATTATAGAGGAATATCACTACTGTCCACAAGCTATAAGATACTATCCGCAGTATTACTAAATTGACTAAAACCATATTCAGAAGACATATTAGGTGACTACCAGGCGGGTTTTAGACAAAACAGATCAACAATAGATCAGATATTTATCTTACGACAAATAGCCGAGAAACATTGGGAATATAAAAGAGATCTCCATAACATTTTTGTGGATTTTAAAAAGGCTTATGATAGTGTCCATAGGAATAGTCTATGGAATGCTATGCAGGAATTTGGAATACCAAGGAAATTAATCAACATGACCAGACTATGCATGGAAGATACTTATAATATAGTAACATATAAAGGCAGGAAATCAGACCCCTTCAAATAACATCTGGCTTGAAACAGGGTGATGCACTATCGCCGCTACTCTTCAATCTGGCTCTAGAGAAAGTTGTAAGGAAGGTAAAGGAGGAATGTGATATTGGAGGAACATCCAAGCTGCTTGGTTATGCAGATGATATAGATATTATAGGGCAAAGTGAACAAAAGACATTGGAAATATTGACTCACTTAAAGGGAAAAGCCCAACAGATGGGGCTGGTTATCAACCAAGATAAGACAGAATATATGGTAATTTCAAGAGACGGAATGGCTAGAAACTCTGGCCACATACAAATAGATAATATGACCATTAAAAGAACGGAAACATACAAATACCTGGGTACAATCTTCAACTGCTCCAACATCATAAGGGAAGAAATACAAACTAGAATCAACTCTGGAAATAAGATATACTATGCACTACAACATCTACTAAAATCAAAGGCGCTATCTCGTAACACCATAATCACAATATACAAAACACTGATCAGACCAGTTGTGCTGTATGGCTCTGAAACCTGGAGTAACACGAAAGGAGACGAAGCCTTGTTACAAACCTTTGAGAACAAAATTTTAAGACGCATCTTTGGACCCATTAGGGGTACACAAAGTGGAGAGTGGAAAAGAAGAAGCAACAAAGACATTTATGATCTGTTTAAGTCCCCGCTAATCACTGGTATCATGAAGGCTAATAGATTACAATGGCTGGGGCATATAGAAAGAATGGAAGATAATAGGGAAACAAACCTCGCTTACACTCAGGAAATAAATGACCGTAGACCCCGAGGTAGACCAAGAAGACGGTGGAGAGATAATATATATACAGACCTACAAGCACTTGGAATCAACGACTGGCAAGAGAAGGTCGACCAGAGAGACGAATGGAGACGGATTGTATTTGCAGCAAAGAACCTCAATGGCTCGGAACGCTGAAGAAGAAGAAGAAGTTGTTTCCTGGGTACAATAAAAGCATTCACTAAAGGCTACAGATCATGCTCTTTGTCTCCAAACTTGTTGTAATAGTGCATGCCGTGTTGCGTTGGTGATCATAACTCTCCTCAGCGCCTCTACTGCCAATCATTTCTGATACACATGTCCCTCCATGCCGTGATCTCAAACTGCCCAGCATCTTCCCGCTTGGTCTCTATCTCTCCCCAAACTTGCCTGTTGTCATGGTGTACTGCAGCTTTCCCCTCCTCGCGACAGTCTCAGTGGACTGTCTTCTTCTGTTGCCAGTAACCAGTTCTCTTTGTCAATTAACTTTTCGGATGTTTTTTTTTTTGTTGTTGTTTTTTTGCGCTCGCTCGCTTTGAACTCAAGTGTAGTCCATACACACTACTTCTTGTAGCACTGGACTGAATTTTGCGTGTGGATTAGCTTTCCCTATTACCTGTGCCCCTCGCCATAAAGGCGAACCCACTCCGACTTCAGAGGTACTTGTAAGTTACATCCCCAAGTCAAGGACCAGAAGTCAACATTTTAGTCCAGCTGGAGGGTATATCTTCATTACTCATTCTATCCTTCCATGTCAAAGACGAGAAGTCAACATTTTAGTCCAGCTGGAGGGTATATCTTCATTACTCATTCTATCCTTGCATGGCGTTCTCGTCACTCTTCTGTAAAACCTGATATCCGCAGCTTCCACGTAATAATTCACTTGTCTGCTGATTGTCCACGATTAGATTCCGTACATCAGGATTAGCTCAGAGTGGCTATTAAGAACTTGTTACCTCATTGTAGCAGGGCTAGAGACGAATGTGTATAGATTGAAAGATAATTATAATGGGATGTAGAGGTGTTTCCAAGGCACCAGGGCCGGGTTATATACTGGCCAAGACCTACTGACGCGTCCTCGTCGAGCGTCCTGGGCAACAGGTCCCTTCGGGGTCCTGGCTAAAGTCAGTAGGATCGCCGATTCCTCCAAAGTCGGAGAGTGTCTGCCTGTATGGCGAGGAACCACCAGTCTGCACACCAATAAGCCAGACATGGGACAGCGGATACTCACGCAAACCTCAGGTTCTGTTTAACATTATACTGATGTTGGACAACAGGATGCCTTCATCCGATATACAGGACTTCGCGTTGGAGCTCAAGCCAACGAACACAAGCAAGCCAGCAAGATAATTATGATGGCCTTCCATGGTTTTCCCTATACAATATCTCCTGCATGTGGAATTACAGACTCTAAGCATAGCATAGTCTAGGAGAAGTGTGGTATACTCACGACAATCAACATCAGCTGACAGTAAAGGAAACGTCAGTTCTTATTTGTCACTAGTACCAGGTCACTTCTGCTGGCTTGAGTCACTCATGTAAGTAGACACTGGGTGACTGGACTTCTGACATACACTCCTATCAAGTTCATAGGGTTTGGGTGGAAACGAGGAAGAGGTGTGTGTGTGTGTGTGGGGGGGGGGGGTGTCTCTAGGCACATTGTAAGGCTCCAGTTTTGACAACAATTATCTTAGTGAACGGAATTTCTCGCTGGATTGTCCATTCAGAACCAGACAACTATGTCGAGATGCGCTCTCAGTGATATTTGCCAGCAGATCACTAATACCGGCTGCTAGATTAGCCGCGCTTTCCCCAGCAGCCACGTGCATCTGGTCGGCGGTGAGGGGATGTCAGCTTAATCCACACAAGTTTCTCCTTTCCCAACTTTGTCGATCTCTGTTTCTTAAGACTTTTTTTTTCCCCAGTTTCTTCCGCGTTTACTTAAAAGAAAAAGTAAAAAAAAAAAAAAATGCATCCGAATCTAAAGACTTGAATTTCACAGTCCCACTTAATCCTGATTTGCTGACTCTGTTTATTCTACATCTGTTGCCATTGAATGAGGGACTGTGCAATGGAGCTTCTTTTCCCATTTTTCTGTCTGTATGGTGTCACCATAATGTATTCCCAGCGGTGTCCCCATACTTTATTTCTAGCGGTACACCCCCCCCCCCCATTCTTTATTCCCAGCGGTTTCCCCATACTTTATTCCCAGCGGTGTCCCCATACTTTATGCCCAGCAGTGTCCCAATATTTTATTCCCAGCGGTGTCTCTATGCTTTATTTCCAGCGGTGTCTCTATACTTTATGCCCAGCGGTGTCTCCATACTTTATTCCTAGCGGTGTCCCCATACTTTATTCCCAGCAGTCCCCCCATTCTTATTTCCCAGCACTTTCCCCATACTTTATTCCCAGCATCGTCCCCAAACTTTATTCCCAGCGGTGTCCCCATTCTTTATTCCCCGATCGACCCCATACTTTATTCCCAGCGGTGACCCCATACTTTATTCCCAGCAGTTTCTCCGTACTTTATTCCCAGCATCGTCCCCATACTTTATTCCCAGAATCGTCCCCATACTTTATTCCCAGAAATTCCCCCCATTATTTATTCCCAGCATCGTCCCCATACTTTATTCCGAGCGATGTCTCCATACCTTATTCCCAGCGGTGACCCCATACCTTATTCCCAGCGGTGACCCCATACTTTATTCCCAGCGGTGACCCCATACTTTATTCCCAGCGGTGACCCCATACTTTATTCCCAGCATCGACCCCATACTTTATTCCCAGCGGTGCAAACCTTATGTATGTTTCCCGTGTTGTTTCATTCTCGGAACATATAGATGATACTGCAGACAATATTCTTTATCTTAGAAAATGTTGCGTTTGCTTGAGCTATTCTGCCTTTAACTTCCTTAATACATCTTCCATCTGCTATTATTAAAGCACCCAAATACACTGACCTGTATGTCGTGAAATACTGAAGAGTTAATGATTCCCAGATGGACGACTGCATACACCGACTGCCCAGGTAGGAGAAGGGTTAACAAAGGAGAGACCAGGCGCATGTGTTTATAGGTCAAGACAGGAGAAGGGGCCGGCTAACCGCGCAGGTAAAAGGGTCGAGTGGAAAAATTGGTTTGCAACAAAGGCAGACAGCATTATTGGACAGCATATTGCGGTCTGGGTGAATGAATAACGGAAAAGTTCCAGTTCTGTAATTTTCCACTAAAAGGTGATAATGAAGTAGGGACTTGAGATGTCAAGCAAGGTCAAGGACTATGCGGCAGAGATGACCTATAAAGAGTATCCATTTCTTTGTGACAGTTTAGTGTGTGTTCCAAACTGACCTGAAGGAGATATGTTCTTGAGTGGGAATAGAAATACACGTCCCTAATGATGGAAAGAGGGGATAATAGTGTGTTATTCGCTAAGTGTTTTTTCAATTCCAGGAACATAGATGCCTAAATAAGGTTCTACTCTCCTAGTGAAAGCAGAGACAGGATGAAGAGTACTACATTAAACAACTAAAGTACTACATTGAGTAAACAAAGTACTTACACGGAACAAAACAGAATATGAACAGATTTACGATGAAGAAAGAAATAAGTTAAAATAAATACAGAACACTGTATGCTCAAACGAACATAACTCTAAGGCCCTGAAAGAGAAGAGATGAAGAGGAATACCCTTGAGTAAACAAAGAAGAAAGAATAGACAATTAGAGACATTGATATTCATCTATAGACAATAGGAATAACTGTGACGAGGTGGTGGTTTTTTCGATGTTGGATATGCACCGTCATGAAACAGACTCGAGCGCAGTCATAAACTTACGGGACTTTTATTACGGTACAGTGACTCAGTGGTGAACAGTTTTTGTTTCATTCAATAACGGATTTACCATCAGATTCAAGCATACGGATAATCCCGGGTGAGCTCTGTCCTGTTTGATGTGCTGTCCTGTGATCTTGAAGAATGACTGGGCGAGAAGCCACACCGCTGATAGACATGCAGAGTTCTTTCTAACACCAACCATAGAACACCCTATCAACTACACTTACAAAATCCATACATACACCAGACATAGTTTTATTAATAAATCTTTTGTTTATTGTTGAAAGAAACTGTTGTCGGAGTATGTGTTGAGAGAATAACAGAGAGAGAGAGTGAAACCACTAGATATATGGAAGGGAAGACAGAAGAGAGGAGGGTAGACTAAAGTCAGGCAATAATCCCAACAGATAATAAGTTGAAGATGTACTTGTTGATTCCCACTCTCCTCTCGGGGAAGAACAGGACATAATTGGTGGAGCAGCGGGGTAGGAAAAATACCCATATGACCTGGCATAACAGGGCATATGCATAGAGGGGTACCTGCATGTTGGGACATACTGATTAGAATAAAAAGAAGTATATATTGATGACTTTTAATGGAAGGACGTCCATTGGATATATGGTGCCATTACATTTATGGTAGAAACAGTTCATTAATGCTGGTGACTTTACAGTGAGAAAGTTCCAGACAGAGTGAATGTGGATAGGTGGTAAGACACATTACATACCTAGTCACACGGTCACACGTCTACATAAGTCTTTATCCTATATCTCCTCTTGTGGATGAGAGAGTGGTTGTGATGTACTGTGTGGGGTTGTAGATTAATAATATTTAAATGACATAGATAAATGATATAGGTTCTAGGTAGGAACATAATTGTATAGTGAGTACTCTTTACTGCCTTGAGGTGTCTTTACTCAACGTGCTGACTTACCTGCTTTAACTATGGCCACCCCCAAACTAACTACAGCAGAACTTAGGGCCAACGGAGGGGAAATTGGGTTGGCTGGTTCAGACTTAACTGATTATATCCAGGAAAGAGAGCGAGAGATTCGTCAAGCGGAACGAGAAGAGCGGAAGGCCGAGTTGGAAGTGAGAAGAATAGAGGTGGAGACCAAGCGACTGGAAATGGAACAAGAGGCCAAGAAAATGGACCAGGAGACCAAGCGACTGGAAATGGAACAAGAGGCCAAGAAAATGGACCAGGAGACCAAGCGACTGGAAATGGAACAAGAGGCCAGGAAAATGGACCAGGAGACCAAGAAACTGGAAATGGAACATGAATACCGCTTGAAAGAGTTGGAGCTCAAGACACAAACTAAGGGTGAAATAGATGCAGCAGAAGGAAGTTCATCGTCACCTGGGGCAACATACATGAGTGGACAGGGTTACCATGCCATGAAGTTTCCCTTGGCGGTCTTTGATGAAAATAAAGAGAAGATATACCAGTTTTTGGATCGGTTCGAGGCTATGGCAGTCGCTATGGGACTGGATAGAACCAGATGGGCTCTTAAAGTATCCCAGTCGTTACGTGGTTCGGGCTACGAGGTCTACACACGCCTACCACCAGGACAGGAAAATCAGTATGAGGAATTGAAAGCCGCTTTGATGAAACATTATGAAGTCACAGCCCAAACGTATAGGAAGAAGTTTAGATCGTCTAGACGAGAGCCGGGAGAACTATTCGCCGCCTACAGTCTAAGGCTGAAATCCTATCTCCAGAAATGGATGGACTTGGCAGAATTCAAGAGGGATTATGAGAGTCTCGAAGAGATGATGGTGGTCGACCAGATGCGAAAGCAAATGTCGAAACCTCTCAGAACCTTCTTAGGAGAACAAGGGGCGGAACGGATTGATGTTGTGAATAAGCTGGCAGAACGATTCGTGGAAGTACATGGTGAAACTGAGGAACTAAGTACACCAACCAAAGGTCAGGAGAAACCAGAGAAAAAGAAACCTAAAAACTGGGAAGGAGAAAAAGGGGAACCTTATATAAAGCACACAGAGGAGAGTTCAGAGAAGGTGAAGGTAGGAACCCAGAGCACCTCGAATTCTCAAGCGAAACGACCGTGGTCTGAGAGGTGGTGTTCATTCTGCAAGGTACCATCGCATAACACGAAGGACTGCAGATCGAAACCTAAAAGTTCTTACTTCGCAGCATGCAAAGTGATTCCTACATCGGTGATCACAGACAAGGCTGAGGTTGGCGAAGGAGAAAGGAACACAAAGGACACACGGAAACCTAGGAAGGGAACATGGTGTACACACTGCCAGTCGATAACACATAATACTGTGGACTGCAGATGCAAGGCAAACGACGCCAATTGCATAACCAACCTCGAGGAATCAAAAGAGGAAGGCAAGGAAACGGTCAAGGAGATGAAAGACACTCAGGACCAAGAGAGACCACCTGTGGTTGAACTGATTGAAGTCAATGGCTAGCAGGTTGCTTGTCTCTACGATACAGGTTTGGATGGGGAAGCGGTGATAGACGCCAGCTTGGTAAGCCCAGACCAACTTACAGGGGAGACCATAGAGCTAAAGCCGGCAATGAGGAGTGCTGTTACCATGACGCTGCCAATCGCCAAGGTGGAGATTAAATCCAGGTACGTCACGGGCATTATTCCTGCGGCGGTATTAGCTGACTCCCTATTCCCAATGATCATTGGCACGAAATATGTCTTTTTGGGGATGCCGAAACAGCCAGCCCAAAAGGGAACAGTAACCAGGGGATCTCAGGGGAAGGAAAAAGAGGCAGAGACTCTATGCGACAACTCAGGGATAGGAGAATTGCATACTGCCCAGAGGAAGGATACTACGTTGCATCCTTGCTACAGGAAGCTGCAAAGAAGTGCTGAGCTACCAGAACGGGGACAGTACTTTCTGAAGAATCAACTACTCTATCGGAGAGCTGGGAGGGGAGATAACCTGCATGAGCAGTGGGTGGTTCCAGAGACCCACCGTCCTCACATTCTTCAGAGTGGACACATCATAGGCGAGAATCGACATATGGGTGTCAGAGAGACCTTGCAGAAAATATCCGGCCATTATTGCTGGCCAGGAATGACCGGAGATGTACGCCGGTGGGTGAAGTCTTGTTCGGAGTGCCAGAAAGCACCACCCAACAAGCGAATTAAGAGGAAACTAGCTCTTAAAGTGGAAGACAAAGTGGAAGTGTGGAGTCCAGCAGAGACCAATATACTCCAAGTAGGATGGAAAGGACCTTATCCTGTGGAAAAGGTGGTGTCCAAGAACATCTACAAAATACGGATCGGGGAAGAGAAGAAAAATCTCCCTAGACATCTCATTAGGAAATATGAAGAGAGATCCGGGAGCAAAGCTTCGCACTTTATGGTGATGGCAGCCATTGGGACAAAGGTTACCAGTCCAGACGAAGACCAGAGATCGCCAGTACAACATAGGAGGGCCTATGGGACAGTACGTGATAGGTCAGATTTACCCAACGACAGGAGGAGGGAAATCACAAGTCAGGGAAAGGACAAGAGTGAAAGTTTCACCGGTAACCAAGTTCAGAAGGGGTGGGTAACGTCGGGAAAAGCGAGAATTACCCAGGACTCCAACCGAAGATTGGCTGACCAGATACAATATCGCCCAAGATGGTCCTGGAAGCAAAAGTCCAGGAGATTTGGGAAAGACGACTCGGTCCATCGAGGACGAGGTGGAACATCCCCAGAGGCAAAGCCGGGGGAAACCAAGAGGACATGGAAGCAGTGTTACAATCAGGATGGGACAATCCGTTTGTATTGTGAGCCGTCGCTGACGCAAGTCGAAAGTAGGTCGACTGAACGTACAGGAGCGAGGAGCCAACACTAGTTTCAGTCGTTAGTAGTATAGTAGGGTGTCAATTAGAGCGCCTACTGGATAATGTGAGGATCCAATCATATCATCAACACGTGATGTTAATAGCTACTTAGCAGAAGCTCAACGCACGGTGGATGTGATGGACGTTGTTGCTGCAACTGGACTTCACAGTGGAATACATTTTTGGTAAGGAAAATGTAGGAGCAGATTTATTATCCAGACATCTAGCTCCGGAGGAAGAAGATTAGGATTGTGGATCATGGGAATCAAACCTACAGTGAGAAAGATTCGACGCGGTCTAATCTCTTAAGAGGGGGCCTATGTCGTGAAATACTGAAGAGTTAATGATTCCCAGATGGACGACTGCATACACCGACTGCCCAGGTAGGAGAAGGGTTAACAAAGGAGAGACCAGGCGCATGTGTTTATAGGTCAAGACAGGAGAAGGGGCCGGCTAACCGCGCAGGTAAAAGGGTCGAGTGGAAAAATTGGTTTGCAACAAAGGCAGACAGCATTATTGGACAGCATATTGCGGTCTGGGTGAATGAATAACGGAAAAGTTCCAGTTCTGTAATTTTCCACTAAAAGGTGATAATGAAGTAGGGACTTGAGATGTCAAGCAAGGTCAAGGACTATGCGGCAGAGATGACCTATAAAGAGTATCCATTTCTTTGTGACAGTTTAGTGTGTGTTCCAAACTGACCTGAAGGAGATATGTTCTTGAGTGGGAATAGAAATACACGTCCCTAATGATGGAAAGAGGGGATAATAGTGTGTTATTCGCTAAGTGTTTTTTCAATTCCAGGAACATAGATGCCTAAATAAGGTTCTACTCTCCTAGTGAAAGCAGAGACAGGATGAAGAGTACTACATTAAACAACTAAAGTACTACATTGAGTAAACAAAGTACTTACACGGAACAAAACAGAATATGAACAGATTTACGATGAAGAAAGAAATAAGTTAAAATAAATACAGAACACTGTATGCTCAAACGAACATAACTCTAAGGCCCTGAAAGAGAAGAGATGAAGAGGAATACCCTTGAGTAAACAAAGAAGAAAGAATAGACAATTAGAGACATTGATATTCATCTATAGACAATAGGAATAACTGTGACGAGGTGGTGGTTTTTTCGATGTTGGATATGCACCGTCATGAAACAGACTCGAGCGCAGTCATAAACTTACGGGACTTTTATTACGGTACAGTGACTCAGTGGTGAACAGTTTTTGTTTCATTCAATAACGGATTTACCATCAGATTCAAGCATACGGATAATCCCGGGTGAGCTCTGTCCTGTTTGATGTGCTGTCCTGTGATCTTGAAGAATGACTGGGCGAGAAGCCACACCGCTGATAGACATGCAGAGTTCTTTCTAACACCAACCATAGAACACCCTATCAACTACACTTACAAAATCCATACATACACCAGACATAGTTTTATTAATAAATCTTTTGTTTATTGTTGAAAGAAACTGTTGTCGGAGTATGTGTTGAGAGAATAACAGAGAGAGAGTGAAACCACTAGATATATGGAAGGGAAGACAGAAGAGAGGAGGGTAGACTAAAGTCAGGCAATAATCCCAACAGATAATAAGTTGAAGATGTACTTGTTGATTCCCACTCTCCTCTCGGGGAAGAACAGGACACTGTATCATACTTGTTCTATTCTTTTTCCTTTGTAATCACCGTCGCAATGGCAAAGCTAGTCTTTCCCAAGATATAAAACATACTGACCAATAAAAAAGCTGCTGTCAACTGCAATGAGAAAAAGAGCGGAGAAGGGCTATGTAGACCTTACACTGTTATATGGATGTGAAACATGGACAATGAGCAGACAAGTGTAGAAACATCTAATTGCATTGGATATTGCATACAATATTATGGACTGACAGAAAAACTAAGTAGAATGTCCTACTAGAAACCAATGAAAATCGTAAACTGAGTAGAGAAATCATTCGTAGACAGTCAAACTTTTTGGGCACATTTCGAGAAGAAATATATTTAAACTTAGTGACAACTGGCAAGATTTAATGAACGAGAGAAAAGAAATACAGAGAGATAGATATATGTATGGCTTGGCCACATGGCATAAACAAGACAAGAACATAGGCGTGATCCACGACTCTGGTGATCGTGTGAGATGGCGAAACAAGACCCCCAAACGCTTAAGGGTACAACACATAGTGATGATGACTTACCGTTACTTCTGTTTCTCTGTTATTCAGATTAAGCCTTTTGGTTCGACTTTCTGTTCAATTATATCAATCATTTATTGTAACTGCCTTTAACTTTCAAAACCGTGTCTTCGGCGTAGCTGTCTGCAATCATTACGCAAAAATACCTGGTTGTAGGTGTTCAAGCATCGATCTGCCCCAGGGCATATTCGCCGAGAAAGATCCACCCACTAGCTGAAAGCGAACGCAGACTACAGGAAGCGAACTAATCACTAAAACAACCAAACTCCAAATCATTCGGTGATCCACAAATATTGTTTGTCCGATGACATCTACTTCTGTCCTGCATTGTGAATTCTAATTAATACGTATAATTAATACACGTGTATTAATCCAATTACAGTGAGGGCCTCAGGAGATTTCTCGGCGCTGTGAACCGAATTTCGAGCCTAAGAATATTGAATGTGGTATTTGTTTGTACATACAAGTTTAAGGCCGCCACACACTGCATCCCTCCCAGGGGCCGGCGTGCGGAAAATTAATAACCTATGATATTATGCAACATAGATCTAAGCCTTCGCATGTGTCGAATTGCACATGAACATAAAAACAAATCTTCTGAAAACATCCGTTAAAAATATTTAGATGCCGGTCAAATTATGTTTATACAGACATGGTCGAAACAATGTTTCTTTCAAATTATTCTTTTATTTACTGTTATTTCCCTTAGCATGAATATTATATAGATAATAATTTCCCTTCAATAATTGATATGATGATCTGTATATATATCCAAGGTAGACAGTTTCAATGGAATCAGCTGCTTCTATTGAGACTTTCCTTCATGGCGTTCGCTTCTTTCCATCTTTTAATGTTCAGTTCCTCTTATTATCTTTCTGGTTTTTCTTTATTTCTAGTATTATTTTTTTTTTAAATGTTTTTCTGCAAGGTTTAGATACTAATCTTAATTGTCTAAATTAGTCTAAATTAAGAGTCTAGAAACAGAAGAGTCTGGCGTATGAGACTACGACCGTCACCACGAGTAGGAGGTGAAAGCAGTAACAGCAGCATTTCGTTACAACACACAATGTATTCCTTGCGGATTCAAGGAGTATGCTTAGTACGGTGGAGAAAGGAATATTTCGTAAGCAATAGCTATCCTCGCTTCAGAGGTCACAGATTGTGAAAATTGTATGCAGTAGTGCGGGAGAATGAACAGGCTGAAAGGTTGACAGGGAATGCACCTCTTGTGGGTAGATTACCTATGGACAAAGGTCGTCGCTGGAACTACGGAGTTCGTGCTTTATGTGACGCTTTCGGCAGGCCGTTCTGCGGAAAGAGGCCGAGCTATTTGGGATAATACACGATACAATGAAGTCAACCCTCTCGGTCTTTAAGACTTCTTTCGCAGGCTGTTGAATGTCCTGAGTGCAGTGATGTCGGTCCTTAGCTTAACTCAACTCAATTGTCACTCCTAATGAAGACCTTGGAGTATTGAAATAACTAGAAAAATAAATGCACAGGTATTAATTTACACTCATAATAGACAGGGTTCGTAGGCAGATCAAATGTCACAGATGTGGGTTCAGTTAAGTGATAACTTGCCTTGTGGTGATAAGATATGAAGTGATAGTGCATAGGAGTTCAAGACGCTGTTAACACTGGAGATCGAAGGTTAATAATCTGTCAATAAATTTTTTTTTTCTGTTTTGTAATGTTAGTTAGTTAGTTAGTTAGTTAGTCGCAGTTCCAACTTCACAGCAACGGGTCGTCCCCATTATGCTCCATTCCTGTGCCAGTGAATATCACACAAAACGCTCCCACTGCCCAATGTGAAAAGTGGAAAAGACAGGAGTCTCGACAAATAACAGCCCGCACAGATACACTGTGCATAATGCCGCCACCAGAATGTCAACACAATAGTCCCCCACAAAGCACCCAGTTCATTTCTGATGGAATCGGCAGTCATTTTCCCATCTGGATGTTTCCTAGATGTTCACCCACACAGTCCACGAAATACAGTTCATCGTCAATGGCAGTGGCAGTCAACCAGAAGCCCAGCAGCCACGCATTTCTGCATAAGGCAAAAACCGGTCAACTCTGGGACATAGCTATCTGCCATCGCTCCGAACATGCAGTCACGTTCCAAAAGACCTTGGGCAGATTCAAAAGCATTTCACACGAAACTCACAGCTCACAGTGTCGCGCCACGCACTCACTCAGTAGCAGGGCGACGGAACCTGTTTTGTAATGTTTACTTGTGAAAGGAATGGTGAGAATATTTTTGACATGGGTGGGAAAAAAAACTCTGAGGTTTCAACAGATGCAGGTACTACAAGATCAATCATCAAAACCAAATATAAAGAAATGAAATGTATGGGGCATGTCAAAAGATGAGGCGGGATAGAAGATCTAGCCATATATGGAAACATGCTAGCAGAATCAGGCTGAGGGAGACAGTAAATGACGCATCTGGGAAACTTCTATAGTTGAGCAACAAATAATACTTCAGTACAAGCAAATTCAAACTGATTTTGTGCAAACAGAAAGAGTTCATTGTACATTTGAAATTAATACAAATAATCATTTTGCAAGGGGCACCATTAGTATTGGAACTCTTCGCTGGCTGTTGAAGAAGAGTACCAAGAGCTTATGGGGATGCCCCGATTGCAATAAAGTCGGTTCTTGACTCAACACTCAACACGTCTCTCCACAGATGTGAAGCTCCAGTGCCGGTCCTCAACTTCTTGCTGGTTTCTAAGCATGGTAAACTCAGTCAGTCAATCATGTGCCATGCCGGAAAGCGTGTGCGGTCATGACTCGCCATTACACTCAATCACCAGAGTCGTGGATCAGCTCAGTGTTCCTGTCTCGTCCATGCCATGTGGCCAAGCCATCCAGGTATTTTCCTCTCGGTCTTCCTCTTGGTCTGTTCCCTTCGATCTTGCCAGTTGTCACTAAGTTCTCCAAACCATATCTTCTCATAACATGTCCAAGAATTTTTGACTGTCTACGTCTAATTTCTCTAATCAATTTACGATTTTCATTTGTCTCCTGTAGTACTTGGTCAATGGTTTTTCTGTCTGTCCATGGTATTCTTTGCATTTTTCTCAGAAAACACATTTCTGCAGCCATCAGATGTTTTCCAGCTTGACTGCTCATTGTCCAAGTTTCACATCCATACAAAAGAACAGGCTTTTCCTCGTTTCAATTGACATCTTTTTATTGGTCAAAATGTTTTTCATCTTGCTAAAGGCTACTTTCTCAATGGCGATTCTTGTTCTAATCTCTTCAAAGCATCTATCAGATGTTATGACTGTTCCAAAATAATTGTACCGATTCACTTCTCAATATATTCCCATTTATTTGTATATTACATTGCGGCACTTCGTTCTTCCTAGTGACGACCATAACCTGTGTCTTTTTACAATTTAATTTTAACCCCTGTTGCTCACTGTGTACAACAACCGCATCCACTAATTGTTGCTGATCCTGCGCATTTCTGCAATCAATACTGTATCATCTGCATATCTAATGTTATTGATGTTTCGTCCTCCAATTCTGATTCCATTTATATCCTCTACATTTCTGAAAATATTTTCATTGTATAGGGAAAAAAGATCTGGAGACATTACACATCCCTGCCTAACACCTCTCTTAATAGGCTGAAATTGACCCACTTCATTATCAATCCTTATGGCAGCTTATGGTTTCCAATATATGTTTTTTATAAGTCTAATGTCTTTCCCATCAATTTGTAGATCTGCAAGCGTATCCACCATGTTGACATGTCTAACTCTATAAAAAGCCTCTGTGCAATCAATAAAGCAAAGATGTATATCCTTGTTTACTTCTATAGCACGTTCAATAACTGTTCGCAGCATATACACAGCATTTACTGTACCCTTTCCTTCTACAAACCCACATTGTTCTTCCCCTATTTCAGGTTGTATTTTCTTCCTCACTCTTTGCATGATAATTCGTAGCAAAATCTTTGTGATGTGACTCATTATACTAATTGCTCTATGTTGATCACATTCAAAGGCTCCTGATTTCTTTGGGATTGCAATAAATACAGAGTTACATAATTCAGAAGGTATATCTCCAGTATCATATAATGTGTTCAGCAGCCTGGTGACGTGCTCTAGTCTAAATTCTTCTAAAGCTTTAATCATTTCTGTTGTGATGTTATCTGCACCGGGGGCCTTGCTAGCTTTCATATGCTTAAGGACATTTCGAGCCTCCATCTCCAAAATTGGCGGACCTTCATTATTAAATCTAATATCATAGTGTTCCTCTCTATTATCATCATAAAGGTATTTCACATAATCTGTCCATACATGTAGAATCTGATATTCTTCTATTATGATGTTGCCATCTTTAATTTTTAGACAGCCTGCTGATGTACTTGCTCTTTTATTAGTAAGTTCCTGAATTCCTTTGTGCACTAATTTTGTATTTTGTCTGTTATGTTGGTTTTCAATTTCTAAGCACTTTTCCTCAAGCCATGCTTCTTTTGCCTCCTTACATAATATTCTGACTTGTCTGTGAATTTCTTCATATTTTGCAGAATTATTTTTGTTGAATCTTCTTGTTTCCATTAGGTGTAAAATTTATTCAGTCATCCATTTCTTAAGACCCACCTTCTTTAATTTTGGAATAGTTGTTTCTGCTGCCAAACTGATTGAATTATTCAACGTTTTCCATTGATCATCCACATCCTGGAATAGGATCTCTAGATCAGAAAATATATCAAATCTGTTCTGTACTTCTATGTTGAATATGTTTTGTATTTCCTTGTCATTACTCAATGTCCACAAATCATATTTAGCGTTTCCTGTTATATACTTGATTTTCTTCAACTTTATCTTCAATGTTCCTGTGAGTAATCTGTGGTCACTATAACAGTCAGCTCTGGAAACTTTTTTTGCTATTGTTAGCGCGTTTCTAAATCTTCTGCTACTCGGAATGTAGTCAATTTGGTTTCTAATCCTGCTATCAGGACTCCTCCATGTCCATAATCTTCTAGGGTGTTGCTTAAACCAGGTGCTTCCTACAATCATTTCCTATTCTTTTGTCCAATCTACGAGTCTGTATCCTCTTTCATTTCTTTCTCCTAAACCATAGTTTCCTACTGTATATCTATCACCTTGATTTCCTACTTTTGCATTGAAGTCCCCTATTATGATGTTTATTTCTGAATTTTTACATTTCTTTAAGGCAGACTCTATGTCATTATAAAATTCCTCTACACTATCTTCACTGGATTCTCCTGTTGGGGCATATTCTTGAATAACATTTATGCTAAAAGGTCTGCCACTTAATTTAACTAGTAGAACTCTGTCCGACACGGCCCAATATCATTGAACAGATTTTGATGTTTTCCGGTCCAAAATAATTGCCACTCCCCTTTGTCGATCTTCACCTCCAGAATAAATAATCTTAAAATCTTCATCTATCTTGATGCCTGCTCCTGTCCATCTCGTTTCGCACATCCCTAAAATATAAATTTTTTCTCTTTCAATTTCTTGTTTTATGTTCTCTAATTTTTCGTCGTCGTTTTTTTCGTGTTGCTAATTTTAACGTCTCTGTCCTTGTCTTGCGATGATCAGTTACCTGGTAAACTACTGAACGTAAAATTTTATGTTTTTTTCATGTCCCTTACAGGACGTTGCAGTCTACATCAGCATTTTTCAGCTGCTGTTGATGTACTAGGCAAGATTACGCTGAGTAGTTTGCCTTTGCTTTCTGAGCGACCGGCTCACATACCCGTAAGTAACCAACGCGGCGAGAACCGCTACCGATTCTCGCGCAGGTTACGTTACTCACGAGAATATACGGGATTACGGAGAAAGACGTTAACCCCTATGGGCTTAACTGTGACGTTCTGTAAAGGACATGCAGCTTGCTTATTTTTATTGTTTTATTTTTGGTAATTATAAGAGATGGCGAACCAAGACCGCAAACGCTTATAGTCACAGCACATGACGATGATTAATTACCATTACTTCTGGTTTTTCTGTTATTCAGATTAAGCCTTTTGATATCCCCCCCCCCCCTTCCCCTTTTGCGTTCGCTTGTTTAGAACTTGATTATTGTTACCACGCGGGCAACTATAACCGAACTCGACTGATTTTTTGCTTAAGGGTTAGCTTTCCCCATTACCAGTGTCCCTCACCATGAGGCGAACCCTTCTCCGACTTCGGAGGTACTTGTGATTTAGGTCACCAAGTCAAGGACGAGAAGTCAACATTTGAAGTCACAGTGACTGACGTGTAGAGTGAATGCACAATGTCCCGGCCAGAAAGTAGAGTTTAAGAGGGTGAAACATCTCAGCCACGCCGACCACCGGCGGATGTGAATCGTGGATCTGTTCACAGCCAACACAGAAGTCAACTGAGGCTTTTGTATTTAAATGTTAGAGAAAAATTCTTAGATCGACGTGAATCTGAAATAGGAAACACTGGTTTTGACCACATGTGAGTGTCTCAGAAAGCAGACTTATAAACGGAATCTGAAATACAGGGGAACTGACAAGGACATATTAATCTTTCCATGTGATTTATAAGAAAGCCACATTGTGCAAAGGAAGTGATTCATGGTGATGTTGATGATAGATTATATTAGCGTCACGGCGTTTCGTGGTGATGATGATCGTTTATAATAGCGTCACAATGCTTCATGATGATGATGATGATGATGATGATGATGATGATGATGATGATGATGATGATGATGACGATGATGATGATAGAGTGTTTTAGAGTCATAGTGTTTAAGGTAATGATGATGATGATAGAGTATACTAGCGTCACGTGGCTTCATGATGATGATGATGATGATGATGATGATGATGATGATGATGATGTGATGATGATGATGATGATGATAGAGTATATTAGCGTCACAGCACTTCACACAGAACAGTAACAGAAGGCACGATCTCCGGAATACGAGGCAGGCGCCTTCCAAACATGACAGACGCCTACCAACACGACACAGACGCCTACCACCACGAGACAGACGCTTACCAACAAGAGACAGGCGCATAATTATACAACAATAGACAAAAGACATTAAAGACACCCTGGGCAAGTAAATGCATGAGACGACGAAATGTGTTTTAGGATGGAGTGTGTTTCTGGGAGGCTGTGATCTGAGTGAAGCTCTGCAATGGACGTGACATATAAAGAAGATGATGATGCTGACCGTGTATTCCTTGTAGTCATTTTTAAAGCAATGATTTAAATCTGTCGATGTGCATTTAGTTTATTTGTTTATAAGGTATAGGAGCAATCATTTCTAAAATCTGTCGAAACGAATGTTATATTCTAGATAAGTGGCTTATTATTTCTTTAGTTATGTCTGTCAAGTTAAAACACAGTTTAAAAATGTTATATTTTAGATAAATGGTTTATTATTCCTTTAGTTATATCTGTCGAGTTAAAACACAGTTTAAAAATGTTATATTTTAGATAAATGGTTTATTATTCCTTTAGTTATATCTGTCGAGTTAAAACACAGTTTAAAAATGTTATATTTTAGATAAATGGTTTATTATTCCTTTAGTTATATCTGTCGAGTTAAAACACAGTTTAAAAATGTTATATTTTAGATAAATGGTTTATTATTCCTTTAGTTATATCTATCGAGTTAAAACACAGTTTAAAAATGTTATATTTTAGATAAATGGTTTATTATTCCTTTAGTTATATCTGTCGAGTTAAAACAGTTTAAAAATGTTATATTTTAGATAAATGGTTTATTATTCCTTTAGTTATATCTGTCGAGTTAAAACACAGTTTAAAAATGTTATATTTTAGATAAATGGTTTATTATTCCTTTAGTTATATCTGTCGAGTTAAAACACAGTTTAAAAATGTTATATTTTAGATAAATGGTTTATTATTCCTTTAGTTATATCTGTCGAGTTAAAACACAGTTTAAAAATGTTATATTTTAGATAAATGGTTTATTATTCCTTTAGTTATATCTGTCGAGTTAAAACAGTTTAAAAATGTTATATTTTAGATAAATGGTTTATTATTCCTTTAGTTATATCTGTCGAGTTAAAACACAGTTTAAAAATGTTATATTTTAGATAAATGGTTTATTATTCCTTTAGTTATATCTGTCGAGGTAAAACAGTTTAAAAAGGCAAGAGGGTCGATCTCATTGCACGGGGTTTTACCCTATATGGCTCTGCCTCTTTCCGAATGGCATCCTGCCGAAAGAGTCTCACACAGCACGAACTCCGTAGCTCCAGCGACGACCCACAAAAGTCTCCGAGACAATTACACTCGTGAACCGAAAGTCGCAACCTGGAATCGAACTCACAACCTTCTGAGCCCGAGTCAGATGGCGTAACTACTTCGCCGCGGAGGCTCACTTTCAAGAAATATACAGCTGCGGTCTACATCGGCAGTAGATCGTCTTGCGCTGGTTTTCATACGATGATATGAGTGTTGGTCATTCAGAAAGCAATGGCAAACTATTGAACGTACACTTGCCAAGAAATCACAAACAGCTAACAATAAAAGATGTTAGTGTTGACTGCGATATACAGTAAAGAATATGCAACTAACTTTTTTTTTTTTAGTTGCAACTAATACTGAAGACAAGAAATATCGCATATAGATTTGGTAGTTTAGAGGGTAGAGTTACAACCATTACAGAAGACTGATGATAAACAGAATAGTGTGTATATGTTTGGTTGTTTAGAGGGGTAGAGTTGGAACCGTTTCTAAAGTATGTCGACAAAAATGTTAATATAGATTTGGTTGTTTGGAGTGTAGAGTAGCAGTAATTTACAACGTCTAGCAATAAAAGTGGGACAATATCAGCCTATCAAGAGAAGTGGTAGGCAGGGATGTGTAATGTCTCCAGATCTTTTTTCCCTATACAGTGAAAATATTTTCAGAAATGTAGAAGATATAAATGGAATCAGCATTGGAGGACGTAACATCAATAACATTAGATATGCAGATGATAGGCCTCTATGATAGGCATCTATGATAGATGATAGTATTGATTGCAGACAATGCGCAGGATCTGCACCAATTAGTAGATGCGATTGTTGTACACAGTGAGCAGCTGTGGTTAGAATTAAATTGTAAAAAGACACAGGTTATCGTCGTCACTAGGAAGAACGAAGTACTACAATGTAATTTACAAGTAAATGGAACTATTCTTCAACAAGTGAATCGGTACAATTATCTTGGAACAGTCATAACATCTGATGGGAGATGCCTTGAAGAGATTAGAACAAGAATCGCCATGGCGAAAGTAGCCTTTAGCAAGATGAAAAACATTTTGACCAATAAAAAGATGTCAATTGAAACGAGAAAAGGAGTGTTGAGGGGATACATAGAGCCCGTTTTTTTTTATGGATGTGAAACTTGGACAATGAGCAGTCAAGCTGAAAAACATCTGATGGCGATTTCTGAGGAAAATGCAAAGAATACCATGGACAGACAGAAAAACCAATGACCAAGTACTACAGGAGACAAATGAAACTCGTAAATTGATTAAAGAAATTAGACGTAGACAGTCAAAGTTTTTTGGACATGTTATGAGAAGAAATGGATTGGAGAACTTAGTTACAACTGGCAAGATCGAAGGGAACAGACCAAGAGGAAGACTGAGAGGAAAATACCTGGATGGCTTGGCCACATGGGATGGACGAGACAGGAACACTGAGCTGATCCACGACGCTGGTGATCAAGTGAAATGGCGAGTCATGACCGCCCACGCTTTCCGGCATGGCACGTGATTGATTGGTCAATACAAAAATTTGCATTTAGTTATTAAGATAATTGAAAGTATTTAAAAAGCATCTTGTTACAAATGCTGCAGTTTTATTTAATTGGTTGGGGGAGGGGAGTAGAATAGTACATATTTTCAAAGTATGTCGATATAAATATCACACTTAAGATTTGGCAATTTAGATGGTAGTATAGCATCAATTTCTAAAGTCTGTGTCTTCGAAAGTTGCATTTATTTTTAATTGCTTAGAGAGTAGAACAGCAAAAATGTCGCTTAAAAGTGGACAGGGTCGACTTCATTGCACCGGGTTTTATCCCATATGGCTCAGTCTGTTTCCGCAGCGCGGAAAGCGTCGCACAAAGCACGAACTCCGTAGCTCTAGCGACGACCCACAGGAGTCTCCGAAAAATTTAATTCGTGAACCGAAGGATGACATAATAATTTCTAAAGTCTTTCGATGCAAATGGTATATTAAGTTTTATGTGTTTATAAGGCAGAGTAATAATCATTTCTAAAATATATCGATACAAATACTATATTCAGATTTGATTTTTTAGAGAATAGAATAGCGATAATATCTAAGAATGTGTCCATGCAAATTTATATTTAATTATTTTAATAATAGAGTAGCAGCCATTACACACGTCTTTCTATACAAATATTGCTTTTAGATGTAATTGTTTAGAAGTGTAGTTATCTTCTAGCAACTTAGCAACCGGTCTAAAGTCTGTCGGTGGAAACTTTGCATTTAGATTTAATTGTTTAGAGGGCAAAATAACTGAGATTTCTAACATATGTTGATACAAATGCAGCATTTAGATTTAATTGTTGAAAGGTTCGAGTACCAATCATTTGTAAAGTCTATCAACACAAATGTTGCTTGCAGATTTAATTGTTTAGAGGGCAAAATAACAGCTATATCTAAAATCTGTTGATACATATATTGCATTTAGATAAATTTTTGTTTACAAGGCAGAAGCGATAATTTCTTAAGTTTATCGATACAAATGTTTCATGAAGATTTAATTGTTTAGTACTTAAATTGCAGCCATGTGTAAAGTCTTTCCATAAAATTGCAGCATTTAGATTTTAATGTTTAAAGGTTAGAGTTATAATCATTTGTAAAGTCTGTTGGTGCAAATGTTTGCATGCCGACATCATTGTTTAGATAGTAAAATAACAATCATTTCTAATCTCTGTCAATACATATAGAAATTTTATTTAATTGTTTAGGGGGATAAGTGACAAATAATTTCTACAATCTGAGAATACAAATGTAGCATTTAGATTTAAGTGTTTAGACTCTAAAGCTATACAGGTTAGAGAAGCATGTATTTTAGTCTGTCGGTGATCCATCAATTTGCTTTTAGAAAACGATAGCTGGTGTTAATGTGAACTGCTTAAAGAAAATGTACCGAGTAAGAAAACTGTTCACCTCAGCTTATAAATTCCTGACGATTTGCCAGAGACATAGTCGTTGTTATTCATCTTCTGTTGCCGGGTCAGAAGCAGACATCGGCGATCATGACGCGTCCATCCTTGCTGTCCATGATAAAACATGTAACCTGGTCAGAAGCAGATCATGACGCGTCCATCCTTTCTGTCAATGATAAAACCTGTAACCTGGTCAGAAGCAGATCATGACACATCCATCTGTTCTGTCAATGATAAAACCAGTAACCTGGTCAGAAGCAGATCATGACGCATCCATCCGTTCTTTTTTTTTTTTTTTTTTCCCGCGTTTCCATCCTGTTTCAGGATATTGCGGTCAACACCAGCATCTATCAGCTGTATGTTGATTCCTAGGCTAGATTACGCTCATCAGCACGCTACGACTTTCTGAGCGACCGGCTCCATACTCTCATAAGTCACTTTTGCGATTCGAACCACTGCTAATTCTCGTCGCGTCACGTGACGAGAGTATTCGGAGTTAGCGGAGAAAGCTACTAACCCCTCGGCCATGGAGCCGGCTATCCATCCGTTCTGTCAATGATAACACCAGTAACCTGGTCAGAAGCAGATCATGACGCATCCATCCGTTCTGTCCATGATAAAATCTGTAACCTGGTCAGAAGCAGATCATGACGCATCCATCCGTTCTGTCCATGATAAAACATGTAACTTGGTCAGAAGCAGATCATGACGCGTCCATCCTTCCTGTCCATGATAAAACCTGTAACCTGGTCAGAAGCAGATCATGATACATCCACCCATTCTGTCAATGATAAAATCAGTAACCTGGTCAGAAGCAGATCATGACGCATCGATTCGTTCTGCCAATGATAAAACCTGTAACCTGGTCAGAAGCAGATCATGACGCATCCATCCGTTCTGTCCATGATAAAATCTGTAACCTGGTCAGAAGCAGATCATGACGCATCCATCCGTTCTGTCCATGATGAAACCTGTAACCTGATCAGAAGCAGATCATGACGCATCCATCCGTTCTGTCCATGATGAAACCTGTAACCTGATCAGAAGCAGATCATGACGCATCCATCCGTTCTGTCCATGATAAAATCTGTAACCTGGTCAGAAGCAGATCATGACGCATCCATCCGTTCTGTCAATGATAAAACCTGTAACCTGGTAAGAAGCAGATCATGGCGCATCCATCCTTTCTGTCAATGATAAAACCTGTAACCTGGTCAGAAGCAGATAATGACGCGCCCATCCTTGCTGTTCATGATAATACATGTAACCTGGTCAGAAGCAGATCATGGCGCATCCATCCTTTCTGTCAATTGATAAAACCTGTAACCTGGTCGGAAGCAGATCATGACGCATCCATCCTTTCTGTCAATGATAAAACATGTAACCTGGTCAGAAGCAGATCATGGCGCATCCATCCGTTCTGTCAATGATAAAACATGTAACCTGGTCAGATGCACCCATAGGCAATCATGACGCTTCCATCCTCTCTGTCAATGATAAAACCGGTTGCCTGGTCATTCTAGGACGCTGCGATCACCCCCAAACCCTGGTCGATTTGCTAGGAAATGCTACGCTCAGCTGTTTGCCATTGTTTTCTGAACCAGAAATCAACGTTAAATCTAACTGACCCCTGAAGTGACTGAAACCACTACTTCAACGTCAGCGCATTGGAAGTGTTAACATGTTGATGAATTTAGCATTTGACGTTTTAACAAGTTGCTGAATTTAGCATTGCTAACATGATTATGTGCTGTTCAGCCGGGTTTGTGGCGAAGTGGTTACGCAGGCAATTCGTAATCCCACATACCGCATTCGAAACAGCAGCGGGCGATTTGGCAGCAGGCGGCTTTGTGTTGGTTTTCATACAATGGTATGAGTGTCGGTAGTTCCGAAAGCAATGGAAAACTACTGGACGTAAACTTGCCAACAAATTAAAAATAGTCAAAAGATACTGGGGTTTGCTGCGACATCCTGTAAAGGATGTGCAACTAAATAACAGCTGTGTAAGCTTTCCACACATACCTTATCTTTCTCTGTCTTTGCCTGCCTCTCTTGCCCAGCCTTCACCCCCCCCCCCCTTTCCATGTTAAATTTATGAATTCCTCTCTCTTGTTGATATACCCAGTAAATTATATTTGAAACATAACACTCTTATAAAAACCATACTGGAGGGCAAGGTTGAAGAAGGCAAGCTAGTAAGAGGTAGACGATGATACAAGTTGGAAGATAAGATTGAGAGATGGACGAACATCAATCTGATAGAATGTACAGTCAGGGCGAGACAGACACTGTTGGAGATCCAATGCAGGCGGCTGCATACATTGTGGAGACGGCACCTGATTAATGATGATTCTATTTAACTTTTCCTTATAAGTTCATTTGAGTCCAGAACCGACATCGCAACACTCGGGACATTCCCATACGTGTTCCGTCCTCATCTGCAACAGCCAGCGATGAGTTCCAATATTAATGGTATTTTACTACCTCTGTGTCACAATTCTGCCGGATGTCGCTGTAAAGTTTATATATATTGGTTTTGATTGTTATGTTTTTACTGTGTATAGTCGGTTTTTTTGGTTTGGGGATAGTTTTTTTTTTTTTCCATTGGCCTGAGGAATTTATGAGGAAAGTAAAAGTGGCAGGTATGATGTCGCCCACATTACCAATCTAATACCATCATCATCATCAACATCATCATCATCATCATCATCAAGTGCTCTGCCAGCTGGCGTAGGCGTTCATATCTCTTCACAGTTCACGGTCTTTGGTGTTCTGGATCAACTCTGCTGCTGATATTCCTCCATGCCACCGTCTCAATTTATCCAGCATCATTTCTCTTGGTCTGCCTCTGACTCTCTTCCCCTCGATATCTTTTCAGTTGTCACAATGTTCTCCAATGCACTGTTCTTATCACATGACCAAAGAAAGCTGTTTGTCTCTTTCTTATTGTTGTATATAATGTTTTCGTTTCATTTGCCTCTTTCAAGCAATCGTTGTTAGTTACGCTGGCAGTCCAAGGAACCATTTGTCTGTTGCTTCCAAGTTCTTCCTAATTTGTTCATTTGCATTTCAAGATTCACTGCCATACAGCAAAACTAGTTCTTTGTAGCATTTCAGCACTCTCTTTCTTACATTCAGTGGTAGAATCTTATTGCATAAGATACTCTTTATTTTCTTTAATGCGGCTTTTGCTCGCCCTATTAATCTCTGTTGTGTATCTTCCATCTGATGTTATAAATCCCCCTAGGTATTTAAAATTATCCACTTGGTGAAGAATTTTCCCTTCTACTTCTATATCATATTTTGGATGTTCGTAACTGCCCTCTTTATTTCCTATTTTAATTGCTGCTACTTGGTTCCAGTAAATATTCTCTATTATTCTTAGATCTTTCCCATCAATGTTGATATCTTCCAACTTCTTATACCAGCTGGTCTATAATCATGGTGCTTGCACTATATCTATCTATCTATATATATATATATATATATATATATATATATATATATATATATATATATATATATATATATATATATATATATATATATGGTCTTCACATATTCCATGCCAAAAAGACAATCTATGATGAGACCAGTTCCCTTTCTCACCATGTTTCCTTCACAGACAGTTCCCATAAAACCCTGACAATGGTTTAGTACCGACATTTATGAGGCTTGGTCGACACTAGGGCCGTGCTGGTCTTCCAAATAATCCTGACTTCACCCGGACCAAACCCGGACGACTATTTTGGCAGGCTGGAGGACTAATCACTATGCCACTATATACCGGGTGTTTGTAAAGTCTCACTACACTTCTGTATGTAGAATAAATTTGAAAAATGAAGTACATGATGTCATCAAAACATGTGTTCCACACTCCATCTGGAAGCAATATGCAGCGAATGGATGTGGATTCTGGAGTAATTTTTTGCACTCCAGAGTGGTACAACGGAAGAACGATTATTTTTTCAAATTTGTTCTACATACAAAGTGTAGTGGGACTTTACAAACATCCTGTTCAATAAGTCTTTTAATTGATGAAAACTGAACTGGCTCTTACTAGGTTTCGTGTTTGTGAATTTTGGATGAGATAAAGCGTTCAGAACAAGGTAAGGCAACAGCTCTGACAATTACTCGTAACACATACACTGGTAACATACACACTCGTATATAGCAGCTTATGTTTGCGAAGGAAAGGGTGTAAACGACCAGAGGATCGACTTCATTGCACAGGATTTTATCCCACATGGCTCTGTGTCTTTCCGCAAGACGGTCCGCTGAAAGCGTTGCTCAAAGCACGAACTCCGTAGCTTCAGCGACGATCTCCGGAAGTCTCCGAGAAAACTGCACTCGTGAACCGAACGTGATGGCCCGGAATCGAACACACAACCTTCGGTGCGCCACGTAGGCGGCTTAACTACTTCGCCACGGAGACTACTGTGAAAGAGAACTGGTCAGTTAACCTCCCTAATATATTAAGTACTTTGCAAAAGGTTTAGAACTGCTCGCCCGTAAGTTAGTATCTTTCATGGGACTATCTTTTAATACCTGGAAATTATGGGATGGAGTCTGGTGGAAACGTGTAGAATTGTGATTGATGGAACAAAAAAGAACCAGACACGAGATAACTTTGAACGTACAGTTGAGGCTGTGGAGGAGAAGGCTAGTTGAAAGTGACCGTGAAGTGCTATCGCAGAATATCATCCTTGGGATTTAGTTTTAAGACGATGAGGAACTAGGGAGCATTTGAGTGGCATTGGATGTTTGATATGGAATTACACAGTTCTGTGAGCACACAGTTACTGGGACAACCAGATGTGGAAAGAGGATAATCGAGTAGAGTGTGTGTTTGCGAGAGGCAGGCAGGCAGGCAGACAGACAGACAGACAGGTAGGCAGGCATGGAGAAAACAGGTATACGTACAAGAGACACACAGGAACAGATAGACAAGCAGGCTTGCAGGCAAGAAGACAGAGACAGACAGACAGACAGACAGACAGACAGACAGACACAGATTTACTGCATTCATCCTGTCAAATCGCGCATATTTCATTTCTTTCAACCTGACCAAACAACACACAAATGATACATTTCACAAAACATTAACCTATTTATTCCACAGAAATACACATAATAGTTTTCATTACATATACAATTTCACAAATAATAATTATATCAACACACACAAACTGGTTTTCAGCGTCAATATCTACGTATCATTTCTGACCCTTTCCTAGAAAATAGCGAAATGTTGGTCTTGTAGTTATTGTTTCAATCGTGAAAGATCCAGTGCATTTACACGCATTTTAAAACAATTATTTATGCTATAATAGCGATATTTCACCTGAAGTCACACAAACGAGTCCCCACATGTTAGCGATATCAAGTCAATGGTACAACGAAAGCAGTTCACTATGGACCTGAACAAGGAATATCAGCGTTGAGTCGACAACACATAAGCATCCGGCCTTTGTCTGAAGTCTTATTTACCAATAGCCTCTCAGGACTCAAAACGCATGTAGTGCTAGATGTTGGGAAGGTAATAAGACTGCCACTTTAAACCGAGCATTCTTTACTGGCTCTGAAAGTTTGAAGTATTCTTCGGGTGTAGCTTGTCCAGACAATCCTACTTTCCGCTTAATGGCACGGCTAAGTGTCAATTCCGCAGCAGAACCTTGTGAAGCATCTGTCTAATGAAGAAGTTCATTAGCCTCAATCATCAGAAATTATTATAACAGCGTCAACTAATCATCTGTGGGTATTGTTTGAAAACAACGAAGTTATATACACCATTTATGCGACTCGCATAAAAAGGACTCAGGCGAGCACGTTCATGTCTATCCACAATTTGAACACCAACAATTCTGGAAAGGAAGATATCTCGTCGCTACGTCTTCGCCAAATCAAACTGGCGGAAGTTCACAGCGGGTTTTGCTTCCGGAGCAACAGGAAACTTTCTAAATGAAATCCTTGCATGCAGATCACGTCAGTTATTGTTTGTATCCCATAGATCGATTCACCACCTTAGATTTAGACACCCAGCAAAAGTAAGTATCTGAATTAGACATAATCGTTCTTTAGTAATTACATAGCTGGAGTTCACTATTGTATATGATGAATTCGATTCAGTTTTGCTCACAACAAAAGTGACTATGTGAAATAGTTGCAATTGTTAATTGGTAATTAAACACCTGGAGTTGGCTATGTCTATGTGGTGGATCCGGTTTCATCTTTCTCCCAGTTGTGATTCACGTTTTGTATTTCAGATTAATTTAATATCAAGACATTACATGGAAAGATCAAACATACAGCCATAATAATCAGTTTTCTGTAGCGCTTAAACAAGCAGAGGAACACCACCGTTGAGAGTCATTGGGAGTGAGCGCTGGAGCGTCTGCGGGAGAGTTGCTCCGGGAGTTACAGGACAATGCTATCGTGGGTTACGGGCAGATAGCTTCTCTGTAATTGTCACCAGACCTCCGAGGCCATCTCCGGCATCTGCTGGTGGTGAGGGTGTTGGTGCGGGTGATGGTGGGCGAGTGAGGGCGAGAGCGATGGGTTGAAGTGGTGGCCCATGCCTCGTGGAATACCAAAAGCCTCGTGCTGACCCAGGGGTAGAGGTTCGGGCGTTGAGGATGAAGGCATCAGGTCGCCAGGTAGAAACTGACCGTCTGGGCCGAGACCTGCAACAACCAGGAATAAATGTCAAATTATATAAATACATAAATGAACAGTAATGTCAAATTATGTAACTATATATAGGAACAATAATGCTAAATTATATGAATATATAAAATAAAAATAATGTCAAATTATATAAATATATGGGAAAAATAATGTCAAATTATACAAAAATATATAGGAAAAATAATATAAAGTTACTAAAAAATACATAGAAAACATAATATGAAGTTATAAAGCAAACATATAGGAAACATAATGATAAATATATATGAAAAATAATGCCAAAATATACAAAATTATATAGGAAATATGTCACTTTATATAAATATATAGAAAAGATAACGTCAAATTATATAAAAATATGTGGGAAAAATAATGTTAAATTATATAAATATATAGAAAACATAATGTCAAATTATGTGTGTATATATATATATATATAGGTAAAATAATGTCAAGTAATATAAATATAAATAGGGCAAAGAATGTGAGATTTTCTGTGTATATGTATGGAGCATAATGTCGAATTATATATGATGTATAGCACATATGACAAATTATATGTATATTTTTTTATATTTGCCTTCCGTTTATAATGGGTACGTTTCATTATTATTATTATTATTATTATTATTATTATTATTATTATTATTATTATCGACTTCCGGTCCCAAACATTGAACCGTTAAGGCCTCTGGCGTGTTTATGCTTGTGGCTACGGTTTGCATTCGCATTTTCCTGATGTTGGCCTGGTAGTGCGTGGTTCCGTCGCCCTGCTACTGCGTAGTGCGTGGCGCGACATTGTGAGCTGTGAAATTCGAGTGGAATGCTTTTACATATTTCCGCTATTGTTTCAACAGTGAACTGTATGTTCGGAACAATGGTCGGCTGTCGCCGAATTGACTGGTTTGTCTTTTCGGTTCACGGGTGCAATTTTCAGGAGACTCCTGTGAGTCGTCGCTGGAGCTACGGAGTTCGTGCTTTGAGTGGCACTTTCGGCGGGTCGCCCTGCGGAAAGAGACCGAGCCATGTGGGATAAAACCCGGGTCGATGAAATCTTTCTGGTGACTGCCGATTCCATCGACGATGAGCTGTGTTTTTCATGGAGGACTTTTGTGTTGGCATTCTGGCGGCGGCATTATGGACAGTTTACCCGTGCGGGCTGTTGCCGAGACTCCTATCTGTTCCACTTTTCACAATGGACAGTGAGGAGCATTTTGTATGATATTCACTGGCACAGGAACTGAGCATAATGGGGACGACCCGTTGCCGTGACGTTGTAACCGCGACTAACTAACGATTATTATTATTATTATTATTATTATTATTATTATTATTATTATTATTATTATTATTATTATTATTATTATTATTAAGGTTAACCTAATAAGACAGTTATGAATGATAAAAGGTGAGATACTAGAAGGGCAGAATGTTAGACAGGCCTATGTGCCCAATTCTTAATATCTGAAAGTAAAGCCCATTCGCTAGCTACATAAACATACGCTGGAAGACGCATCTACCGTGCATGGTAACACATCAAGAATGTACGGTGTTGCAAGGAGATAGTTCTCTCTGAAATGGTCATTGTATATACACCAAACTTTTAAATTCTGTTAGAACTTATCGGCTCCGTGGCGAGGGTGGTATGGGCGCAGTCCGTAATCCCGCATACCCGCGTTCGAAACACAGCTGTGGGCGATGTTGTAGCAGTCCGCCTTACATTGGCGTTTTATTAAATGAAATGGTATGCGTGCCGGTCGTTCAGAAAGCAATGGCAAACTACTGAACGTAAACTTGCCCAGGATTCACCAACAGCCAAAATATGCTGAGGTTGACTGCTACGTCCTGTAAAGGATATGCAACTAACTTTTAGAGCTTGCGTATTTTCCCCAACTATATAATCACCTAAACGTCATGAAAGTCTGGGGAGAACAATAAAGGAGGGGTATATGCCTGGGAAGAGAGGAAGAGGAAGGCCAAAGAGCAGATGGGTGCAGGATGTGGCGGATGATCTCCAGATGGGTGTATCAGACGCGGGACATCTTGCTTATGATCGAGAGGTTTTCCGGAAGGTTGTTGTGTCAGCGAGGTTCTGCAAAGGACATGCTACTGAATGAATGAATGAATGAATGAATGAATGAATGAATGAATGAATGAATATAATCACTTGCTAACAGTGGCGGACTGTGTATAAAATATATTGGTAATAATAAAAATATATATAAATATATAATAATAATAAAATATATCACTAAAAGAACATCAACATTTTAAGCTTTTTTAAGCTCTTTAATTTTTAAAGGGGGCTGCGTGGTCTCGAGGTATGGTGTCCGCTTCGAGTGCTGGAGGTCCCGGGTTCTTCTTCTTCTTCTGCGTTCATCCGGAGTTTTTTTTTTCTCGGACGTGATTGCATTGTGCCTGTTTACAGCAGAGCTGCGTTCTTGCGCCGTTAGGCCGACACGACCGACTTCTGCGGGGTCCCGGGTTCAAGCCCCGGTGAGGGTCGGGATTTTTTCACGTAGACTTCTAGTAAAAATTTCCCCTGGTCTCTGGGTAGTGAGATCGGACGCCCGTGTGTATTGTTGCGCACGTAAAAAATCCCCTGGCAGTTGGAAATTGAAAAAGAGTAGCCTAACGGCGCTGCCCGGGCAAAATTTCGTGTTAAAAATCTACCCAAAGTATTTCAGGATCCTCGCCGGTGCTACGGAGTTCGTGCACTGAGCTGAGTTTCTCCAGACTCAGGTCTGAGTTAGGAGAAGAACGGAGCACTTGTGGGCTGCACCCGTGTGCCGTGATGTTGATCCGTCGACTAAACTAAACATTTTAAGCATATTGTCTCATGTTTAAGGGGGCCTACGTCATCAATGTATTAAGGGGCCCACTTGCCATCGGGCAATACTAACGCCCTAGCCAGTCCTCCATTGCCTGCCAATATAACATATCTACGTATCATAGCGCGGTCAACATTAATTAGAATCACGACCACATCGTTGCACAATAATATTCCTTAACACGCCATGTTTATGCTTTCGCTATTCTCAAAAGAAGACTTCAAAGCAAGAAAGCTGTGTTACTTATTCTCCGAAAATTGGAACACAGAAAAGAACACAATAAAAAGAAATGCACAAGAGTGCTGCGCCGCCAAAACACAGTAATATGCTCCTAGAAGTTCAAGAAAGGCCAACAAAGCACTCAAGTGTAATTCCCGTTTATATTAGTCTGGGCGCCAGAATCCGTTTCTCTGCGTTATTCCTGAATATTGCAGAAAGTAAGGCAATTTCCTTCTTTAGGGCTGAACTGTGTTTCCTTATCAACTATAGTATGTTTTTGCATGTATAGTTAATTCTGTATGGGTAGCAGCTTTGGCTATCTTTGTGTTTCTGTGTACAGGTCTTGCTTTCTTGTCCCCTTCGTTGTATTAGTTCCGTTCTGTTATGATTGTTGCTGCTGTGTCAGTATCCTTCCGATCTCGTCAGCTGTTGCAGCTGTTATCTGACCGGACAGCTGTCAGGGAAGTTAGAAGTCTGCCCGGATTCCTCGCATCTCGGGACCGAAGGGAATTCCTGTTTCCCTGATGGTCTTCATTAATTACGCCTCGTTCCACATATTTACATGACAGTTGAGTTCGCCCGTTGCCGGACCGTGTTTGAAGACTCGTTCATTTAATCAAGGCCTTTCCTGGAGAATGCGGGAATCCTGGTTGTGTAGTGGTTAGACACTCGCTGTTGAACGCTCGTCATGGGTTTAAATCCGCATCGGGCAGATTTTTTAATTGATCTGGGCTCCCGGGCCGACCCAGCCTAAAATAGGTCCTAGGGAGGTAAAATCCGCTTGAGTGATACAGACGATATAACCCACAAAGGGTGGATTAGTCTATAAAATCATGAGTTTGGCACCATATACCTACATGTGACTTAAGGCGCTTTAAAGAGTCCGTTGCTGTTCCTGGGGAACAGGGAACGCTGATTCCTAACAAGATTTTTAGTAAGTTTTCACGTCCCTGTACTGTACTGTACTGAATAAATTTCATGGTTTGCCATTCTTGTTTGAACCCATCAAGTTAAACATGACCGTCGGATATCAAACATACAAAAAACAACCACAAAAGCTCATAAATTTACGAAGATACGAAAACACATAATCGGCCGCAGATGGAGCTGAAGCGTCTTGATCACACGAAATCCACTAGTGGAAAGTCGCACACGGCTCCTACATTCACACATGTGCTCATGGCATATACATGCACGCAGAATCCTGGTACACTCACATTCTAGCGACATAGTTGGCACACGTGTTTGCATGTTTTCCTGACAGTTAGTAAGACTGAAGACCTTTTTTAATGACGAACTAAATCCCCGCTATTATTTCACAATCAAACCCACTGTATTGCTGGAATGGAAACTCGTTTGTGGAATGGTTGCTATCAAAAAGACAAGCTTTTGATGTCGAACCGGTGCGGTCATGAATCTCTGGTGTTATGTTTATTGCTCTCAGTTTGTAGCTCTTTGTTTCACCGCCGGGTGTACATAAAAACATACAGCGTATTCAGACGGCTGTATTGGCAATGGCATGCCTATGTTTATGGGGTTTGTGTCTTTTATATGTTTTGTAGCTCTGTTGTTTTCAGTGTGCTTGTTTGTGTGTGGACGCGAGAGCTTTGTTGTGTAAGCGGACTTTGTTTTCAAACAATGTAGAATTTAGAAAAGGATAGGATGTCCTATTCTTAATGCGCTTTCGTATTCTTGGTGTTATTGTCTTGGTGTTTTGTTCGACGTCTCTCAGTCGCCATTGCTATTCTTCTTCTTATGCTTCCTCTATGTCTGCTTCTTCTTCATTGCATTCTCTTCTTCTTCTTCTTCTTCTTCTTCTTCTTCTTCTTCTTCTTCTTCTTCTGCGTTCGTCCTGAATGTCGCTTTAGACGAAATTGTGTGGTGCCTGTTTACAGCAGACCTGCGATATCTGCACCTTTCGGCCGACACATCTGACTTCTTTAGGCATTTGTTGACCAGGTTACCTTCCCGATTCTTTTCTTATTATGTTAATTCTACTTCTGCTTCATCTTCGTTGCCTTCTCTTCTTCCTCTTCTTTTTTTCAGTCTTTGCCTCCTCTCCTTCTACTTCAGGTTTTCTTAACCTTTTCGCTTCTTCTTCTTAATTGTATTTTTTTTTTAAATTTGTGTTATCATTATTATAACGACTACTAGCTGATGTTGGTGTTTCTCGTGCCACTGCCCAGGAATATGTTCATTTTATCCTTTTTTCTCTTTGCCTATCATTATAATTGTCAAGTAAAACGAACGGACAGAGGAGGGGGGGGGGAACAAACAGGAGGGACATTCTGACAGAGGGAGAAGGGGGCATGGGAAATGGGTGGGTGTAGACAGACAGACAGACAGATAGACAGACAGACAGACAGACAGACAGACAGACAAATCTCTATAACATACTATACCAGTTTCGTGTCAAATACACACCGCAGAAATAACAAAAAAATCATACACATTTCTACAGTTTGCCATGACGCCGAACGAGCAACCCGACAAAATACCTAACAGAGTGCATAATGATCCCAATACCTACCAGACAGTGTCTTCTAACTGCCACGCCAAGCATGAGATAATTTCAAATGACTCGATTTGTCAAAATGTTGCTCCCTTTGTTAGCCTGCTTGCTGTTTGATTCCCTCTTTGTCCCACTTCCCCCATGTGGAGAACTCACAAGCCAGGTCATTTATAACTCCTGCAAGAGAATTGGCTTGGACAGGGTCGAAGACAGTCGCTTCCTACAGAAGGCATTTATTCCATCTCCTGGAAAGCGTGGAGGTCCTCCATGATGACAAGTGTGGAAGGAACGAACGAACGTTAGGAGGATGAGAGAGAGAGAGAGAGAGAGAGAGAGAGAGAGAGAGAGAGAGAGAGAGAGAGAGAGAGAGAGAGCAGGGGTGGGTTAACCAGCAAGCAAAATAAGCGCATGCTTAGGGCATCAAAGGAGAGGGAGCACTACGGACATGTTCCCTTCCTGGGTGTACCATGGACTACATGGGACAAAGGCTGGAGTGTTGGTGTAGTCGATAGAGGGGCTAGGCTGATAATGTCATGAGTGCGGTCGGACTAGGGTTCGACGCCTAAGTTTGCCATCCACTTTTACTTCTTCTTCGTTTTCTTCTCTTCCTCCATTTATCTAACTTTCATACATGTATATGCGTCTATCTCTCTTTTTCTCGCTCCTCTCTCTCTCTCTCTCTCTCTCTCTCTCTCTCTTTCTCTCTCTCTCTTTCTCTCTCTCTCTCTCTCTCTCTCTCTATATATATATATATATATATATATATATATATATATATATATATATATATATATATATATATATATATATAGCTCAATTTTCTCTTTAAATTATTATTACTGGACCGACTTTCCATTCTCAAGTCCTTGTAAATTGTAACTGTTTTATGAAAGTTAATTCAAAATTGCAATGAACAGGTATTTACCTTTACCTTTTATCTTTTTTGTTTCAATTAAATACCCACATATGATTGACATGCCCATATTATTACAGGTACGTCTCTTAAATCACATTCTCCCTCCCGATACAAAAGGACATGAGAAAGAAAAACAAAAACATTATCGTCGATGGCCAAATCATTTTGACAAGGACAGGGCTGGATAGAAACCAAAGAAACAAAAGACAAATAAACAACACACTAAATCTGATGAGCCGGCGATCGAATTTTCGCTCGGGGAATTACAGAGCCACGAAACCACGGAACCATCAGAGCCAGGGAAACTCAACTGTGGTTTGGTTTGCTTCGTTTCGAGGTATCGCGTTTCGTGCCTATCTGCGCCGCGCTCGATCCGGTTGACCGGCTCACAAAATGAGTTTGACAGCTGCCAGGCCGGGGGACAGTCAGACCAGGAGGAAGCCGGCACCGATTTGACTATCGTCGGGGAGACCGGAGGCCGGATCTTACACGGGCGTGTATCGATTCAGTCTCGGTTGGGATCCGTGGCTGCTCTTGTCTGTCTACCGGGATGTGTGGCTTGTATATCAGATAGCCATGCTGTCCTTCTAATAATTAACATCTGCATGTGCATCATTTGTCTGTCTAGTCAATTAGTGTGTTTTCTATATAATCAACAACAACAACAAATCCCCCCGCCTCAAATAAAATATTCTACAATTTAAACAATCCCCCCCCCCTTCCCCCCCCCCCCCCCCCCCCCCGCGCCAAAAAAATAAAAAATCAAAAAAATCTATATATTAAGAAATCCCTCCAAAATAAAATATTCTATATATTAAACAATTCCCCAAAAAATAAAATGTATCCGTACATTTGTTTAGCGGGTGCGTTAGTGAATCACCAGGAGGCCGCGTTGATAATATCGCTAACGTCCGCTAAGATAGAAGAAAGGCTGGCCATACATTCCTCCGTAACGGGTTCAATCTCTACACCGGTCGGCTATACTAAAATGGTAACTTTTTGCCCTTGTCTTGGGGACGACAATTGCAAGTACCTTAGAAATCAGAATGGACTCGCCTGATGGCGAGGGACACTGGTTTGGTGGAAAGCTAATCCCCACACACACATCAGTCCAGTGCACCTTCCCCCCCCCCTCCATTTGCGGCAACTTCTAGAGGTAATATCGCATATTGAATGAAGGCAACCGTACGCTCAACCTCGACTATATGATGTGTGTGTGTGTCAGTGTATGTGTGTGTCCTTCTGTACACACAGCTTACCTTATATGACAAGTGTGAAAGGCCGTACACAAATAGGGCTTCCGCGATATGTACACCATGAAACAAGAGAGCACTCGGCACATTTGCATGAGTTTGTTTGCTTGCTGCTTAGCGGGTCCACGAGCGAATTGTGTGGTTTATTTCCCGCGCATTAGACCGGCACACTTCCTCACTGAACGTCATCTGTTTGTTCTTTATGACTACTTAACATAAGTGTTACGTTTTTCGCTACGTGTGACTAGTTTTTGTGTTTCGAGTTATTTTTCAGCAATTGTTTCAAGCTGTCAACAAATGAGTAGCGAACAATGATTGCCTGGAAGAGGCTAGTGGAACTAGAACATTATATACAACTGTGAGAAAGAGGTATACAACATTTTTGGTCATGCGATGAGGAGAGGAGCTTTGGAGAATATGGTGACAAATGGAAAGATCAGTGGGGGAAAGAGGCAGAGGTAGACCAGGAGAAGTTATGCTGGATGGACTGTGATGGTGGCATGGAGGAATATCATCAGCAGAGTTGATCCAGATCACCAAGGATCGATGTCTGTGAAAAGGCATGGAAACCTACGTTGGCTGGCGAGGCATATGATGATGAAGATGATGATGACGATGATGATGATGGTGGTGGTGTTGGTGATGGTGACGATGATGATGATGATGGTGATGGCGATGATGGTGGTGGTAACGATGATGATGATGATGAAGTCAACAAATGATGACATATTTCTGGTTGTGGAAAGTGCAACTAATGTACAAGTAACTGTAAGAATATTTTCAACATACAGTTAAATCAAAAGCCTTAGTCTAAATATTTAGAGGAGGCAGAAGAGAAGAGAAGCAACCTAGAGTCACTATAAACACACAGAACATGAAATCACCATAATGTAACAAAGCAGATGCACTGGTGTAACGGTTAGGTTGTTACGTTAACACTAACATGAGCGCAGTAGGACAAGATTCGATGCCATTCGCTAGGTAGGGAAAGCCTGATCACCTATACCTATGGACACCCCGGCCTTCACAATATGATGGTGCTGACATTTCACATACTGACAACATGTTCCTGTTATGGATTTGTTTTATAATGTAACACAACAAAACCTGGAATAATATTGAAAGAAGTCAAAGAATATGTTTGGCTTTTCGTAGTATAAAATATCATTAGTATTGATGTGTTTATTTTTGTTGGGATTTGAGGTTCGAAGATCGGGCACAATCCACTGCAGGCAATGCTGATCGTATTCCGGTACAAACCTTGGACCTTGTCCTCGTCGACATGGAAGAGACCAAAAGTAGATAACCTCAATCCAAAGCAGGATTGCACAAGATATATAGTCAGTCTGTTTATATGTCTGTCATATCTCTAAAAACCAACAAACAAACAAAAAAATGCATCCCGCCTTGATAAGGATACGAACACATAACAAGCAGGCCGATAGGTAAGCGTGGAAGTCACTGTACCATTGCCGTTACCTTCTTTGCACATTTCCAGTTCCTTTATAATGCATGCCGGCTTCCTGTCTAAGGAGTTACGGACGCGGTTCGTTATCCCGCATACCCGTGTTTTAAACACACCTGCGCGCGATTCGCCAGCAGATTGCGTTGCGTTGTTTTCATTTAAAAAATGGTATGGATGCCTGTCGTTCAGAAAGCAATGGCAAACTACTGAACGTTAACTTGCCAAGACATCACAACAGCAAATAACAAATGCTGGTGTTGACTGCAACGTCCTGTAAAGGATATGCAACTAACATTTTTTTATAATGCATATATTGATATTCTTGTTGATGTTCTCGGTTGGCCTCATAAATGATGCATGAATGAAATAATGTATGAAAGAGAGAAAATTAAGAATGATATAATGTTAGACGGGACGGGCCTGCGTGCCCAATTCTTAACCCTTTGAAAATAAAGTAAGTTTGTTCCTTCTCTGAAAGTGCTGATAGTAAAACCATTCAGGCAGGACTGCACTGGCTTCCCCCGGCCGTACAACGTTAGTACCAACATACCGAAGACGCACTGCATTTCTTCGCCGTGATTTACATGTGACGATTATGTAACGCTAGCATTCAACAAGGAACAAGGCTCGCATACAACATTTTTAGCGTCCTCGGCGTTGTTTCTTCTTCCCCGTCGGCGAGTCTAAGATTTGAGATAAGCCATGTCTATGTTTCCAGAGTTTAGGGCCTCCATAACTGTCATCTTTGCATTCTTGCATCCATCTATCCATCTATCTCACTATTGCTTTGTAAGTCTGTAATGAACTGTACAAGTTGTAGCAGATGGATGAAACGGTAAAGATTTCACGCGAAAATGAGAGAAATGTCACGACAGGCTTTAAACAGACACATCTTATAATAGTAATAATAATAATACTAGTAGTAGTAGTAGTAGTAGTAATAGTAGTAGTAGTAGTAGTAGTAGTAGTAGTAGTAGTAGTAGTAGTAGTATAGTAGTAGTAGTAGTAGTAGTAGTAGTAGTAGTAGTAGTAGTAGTAGTAGTAGTGGTGGTGGTAGTAATAATAGTAGTAGTAGTAGTAGTAGTAGTAGTGGTAGTAGTAGTAGTAGTGGTGGTGGTGGTGGTGGTGGTAGTAATAATAATAGTAGTAGTAGTAGTAGTAGTAGTAGTAGTAGTAGTAGTAGTAGTAGTAGTAGTAGTAGTAGTAGTAGTAGTAGTAGTAGTAGTAGTAGTAGTAGTAGTAGTAGTAGTAGTAGTAGTAGTAGTCTCCGTCGTCGTCGAAGAAGAAGGAGGAGGAGGAGGAGGAGGAGAAGAAGATGAAGAAGAAGATGATGAAGAAGAAGAAGAAGAAGAAGAAGAAGAAGAAGAAGAAGAAGAAGAAGAAGAAGAAGAAGAAGAAGAAGAAGAAGAAGAAGAAGAAGAAGAAGAAGAAGAAGAAAGAGATATGCTGTAACAAAAGCAGAAAACAAAACAAAATAAAAAAGACACGCTGTAAAGGAAGAAGCAACAAAACGAAAGAGACATGCTAGAAGACACGTGACACGACGAATGAGCAAAGGGAAATGTAAAGTAACCTCAGACCATGGTGGTGATCATCACGTGACACGAACGGGCTAATGGGAGTGTTGGCACGAACGAACTCTCGTCACATGTAAATGAGCAAAGGGTCGAGCTCTGACAGGGAATACGAAGCGCCACGCCACGACATGGCAAGTGGCATCAGTCTGGAAATTTAGAGGAGTTATTGTAGCCACGATCGGGCGTGGGTTTCTGGAGCCCAAAACTTGGCGGATAACGAACAGTAACACTGTAAGATGCATGAGCAGGTCGTAAATACACCGAATAAAGATGGTTGGTGTGAGAGTTGACTACTGCAAACTGAAGATACACATCAGCCAACAATGTGTGCAGTCATGAACTGGACTGAAAATTATTTGACATGTGTGGTTGTCCTAAAGACAGAAGAGGAGCAAGATGAAGTAGAAGAAAACGGAGGAGGGGGAGAAGGAGGAGATGAAGATGAGGGATGAGAAAGAGGAGAAGAAAAAGAAGAAAAACAAGAGGGAGGAGGGTTAGGAGGAGAAGAAGAAGAATGAGGAGGAGAAGAAGAAGAAGAAGAAGAAGAAGAAGAAGAAGAAGAAGAAGAAGAAGAAGAAGAAGAAGAAGAAGAAGAAGAAGAAGAAGAAGAAGAAGAAGAAGAAGAAGAAGAATGACGTTCATGGAACTTCATTGACAGCTCACAGCTACAGGGTGCACCCAGGCTTGGAAAATAAGCACCAGGTATTTCTCTGGAAAGAAAAGGCGTCAGGAAACTAAGCAGACTAGTATATTTCATAATGCGGTCACCTAGTATATATATCGAGAGAAAGAGAACAATCGAACTGTATTTTCAAAGGGTTAAGAAATTGTCACGCAGAAAAGCTGAAGGGTAGACCCATGAACATACCTCCCTGTGAGTGCGAATTGTCTGAGACCCACGCATTCTGGATCATGACATAATTAAGAGCTAACTGATCCCTTCTTCACAACCTGTCTCTCCCTGAACTACCCAGTACCAAGTTTATTATGCCAGGACTCTTAATCATCGGAAGTAAATCAATCCTGCCACTGCAAAGGTTTGAACCCGAACCACTGTCCTGATGAGCTAATGAACGAACGACGTAGCATCACAGTTGGCCCTAGCGTTCATTGGCCAGAATTCACACACACACATTCATAGACAGAACAACTTACTCGCCAACCTTATCAACCAACACAATGTACGTTATATAATGAAAACCACGAATTTACTAACACCATCCGGGCAAAGCTGAAACAGCGCAACTTCTGTGGCCCACTCCCATGACTCATAAATTAAAACCCGGTGTTGGCTTAATGGCGTGTACCGATGGATCTTGTGGTTATCTGCCGCGCTCATCCAGCGGGCAGGACGATTTATCTCCGGAGCTGACAAAAGCATATATCCTAGGAACGTCAGCTAAACTCCACAATCTGTTACTGTACGTCATGCATTTTCAAGGTCCCCCACAACACCCGTCACGAGTCTGAACGTGCAGCAGGTTTTCATGTCCTTTAGTGTTATATATACCACGGTTGACCATGTTGTGGCTACAAGTAATGGATTTAGCCATTTTAACGGAGTTTATTTTGTCTCCGTCGGAGGTAAAAAGAAAACTCTAACCTGCACACTTCGCGGCGACTGCAATCGCCAGGCGGCCTTAATTCCTCGGGCTCAGGACCCCCCCCCCCCCCCTTTCCTGCCATACACCGCAAGGAACTATACTGGCAGTAAATAACTGTTTTGACAGTTGTTGTTTTTTTTCGCATATCCTATTTACAGGACATCGCTGTCAACACCAGCATTTTACCGTTGTAGTTGTTGATCTCTTGGCAAGATTATGCTCAGTAGTTTGGCATTGCTTTCTGAGCGACCGGCGCACATACCCCGTAAATAACGATCTGCTACCGAATCTCGCGCAGCTGAAATACCCTACGTGGATATATGGGATTCTGGAGAAAGACGTTAACTCCTTAGCCAGGCGGCCTGTGTTTTGACAGTGCCGAAGGATAATATATGGAGAAATGTTACCCCCATTTCGAAAGAATGATTACATGTCCCCCAAATAGGGCCATATTGTTATTTGTTTTGTTTCGTAGTATCTTCCCTACCGGTCTGCTAGAAATGTCATATACACTATCTGCATATCCTTTACAGGACGTCGCAGTCTACCCCAGCATTATTTGGCTGTTTCTGATTTCTTGACAAGTTTACCCTCCGTAGTCTGCCAGTGCATTCTGGATGAAAGACGCTCTTACTATTGTATGAAAACCAGCGCAAGTCAATCTGCTTCCAAATCGCCCGCAGATGTGTTTCGAACGCGGTATGCGAGATTGCGAATTGCATTCGTAAGCCATTCGCCACAGCCCAAGCTATCAAATGTGCAAACACACCAAATGTATTGCTACACAAAGTAATTCAAGTGTCCCCACGCAACAACTGAAAACAGGCAAAGTCATCATGTTAATTAACTATAGTATTGTTATTATCACTATTGTTATTATGACTATTATTATTATTGTTGTTATTATTATTAATACTGTGATTATTATTATTATTATTAATATTGTTACTATTATTATTATTATTATTATTATTATTATTATTATTATTATTTCTATGACTTTGATTTTTACTTTTGTTATTACTATAATTATTATTATTATTATTATTATTACTATTAATTACTATGATTACTATTACTTTTATTATTACCATTATTCTCATTACTATGATTATTATTATTATTACTATGATAATAACTATTATTACTGCTATGATTATTATTATTACTAATATGATTATTGTTATTATTACTACTACTACTACTACTACTACTATTACTACTACTATTACTACTACTACTACTACTACTACTACTACTATTACTACTACTATTACTACTACTACTACTACTACTATTACTACTACTACTACTACTACTACTACTACTACTACTACTACTACTACTACTACTACTGCTGCTGCTGCTGCTACTACTACTACTACTACTACTACTACTACTACTACTACTATTACTACTACTACTACTACTACTACTACTACTACTACTGCTGCTGCTACTACTACTACTACTACTACTACTACTACTACTACTACTACTACTACTACTACTACTACTACTACTACTACTACTACTACTACTATTATCATTATGCTAGTACGGCTCTGGAGTTGACACAGCCTCATAAAATCGAGTTTAAACAATTAAAAAAATTTTCAACGAATTGCCTGGGAAGAAAAGACGATGAGGAAAGAAATTGCCCTCCCCCCCCCCCCCCACCCCCTCCCAACCTCATATGCCGCCGTGGCCGAGAGTATTGGAAGGTCTATCACTCCCATCCCCAACGGCAGAAGCTGTTATAGAACTACATTTACCTTCACCTGTATTCCCCTGTGGGTACTGGATTGGAGTCTGTTGGCAATGAAATTAACAAACCTGTGAAGGAAACAGTATCACACTACACCTGTCTGTATCCGTTTTCAGAAAGCAATGGCAAACTACACAGTTAAACAGAAATGCTAGTGTAAAATGCGACGTCCAGTAAAGGAATTGCAACCTAATTCTGTTCCCGTAATAAAGTGGTTACATTCTCTCTAGATGGGAAGCTCCAGTACCCTTTCTAACATCCACAGCAGGTTTTGAGCTTCGAGAAGGGCACATCAGCACTCCAACAACAGTCCCCGTGCAACTGATACTTTGGTACCAGATCGGATGAAAATACAGAACCCCAGCCTCACTACAATACACACCTTAGTGTGGCTCAGACAAGCTAAACTTCAATGTACTGGACTTCAGAGCAAAAACACAGCCTTCTAGAAAATTCAAGAGAATTCACAGCCTACCAGCCAGTTCCCTATTCTGTTTATCTATTCTGCCTGTGTTTTGTCACTACTTCAGACTTGTGGACTTCCATAATCTATGTGACACCCTTTGGCGACTCCTGCAGGAAGGCTGCCGTGTTTATTGGCTGTTATTTATGTTCGTTCCGTCGCACTCTGGACGTGTATAATCCCTCCTGTGTCATACTGACAGACGTTAAAGCATGGGTAAACAAAAACAGTATGTAAATTGGAGTGTACGAGATCTTAGAACTGATTAGGAAGATTAAACTGGCGTCTGGCGGGTGAGTTCTGTATGTAAAATTTACTAGACCATGTAGTTCGACCTGGTTCCGGTTGTAAATCTGCACTCTTTATCCCAGATTCCTGCGTCTTCAAAATCTGTCCCTCTTTTAGAGGACGACCAATGCAGGCGCTCGTGGCATTATCAGCGTAACTCCCAAACGATTACACTAACGCGACCGGGACACAGAGGTGTTTCCAAGGCACCAGGGCTAGCTTTTATACTGGCCAAGACCTACTAACACGTCCTAGTCGTTCGTCCTAGGCAACAGGTCCCTTCGAGGTCCTAGCTTACGTAGTAGGATCACTGATTCTTCCGAAGTCGGAGAGTAGCTGCCTGCACGGCGAGGAACCACCAGTCTGCACATCAATAAGCTAGACATGGGACAACGGATACTCATGCAAACATCAGGTCCTGTATGACATCACACTGATGTTGGACAACAGGATGTCTTCATCCGACATATAGGACTTCACGCTGGAGTTCACAGCCAGAGAACGCAAGCAAGCAAGTAAGCACTAACGCGGCCGATAAAAAGAAATCCCGAAGTAGATACCAGCTGTGTCTGGGAAGAGTTAGGACCTTCACATTTTTGTAGGAATTAATGAGCGGAATAATAAGTGGTTAGCAGCAACAGCAAGTTCTTGGAAATAGAGTGTGAGAGGAAAGAGAAAAGAAGGGCAGAATGACAGACAGGCATGCGTGCCCAATTCTTAACCTTTTGAAAAATAAAGTTTGTTCGTTCGTTCGTCGTTCGTCATTTGTTTGTACATGTTGACTTCCTCTTAAGAAAGCAATGGGAAACTACAAATGATAACATTGTCTCGTTAAACTCAAACAGTCAAATTGGGGGAAGGGAGTGTGGATAGGACTGCAAAGCCCTGCAAAGAAGGGTAAAGTATGCATCGCATATGTTTGAAACCATAGTTAAACAGTCGGCTATATTATTGTTTTCTATGCATGGAGGAAACATGATTCTGAGGAAAATACAAGGAATACCACGGACAGACAGAAAATCCAATGAGCAAGTCCTACAAGAAACAAACGAAAACAGTAAACTTATTAGGGAAATTAGACAAAGACAGTCAACGGTTTTTTGGGCAGGTTGTGATAAGAAATAATCTGCAGAAAGTGGTGACAACTGGCAAGATTGAGGGGGGAAAAGAATCAGGGGAAGGTAGAGATGTACATATCTAGATGGCTTGGCCACACAGCATAATCCAGATAAAAACACAGTGCTGATTCACGACTCTGGTGATCGTGTGAAATGGCGAAACATGACCACCCACGCTTATCGGAATGGCACTTGATGATGTTGATATTATTATTTTCCTTTTCCTTCATGGATAATGCAGACACTTTTCAAAAAAAAAAAAAAACTGTACAGTCTAAAGTCTTCTCTCTTCTTCTTCTTCTTCTTCTTCTTCTTCTTCTTCTTCTTCTTCTTCTTCTTCTTCTTCTTCTTCTTCTTCTTCTTCTTCTTCTTCTTTATCACCTTGTATTCTTTATTGCTTGCATGGGCCCTGAACCAACTCATTCCAAACCATCAAACCCTAAGCCATTTCATGCAGATTCGTCCTCCCCGTATTACTCAATTCTGTATCTACTTCTCTTCTCCGTGTTTTTTTATGTCTTCCTCTATTTCTTGTGCCCTGCGAATTCCAGACAAAGTTTTTTTTCTAGTTACACAACTCTCAGAGGTACTCAATGTATGTCCTTTACATGAACAGCGGCTTTCCTTCACCTCTTGGTTCACAGGTATTTGTCTAGTTCTCTCCTTGGGCTCCACACTGGTGTTTCTGCCACATCATTTTATTCCTTCTATTTTGCAAAACACCAATTAGGAAATGTTTTGTAGGGTATGTGTAATCGTGGTGGTTGTTCTCCATGTTCTGATCGATACAGTAGTGGTGTTCTGTCTTCAGATTCCACAATGGCTGTATTGACATTCAGGACAAACAAGGCAGTAACATGGGCGATATTTAAGCAAAAACAACCCCCGAATGATCAAATCGTGACTCTTCGGCCCTTTTCCTTCCCCCTCTCTTGTCACAACTTTCAGAAAAGACGATGTCGACAGACGCTATTTTAACTCTTTTCGATTAACGGGGCTTTGGGCCAGCGCGTAGATCGATCATTTTCTAATTGAGTGGGAAGGAAAAGACAACAGGGAGAGCCAATGCCGGGACTTAGCCGGTTTAAGGCTCGGGGAAGAGAGATATGATTCGCAAATATCTTCACATCGTCCAGCAGTCATTCCTGTCTTTCCTTGGGATTTTCTTTTCTCATCAGCTGTGCTTGAGAAGGAAGGCAGAGTTGATAACGACTTTCCTCCCCCCTCCCCCAGTCCTGAGCTTAACGTCTGTGAAATCTCTTTCCGGGTCGTTACTATACGGCCCTACAACGTCTTAGGAGCCGTGGTAGGGCAGAGGCTAGCCCGCTTGCCTTTGGCCCTATGGTTATGTGTTCGGATTCCCAAAGAGGCGGGTTTTGTTGTTAAATTGATCCTGGCTTCAAGACACCCACTCTAAAATAGAAAGTAAGAAGTAAGTGAAGGACCACTTTTAAGTTGATCCTGACTTCAAGACAACCCACTCTAAAATAGAAAATATGAAGTAAGTGAAGGACCACTTTTAAGTTGATCCTGACTTCAACAAGACAACCCACTCTAAAATAGAAAATATGAAGTAAGTGAAGGACCACTTTTAAGTTGATCCTGACTTCAAGACAACCCACTCTAAAATAGAAAATATGAAGTAAGTGAAGGACCACTTTTACGTTGATCCTGACTTCAAGACAACCCACTCTAAAATAGAGTGTAAGAGGTAAGTGAAGGACCACTTTTAAACACCCTGGGACGTGCTGGGTACGTGGTGCTAGCGCCATGTCTGTAAAAGCCAAATGGCACTCGAAGAGTCATGTAGTGAACATTTCACCAACCGCGTTTACTTCCCAAATTTCCTGGTACCAATATAGGCTGTGGGGACCTGGCAGCCTGTGGACGTGGCAGCCCACGTCAGTTTCACAAGATCTCCGGCGCCTTCGTCAACATCAACATCGACATCCTCATCGTTAACGTTATCATCAACATCATCACCATCAACATCATCAGCAACACCATCAACAACATTACCGTCATCATTGACGTCAACGTCATCATCATCAACGTCATCAACATCACCATCATAATCATCATCACCATCAACATCATCAGCAACATCATCATCATCAACGTCATCAACAACATTACCGTCACCATTGACGTCAACGTCATCAACATCACCATCATAATCATCATCATCACCATCAACGTCATCATCAAAAATATCATCATCAACATCACCATCAACATAATCAACGCCATCAACGTCATCATCACCGTTACCATCACCAACATCACCACCCACATCAGCATCATCTTGTTGCATATACGAACCCGTGACCACCATCCCGACATGCTTGTGTGCTAGCCACTGCGCTAACTCCGCTTCCCAGAAACATATGGGACATAAAGGCGGCCGTTGCTATATAGACCACATCAGCCATAGAGTGCCGATTAAACTCTAAAAATACCGGGCATGGCACAGTATGCTTAGAACTCTTTAAGACGTGTCAAATGGTTCATTACTTCCTTCTATCTATGACGTCTTGTCAATGATAGATTATACACTAGTCAATGACTGCCGCATCATGATCGCCTACAGAAGACGTCAACACGCTGAATGACAATACACCATTATGCACACTTAAACAAACTATTAATTTAAGGACACAGACTTTCTAAAGGAGCGCAGTAACAATAAGCATACTGGGTCGCACATGACTACGGATCAATTTGTTTTTTCTTGGTTTGGCCGCCTGCTGGTTCCTTTTGTCTGTTAAAATTTTTTCAGTACTAATACATATAGCTCAGAATTATAGAACATATGTTCTCAAAACAAAACTGTTCAGTGTCTACTGATTAGAATATTATAAGTATGAATTAACAGGTGGAAGATCAGAGCAGCTATTGATGCTTTCGGGGTGCAATAATGGTAATTTGAATTGAAAGGAATTGCGTCTACAAACTACATTTGTTTAGTTGTTCCATGCTTGGGATTTATTTAAGAATGACTGGAATACAATACAACAACTAGCATCGCTATGGAAACAGAGAAACGGGATGACTCTAATACATATATCAGTACATGAATTGACTAATACTATTATAGAGCGATAGAGAGGGTAGACAGAATTGTCCTAGTTAGGTTTAAGGCACATGGAGTAGACGTGGATGTAGAGGAAACAGAAGGAAAATAAGAATAACTAAGAATAACAAGAAAAAGAGGATAGCCGCAGCAGTAGTAGTAGTAGTAGTAGTAGTAGTAGTAGTAGTAGTAGTAGTAGTAGTAGTAGTAGTAGTAGTAGTAGCAGTAGCAGCAGTAGTAGTAGTAGTAGTAGTAGTAGTAGTAGTAGCAGTAGCAGTAGCAGCAGTAGTAGTAGTAGTAGTAGTAGTAGTAGTAGTAGTAGTAGTAGTAGTAGTAGTAGTAGTAGTAGTAGTAGTAGTAGTAGTAGTAGTAGTAGTAGTAGTAGTAGTAGTAGTAGTAGTAGTAGTAGTAGTACCTGCAGCAAGAAGAAGAAGAAGAAGACGAAGAAGAAGAAGAAGAAGAAGAAGAAGAAGAAGAAGAAGAAGAAGAAGAAGAAGAAGAAGAAGAAGAAGAAGAAGAAGAAGAAGAAGAAGAAGAAGAAGAAGAAGAAGAAGAAGAAGGAGGAGGAGGAGGAGGAGGAGGAGGAGGAGAAGAAGAAGAAGAAGAAGAAGAAGAAGAAGAAGAAGAAGAAGAAGAAGAAGAAGAAGAAGAAGAAGAAGAAGAAGAAGGAGAAGAAGAAGAAGAAGAAGAAGAAGAAGAAGAAGAAGAAGAAGAAGAAGAAGAAGAAGAAGAAGAAGAAGAAGAAGAAGAAGAAGAAGAAGAAGAAGAAGAAGAAGAACTGATGAGTGAAGTATGTTTGTAAATTCCACAAACTGTTTATCGATGTTTATATTTTTATTACCCGCAAGTTCCGTCCACCCTCTGCGGACTCCAGCGAGTAGATGGCTTGTTTGGAAGGCAGAGTCCACTACAAACCAATTTAGAGGATTCCTAATCGACAGATGATTATAAAACTTGGCCCAGTCAAAGAAAGCCCCGCGCGACTTCTGAGCCGCTTCCAGATGGCAAGCCGGGAGAAAATCGATGTCGCTCGCGTCCCCAGGGGCAGGGATTCGAGTTGCCCGGCACTCGTTGAAATAACTTCCCTCGCCCCTCAGCCTCGTTGATAGATGATCGGGGCCCGAGTTCCCAGGGCGAATCCCGAAGAACTGAAGAAAATCACTCCAGGAGATGAACAATCCAGACAAGTCTCATCCCTGAAAAATGCAGGCAATCTCCATTCCTTCTATGCCTCTCTGTCTCTCTATTATGTCCTTTAGCCTAATGTTGTTTCTTTTTTTTGTCGCGCTGCATAATACACACACACACACACACACACACACACACACACACACACATATATATATATATATATATATATATATATATATATATATATATATATATATATATATATATATATATATATATATATATATATGGCTGGCTTGGTGGGCGACTATCTTCTTCTTCTTCTTCTTCTTCTTCAGCGTTCCGAGCCATTGAGGTTCTTTGCTGCAAATACAATCCGTCTCCATTCGTCTCTCTGGTGGACCTTCTCTTGCCAGTCGTTGATTCCAAGTGCTTGTAGGTCTGTACATGTATTATCTCTCCACCGCCTTCTTGGTCTACCTCGGGGTCTACGGTCATTTATTTCCTGAGTGTAAGCGAGTTTTGTTTCCCTATTATCATCCATTCTTTCTATATGCCCCAGCCATTGTAGTCTATTAGCCTTCATGATACCAGTGATTAGCGGGGACTTAAACAGATCATAAATGTCTTTGTTACTTCTTCTTTTCCACTCTCCACTTTGTGTATCCCTAATGGGTCCAAAGATGCGTCTTAAAATTTTGTTCTCAAAGGTTTGTAACAAGGCTTCGTCTCCTTTCGTTGTACTCCAGGTTTCAGAGCCATACAGCACAACTGGTCTGATCAGTGTTTTGTATATTGTGGTTTTGGTGTTACTAGATAGCGCCTTTGATTTTAGTAGATGTTGTAGTGCATAGTATATCTTATTTCCAGAGTTGATTCTAGTTTGTATTTCTTCCTTTATGATGTTGGAGCAGTTGAAGATCGTACCCAGGTATTTGTATGTTTCCGTTCTTTTAATGGTAATATTATCTATTTGTATGTGGCCAGAGTTTCTAGCCATTCCGTCTCTTGAAATTACCATATATTCTGTCTTATCTTGGTTGATAACCAGCCCCATCTGTTGGGCTTTTTCCTTTAAGTGAGTCAATATTTCCAATGTCTTTTGTTCACTTTGCCCTATAATATCTATATCATCTGCATAACCAAGCAGCTTGGATGTTCCTCCAATATCACATTCCTCCTTTACCTTCCTTACAACTTTCTCTAGAGCCAGATTGAAGAGTAGCGGCGATAGTGCATCACCCTGTTTCAAGCCAGATGTTATTTGGAAGGGGTCTGATTTCCTGCCTTTATATGTTACTATATTATAAGTATCTTCCATGCATAGTCTGGTCATGTTGATTAACTTCCTTGGTATTCCAAATTCCTGCATAGCATTCCATAGACTATTCCTATGGACACTATCATAAGCCTTTTTAAAATCCACAAAAATGTTATGGAGATCTCTTTTATATTCCCAATGTTTCTCGGCTATTTGTCGTAAGATAAATATCTGATCTATTGTTGATCTGTTTTGTCTAAAACCCGCCTGGTAGTCACCTAATATGTCTTCTGAATATGGTTTTAGTCTATTTAGTAATACTGCGGATAGTATCTTATAGCTTGTGGACAGTAGTGATATTCCTCTATAATTTCCACATTGGAACTTGTCTCCTTTCTTAAAGATAGGTATCAATAATGACTCTTTCCAGTCATGGGGTAATTCTTCTGTCCTCCAGATTTTTATTATTAGTTCGTATAGCTTTAGATGTAATGCATGGCCACCTGCCTTTATAAATTCAGCAGCAATTCCATCAGTCCCAGTTGCCTTATTGTTTTTAAGTCGTGTGATTACATATAGGATTTCTTCAAATGTAGGTTCTTCAATTTGTGGTTCGCATGTTAGAACCTCTTCCTGTGAGAAAATGTTACTTGGAGCTTCACAATTTAGTAATTCAATAAAATATTCTTTCCATGTGTTGCACATTTCCTCATTGGTATTTATCATTGGCACCTGAGTGCGAGGATGAGATGGACAGTAGGTGGACATTGAGTGCGAGGGTGAGATGGACAATAGAAGGGCAATGAGTGCGAGGATGAGATGGACAGTAGATGCACATTGAGTACGAGGATGAGATGGACAGTAGGTCGACATTGAGTGCGAGGATAAGATGGACAGTAGATGGACATTGAGTACGAGGATGAGATGGACAGTAGAAATGGCAAGAAATCGTGAGCTTTTCGACGGCCGCGATGAGAGCGATTTTCTGCAAAGGACATGACACATTAGGGCTAGTCCTGCTTGGGAATCGAGAGTTTAAAGCTGTTGCTTTTTAACAGCATTTGGGAAAAGTGGAAGTTTTTTTTTTTTTTTTTTTAAACGGCTCATGGTTCCCAGAGGGTCCCGAGCCGCCCCCGCCAGGTCCCGCGTTCCAGTGTGTCGGTTGTGTTGGGTGATCATCCCGGCCCCTGGCAAGATCAAGTGCAGGAACTACACTTGATCTTAGCCAAAAGGCCGAGAAGAAGAGAAAAGTGGAAGACACAAGAAATAAAGAATACATACCGAAAGATAAATCGTCAATTTGTTTAACAATGTGCTAGAAATTCATGAGATTTATATGCAAACGTATTTTTTATATCTCTTTACTATCTTTAAGTTCTGTCGTGTGCCTCTTCGTAATGCCGTTATGAGCGTCGAGAAAACACTAAATTCTAAGAAAGGAGACGCATGCAAGCACTCTAAGGATGCCTTCTCTCGGAATATCAGAGTCTGAAATCTGCGCATCTGACGATTTCTGATTAACGCTCACGAAAATTACGGAAGTTGTTTCCCTTGGAATGCGCATCCCTTGCGATGATCCCAGAAGGGAGATAAATCGTGCGCTGTTCGGATCCGGAGATGTGAGCGCGGTCCGATGGCCATTTTCCGGGGAAAGATATGACAGGCTAACTCAGTGCACGAGCTGAGAGGGGAAGTCCCTCAGCCTCCTGCGTCTTTTTCTGTAACCCCCAGAATGCGTGAGAGACGACCCAAGAGGGGACATTACTCCGGAAGAGTCAGACGTCCCTGGATTGACGATGTCTTCGGAAACCGATATGGGGTCCCTACTGGCTCAGCGCCCAGAAATGAGAATATGTTATCTTCTAAAGATTTTTCCTTCCTTTTTTTTTTTGGCATCTCAAAATTCAGTTTCCCTCCCCCACTTCCTTAGGCCACCCCTGTGCTGTTGCGTTATCACAGCCTATGTTTCTCTTTGTTATGAAAGATGCTGTTTTCTTATGTAACATTTTCAATTCACAGCCATAATTAACAATATTCTTATATATAAAAAGCCGATGTTGTGGCCAAGGGGTTAAACGAATGCGATTCGCAAATCCTGCATACATCATTCGAAACACAGCTGTGGACGATAAGGAAGCAGTAAGCCTTGCACTGGTTTTATTGAAATAGCATGAGTGTCGGTCGTTCAGTAAGCAACGGCAAACCCATTGCAAAGAAATCAAAACAGCTAAAAAATACTGGGATTGACTGCGACGTCCTGCAAAGGAAACGCAACTAACTTTTATAAATGGTCTGACATGGAGATTCGGTTAAACTTTAGATGTGTCCTATAATTTATACGAACTAACATAAGTCAACAAAAATAGAAGAAAATTATTATAAGTAGAGTCATTTATTTAAACGGTGAAACCTCAAAGTCATCATCATCATGCATCTTGCCAACTGACGTGTTTGTACCTCGCGAAGTAATATTTTCCATCGCAACTATAATGTTACTAGCTTGCTTAGCAGCACTTACTAAGTGGTATTTTTCTTACCTCTAATTTAATCTTGGTAGCTCACTAAGTGGTATTTTCTAACTTCTAATTTAACGTTGCTAGCTCACTAAGTGGTTTTTTTCTTACCTCTACTTTAATGTTGCTAACTCACTAAGTGACATGTTCATCGATACTTTAAGGTTTGTAGCTCACTAAATAGCATCTATTCTCACAATTGTAAAGTTAGTAGCTCATAAATTAGCAATTTTAATGTTTCACGATCACGTTTTAATGGAGTCTCCGTGGCGATTTGGTCAAGCCGTCTGCCTCGGGCTCCAAAGATTGTGGGTTCGATTCCGGGCCGCGTCCTTCGGTTCACGAGTGCATTTTTTCTGAGACTCCTGAGGGTCGTCACTGGAGCTACTGAGTTCGTGCTTTGTGCAACGCTTTCCGCGCTGCGAAAAGAGACTGAGCCGTGTGGGATAAAACCCGGTGCAATGAAGTCGACCGTGTCGACTTTTAAGCGACTTTTTAATTATTGACCATCACGAAGTAGTATTATCGTTCACAACATGCCGCGCTTAAAGTAAGCACTTATTGTTATGTGTTTTAGTCAAATTTCTGATCACGCCAACTGGCTTCCTAAATACAATGATTTAAAAGTCAGTGTCACACATAATACATACCTGCTGGGTGCATAGGCCCGTCCATGTTGAGAGGTGGGGTACCCTGTGATGGCGGCAAGAACGTGAGGCCTGGAGGGGGCCCATCCTGGGGCTGGCCCATGAAGAACTCGCCGTAGCCTTGGTAACTTGGGTAGAAGTCGGCACCGTTGTCTGGGGAGATATAAACAATGGCTCATAAGTCAAATACTGACGACACGCCCTATAAGTCAAAAACTGATGACACGCACTATAAGTCAAAAACTGATGACACGCCCTATAAATCAAATACTCATGACAAACCCCATAAGTCAAATACTGATGACATACCCAATAAGTAAAATACTGATGACACACCCCGCAAGTCAAATACTGATGACACGCCCCATAAATCAAATACTGATGATATACCCCATAAGTCAAATACTGATGACATACCCCATAAGTCAAATACTGATGGCACACCCCATAAGTCAAATACTAATGATAAGTCTCATAAATCAAATACTGACGACATACACCATAACTCAAATACTGATGACACATCCCGTAAGCAAAATACCGATGACATACCCCATAAATCAAATACTGATGACATACCCCATAAGTCAAATACTGATGATACTCGCCATACGAGCCTAACCCCAGTACAAGGAACTGCAATCTATAAACTAAATGTCATGGCAGGGCAGACCAATCTCCAGGCCATGGTTGGCAACTGGTCAAGAATGGGAGTTCCGAAGGGGGAAAGTTATAGCCTTGCTTTGCTGTTCTGACAGCTTCTGCAGCTTGTCTTGTTCCAGACGTATTGGTGTAACATTTCCTCTGGAGTAAACTAGGCAGGCTGAGAGAGGGATCATGCTGCATGGGCAACACATAGTCTCTAACTTCAACCCAGGCTTTGTGCTGTGGAGGGGTATAACTCCATTTTATATTATACGAGAGCCTTGGGCTCTGAAAGTTGTGGGTTCGATTCCGAGCCGCGTCCTTCGTTTCACGTGTGCATTTTTTCCGGAGAATCCTGGGGGATCGTCGCTGGAGGTACAGAGTTCGTGCTTTGTGCGACGCTTTCGGCAGTTCGCTGCGGAAAATGACTGGACCATATGGGATAAAAACCCGGTTTAATAAAGTCGACCCTGTCGACTTTTAAGCGACTGTTTTAAAACTCCATTTTACAAACTATCGTCTGTATCGCTTACAAGATATATTTATATATATATATATATATATATATATATATATATATATATATATATATATATATATATATATATATATATATATCTGTGTGTGTGTGTGTGTGTGTGTAAGTGTATGCATCTGTGTTGTGTGAATGTATGTCTAACAGGCGCACACAGAACACAATATGCTGATGAATCAGTAGCGTACACTTCACTTGTCTTTGGCGATTTTAGCACCAGCATCAGGTTTGCACTTTAATCAGTTCCGTTTAAAAGAGGGCCCAGAAAGTGAGAACAGACATACACCAGCTGACAATGCGCCCTCTGTTGTTTTCGCTCCTTCCAATGAAAGGCCAAAAATGAAGAATTCAATTTCTAAACATAGGGAAAGACCGAGGCGCTCCATGGGGCCTGTCTTTGACATGCTAATCTTCAACTCTGTGGGCCCCTCGGCCTCCATGGACACTCTCTACCGGGGGTGGCTTTGAGCCGCGTTCTTTTCTCCAATCTATCCTGGTGTATCTACATATGAAAAATGTCACTTCTGCCACAAACAGTTCTCCTTTTCGGTGTCATTAACTTTTAGTTTACGGAATGTAGTTTTGGGGAGGGCGATGTTCCATGTGTCCTTTATATTTGTCCAAAGCTTGGCGCCCGCCCGCTGATCTGTTTTATGTGTTGGGCGTTATGAATAAAAGAAAGTCTCACAAAAGAAAGCGCTATAGAAAGTAGGTACAAGTGATATTCTGTGCTGAAGGTCTTTTTACATAGACCTAGATTGTGGTAGTTCTTTGTTTTGTGAAATACTCCGGTCTTTTAACTGATGAAGTGTCATGGAATGATTAATCGTCTTACGCGACTCCATGTATCTGTCATGGGCTTATATACAATAGTTTTCCCTATGCAACAGCTTTGACTTGATATATAATACAACATGTCTGCTACCATATTAACAACTTTTAAGTCATAACTGTGACACACCCCTGCTTCCCATTTTCCGCTTTCCATTTCTGTTAGATCCAAATTTACTGTTTATTTGGCATTGAATCTGTTAAAGATAATTTTAAAAACATATAAAGAATTCAAACAAAGGAAGGAATGCAAAAAGTGCCGCAGTTATCAATTGTCACTGTTGTAAAATTCCCACAGATTTATTTTAATTTCAAAACATTCCCCTTTCAATTTTTCATAGGCAAGAAGAATGAAAGAGATAGTTACATTGTGCTTCAACAGAGGTACTATAACGACAATCCACAGCACAAAGCCTGGGCTGAACTGTAGAGACCATGTGTTGCCCATGCAGCTTGATCCCTCTCTCGGCCTGCCTAGTTTAGTTTAGTCGACAGATCAACATCACGGCACACGGGTGTAACCCATAAGTGCTCCGTTCTACTCATAACTTAAGCCTGAGTTCGGAGAATCTCAGCTTAGTGCACGAACTCCGTAGCACCAGCGAGGATCCTGAAATACTTTGGGTAGAATTTTTAACTGGAAATTTTGCCCGGGTTGCACCGTTAGGCTACTCTTTTCTGATTTCCAACTGCCAAGGGATTGTTTACGTGAGCAACAATACACACGGGCGTCCGATCTAACTACACAGAGACCAGGGAAAATTTTGTTACTAGAAGTCCACGTGAAAAAATCCCGGACATCACCGGGGCTTGAACCCAGGACCTCCAGCACTCGAGGCGGACACCATACCTCGAGACCACTCATTTCCCCCCCCCCTCCACCCGATTTTTACTCCTATTTGACTCCAGCGCAAAGGTAAAACCAATACGCCTGGGCAAGATAAGCTGCCAGATCAGCAAAGCAATGCACTAACCGTCCGAGTGTCGATGTGTCTACAAATATAGACGTGTCCAGTATATGCGCAATACCTCAAGATGTGTAAAATAACCATGTACTTGCTTACTAACTCACCTATTACTTTCTTAGTTTCGTATTTACTAACTACTGGTATTTATACACACGAACGCTGTGTACTGTGATCATTTCACACACAGGCCAACTAGAACTTCAGACTTGACTTTCCGTCTTTGACTTGGGAAGTTAAATTACAAGTCCACGAGAAAGTACTGATGGCGCGGGGCACTAGTAAAAGTGAAAGGTAAGCCTCACGCAGAAATTACTCACTACTTGAGTATGGACTATGTTAGAGTTCAAAGCCAGCGTACGGACAATCCAATTTAATTGAAATCTTCCCAAGGTGCAACAATCCCCAGTTTCCTTGTTCTCGTGCGACTAAACGTACTTTCTTTCATCCAAGAAACTCAAATGATACATTCTAAACCACAAAGTCCCTTTTGTCACGCTGCGGCTACTATTTTAAACAAACATGTTTACTTTTCGTTATATAATCGTGATGTGAGAGTACGAGACAGGGCATAATGGAACATTAGGAACAAAGTTGAGAAAAAAGGGTCCAACGTTGATTTCAGATACCCCTTTTGATTTTTCCACCATCCCCTGCAGTGTTCACTGGAAACTAGAACATGTTGTGCTGGGGCGATAGTGTAACTCTATCAGTCGGGGTCTCTGCAGGACCTAGCTTCTGAAGACGTGTCGAATTTCAGGACTAGCTGTCGCGAATTGGGACTCTTGGAGTTTTCGAACGTGCCCGACTCCCTTTCATGTGTTAGGGTGCGTACCTCCTGTGGGTTTGTAACCGCCATTTTTTTCTTTCCCTGGCGTATCCGACAGTGTTTTTATTATTCCTTCTGGTATTTTCAATTCTGATGATTTAAAAAAAATTTATTTCAATATTAGTTTAGACTACGTTGACGTCTATCTAGGCCAACATCTACGGCAATTTTGTGTGAATCAGTTGTTGGATCTGATGGATACAATCTGTGCTGTTATGGTAACTCCAAGCTGACATCGGTATGGTAACTTCAAGTTGAGACATTATGGCTACCGAAAGTTGACACAGTATGACGTGGAAAACCGATACTGAAGCTGCCTCATCTCGTAGAAGACGTTATCTGCGAAATCCAACTCACCATGAGCACTTCTACAGTTAAAGAAGAATAACTCAATCTACCAAGATGAGTGGGAGATCTTCTAGACCAGTAGTTCTCAACCTGTGGGGAATTCCCCCCCCCCCCCCCCGTGGGAGGGGGAGGATTTTAGGGTTTCCGGGGAGGGGATTTTGATTATTTCAAGATCGCATTGATACAAGAACCAGTTACTTGATATTGTTTTTCCCTCTAAATTTTACGGTTCTGTACTTCTCGCCCTAATGAAATTCGTTTTACAATGTAAGCAGTTCTAGTATGTGTTATTAAATTTAGCTTCAATTATTATGTACTCTGTGTAAGGGTGGGGGGAGGGGGATTTTATAGGGAGGGGGATTTTATAGGGAGGAAATTCATAAGGGGGGAATGACGTTCTAAACATATGGTAAAGTCCACCAAAAAAGGTTGAGAACCACTGTTCTAGACAGTGTTTGCGAGTAAGAAACGCAATGCTGCCTACCTGCTCTTTAATCCCTTGATAGCTGATATAATAGCAAGCCTACTTAAACAAAGAAAAATAAAACTGAACGTTATAAGTATTTAAGCAGCTGGAATCTCTTAAACGTAGGCTGGAAACACGCACCTGTGGCAAAAAAAAAAAAAAATAGTCACGCGAGATTTCTTAGAGTACATGCAAATTTTGCCACGTGATAGTGACCACGTGATCCTTGGATTTCCGACTGACTGTACACAATTAACAGGCTAGCACCGTATGCCTCGAGGAGTATAGTTTACTTTCTTTATTGTAGATTATAATATTTACACAAATGGGTCATCGCCGGTGCTGCGAAGTTCGTGCACTCGGTTGAGATTCTCCTTGTATGATCTTCAACGGGGAACTGGATCACCTATGGTGATATTCCTAGGCAATTAAGGAGACCCTTTATAAATCTCAACCTTAATGTTATTTTCATGCTAAAAAGACCCTGAAAATTCATATTAGTTAAAAACAAAATGACAAGAAAACGTCCGAAATCAAATATAAAATTCATCGGCAACAATGGCCGTCATAAATGACAACACATGACGAGTACAGTTGGCGTCAAGCGGCCTCGTTTTCAGCCAAGCGCCATGACATAGAGGATCATTTACATAATTTCGGTTTAACGGGAGAAAATATCGCTAAATCCAATCGGACGTGAAAATCTTCCTGGGCCGTGCATGACGACAGGAGTGGAAGAAACCAACCTGGCACCCGGAGATGCAGAGATGCAAGCGCCAGGAAGCCACGCGCAAGCTACTTCTGCTCCGGGGTATCGAGGAGGAAGCGAGGGTTTGGGGAAAAGACATTAAGCGAGTGATGGTCGTGAAGTTTGAATTTAAAGAAAAACAAATTAGGTAAAGGTAGTCTAATTGTAGGTACTGATGTTTGGTTGTGAATTTTTAGACTTTCACATATTTTAGTCCACAACAAGTGAGGTGGGGTGGTTAATTCATTTGTTTATTGACTTTTTCCAGAAAATTCACAGACAGTGGAAAATTGTCTGGTACAGATTGCGTGACGCTAAGTCGACCCCAGAACCGTACTTGTAGGAAACATAATATTGACTCTGCTGTGAATCATCAGGTACATGTCCACTATTATACGAGGAGGCTACCTCTTAAGTCGGAGTGGGTTCACCTGATGGCGAAGGACACAGCATGGAAAGCTAATTCACTCACAAAATTCAGTCCAGCACAACTAAAAGTAGTAAAACAACAACAACAACAACAACAACAACAACAACAACAACGAGGAGACTTTAAATAAAAACCTTAAATGATTGTTGATTTTTGTGTGAATATATTCTGACAAAAGTAAAACAAATGTATCATTTTACGACGGAGTCATCACTGCGTTCAATGCAAGTCTCCCGCTCTGATAATGTGCTTGGATTCCTGTAGAAAAATCGACTCCGGTGTGTCTGACCCGGTCGTGAACAGTCTGTCACAGAAGTAGGCTTCCTATTCCACACATACAGTTGCAGGACCGACATTCGCCGATGAATTTCTATAGGTTTCACCCCTTCACTGATCAAAATTAAAAGTTGGGCGGTCATCTTTAAACTGTCCTTATAATGTCACCGTGTCCGTCTGCACCATGATGGCACGTGCTTAACATCATTAACATCAATATTGACAGGTTACAATTCAATGGCATGGTTATTGTAATTTTTATCACACTTTTAAGGTTTTCATTTGAAACCCCCTCGTAGACAGCATTCAGCAATATTGTTATCATTTCTATACCCAATTCACTAACAGCTTTAACTTCTTCGACAGAGATTATCTGGCCCCGAAGATTTACCTCTCCACATTATGTTCTCCTTTCTGATCTTCCATCACCAACATATAACTCAGTTATATATTCTGTCCATATTTCAATTATCTTTTCTTTGTCCATTAATAAGTTTGCTTCTTTTGTTTTCAAACAATTGTTTAGTGTATGCATTGTAATGCCTGATAATTCATGCATCATTGTGTACATAGATGCTGTGCCCTCTCGTGTTTGTTGTTTGCGTGTTTGTTTGTTTGTGTGCGTGTGTGTGTGGTTTTTTTTTTTTTTTTTTGGTGCCCATTGCACTGACTTCTTTAACTGCCTTATATTTTCATACTATTTCTCTATGTATTATTTACATTCATCTTGGTTTTGTTTACTTTTCCTTCTAATGCCCGTCAGGTGCAGACTTTCCTGAGTCATCCACTCCTAGTAGGCATCCATTCCTAGTAGGCATCCATTCCTAGTAGGCATCCATTCCTAGTAGGCATCCAGGTGCTAGACACGAAACTCATTCTCCTGTTCTCATTCACCACCCTATGTTGATTTAACAACCCTCAAATGGGTAGCTTGGCTATAGTAACTGCAAAATTGTAACAGTGGCCCTTTCGGAATTCTAATCCCCGGTGTAAAGTGGGCTCAATGGCGGTCAACTGTGAGCTCTGGGCCCTTGTTAGGTCGCCGAAATGATCGGCCGCTGGTCAGGTATGCTCCCAAGGCCAGTCGGTTAAAGTAAACATTAAAAACTTCCTAAGTACATTCCAACAGGGCAATGAAGTAAAACGACCAGGAGGGTATAACGTCTGCGTCCGGGGTAAACCACAGCCGTGATGGTCGGTTGGTTAGTTAACAGATTCAGTAAACCACAGCCGTGATGGTGGGTTGGTTAGTTAACAGATTCTGTGCCAAAGAAACAGTAGGTTAGGACCAAACTAAAATGAATGACGAAAATAGGAAGTAGGGGTGTGTCACAGTTATGACTTAAAAGTTGTCAATATAGTAGCAAACTTGATGTATTATGACTTAATGACAACATTTCGCTGATATATACGCCCATGGAAGATACGTGAAGTCGCTTAAGACGATTAATCATCCCATTTCACTTAGTTAATTTGTTGATTATTTGGGTGGTTGATTGTTTATCAACCTAGAACGTAGCCTAGCCACCGCGATGTGTGATAATCTGGTTACATCATAATACGCCTCGCGCAGATGGGAAGTCCCAGTAGCAGCCTTGCATACCTCTTGCTATGAAAGGGGAAGGACAGTTCTGTGCAACAGTTCCCGCGGGGATGGTACTTTGCTACTTGGTCGAGTAAAGTCGCCAACTCTAACCCGTTAGACGCAAGGACGTTTCAGAACTTAAACTACCCGATATCAAATCCACTGGGCTTGCCAATTAAAACACACTTCCAGAGAATTAACAACCAACCAACAAGTCAATGCCGATCATTCGCTGTTTTTTCTTCAGGTTTCTAGAAACCATTTATAAGACTGGATTGAAACTAGAGATTTAGGAGTGGGGAAAATTCAACCTTCTCACAAAATGGAATTCCTGAGTTACTGCGTGGAAAGTGGAGCTTGAAGACCTGGAACACGGCCCAGGAATGGTTATGCTTTTATTAAAAATATTGCATGAATCTGTTTAGTAGGTTTACAAACGACTTGCAAAAGTGATGATGGTTCTATTATGCAGAGCTGAAGAAAGAACATTGCTGAGAATGCGGCACAGTCTAGCTACATCATCGGACTTCAAAGCCACTCCTCGAAAGGACTAACTTGCCACTGCTGGTAATGATGATGATCGTGACGACGACGATGATGACGATGTTAAAGTTTCTCTGATATTCTCACTGTCCCTCAGTTATTGACCAATGACAATACAGCAACAACGGTCACACCTTCCTACCAGGTGTTTCAGAATCTGGTATTCCAAACCTCTGATTTCTGTTTGTCTTATGGTTCTACTTTTGAGAACCCCAAGTTGGATTGTTGGAGACATAGTTCTCATTGAACGATGAGCTGACCAGCAAACAGATCCACGAAAGTCAATAAAGACTGCTGGGGTCGGCCTTTGCTTTGTAGCAGTTTGTCCAAAAGAAACGCACTGAAGCCGCAGACCGCTTGTGGGTGAAAGGTCAGATAACTGAAAGGCTACTATGCTGGATTAAATGTATCGATAGAGTCAGTACTACTTCAGTACAAAAGAGGCTATTGACACGGCCAGTCTGCATGCAGGGTCATACGTGTTGGAAGGCGAGTGTATAAAAAAAAGTGTTTAGATCCACGTACTTAGGTACGTTAATTTATATATCGAGGTATGTTCATGTGTATAACAACTTTCGGTTTTATATATGCCAGTGCATATATTCAGGTTTTGTATTTCATATATCGAGGTTTAGTGATATACATTTTGATGACGTGTCGGATTCTAATTTAGACACATTTGTTTAGCATTCCGGCAAAATTTTGTTTCACAGGGTTGTCACAAATGTGGTTCTGGTGTTTGTTCGTCAAGAATGACGATGACAATTCATTTCATCCAGTGGGGTTGAAAGTTTTGAGCCGTGAGTTCTAAGATGGCTTGTCACAAATATAGATAACTATTGAGAAAACAAACGCAACGAATTCACATCCGAAAAAAAAAACCATCTACTGAAGCTAAGTACTGATTCTTCCTTGTTTTCCTCGTTTTACATTTCTTCTGCTACTTCTTCCGCTGCTTCTTCTTCTCCTCCTCTACCTGAATAACTAACAGGTACGACTGAAAATAATCAGAGCGTCGTCTCCACTTGTATATGTGCGTGTCCTTCACAGGACTTTCCGACAACTACAACCGTGGAATGGTTCAAGCCCTGAGGCATGTTGGGTATATGGGGCTGTGGCCATACTTTTAGATCACCCAATGGCTGATGTCGTCCAATATCACGCCGGACACCATTACTTCCTAAACAAATGTCACTTTAGAGGGGGGGGGGGGCTGAGTGGTCTCGAGGTATGATATCCGCCTCGAGTGCTGGAGGTCCCGGGTTCAAGCCACGGTGAGGACCGGGATTTTTTCACGTGGACGTCTAGTAATAAAATTTCCTCTGCTCTCTGGGTAGTGAGATCCGACGCCCGTGTGTATTGTTGAGCACGTAAAAAATCCCTTGGCAGTTGGAAATCAGAAAAGAGTAGCCTAACGGCGCTGCCCGGGTAAAATTTCGAGTTAAAACTCTACCCCAAAGTATTTCAGGATCCTCGCTGGTGCTACGGAGTTCATGCACTGAGCTGAGTTTCTCCAGACTCAGGTTTGAGTTGGGAGGAGAACGGAGCCCTTATGGGTTACACCCGTGTACCGTGGTGTTAATCCATCGACTAAACTAAACTAAACTAAACAAATGTCACTATTTAGACTGAGAAAAACCGATAAGTTTTCCAGCCGTTTGTTATGGAAGCGAAGTTCTGCAAAGGACATGCCACTGAATGAATGAATGAATGAATGAATGAATGAATGAATGAATGAATGAATGAATGAATGAGACAGAGAGGAAGGGGAAATGTTATTCTTAAAACCCTGGTTAAGGATTTTCGAACACATGGCCATTGAGTGGACAGAAGCGCACTAGCCACTGAACTACCGTGGCTCCCTGAAGCGGCAATGAGGCTGTCAATAATCCACTTTGAATTGTGGGACGGTAGCGAAAAGAAGCGGAGACCTCACAGCCTCTGGTGTCCCATTTCATTAACACCTCCAGCAGCGACAACAATGGTAGAGCACTAAGTTATTGGCAGCTTGTGTCAGCTCAGACACTAAAGTCTGATATCCAATTTGCAGCCCCGCCAAATAATACAGTTGCCCTCGACAACACCGCCCGTAAGCTGTTATCCCATTGACATGCTCCTTGAATAGGCCTGTAGGAAGTACTCTCAGGGACAAAGTCCCTCTCTACTGCTGACATTCTCCTTAAACACGGCAGTCACCATAAGAGGACCCTGGTTCTACCTTAGTCCATAATCTACGAACACTTTCTCCCGGTCCCCTACGCCCAACACAAAGTGACAATTTGAAGCTCTCGTCTCCTCTATTCATCATTGGCTGAATCCCAACCAAGCAACGATGCTTTTAATAGCTGTTCTTTTTGTCCAAACGCCCAGAATGATGTTGTCAGAAACTTGTTTATGATATTCTCGGCAGTTTTCGTGATTGTTTCCTTTTCTTCTCCTGTACAAACATGGCCTGTTAGAGACCCGAAACTTGTGGGCAAGTGAAATACGACTTTTATTACCCTGCACCAGGCATTGGCTTGGACATATGTGTCTTCGTTGTAGTCCAACTCGGCGGTTGAATTTCTTTAACAGCTTGGTGTTCCGCCTGACCTGTTGTTAGCCTTCTTAGGCAGGTTGGGATAATGTTTTACTTTATGGCTTTGCTTCCTGGGGGAGGCTGGCTAATGCCCAGGATGTGGCAGGCACCTTGGGTGTAAACGATCCAGTGGATACACTGACCATCTGGAGAAGGTGGCACTCTACACGTTCAGAAGGCGGCTGTTAGTCATGTCACCAAGGTTGTCTTTGACACGCGGCGAATTTAATCATTCGACGGGTAATAATATCTTGGAGTACGCGTAAAATGAGGAGGGTCATTGGGAGACGTACTATACTATTCTACACAGCAGTGACCAGAACGCTTAACAATGTAATAATTTCACCAGTCAATAATTAAAACCTGTAAGGTAAAGGTTAATTGTCTGGCTGTTTGTAGAACGTTGCAATTAACCCTGGAATTTGTTAGACATTGTAATTTGTTATTTTCGATAGCATGAGGCGTCGACCGTTTAGAAACAATGGCAAACAACTGAATATAGTAAATTACAAACAGCCAATAAATGTTGGGGTTGACTGCAAAGTATATAAAGGAAGTGGAACTAACTCATAATTTACTAGGCAGTTCTATCTGTATTTGTTTTCTATCGCTTTCTAAACGGCCGAGGCTTAAAACGTCGAAATCAACGCTAAGCGACCGGCTCCTAAACCACATGTTATTGACTTGGAACCCTTGATCCGGTATGTCGGGGAATTGTGAAACTGCGGTCACTAACCCTCCAGCCACAGACCGAAAGACAGACAGACAGACAGACAGACAGACAGACAGACAGACAGATAGATAGATAGATAGATAGATAGATAGATAGATAGATAGATAGATAGATAGATAGATAGATAGACAGTGTGAATGGATGTGTGGCTGGCTGAACGGACTACGGACGGACGGACAGACAGACAGACATCTCTTGCATCACCCCTTCCTCCTCCTCCTCCGTGTTTACACAGGCCGCTCCTGCACCAGCCTTTGTATAGAGACAGGTTAGGGACCTTGTCGTGAGAATTTGTCAACGCTTGAAGACACACTGAAGTATGTGTATATACGGTGACGATAGAAGAAACACTGAAGTATGTGTATATACGGTGTCGACGAAAGAAAGAGGCCCCAAGTCTAATTCATCCTGTGTCTTCGTCTACTCTGTGGCGTCTCTAAGATTGGATCGTTTTCCGTGTCTTCTATGTGACACCTTTATCAATGCACAGGTGCAAACACTCGACACCGTGTTATGGCGGTTATTCCTGTTTTACCTTCCGCTACTATTCAGTTCTCCACACTGTTGACATTCGCCTTCGAAATGGCGATCTTCTTCTTGTTCTTTCTTATCATTGCCTTGTTTCACTTCATCTCCACTTTACGTGTGTTCATCGCCCTTGCTTTTCTGCACCGCTGGTGTTTTCTGGTACGGCGAGATCTTTATAACTTGACGCATGTGGTGTGTGTGTGAGTGTGTGTGTGTGTGTGTCCACGGTGATACTGATGTGGGGTGTGTATGCACATTATATGTGGTGTTTATTGCATGTGGTATTTATTATATGTCGCGTATATTATATGTGAAAGTAATATGCGTATATCTATGTGTCCGTATATTTATATATGCCTGAATGCGTGCACGTAGACAGGTAGGTAGGCATGTAGGCACGTAGGCAAGCAGGTAGGTAGGAACGAATGAACGAACGAACAGACTTTATTTTCAAAGGGTAACAAATTGGGCACGCAGGCCCGTCTTACATTCGGCCCTTCCAATCACTCATCTTTCTTTCATCAACACTGCATAAGAAAAAAACATTGTCACATGAATTTTGTAAACATAAGCAATGCATATTACTATCTTATGAGACACATCCACCACCCACCCACACATCCCCCATTCACTTCAACTCCCCCACCCAACCAGACACATAACCCACACACACACATACAATCCCCCACCCATCCATCACATCCCTACACCTACACATCTCCCCACCCACACCTCTCACCCACCACACATCCCATCCACCCACAGCCCAAGCACACATACATTCCCTAACCCACACATCCCCCACCCACACACATCCACCCACCTACACACATCCCCAACTCACCCACATATCCTCCTAGGTAGGTAGGTAGGTAGGCAGGCAGGTAGGTAGGTAGGCAGGCAGGTATATATGCGTCTATGCATGCATCTATGTACGCATGATCTTTCAAAAAGAAAATAATCGTTTTCAATTGTCCTTAAATATCGTATGACTTCATCAAAACCACATACCACCTACATTTCCACGTGATCTGCAGTAAGCCATGACGTAGTCCTCACAGTATAACATCTTATACGATAAACAAAAGGAAATGACGTAGTGGCACTATGACAGTCGCGCATGAGCAAAGATAAAAGGGAAACAAGATGGCCATCCTTCGACAACTTGAAGAGCGTGTTCCATTGACAGCAACACAGTCATCGTGGAAGATTTGAACATAGTCTCTGTACGGAAACCTACAGCGAAAGTTGTCGCAAACACAGGTGCGGCCGCCTTTTGTCTGACCTGGTTGTAAACACCTCCCCCGAACACCAAAGGTGATATAGTCACAAACATCACATTCGTGGCCTTTTCTTTCAGCATATTTCTTCAAGGACATAATCGCTGGATGCGAGACTCGAATCCTTCATTTGAAGCAGGCCATTGGTGAAAGGTAGATGAATACATGACTATCGTCCCATTTAGGAACGGTGAAAGGCTCTCTTTACCAATATGTCAAGTTGTGACATGGGGATTGTTGTGCTCTGGGGTATACCTGAATGTTGAGACCTAAGAGCTACTTGCATTGTCAGATACCTTCAACAAGTGTCGAATTCAAGCACTCCGGGACATTATTTCGTCTGATATTTTCTTTTTGAAAATCGTGTTTTTTCCATCGACTTTACGGAATCAGGCAATTTGCATGCAAAATTACAATTCCGTGTTATATTATCTATTCCACATGTCGGATTGTATTCATACTTTAAGTGTAGCAGATTGGTCAATCTACAAGATTGCAATTCAGGTAGCTGAGCTCAGATCATGCGCTGTAGCCTTCACGTGTTTCTCACTAGGCATGCTGGTGTGTTGGGAAAAGAGCGAATTAGCTGGATCTGCCCCTCTGGTTGTACGATAAGGCATATGTGGTCATATCTGGGATCGCGTGTGTAGTGGAAGAACAGATACACGTCATTGCCTGGAGAGAATGGTACGACAAGGAATGATCAGAGGATTTGTCCAACACTCAGTTCTCCGAGGAAAGCCAGACAGACATATAATCAGATTCCAGTTGGTACTATTAGTTTTCCAACTCTTGTTGAAGATGAAGACGGAGCACGTCTGGAAATGCCCCAAGTCGGTTCTTAACTCATCAGAGCTTGGTGTTTTGTCTGTATCGGCCGCCATGATTAGTTTCCCGAACATGTACCAAGTTGAAAAGCGCCATACCTACAAGCTCGTGTGTGTAGACCGCTCAGGGGGATTGCAAATGCAAAAACTCTCTAGGAGTTCTGCTGAAACTGAAAGACGTGTGTGGTGACAAGGAGGAGATATGAATTGGATCAGCCCTACAGATGACAGTCACAGATCTCCGACGTGAGGTTTCAAACACCCTTTGTCGGCGAGGCACAAAACAAAACAGCGGGACGCCTCTGTCGTGTAGACCGACATAGAATTGCCCAGCCATTGGGGTAGTGTTGTTCCTTTTCTATAATGCAATCAATCAAAGTTAAATACTGATGCTTGTGAAATGTCTTAGGTGTACAAGCAGTATTTCTCACAATTTATATTTAAGATGTAGTTTCCTTTGCATTATAATCATTGTCTTACAGTAGTTGTGCTGGTGTTGTTTTTCTCTTTGTCTTCTACGAATTTTATTAATTTTTGCTGATGAAGGCTTATGGCCGTTTTGTTGTTGTTGTGGTATTTATAATTGTGTCTTTGTAATAATAAACTTCTACACTTCGCGTTTTTCATACTATGCTTCCCATTACAGATTGTTACGTTACTTGACATGGCTAGAGTACCCCTAATTTCTCATTTCTATTGTCTCATTTCAGCTGTGCTATTTTATAACACACCGTTGTGGACGTCGACACAATTTGCTGGAGAACGGAGACTTGCTAAAGAAACATCCCACAAGAGGCGTTACGGAACGTTGAAGGCAACATACTGACCTGAAGGGAAAATTCACTAGAAGCAAATTATTCTCTGAGCAAAAGCGATCAGTATTTTGAAGGTGTACTCATGAACAATTCTGAGACTTTCCAGAAAGCTCTTTAATTTGTATTACACAGGAAATCAACGGGGGAACCCGTTGAGGCCACCGAAACAGTTACATAAATAAACACACATAGTATTGTTTGGCGCTCACAGAATGGAGAAGAAGGAAGTAGAGACTAGAGGACGCACTAGACAACATACAATTTGAAAGCTATAGTTACCGACCAGGATTGGAACCTGATTGTCCTGCAGGAAGAAAACTTTAAAAAAAAACATACCACAAGAACCTTTCTGCAATCTTGACCACTGATGTAGAATATCTCTATAGAGGAGATTGTATTTCTCGGCCGCATTATAGCATCAGCTGGCAAAGCTACACCTCGCTTAATAAGTTCTGCATTCCCCAACAAAGACCTCTTTCGAGACGGCAACAAGTGAGGTGCGAAGCTGATGAAAGAAACCCAGCAGGAGAAGGTCCTGGGGGTTCTAGCTGCCTTTGCAGCAGACGCGCCAATGATTCTGCTACAAAGGACGGTCTCTTCTATGCGTACACTGGAAGGTTTTGGGGATAGAACGCTTCTGTGGCTTTCTATGCAAAGTTGCCAGTTTGACATCCAGTTCAGCCTGATTAAAATTTAATCTCGATACCTGTTGCTGGTGTTGTGCATGTATGTATGTATATGTGTATGTATGTGTGTCAAGGTTGTATTGTGTGGATTGTCTGCAGGTGTCAATCCCGTGTTGGAAGTTGTGTTTTGACATTATGCATGACGCGGCTGGGAGCCACGGTGGCGGGGATCTTCTTCTTCTTCTTTCATTCGCTTGAAATGTGTCTATATCTGCAATGTTGTCTCTTGTATGAATTTAACTGTCTTTTTTAGTTCACTCAGCGGTCCATAGAGTTTATCTTCCGCTGTCGTCTCTCTAGGGCAGGTTTGCCTAGACATGTTGTAATTTGGGCAGTCTTGGAGTATGTGCTCTGCTGTCTGCGACGCCAATCCACATGTGCACATGACTGATTCACCAATCTTGAATTTTGTATACATGTGGTTAAACTATTGTGTCTTGTTCTGAGGCGCAGAATAATTACCTGTTCTGGTCTGTCCATAACGTGGTAGTCGTCTTGAGCAGGTTTTGGTGGCTTTCTGACTGATTTGATCATTCTTTTCTTTTGGTGTATGTAACGGGCACATCAGGCTGTTCTTTTTGTGCTCCTTCCTTAGCCAATCGATCAGCTCTGTCGTTTACAGGTATTCCACAATGGGATGGTATCCACTGTATGGTGACCTTTATGCTGACTGCTAAGTTCAGAAAGTAGTGTCCTTAGTACTGGCAATTTCCCAGACAGGAGCGCCTCGAGTACTGATTTTGCGTCTGTCAATAGCACCACAGGGATGTTAGCGCGTGTGCCTGTCGGCCTGGTGGTTATGTATTCGAATCCCCCAAAGCACAGACATTTATTTTATAAAAATTGACCTGTACTCCCAGATCGATGCAGCTTACAAACCGTACTAGGAAATGTTCTAGGAAAGGGTGATGGGGGGGGGGGGGGGGGTGGGAGGAATGAAAAGAAAAAAAAATACAGATCAAGCGCAACAGAGCAAACAATTTTCCTGGCGTTTTATTCAAACTTGAGGGTAAAGCAACGGAAAACATCAATTTAAACTAGGAAAATATACAATCACAATTTAACGAGCAGGATTTTACAAGTAGCAAAGCGTTTAATACACACGCTCACATCACGCATATATTAATATTCAACACAACGGAAAGGCCGCATAGTTCAACTCGATCACTACCCCCTCAGCTTCTATCCACGTGACCAGTGCACGAGCGCCAGGGTGACTGGTGTGGAGCAGGTCCGTGTGTTGTTGGAACTCGACAAATGCTCGGGTTCGGAGCAGTTAAACACATACCCTCGATGCGGGGCGCCGAGTTACGGGTATTGACGGAAGCCAACCACTGTGATTTACGACTATGCTGATTGGCGATTCCGGTGCCAAATTTCGGTGATTTGGTCTCATTTCGTCATAAGCGAAATAGTTCCCTTTCACGCAATCCGTTTCACTGCACGCAATACAAAACGCCTGGCCATTGTTGGGGAATTTATCGCGTCGTTGAAACAGCATGAAATACATTTTTGAGGTGATTATTTGCACTCATAGAAGGAAAGGAACCAATATGAGATCAGATTTTACACTATACAATAACATACTTGAAAGTTATAGACATAATGGTGATTTAAATTTAGTTCCATTTAAATTTAGTTCCATTTAAATTTGATGTCCTTCATCCTAGCCGACTCTGTAACGAACAAGTTACGAATGCAATTCGTAATCCCGCATACTACGTTCGAAACCCAGCGGCGGGCAATTTGGAAGCCTTGCGTTGGTTTCAATACAAAGGTATTCGTGCCGGTCGGTCAGAAAGCAGTGGCAAACTACTGAACGTAAACTTGCCAAGAAATCACAAACAGCCAAACAACGCTAGAGTTTACTACTACGTCATGTAAAGGGAATGCAATTAACCAATGTCCTGATTATGTGGCTTTGGGGCAGCGCATGCATCTTCAGAATCCTATATGCTGTTTCGAAATCAGTCGCACACTATTTGGAGGCAGACCGCCTTACTTTGATTTTCACAATGGTATGAAAGCTGGTAGTTCAGAAAGCAATGGCAGACTGTTGATGTTGAATATAAAATTGCCTATATAATCACAACATCCAATAAATGTTAGGTTGAGTGCGATGCCCTGTAAACAACATGCGACAAAATGTTTTTCTCATCCCCCTGATAAACCCTCATCATCATGTAACGAACCCTTTGAATCTCGGCACATTGTTGCTAAGTCAATGAACCATACCGCTACTGTTCGAAAGCACGTTCGTTCCCAAGTTTTAACAGTTAAGTCGTCATACCAAAACTTAAGCTCTCAAACGTGAACAGTTAAGTCGTCGCTACCAAACTTTAACTCTCAAACTTGAAAAGCTAAGTCTCCACAGCGAAACTTTAGCTCTCAAACGTGAACAGTTAAGTCGCTACAGCGAAACTTTAGCTCCCAAGCGTGGACTACTAAGTCACCTCAGCGAACCCTTAGCTCTCAAACTTGAATGGCTAGGTCGCTACAATAACCCGCCAGCGCCAATAATTCGACAGCCGATATGAAATCAAAACTCTGGCAATCAAAGCGGATAGTGTAACAAAGCCAGCGAAAACACACGTGACCAGAAACAATAGATCATTACCATCTGTCACGACCATCGGGACTCTCATTTACCTCCAGGTTGCTCAGTATCGTCTGCCATGCGCGTGATGGCGGGACAGCGCATCCCAGGGAAAACCAATCGACCAACGACTGATATAAAATTCTATCCTCCTATTGAAACTAGCAACAGATACGGAACAAAGCGATAAGTTTTAGTAGCAACGGCAACAGTCACCTGACAGTCCAATCTGTTGTAGTTGTATATGAAACAATGGGGACATTAAAAAGTTGACACCCGGAAGATCGCAAGCACACAATACTTTTAATTCGAATGGGGCAAGTTTACCCCAGTTGTTACAGCAAAGCCATGAGTGTAAATGTCTGATACTGAAAAGAAAAGCTGTAACCATTCGACAGTATCTCTAAATAACATCACCTGAAAAAGCAGCTGTTGGTTCGTCTTTATTACATCGAAAGAGACACGAAGAAGAGGAGGAAAGCGAATTCAAAATTTTGATGGGCTACTGCAGAGTAGAAACTGGGCAAGAGAAAAGCTGAAGGAGATGACACACACTGCTATTGACAGTGAGCTGCCAACACATCAACTTTGGAAGCAACATCAATTGCTAAATGACAAACAGAAGCCACGGGACGAAGCGGTTACGCAATGGTCATAACGTTTACACACACAGCGCTGTGTTCACATGTTCAAACTTCATTTGAGACAGTTTTTTTTTTTTAATTGACATTAGTTCCTAGGTTAACCCGGCAAAAATGGCTACCTGGACAGATTCTGGGAAGTCAATGTGACCGTGAAATATTGACCACATCGTCCAGGGAATACCCATGAAGGTTAACCCGGCCAACAAACACCGGCAGAAGTCGGATGTGTCGGCCTAAGGGCGCAAATAAACTTCGCACAACGCAATTACATCTGGGGGAGAAAAAAACAACTCTCCGGATGAATGCAGAAGAAGAGGAAGTAGTCGAGGGAATGCCGAGTGGTCTAGAAGTGTGGGGCTAACATGATACGCGCCTTAAAATGATCGAGCCCTGCCGTGCTGTCAAAATTACGTGTATACAAAAGCCAAACAACAGGGAAATCATCGCGCTTGTATCATTGTTTTATCGACTGGTCACGCTCGACTTAACCAAAATGTTACCTCATGTAGTCACAGCTAAGCCCATATTCAGTTTAACAATGACTCGGGGTAATTGTATTTCCATTGGTCTGTATCTGTTTGTTGGCTCCTGGCAGTGGTTCTCAGTTTGTTTCCGCGACTATCTGTTGGCTCTTCGATAGGGTTTACTTTGTAGCGACTATCATCAGTTACTCTACGACCGTAGTCCTCAACTTGTAGCCGCGACCATCTTTTGACTCTACGACAGTAGTTCTCAACTTGTAGCCGTGACTATATATTGGCTCATCGACAGCAGTTCTTAATTTCAAATGACTAACACCTTTAGCCAGCGCAGTGGGTTAGGAGTAACGAACGCAGTTCATAATCCCGCATACCGGGTTCGAAACACAGCTGCCGGCAATTTGGCAGCAGACCACCTTGCGTTGGTTTTCATGAAAATGGTATGCGTGCTGGCCTTTCGTTTAGAAATGAATGGCAAACTACTGAGAGTAAACTTGCCAAGAAATCACAAACAGACAAAACATGCTGGGGTTGACTGCCTCGTCATGTAAAGGATATGCAACTAACTTTTTTTTAAACCAACTTTTGACTCGACGACAGTAGTTCTCAATAAAGCTGCCACCATATGTTGGCTCTCTGTCAGTAGTCCTCAACTTGTAGCTAAGACGACCCGTTGCTTTGGGGTCATATAATCATAGTCGTCATTATAATCATCACGTAGCTCCTCCTCTACAAGACGTCGCTCTTATCACCTCCCCCCGACAAGAAGTTCCATTCTATGTCATTTCCCCTGTTTCCCTAATCAAATATCACAACTCTGGGCCCACCATTTAAAAATTTTTTTTTTAAAAAGAGAGGAAGGAAGCACACGTCCTGAGGTAGAAACCTGCGAAGGTCTGTCATGTGATATTTCCACCACATGTTGTAGACTGAATGCACGAATGAACACGTGACAAGTCTTTCTCTCACTTAGCGAGACGACAGACAAAAGCGTCGAACCTTCTTTCGATCATCCTATTTACGTCATCAACACAGCTACCTACCAACTACGCTAACGCGACATCTAGATCCATCATACGCATTGAAAAAAAAAATTCTGCACTTACCTAAATATCCGAATCCTGGACCCATCATATCAGGGCTGTCACCCATTTCTTCGCCTGGCCGAAGTGCGCGCATGCGCCGTGGGTTGCGGAAGAAGTGGCGTCTAGCGCCCAGGGCGCTCAACTGTTTCATCCGTCGTTCTTTGGATCTTCGATTTTGAAACCAGACCTGTGGAATAATGTCAAAGTTGGGAGTATTTAGATACACTGTTAATAACTACATGTTTGCATTCGCTAACTTTGAGCTCAAGCGTAGTCCATACACTGGAATGATTTTTGCTCGTGGAATAATTAGCTCTCCATATTACCAATGCCCTCGCCATCAGGCGAATTCACTCCGACTTCTGAGGTACTTGTAATTTACGTTCCAACATCAAGGACAATTTAGTTCAAATGACCTATGTAGGGCTTGAACCAACTAGCTCGACATAAGGTAAGTCTAATTCAGAGGGTCCCTGTTAGCGCAGTGATTTACACCTTCATTGGCCATCTGGTGGTCCTTGGAGTCGGGCTTTATATACATGGATATAGACGCCTAGGTACCAGTGCAGAGGTTAAGAGCTCACAACTCTCAAGCTCTTGTTCCCCCCATCTCCCTTTTATTTTTCGCTGTCTATCTCTGTCTCTCTCTCTCTCTCTATTACACACACACGCGCGCGCGCGCACACACACACTTTCGATCTGGATCTCGAACTCTCTAATGAGCAGTGTGTACATCTTTGACAAGGTTTCCGGGGGTACTCTTACATAACATGAACACTTAGGTGTAGAGGAAGAGAGCTTCTCTCTCTCTCTCTCTCTCTCTCTCTCTCTCTCTCTCTCTCTCTCTCTCTCTCTCTCTCGATTTGTATGGATGTCACTGACAAGGTTTCCGGAGAACTCTTACGTAATATATACAACAACGTGTACAGAAGTGAAGCTCCCCCGCTCTCTCTCTCTCTTTCTCTCTCTCTCTTTCTCTCTCTCTCTCTCTCTCTCCCGCTCTTTCTTTCACTGTCTTTCTCGCTCTTTCGTTCACTGTCTCTCTCGCTCTCTTGACCTATACTCCCAGGAGTAGAAATGGAGCGTCTCTCTCTCTCTCTCTCTCTCTCTCTCTCTCTCTCTCTCTCTCTCTCTCTCTCTATTTCTCTGTCACCATCTTTTTCACCCCCCCCCCTCCCTTTCTCTCTCTCTCCCTATCTCTCTCCACTCATTCTTGAACGGCACAGGAAACCGTCGACAGGGCTTGTGTAAGCATCTTTAATTACATACACATTTAGGAGATCGGCTAAACTGTGGCTAACTGAGTAAAACCACGTGAAGGACGTTTGACTAAAATATCGCGGAATATCACTGCATTGTATTAATCTATTTTGCAGAGTTAGCCAACCATCATCAAATTATCACTTGATTGCTCGTTTTCCTTAACTGCTCTACATCCTTGTTATTTGTGTCAGCCATTACTTATAGAATAAATTGCTTGTCCTCCTTAAAGTATTTTATTTGTGTTTTCTTACATTCGCGTACACAAGGTACACACTAAATATAAATTGCTTCTCGCCTACTTTTCATGAGATGGTGCTAAAACATGGAAGGCTGTTTTGACAATGGTAGGAGGAGCACGTTTTTACAGCGAGTAGAATCGATCAATGTTACTGTCAGGGGCAGAACAATGGCGATATGAGCTTACACGCCAATGGGATGGGATGGGTAGACGCGCTAACAGGAGCGTTTATAGTAGGTTGTGATAGGTGTGCTAGAGGTGGTGGTGGTTGTGGGAGAGAATGGGCAGTTGTAGCAGAGAGGGTGTAGGAACAGATGACAGTGAGAGACTAAATGTAAGTGGGGGATGAGATTGTGAGAGATTGAGAGAGAGGAAGAGAGAGAGGGAGAGAGAGAGAGAAATGGAGAGTGAAATAGATTGATTCGAAATGAAAAGATCGGTGAGAGAGTAACGGGAGAAAAGACAGACAGACAGACAGACAGACAGACAGACAGACAGACAGACAGACAGACAGGCTTGCGTGGAACAGTAAGAATGGGAAAAGAACTACAATTAAGTTAGAGTGACATATATTGTTTTCTTTGGAACCATGTGAGGAGAGTGATCGGCAAAAATATAGGACTACTACTAACTGACTCTTTTGGCGGCTGCGCAGTGTTTGTTTCACACCCCGGCTAGATGGATTTGTGTTGACTGTCCGTTCAGAAGGCAATGGCAAACTACTAAACATTGCGCTGCTCAGCACATCAACCTGGGATTTACTACAACGTCCTGCAAATGACATACACTTCAAAAAACAAAAACAAAAAAACACAGGATGTGTATTTGAACTTTATTGGCCTTGATCACACACGCCTACACATGTGTCTGTGAGTGTGACTGTGTGTTTGTGTGGTGAAGGGGTGTGATATCAACATACTGATTGAGACAACCAAAGCAGTACAAGTTTCTTATTTAAAAAACAATACAGTAAACAAGAACTCTGTAAAATAAAATAAACGCTGTTTAAATTACATTAAAAAAAAAAATATTTGAACAGTAAAACAAAGCGCAACAGGGGAGATCACTGTGACAGCTTAATGTTTTTATTCCGAGTTAACGTCCCTGTTTGGATGAATGGATTTCGAATTTCAGGAAAATTTACGATTGGAAAGATCGGTCTCGCAATGTCAATGGTTCTTTTTGTTTATAAGGAGATTTAATGTTGGGGCACTGTATTGTTTTTGCTCGTTAGGGCGTACGAGGTAGAATGACTAACGCAACAAAAACAAAAGTGGGACGCCTTTAGAAGTCAATGGTGGTTGTATGAGGGAGGGAGAGAGAGAGAGAGAGAGAGAGACAGACAGACAGAGAGAGAGAGGGGGACAGAGAGAGAGAGAGGGGGGGGGGACAGAGAGAGAGAGAGAGAGAGAGAGAGAGAAGGGGGTGGGGTGGGGAACGAAAGAACGAACTTTATTTTAAAGGGGTCACAAATTGGGGGGGCAGGCCCGTCTTACATTCGGCCCTTCATATCACTCATATTTCGTTCATCAATTGTGCACGTTATATTGACATAGGAAGAAAAAAACATTGTCAAATGAATGTTGTAAACATAAACAATGCATATTACTATGTTGTGGGACAGGCAGAGACACGTACACACGCACATTCATAACCATACACTCACATACATACATACTTACACATATATACTTATATCAGTTGAACAAATTCACAGCTATGCACTTACTCAATAACACACAAATACACACTCCCTCGCACACACATAAACTCAATCACAATTACAATCTCACTGACAAAAGTTTACTTATGCACCCGCACCCCCCCCCCCCACACACACACACACACATGGAGCGAGACTGGTTGGGGGATGTGGAGGGAGAAATACTGGTAAAAACATTAGTGTTAATGGTGATAGTTATTAATGTATTCTCCAAATGGAGATAATATGCACTGCGGAAACATTTGTATCCCTTAGCGCACATAATTTTGTCGCAGCGCATGTTCAGCCTATGTAACGGTTGAAGGTGCATGATAGTCAAACATGGCTTAGCTCACGATGCAATGGCAGTCGGTGGTCTTGAGTTCGACCAGGATCATACACCTACCACATCACCCACTGAGTGCCGTGTAGTCTGTATTCGTCGCCTCTTGCAGATAAGGACAGAAGAGCTTGGGGTGACTTGGTTGAGAACGTATGCCCCGGTGGGCTATAAAAAGTGAAAGATGAAGAAGAAGAATTGGCACAAGGCAAGATAGTTTCCGGCCGGCTGTAAAGGCAATGACGTTTTAGAGAAGGTCTTATACATGATGATGATGATGATGATGATAATGATGATGATGATGATGATGATGATTAACACTTAACATGGATATCTGCTTTTCCTGTTATGAGGCTATGAGAGGCGTGGCTGAGAGGTCACGGTATCCACCTCAGTCCCAGAAGGTACTGAGTTCGATCCAAGCATGGGGATGAGAATTGTCCCATGAATCATTGGTATCTAATGGTATGACATGGAGCTGTCAGCTCGCACGCCTCCCAGATCTCTGGAGACGGTATACCTAGACTTCTCGGATAAGAGCGAAAAACAGGAAGTTATGTGCATTCTGGGCACGATAAAAATATACGGCTGTGGGAAACTTCATAGAGTAGGCCTTAACATGAACACCCTGGCAAAATTTATAGAAAAAGTACACCTACCCTCGGGTAGATAGAACTTGTTACCTTAGAAGGAATCTGTCTAGAGCAGAAGTTTCCAAACCACGGCCCGCGGGCCAATTGTGGCCCGCCAGCTGTCAGAAAGTGGCACGCGAGGCCTTGTTATTTAATAATATATTTTAATAATTTTAAAAATGCACTCCGAGCGCCCCGTTAGCGTGCAATAATTTACTCTGCTCGTGGTTGTTATGCACAGATATTATCGAATGAGTCTGTTCAGTTCGCAACAAAACTTTATGAAGTTCCCATATCCCAGCCTTGTCGACCAATCAGAGTGCGCAAGGTTCCATGTTGTTGTCTATTACAACTGTTTAGCAGAGTCGGTAGTAGTGTGTTGAAATTAGAGTTTTTCAAATAAAAATTTACCGTTAAAGCCTATAAACATGAGTGTGGAAAATCTAAAATCAAACAATGGTAAAAAGGAAAAATGTGAAGACGTTGTTTGTCGTGAATTCAACGAAGATTGGACGGGGGACATTTATGTTTATGCATAGCCGTAGTGGTAAACCAGTTTGCTTAATCTGCAGATTTTGTGTTTCTGTTACACAAAAAAATTTAATCTGGAAGGTCACTTACACGACCACACATTCAGACATAAATGCTCAATATCCGATCAATTCGGAGATCAGAAAAGATTTCCTAGCTAAAAAAGAAAGGTAAGAATGATATTGCACGACTTTTATAATTTTATAACGTTGTGGCCCGCTTAACTACCGAAAATAGTTGATATGGTCAGCTGTTTGAAAAGCTTGGGAACTACTGGTCTAGAGAAAGTAAACCTTTCACAAATGCATGCTGACGTCAGTCACACTGACCGTTGAGGGGCATAACCACGTGTCACGCTCTCTCCTCCAAAGAGGCTCGAAAAATAAGAGCACCTCGTAGGCTGGCACGATCAACTCTATCCATACTGAGAAAGGACCCCATGACCGCTGAGCTGGTAGGCCTGTCGACCAATCGCTGCGCCATGAAGGCTTATTTAGGCTCTAAGCATTAACACCCATTCACGAGTGTGGAAATGCATTAACCTGCTCTGTATACAAATTCTGCTCTTGGGTTGCAGAGACAAGCGCAGAATAGCTGCATCATAGCATAGCAAGTGTGTCAATTGAGGCAACTAAGGCGGGTCGGTGCGTCCTCATCTCCTGGAAAGTTTAGCTGGAGGAACTAAGCAATCAAGAACACGTTCTGAGCAGAGAAACGAAACATGATTCCTAGAGCCAGGCTGAATGGGGGGATCGCCTGGCTGGAGAAGAATTGCTGGCGGGAAGAGGATTAGAGGCAGATAAATAATGTTGGGAGGACATGAAAAGAACAAAACAGGGAGAAACAAATGGGAGGTTTTCGAGCATGGTCGTTAAGTACCCGTGCTTCACGAGGAGATAAAAGGCAGAACAAGAATGAGGAGGAAGAGTGAGGATGTAGGAAAATGAGGTAGTTGTGAAGAAAAAGACGAAGAAGAAGAAGAAGAAGAAGAAGAAGAAGAAGAAGAAGAAGAAGAAGAAGAAGAAGAAGAAGAAGAAGAAGAAGAAGAAATGTAACAATGAGGAGAAGAGATAAACAATGAAGAGACTATACCAATTTAAAGACTAAGGTGTCAGCAATAAAGATATGGTCTCAATATAACTCAACGGTAACATAATCAGAAGAAAACAATACCCGCAATACATCAGTGTACACCCTAGCCAGGACTTCCGGTAGCAACAAATTCTGGTATCCTGATTCTGATCCGCCAGGTCTGTTTGTCTTTTATTTAAGGTGTGTCTCCTGGGTGTCCCTGAAACTTAAGATCTTCAATGCAGCTATTTTTTGGGGCCCCAATGAAGAGCATGCTGGGATGTCGTCTTTGTAAGGGGATCTATTATTCTGGGGCGCTGCAACTCCCTTGCACAGATGGCAGGCCGTACAGGTGTAGTCTCTATTGTTGGGGTCTTCTGTGTGGGGAAGATTTCACTTAACTAATTCTCGCTGTTCTTATTTGGGCTTTTGTGTTAAAGCGGTGGCGTAGACTATCTGTTGTGAGGGATGTTCTTCTCCTACTGTGAGACGCAGCGTAGCAGTCTGGTGGGAAATTGAGGTCTCTCTCTCTTTCTCTCTCTCTCTCTCTCACACACACACACACACACTCACACGCTGTTCTGCATTTGATTCCTATGCTTAGATATAATTCATTCATTCAGCATGTCCTATGCAGAACCTCGCTCCCATAACAACCTTCCGGAAAACTTCTCTGTCATAAGCAAGAGGTCCCGCGTCCGATACCCCCATATCATTTACCTTCTGGCGGTAACGGCAAGGAACCATTCTTCACGACATAAGGCGCGTATGGTACATGGTGCTAAACCCATGTTTGTATATACCAACCAGCACTGGCTGGCTGATGTGGTCAGTACACTAAACATCGGCAGCCTTGAACACTCAAGACATTATCTGCTGCCCATAAAGGCAAGCCGCGTACCGAAATCCTCACATAAAGCAAGAAGCCGTGACTTCTAGGGATCTTCGTAAAACAAATCGCAACCTCGCGATACAATCTTAAAACGAATTACTGATCTTCACAACGCGAGGTAGCCGACTACCAGGAAGACCCCTTAAATGCGTGGATTTAAAGAACGATCAACACCAAACTAACACCCGGGGCGTGTACTCATCGGAATCTTCACCATCAGCCCATGAGCTGACACTTTTGATGGTGATCTCTGCTGGAAGTCATCAGTCGCCACACTGGACACAGCATGCAAAGACTAGGCATTCTGTTTCTTGACCCAGGGAAATAGTGTACTGAACGTCTTAGTACTGAACGTCTTAGTACTGAACGTCTTAGTGCTGAACGTCTTAGTGCTGAACGTCTTAGTGCTGAACGTCTTTGTACTGAACATCTTAATACTGGACGTCTTAGTAGTGGACGTCTTATTACTGAGCACCTTAGTACTGAACGTCTTAGTACTGACCATCTTAGTACTGAACATCTTAGTACTCAACATCTTAGTACTGAACGTCTTAGTTCTGTATGTCCATGGTATTCTCTGCATTTCCACAGCCATCAGATGTTTTTCAGCTTGACTGCTCATTGTCCAAGCTTCACAATACTCAACATCTTAGTACTCAACATCTTAGTACTCAACATCTTAGTACTCAACATCTTAGTACTAAAAGGCCTGGAGTGTATACACATATGTAGCTAACACCATATACCCGGGGGAGCCGCGGTAACGTTGTGGCTAAGCGCTGGTCTCCCAGCCTGGTGGTCATGCGTTGAATCCGCATTTTGGGCGGGCTTAATTTTTTTTTTTTTTAAATTGGACAGTCTTCCCAGGTTGGCCTAGCCAAAAAAAAAAAATAGGTAATGTGGCTGTAAGTAAAGGCGGCCGGTGCGCTACTGACCACACCATCCCACGAGTTCTGACGGGTTTATAAAATATATTACCAGCACCATATACGCGATACGCCCCAGGTCGTGTAAAAAGAGCCCTAGAAACTCTGACGTCCCGTTTCATGGTGGTCTGTGGAGCATGCGCGCCATCAACCAGCCGGCAGAGAAATACACATGGTCTCCCAACACCCCTCATACACCGCCTCTTTATAGCAAGATCATGCTGGAGTGTGCTCTAAGACTCTTCAAGCTGGATTGCAGAAGGATTAGTCTGCGATGTTGAAAGATACGTTTTTTTCCCCCCTCTTCTAATAAGCAGACTGCTGGAGACCCCCTGTCTGTGTGCCCAGAGACACGTGAATTCGTCCTTTCATCCTAAAGACACACAGCTTATGGGGGGAACTGTACAGGTGAATGTGTACGTGTATGTTCCAAGTCCCATGTAAAATAACTAGCACGTATGCCTCGATCCCCTGCTCTGCATTAGAACGGAAGGAAATAATTTCAAGATAATCTAAGGAACAAAAGCAACTTGAAGACGCTATATTAAAGCGTCACAGCTTTTCGCAGCTTTAAGTCACATATTTATAAAAGCTATACGCCGCTGTTGTGTTGTTAACAACGGACATATATCTCTATTGTACAGCGGTTGCTCCACACATAAAGGACACAGTCTCTGTTATCCGAGTTAGGGTATCCTTACAGACAGACATAAGTTTTTCCCTTTCAAATGGCCATACAAACTGAACACAATGGTAGATGAACAACTGAATGTAAATTAAAACGGGTATTAGGGGGGAATGCCAGCAACAATGGGAAACCTCACGCAGGCATATAAAAGCAGAGAACATTGGGGATTCCCTGAAGATATCACGTGGAGCTATTAATACATCCATTGGCATTGACGAGCACTTGTAATAAATAGATATTTGATGGACCGTCTAGGCAACATTACGTTCAGTAGTTTGCCATTGCTTTATGAACGAGAAGTCAACTGACCGGTGTGTGGAATGTAGCTATTACTACGCCGTCAGAGACAACGAAATCCGTTATTGCTGAATGTGTACTATTACTTTAGTATGTCATGAGAGTAGTTTGGTCAGTAGTGATCAAGGCCGATTGCCAGAGCAGTCACCAGCCAGCGAAGAGATGTTTTATTTCACCCCCAGACAGGCTAATATTCCATGACTGACTGACAGACATCTTGCCGTCTTAATTAACGACGGTTTGTAAAATTGAGTTATAACTCCCCAAAGCACAAAGCCTGGGCTGGATGTAGAGACCACGTGTTACCCACGTAACATGATCCCTCTTCTCGGCGTGGCTAGTTTACTCCAGAGGAAAGGTATCGCCAATACATCTGGAACAAGACAAGTTGCAGAAGCTGCCGGATCAGCAAAGCAAAGCTCTACCTGTCCGCCTGTCGGAGCTTCCATCCTAGACCGGTTGCCGACCAAGGTTTAGGGCCTGGTCTGCCCTGCGATGCCATTTAGTCTTTAAGTTGCATTTCCCTGCATTAGGGTAAATCTTGTATCCTCCCAATTGCACTCCCCCGCGCGACGCCGTTGGCACAATGTGGGGTGTCAGGTTTAGTGAGCGCTGCCCAACATTCGGTGCTAACAGAAAGCATGTAGTAGCGTCTCATGTCATACGGTAGCTCAATCATATCTGACTAAGATATGACTTTTTACCACAGCTGATCGATAAACTGAGATAACTGCTGTCATGTGAGAGGCGGGAACACTATTCCCTCGACCACTCTATTCTGTGCGTACGTAAAAGCAGTCCCACGGCGGATTCCCTCGTAAGGGTGTTAAGTGTTAGGCCTTCACATATTCTAGACAGCGACACATGAGGTGAGTGGCCAATTCCCTTCCTCGGTATTTTCCTTCCCAAACAATTTATTTTAATGACTGTGCAGTGTTTAAACATATTGCCGGTCCAAGTTTTGTATTTACCTATTATGGTGTATGAACTTTACAGAGGGTGAATACAAAACTTGGACCGGCAATATTTTCAAACATTACACAGCCATTACAGAGCTGAACTGGTCGGGAAAACTAGTCCTGCCGTATTGTACCCGGACTTCTGGCTTTTCGGCAGACGAGTGTACAACCCACTGTGCCACCGCGAATTCTTGATATGGGACGAGTTAAATATAGGTAGATGTGTTAGCAAGTTGAAAACAAACAAACACACAAACTAGAAAAAAAAACATTATAATATAATGTATATGGTGCACAGGGAGGTTAGATGGGCATCGTGAAGTAGTTCGCCTGCCTCTAGAAATACAGCTATTGTTTTGATTTCGCTCGCTTGCTCACTTTGAACTCAAGCCGTAGTCATTACACGTCCTACAACGTCTAGTGGATTAGACGGATTTTTGCGTGTAGATTAACTTTCCCTATTATCAGTATCCCTCAGCCATAACGCGAACCCACTCCGATTTCTGAGGTACTTGTAATTTACATCCACAAGTCAAGGACCCAAAGTCAACATTTTAGTCCAACTGACCGATGTACGGGCTAAACCTCGGCATCAGCACACAGGAAGGTTAATAGCGAGCATTTGTATCCATTCGGGGCTTATGGCCTAGAAATCAAGACGGTGACAACACGGAACAGTTTAAGAACCACTGTTCTAAATGTATCGACTCACATTTATCTTCAGTGATGAAACGAAAAGCAACAACTAACCAACTCCTACCACTGGTGCTCCTGATTTTAAAAAAAAAAAAAAATAGCATACGTTATTTATACAACATCGCAACAATTTTTTCTTGTTTCGCGGGTTGAAAAATAAAGACGACTTTTTAATGCACGTAATTCCGAAGGTCTTTCTATAGAGCATGAACCGGGTCAGGTAAAAGTAGCCATTTGTATTCCGCGCGTAGTTTTTCCCTAGTATGTGTGCTTCGATAAACTGGCCAGACGTCAGTGCTCAAATGTTCTATCTGATCGGTCGCTGGAACTGTGGGTTCCGATCGTTGGAACTAAAGTAAAGGTCTAATTTATAAGCATTCATAAGGTCATTTGTGTATTTATGTTAGTTAGTTGCAATCCTTTACAGAACGTAGCAGTCAGCCTCAGCATTTATTGGCTGTTCGTGATTCCTGGGCAAGTGTTCGTTCAGCAGTTTGCCATTGCTTTCTGAACGACCGGCACATATACCATGTTATAAAAAAATGAACGCAAGGAGGTGTGCTGCCAAATCGCTCGCAGCTGTGTTTCGAACGCGGTATACTGGTTTACGGAACCCTTCGCCACGGAGCCGGCTTGGGTATATATCTATATATACATAAAAATCAATTGTGGAACCTTTGAGGCCACAGAGGCAGTTCATAAATAAACACACATGTATTGTTTGACGCCCATAGAAATAGAAGAAAGAAGTAGAGACTAGAGGACGCAATAAACAATATAAAAATTGAAAGCCTTAGCTACAGACCCGGGATTGAATCTGTCACCTCCAAATGACGACAGAGCCCTGCTGTATGAACAAATGTACATCGACGCGTGGCCAACGAGGCACGTAGATCAACATTTATATAGGCGAAACGACACTCAGTGTTTGAAGTGGTTGGTATCGCGCCCGCCGCTTTGACTACCCAAGAAATTTCTTGGTACTCATTTTAGGCTGCCACGATACAAGGTATCAGAGGAGACCCAGATGATACGAAGATAGACCCACAGGGGGAAATAGGTGGAACCCCCAGGAGAGACGACAACTGGTAAAGCTCCCTGAAGGAAACAACACCAAATGATGGGGTGGGTACACAATTACTCCAGGCCTTAAGAAGTGTGCGACTCTGTCCAGAAATGAAAAACCACAACAAGAAAGTAAATAACACATCAACCAATCAGAAGCAGGAAGCTGAAAACAAGCAACCAAATCTACGAAAGACGAAATACAAGCTACAACATAAAGGCCCCAGTTATAGCTAAGTCGACTAAACGAAGGCTGACAGGGGGTATTCGTATCAACAATGGGGGGGGGGGGGGGAAGCCCAGGTCAAGTTTAAAATATTTTGAAACCGCCCTGATGGGGAACGAACTCACACCGCACGTACGGAAGGCGGGCGTCAGCTGACATTAACGGGTGGGTCACCTGGTCATGGTAGTATTGCCAATTATGAACAAGTTAATAAAGAGTTCAGCGTGAGCTGGTTGAGGGACTATGCTTCTATGGGAGACGAAATGCAGCAGCGTGGTAGTGTTGTTGTTGTTGTTGTTGTTGTTTGTAAACCACCTGGTGCGCAGTGAGTTTTAAGTCCGATGCATTTGCCTGAGCACCAATACAAGTTTACGTCTATCGGCCTCAGGTTGGTGCATGGGCTGTCCTTCAACAGGTGACCAAATTACAGCTTCCACGGGAACTGTGCAGAAGAGCTGTCCTTCCCCTCTACACGCCCAGAAAGCAGCGGGGTGTGCAAGACGGGTACTGGAACTTCACATCTGCGGAGAGGCCTGTTCAGATGGAATTAGGTCATATTTCGTCACATCCCATTAGGATTGGTTGATATCAGCAGTAGAGTAGTCATGACTCCTGCACAGGTGTTTCACTGTCAACAGACTCAAAGACAAGGAATCATGGCTGTGTGGGGGACTTGTTTACCTAGCTGCCGCAGAATGTTGACTGGTGAGCATGGTAAGCTGAATTGTTTCATAAAGGTTACGACAATTGTCATTACGTGCCATGCAAAATGACACAGGCGCCCTTGTATCTCTGTGAGAGACTTTTGTTTTCAATTTTGACTGATCCAGTGCCAAGGGATAATATATCGCTAAATGTGACCTCCAATTTGGAGAGATTGACGTTGTATGGCCATACTAGGGTCATGGTGTTATTTGTTTTGTTTCGTGGTATCTTCCGTAGTTTTAATGTTCAGTGAACGGAAATATACAGGATAATACTTGTTCATTTGATTGTGCGCCATGTTAGGTCCTAACTGTTTGTGTGGCGCTGAATCAATTAAGTAAAGTAGAAGACCTTTTACGTGTCTTATGACGCATTGGGTATAAGCTGAAAGATCCAAAGTTTTCTAGATTACTCGGCATTCGAGGGTCATGTGGTCAGTATCATGCTGTCTCTCTTTACTACATAAGGCATTTCCCGGTAACTCTTTTTGGCTGGCCACCCGTCAGTAGATGAAAGACAGGCCATCTATTCCTCCGTGCATTCCGGGCCCTTTACTTAATTATGACCTGAGAGGTCAGGTGATGTTTAAGAACAGAACACAGTGTAAGGGGTAGCCCATTGAGAAGACAGAAAACTCGTGGTGATTTACGTACTAAATAATGAGTTAAATGCCGAGAAGGGAACTGATTATTAATATCAGAGAAGAGTGACCGTAAAGAAATGAATTCGTTAATATTGTATCGGTTAAAACTGTAATAATTAATATTCTGTGTCGTTTATCCGAATACTACGGTGGATTTATAATTGATTGGGAAGATTTACTTAACTAAGAAACTAATGACGACTGAAAAAACAAATAAATTACTGTAATGAACGGAATTTCCCCGTGTATAAAAGGTCGACCCAGGCTCAAATGTGTACCAAGAATTGTTTAGGAAATGAAGCCGGTCGGCGTAGTAATACTGAACACATCACTCACCGAGCGCTGATTGGTTAATAACAATTTTGGTCTAGCACCGTGTACCCTTTGGTGTCTTAAGCGTATAACAGGATTATTTAATTTACTACAGCAGACGTCTTAAGAGTTAAAACTACAGGTCCTCCAAACATGTAGATCCGCCAGTTCCCCCATGTCAGTGTCACCGAATGACAACAGCAGTGTCATATAGACATCAAATACATGATTTCTGCAAGAGCGGTGTTGTCAAACAACGCTTTCTTCACGAAGACGCGGCGGCCGATGTTTGTCTTGAATGGCAACTCAGCATTTACAACATTTATGCACCGACAGCATCCTTGCATCCAGTTTAGCATTTAGATAGAGGGTGAGCGAATCAGCGACCAGCGATCGAATTCGGGGCATTTGCGGCTTCGTACGCTCGCCAAAACCCGGAATTAAAAGACAAGTCGCATGGCTGGACACACAAATGAGTCTCCCTGTGCCCCTAGGGATTCCTGCCTTCTTCTGGGCGCGATGAAACGAGAGAATGGGGGATTCTGAATCTGCCCATGCTAAAATTGTCATTAACATCCGTTACGGCATGATGAAACTTAGTGGTCGTGGGCAATATCCCCAGCCAGCCTGGCATTAAAATAATGTCTGTCTCTTCCTCTCTCTCTCTCTCTCTCTCTCTCTCTCTCTCTCTCTACTCATCTCTCTATCTCCAATCTTTCACTCCCTATCTCAGCTACCCCCCCCCCCCCCAAAAATCTCTCTCACTACCAATCTCTCTCTGACCCCCTCTCAATATGTCATTATTATATTGCTACCTATGTTATTATACTCAACCGCCTACTTTTCACTTGCTGCTACTGATGCTACTACTACTACTACTACTACTACTACTACTACTACTACTACTACTACTACTACTACTACTACTACTGCTGCTACTACTACTGCTGCTACTACTATTACTATTGCTGACATAACTACCACTTTTACTACTGCTACTACTGCTACTGCTGCTGCTGATACTACTACTACTACTGCTACTACTACTACTACTACTACTACTACTACTACTACTACTACTACTACTACTACTACTACTACTACTAATAATAATAATGCAGCTACTACTAAAACACTCCTACTTCTTCTTCCTAGTACTCCTCACTAACTATGACTTTTAACAAGTGTTATCATGTTGAAACTATGCCCATATTTCAAATTATAACTATATGTATCAAATTTATGGTAACTCTTATCACAAAATATACTGGTAATTTAAACGTTTAAGGACGATGTCTCCAGCTTCTCTCTCTCTCTCTCTCTCTCTCTCTCTCTCTCTCTCTCTCTCTCTCGCCTTCTCTCATTCTGTCTCCTCCCACTCCTCTGCCTCCCTCCCTAAGCTGTACGGATGTTATGTTGGCACTGGCGCCTGGCTGTTTTAACGACTCTACTACTCAGAACCCTACCTGTAGCATGTTTTGACTCCAAGTTCACGGTCCACAGCCCAGGCCACGAGGAAGGCAGCGATACCACAAACTCCGAGCTAATCAAAGAAAAGCTGGTCTTTGCACAGACGCCAGCCTTGATTTGTCGAGAGATCAAGAGTTTGGAAACAATTTCTTACTCCTTCTGTCTAAAATCAGAACACTGAGCAAGAATATTATGTAATAGAGAAGTCATGTAAATGGCTGCTGTTTTGTCATTATGTAACGCGGAAGTAATATAGCTTACTTGTGTTTTGTTATTAAGTTTCGGAGAAGTCATTCAGATATGTACTGTGCTGTTACAATGTAAGGATTAAGTCGTTTAAATGTCTGATATTTTGTTTTTAAGCACCGGAGACTTGTTTTGTAACAGATAAGTCAATTTAAATACCTACTTGTTTGTTATTATCTAACGGAGAAGACAATAAAAATCGAAATGTTTATCATTATGAAACGGAAACGTAATTGAAATGACTAAATGTCTACTGTTTTGTTATCATGTAATGGAGACAGATTGTTAGACAGATGGGCCTACACACTATCTAAACGACCAATTGAAAGAGAGATAGAAAGAGAGATAGAGAGAGAAAGAAAGAGAGAGAGAGAGGAAGAGAGAGAGAGAGAAAGAGAGAGAGAGAAAGAGAGAGAGAGAAAGAGAGAGAGAGAAAGAGAGAGAGAGAAAGAGAGAGAAAAAGAAAGAGAGAGAGAGAAAGAGAGAGTGAGAGGAAGAAAGAGAGAGAGAGAGAGAGCGAAATATAGGGACAGACAGACAGACAGACAGACAGACAGACAGACAGACAGACAGACAGACAGGTAGATAGATAGATAGATAGATAGATAGATAGATAGATAGATAGATAGATAGATAGATAGATAGATAGATAGATAGATAGATAGATAGATAGATAGATGATGTACAATGCTGTACAGAATTCACATTGAAATTTTAGTAAAGATGATCCAAAACGGCCTCACTCAGTTGTCTTTAGCAAGAGACTTCTTCTTAAACTCATTATCTCGTTCGTCAGTCTTCGGCCGCTGTAAAAGTCCGGAATGACCAATAACCGAGGAAATTAACGACGTTGACGGCCAAACACCGCGGATTGTGAGGGACATTTGCGGGAAATTAGTTACAACTAGGCTTGACCGGTGAGGGAAAAGGGACAAATTGATGGACACGATAGAGGTCGTGTTTCTTCTGTTATGAGACCTATTCTGGAGTGAGTAGGATGAATGGACATTTTAAACGTGTCGCGAGAGTACTTCGTAAAACGCGTTACCGTATAATGAGTTTTGTCAGTCACGGGCAAAGTTAAGTAGGGCTTAATGGCGGCATAGAGTGGATATTGTAGAGACAGACATAACACGGTTACACTTGCTGTCGTATAGTACTTTGTAGACAGACAAATTATATAGGTAAAGGAAATAGACAGAGTTGAATTTGCATATAGTACTTTGTAGACAGACCAAGAATGTAGGTAAAGGAAATAGACAGACGTAACAAAGTTACACTTCCTGTCATATGGTGCTTTGTAGACAGACAAATTGTGTAGGCAAAGAATATAGTCTACAACGCTACCACAGGCATACAGATAGACATCTACTACAATTGTTCTATTGCTACACAAGACAGTTCTACACAAGACACTCCTACACCAACCAGTCCTATACCAGACAGTTCTACACAAACCAGTCCTTCAAACGACAGTCCTACAACAACCAGTCCTACAAACGACAGTCCTACACCAACCAGTCCTACACCAACCAGTCCTACAAACGACAGTCCTAAACCAACCAGTCATACACCAACCAGTCCTACACCAACCAGTACTACAAATGACAGTCCTACACCAACTAGTCCTACACCAACCAGTCCTACACAAACCAGTCCTCCACCAATCAGTCCTACATCAACCAGTCCTACAAACGACAGTCCCACACCAACCAGTCCTACACCAATCAGTCCTACACCAACCAGTCCTCCACCAACCAGTCCTCCACCAACCAGTCCTACACCAACCTGTCTTACAAACGACAGTCCTACACCAACCAGTCCTACAACAACCAATCCTGCACCAACCAGTCCTACACCAACCAGTCCTACACCAACCAGTCCTACACCAACCAGTCCTACACCAACCTGTCTTACAAACGACAGTCCTACACCAACCAGTCCTACACCAACCAGTCCTACACCAACCAGTCCTACACCAACCAGTCCTACACCAACCAGTCCTCCACCAACCAGTCCTACACCAACCAGCCCTACACCAACCTGTCTTACAAACGACAGTCCTACACCAACCAGTCCTACACCAACCAGTCCTACACCAACCAGTCCTACACCAACCAGTCCTACACCAACCAGTCCTACACCAACCTGTCTTACAAACGACAGTCCTACACCAACCAGTCCTACACCAACCAATCCTGCACCAACCAGTCCTACAAACGACAGTCCTACACACGCCAATCTCATAAAGACAGTCCGCGTGTGAACAACATCCTGACTACATTCTTATATGCCCATTGTCACATGTGATGTTCCAGTACCAGATTTGACCGATCCGCTGGTATCGAAGCTTGTGGTAGGCAAGGAGAGCTCTGCGACACAGAGTTCTAAAGTTCTAACAGAGACAGTACTTTGGTACAAGGTCAGGAAGAAAGCCTCTACATTAACCTGACTCTGTCAGATGCAAGCCCACTACAAGGCTCACCGTAGCAGAATGAAGGCCAATGCCGGACTTAAAGAGTTAACACTCAATGGCCCATAATAGTCACACCAAACCAACCAACCAACCAACAAACACCCTATATCCGAACCCATACTTATGACCTGACTAATCGTGTTACATCAGCGACCTCAGGATATTCCCAGCGCTCTTCGTTCCCTTGCGTAATCACAATCATCATGTGCTGTACCGATAAGCGTGGGCGGTCATGACTCTCCGCTACACACAAACATCAGAGTCTTGGTCAGCTCAGCGTTCTTGTCTCGAAGATGCCACGTGCCCAAGCCAACCAGGTATTTATTTCTCTACCTTCCCCTTGTTCTCTTTCCTTCGATTTTGCCAGTTGTCACCAAGTTCTCCAGTTGATTTATTCTCATAACGTAACTAAAAATCTGACTAGTCTTGGATTAGGTCTGTGGTAATTTCCCAATTATATCATGTAGCCCAGCCTCCTAGGTATGTATATCTTTACCTTCCTCTGGCTCTTTGTTTCACTTTAACAAGCCATTACCTCATATAGACAACAATCGTTTTCAAATTAATTTCCGAAATATGGCCGATTTGGTCACAGGATTATTAAACTGAGGCTGCGGATGACCCTAACTTTAACTTCTCTTCTGAGGTTGAACATGATAGAGGTAATTGGGAAAATGACCCAACCTCTAGATCTTTTCCCAGCAGTTTTACCAGTTGTCACCAAGTATGCAAGCTTATTTCTCCGTGCCCAAAGATTCTCCATTGTTTACGTCTAATTTCTTTAATCAGCTTATCACTTTCATGTGTTTCTTGAAGGACTTTCTCGTCGTTTTTTTATTTTGTCTGTCCGCTCATAGCATTCTTTACATTTTGACTCAGAAACCATATCTCCACTGCCATTAGATGTTTCTCAGCTTGTGTAATAATGTTACAAAAAACGCATTCTGCGTTCCCCATACAAATAGAACAATCTTGCAATACATGCTGCGGTTGTCACTTCACTGGAAATTCTAAACAGATACACGTGAAATATGAGCCGGCTAGTCCTTCATGTGAGAACAAAACTCGAATAACGGTCGTCGCCGAACAGCGGCCTAGCAATCGGGTATTGCAGTTCGTTTAACGCCAGGCCAGGAAAGGTTGCAGAAAACAGTCGACTCCGGGCCCCGATAACAAGCTGCTCGGTTTACGACTGTGACGAAATTTCAGACTTTCCAGACGACGGTTATTGTTTGATATGTCTAGATTTGAAATCTGCTTATCAGACACGGTTCAGGACTACGTCTGAGGCGGCGCTCGGTGCGAACAAGGTTGTGATAAGTGTGAGTGGTGTAGTATTGCTGTGTAGTCTCGCTCTCTCTCTCTATTTCTCTCTCACCCCGGTCTCTCTCTTTCTGTGTGTGTACGTGATATTACCATGTAGTCTCTCTCTCTCTCTCTCTCTCTCTCTCTCTCTCTCTCTCTCTCTCTCTCTCACACACACACATACACTTTTGCTCTTTCTCATTCTCTCCCTCTTTTTCTGTGTGTGCGCGCGTGCGTAGTATTGTCGTTTAGTCTCTCTTGTTTTCTCTCACTCTCTCTCTCTCTCTTTCTCCGTCCCTGTGCGTGCGTATTACTGCCGTGTAATCTGTGTGTGTGTGTGTGTGTGTCAAGTCATGTTTGAGCCGACGTATTACTACGTTAACTATGACATGAAATGGGTTGAACTGCAGTAACGCTGAAACAATAACATGGATAAATCAACAAAAATGGAAACTGATATTGGACAGACTTACCAGAGTACAATCAAAAGTGAAATAATGGGTGTTGCAGTTTGAAAACCTTCGTCAGCTCACAAAAACAAAAACACTCATAAAATAATTTTAAACAAATTAGCTTCATATCCTGTTTTTTCCGGGCCATCGCAATCAACCCCCGCCTTTTAGGCTGTTTGTGATTTTCTGGGTAAGTTTACGTTCAGCAGGTTGCCATTCTAAGCAGCCGGAGGTCATACCATTGTGAAAAACAACACAAGGCGGGCGGCTGTCAAATTGCCTGCGACTGACTTGGAACCAATTATGTTGGTATTATTAAACCGTGTTCACCACTCCTACGTCGACTGGCGGAGGGACAAATGGAATTTATTGGAGCCTATCAACATAAGAGCCGGAGTATAGAGAGTAACACTGTATGGGAACATATAAGGCGAATGATGTAAAGAGGGGAATGACAAGACGTATGTGTTACGTTCAAACATTGGTGCAATTAATGATAATGATAATAATAATAATAATACAAACAATGTCAACTTCATTAAAATGAGAGAGGACAGAGAGGAGGGAGGTATGTGATAGTTAGTGCCTGCACAATACAAGCACACGAAAGGGTGTGGTAGCAGCAGTAGTAGTAGTAGTAGCAGTAGTAGTAGCAGCAGCAGCAGTAGTAGTAGTAGTAGAAGCAGTGGTAGCAGCAGCATTGGTAGTAGTAGTAGTAGTAGTAGTAGTAGCAGCAGCAGCAGTAGTAGTAGTAGTAGTAGTAGTAGCAGCAGCAGCAGTAGTAGTAGTAGTAGTAGTAGTAGTAGTAGTAGTAGTAGTAGTAATAGTAGTAGTAGTAGTAGTAGTAGTAGTAGTAGTAGTAGTAGTAGTAGTAGTAGTAGTAGTAGTAGCAGAAGTAGTAGTTGTTGTTGTTGTATTTGTTGTTGCTGTTGATGTTGTTGTTGTTATTATTATTGTTGTTGTAACTGTGGATGTTGTCGTATTTGTTATCACGATGCAGGGGTTAATATTTGAGTAGTAAACAACACGCGTAACTGCAGCCGAAATATTAAGTTAATTACACACGAAATTATTCATACAATTTACTGTTTGCAAGTGTATTATTAAACAAGATTATTTGTGTTTAATGTACATATAAAATGTTGGTATATAAAATGTCGATACATTCCAATGGTCGTTTATAAAGAAAGAAGAGATTGATGGAGAGAATAAAAGGAACAGAATAATTCCACACAACTGATCAAATCTAGGCGTCCTGGATGTCGATTTCCGGTCTGGCGAACGCCATCTTGGATTCTGGGTGAGATGACTTGGCGCGATCTGGCAGACGCCCCCGATGTTTCCCGAGCATGGCGTTGCATAATGAATTGGGAAAACAAAGCTGAGAAACATCACTAGGGGGAATAATTTACGACAAGGGAAACATGCCCGTGATGTTGGGCTGTTCCCGTTTCTCTTCCATTTATGTTCTTTTTTTAAACGCTGCTTTATGGAGCCTCTGTTGCCGCTTGTATTATGAAACTGGCCAAGGACTCCACGATTGCCTTGTCATTGGTAAATAAGGATCCAAGTGTGTATGCTGGTGAGGAATACCGAAGTTAGACGCATATTTTAAGTGATCCCAAGCAGAGAGTGGAGTAATCTTGTCTCTTGTGAAATACAAAAGCAGCAGCAGCAGCAACAACAACAACAACAACAACAACAACAACAACAACAACAACAACAACAACAACAACAACAACAACAACAACAACAACTACTACTACTACTACTACTACTACTACTACTACTACTACTACTACTGCTACCAATGCTATTACAATTATTAGTATTATTATCACTTATACTATTACTACTACTATTATTACTACTACTGCTGCTACTAATAGTACTTTTACTGCTACTATTACCATTACTACTAGTGCTGCTGCTACTAATACTATTGAAACTGCTGTTGCTGCTATTAATACTATTAACACTACCGCTACTGCAACTACTATATTGTTACTAACACTATTATTATAACTACTACTACTACTACTACTACTACTACTACTACTACTACTACTACTACTACTACTACTACCAATACTACTACTACTACTACCAATACTACTACTACTACCACCAATACTACTACTTCTACCACCAATACTACTACTACTACTACTACTACTACTACTACTACTACTACTACTACTACTACTACTACTACTACAACTACTTGTATTATTATTATTATCACTTCCACTACCACTCGAACAAATGACTGACTACGAATACCGCATCCACCGTGACACCTCAAACACACACCGATCTATATCTTAAATGCCCCCCCCCCTCCCCCCACATACAATATTACCCTCCCTGTACTGTACCTAAACGAAATCAGGACGCGGTTATTTTTTCTGAAGCGCAGCAGATGTATCCAGCAAGTTTTATTGGACTTAAACGCGATCCGAGTCATTGAGTTCTGAAAGATGGCCACTTTCTAACGGGTCGGTCTCTTTCTCTGGCGCTCGTTTGGGCCCGGCAGTTGCCGATATGATTTGTATATGATTGGCTAGCACTTGCGCGTGCGGGTCGTTAACGGATCTGAAGGGGTCGAGACAAGGTCATGAAATATGCATAAGGGTGTAATCTGAAGGAAGGGGTCAAAAATCTGTGCCTCCCCGCGTGCCGAGGCTGACCTCAAAGTGGCCTTCCGGTTGGGGAGGGGGGGGGGGATAGTGGGAGGATGTCTTATGTCTAATGCAAAAGCTATGGTGGTAGAGGCGGGAGGGGGAGTGAGGGGTAAAGAAAGACAATTCTATAGAAAACAATGAAGGTTTAGGGACAGACAGACAGACAGACAGACGGGCGGGCGGACGGGACAGACAGACAGACAGACGGACGGACGGACGGACGGGCGGGCGGGCGGACAGACAGACAGACAGACAGAGAGACAGACAGACAGATAGATAGATAGATAGATAGATAGATAGATAGATAGATAGATAGATAGATAGATAGATAGATAGATAGATAGATGACTTAGACATCACAGGGGACAAAATAGATGCATTCAAACCCTCTACGCAAGGGAAGCAGTGAGCATTTCTTAATAATTGAAGATGGAATGCTGGCTAAAGACGCATCATCATCATCATCATCATCATCATCATCATCATCTTCCACTTCTGCCGTCAAGCGCCGTAGGGAGGAATGATTTGCGATCCAGCGCCCGGTGGACGGCACTGGATCAAATATTAAATTGTCAAGGCTAGGAGATCATTCCCTCTCCTCGCTCTTCACTCAAGAAAATGAAAGTTCAAATTATTGGTAAAGCAGATCATCTTTCGACTATCGGAGGTAAATAAAGAAAATCTAAGTGACTGACTGGGCAAGCGAACTTTTTTCTTCGGCAACAACATCGTCCTGTCAGATGCCAGCGCTAGCACACAATACTGTAATGATATTTATTAATACACACGAGCAAAACTCAATGCAAACCGCAAAGTCCTATTCGGGCTTCATGGCTAAAACTGACAGTGAAAAGCGGCCAATCGGGTAGTTAAGCAATATTCCGGCATGTTGGGCAGATTTTTGAACAACCAAATGAACGTGTAGAGACCAAACTGAGATGCCAACGCCCACAATAAACGTCTTCAGTGGTTGACAAATTGGCAAAATAAATGGAGTCCCAAATGTTGTGCGTGGAGCAATTATCGTTATCTGGGTCACCGTTTTATGCTCGTTGTTGCGGAGATGACAGTTTGGGAAACTTAATTTTTGACGAAAATGACACAAACAGTGTCCGGGGGGCAGCTCTGGACTGCGCTTCACAACAAAGAATGATGCAAGAGGGAAAGGTGGGGGTGGACGGGGGGGGGGGGGGGTGAGCAGACGAGAAATGAGAGATGGGCCGAGAGGGAGGTACAGACTAACAGGTACGCAGGCAGCCAGTCTGGCAGACAAGGAGGTAGGCAGGCAGGCGGAAGTCTGTGCGGCGGAGGACAGACAGACAGACAAACAGATAGATAGATAGATAGATAGATAGATAGATAGATAGATAGATAGATAGATAGATAGATAGATAGATAGAAAGATCAGCTTTGCGTTGGTTCAGATAATATGAGGCGTCGGTCATCCAAACAGCAATGACAAACTGCTTAATTACCACCGCCTAATAAATGGAGGGGTTGATTGCAGCGTCCCGTAAACAACATGCCGCTAACATTTAACAGCATCAGTTACCTTAGATGTTTGTGTGCTGGCGAAAATCTGACCGCAACGTCCATTTTACGTCCATTTTGGTGATTGTTTTCTAGTAACGGTTAACAATTCTACTTCTGGTCTTCGCTAATTCTCACACTATTTAAGAGTTAAAGACTGGGGGAAGAGGGTGTCTTGGACTGAGAGGCGGGGTGGGGTCTTAGAGAGATATTGGATGAGAGGAGGGGGGGGGGGGAGGGGGGTAGAACAAGGCCACTTATTCAATCTGTACATGGCAACTCGCGCTTCCACATCGAAGCAGCATCTTCCTACATCTTCTTCCCTTGATCCCATCCATCTTTCTGAACAAGACGACCCCTCCCGTGCCACTTCACTTCTTCCCTCAACTTTCAACAAACAGAGAATGTTGCCAGGAACCTCCAGATTCAACCCTCGCCATTGTTGACGCTGCTCACGAGCAAGTGCGGCTGATTCAATAGAATGAGTTGAGCAAACATCGCTTCCCCACAGGATGGGAGGGCCCTTTACTCGCGAGTGAGGGAGGTTAAAAAGAAAAAAGAAAAAGAAAACCCCTCCAGAAATATGAAGAAGAAAGGAGTTTTAAAAAAAAAAATGTTCTTGGAGGAAAAATAATAATAATAATAAAAAGAAGACTGCGGACACTTTAGCGGCTTTGATCGGCGATAGAATGAAAAAAAGAAACATGATTCATAAAAGATAAAGACGATGAAATAGTATTACCTTCAGTCTGTCGGAGAAGTCAGGAGGCTGCCAGACAATCCCCTGGTCTGCCTTTCATGTTTCTGTCTGGATTTCAGCCAACTGTTTATGATTTGTCAGTGTTGTTATCTTGTATGTTTTTTTTTTCTTTTTCGCAGCTATCCTCTTTGAGAATATTGTATCTCCTTCATTCACGACTGTGGCCTTATGCTCCGGTGTTGTTTGCGAGCGCTGTCAAGTGGTGTGTGCCTTGTTGTGTCGGTGCGTGCGTGGAGGAACGTGAGTTTATGCGCGTGAATGTGCATGTGTGCGCGCTAGTGCATATATATATATATATATTTTTTATCGTTTCTTTACTTATTCAGTCTCTCGGTAGAGATTTGTTCGCAGCAGACGAGCATAATCTCCGGCGGGCCTATTCTCGTCGGTCGCGAGATCCGCACAGTGGAAGGATGGGGGGTCTGCTTGCAAGTAGACAGGCAATATCCCCTGCGGTAGCTCTGGCGGGCCTATTCCCGCTGGTCGCGGGGGCCGCCAAAAGTCAGGTGGAGAGTCTGACGATAGTGCACGCTTTACACAGGTCCGGACACTTGTGTTCGACAGATGTGCGTGCCCCCATGGTCCGGGCTCGTACGAGGCCCTCACCTGCGGGACTTGGCTGAACGCCTCTAAGCCGGGTCCCATGGGTGTCAGGGTCTGGCCATAACTCGCCACCGGCTCGTGGTGGAGAGGTCTCGGTGGATTGACGCTGAGCCGCCAGCGTCTGCAGCCTACCTTGTGCCAGACGTATTGGTTACCCATTCCTCTGGAATACACAAGACTAGGTCGAGAGAGAGGTCGTGTCGTTTGGGCGCCACATGATTCTCTGAAGCTCTGCCCAGACATTGTGATGGAATATTGGCCACACTCCACTCATATACTTTGGTCTGTCAAGACTGCAAGATGTCACCTATATATATATATATGGTCTACACTTTTGACTGCCAGCTCTGTGGTCATGTGTTAGAAACCCCACCGAGATGGATTATTATTTACTCTGACCACCCCACCCCTCCCCAGTGAGTATCAGGAAATGACCTCGGAAATAAACAACGCCGGTGTGATACTGACCACATGACCCGATGACGATTGATCAATACAAATATGGTGCCAGAACCATTTACCCAACCTGCCTCGTATAGTTCATAAATAAACACATATAGTATTGTTTGGCACTCATAGAAGTGAGAAGAAGGAAGTAGAAAATGAGTACGCACTAGACAACATAAACATTGAAAGCTATAGTTACCGACAGGGATTCAAACCTGTCACCTCCACATCACCACGGCGCCTGACTGCAGAAACAAGTGGACTTCGACGCATGACTAACTAGACGACATTTTCGACGTGCCAAAAGCCGTGTCAAAAATAGTATGTTGTTTTCTCTTGACTGACCATGTTTTTCTATACGTCTAAAAGTGTGAGTAGGCGGACCTTTGATTGTTAATGTTATATGTGAGTGTGCGTGCAGGTGTACTTGAGCGGTTTAGTAGTTTGGGCACTTTCTCAAACTGCATAGTTTTCTTAGCTGAATTCTAATTCCTAACATTGAGGTTTACCTAATCTCGTACATAAATTCTTTCACAACTTTTCGGATCAGATTATTCATTCATCTCCATAGTTACAATCAGCTGCACTAGATCCCCGGTGCTTTTTCTCTCCCTTCCTCTCTTCCTATCCTCCTCTCTTTCCCTCTCTCTCTCTCTCTCTCTCTCTCTCTTTCTCTCTCTCTCTCTATCCCTCGCGTTCTCCACCCCTCCCCCTCTCTCTCTCTCCTTCCCCTCCCTCTCTCTCTCCTTCCCCTCTCTCTCCCTCCCTCCCCCTCTCTCTATCCCTCGCGTTCTCCACCCCTCTCTCTCTCTCCTTCCCCTCCCTCTCTCTCTCCTTCCCCTCTCTCCCCTCCCTCCCCCCTCTCTCTATCCCTCGCGTTCTTCACCCCTCCCTCTCTCTCTCCTTCCCCTCCCTCTCCCTCCCTTTCCGGGCATGTAGGTGCAGTCTAACATGATCTGTTTGAAGAACGCACCAGTAACCCTCGTCTGCAAGTCTTCTACAACCCTCGCAACCTCCCAGAGAACGCCGGAGATGAAGTGGTCTCAAGTGAGCACTCCATATACTCGTCCATAGATCTCACCCACATCAACCGGCGCTTACACCGACACACCCACACCCACCCACACACACACGGACGGGCACCACACGATGCGAATGTAACAGAGTTTATTCTCCTCGATGAAGAGTGCTTCCTGTACGAAACATCCCCAGGCGAACTACCTACATCGCTTCTCCGGGACAAGATCGCCGACTTCCTTGAGCATGTTGCCTTTATCGAGAGAGATGAATAAACACAGCGAGGAGGTGAACGGGGCAAGAAAGTACCGAGGGAGCCCAGCTTACAGCGACACGGGATACTAAAAATACGATACAGATATATTTGTGTTTAAATGTTTCAGCTGTGATTTCGGAGTGGTCAATGCACTGGTTTATGGAATAGACCATCCGGCTTATATTGTCCAGTGGGGGGTGCATGTTTAAAAAATATTTAAAACTTACCATCATAGTGGTTCTACCGTGGACTAAGATTTATAAATGGATATAGGATGTTGAGGAGATAGGACTTCATCAGCAAACAAACACAGCATACCTACATTCTATAGCGCGTGTTATTTTTCTTAACCATTAGCTTTAGCGGGAACGGCCATGCAGAAAACGAACGAACGAATGAAATAACGAACGAAAGAACGAACTAATGAATGAAATAGTTGTATTATTACTCAACATGTGGTCAGGCAGAGGAAAAATGAATGAATGAATGAATGAATGAAATAGTTGTATGAATTATTCAACATGTGATCAGGCAAAGGAAAGATGGATGTATAAAAGAATGAATGAAATAATAAATGAACGAACGAATGAACGAATGAACGAATGAATGAATGAATGAATGAATGAATGAAACATATTGTTGCATTATTCCTCAACGTAGGGTCAGGCATAAACAGGTAATCGCACCGCACTTTCATGACGTAGGCAAATACCCCCAGACACGAAGAACTAAACATTGTTGAAATTCAAAGGCTAGAAATGTTTATATTGACGCACTTGGTCACGAAAGTGACAACAGGGAATAAACTCACCAAGGAAAACCCAGGATTCAGAGTCCTAAACAAATCCTGCAGCCAGACAAACAAAGACGCGTGGTTTCACGGACGCCAGGAGGGAACCTGTGAACAAGTTTTATCCTTAATGAAACGAAGAAGAGACGTTAGTGAATAGAAAAAGTTAAAAAGAGAAGGAGAGGAGTCGTTACAAACAGTGAGTAATGGGTAAGGTTAAAATAAAGGAAGGAGGGGGGAGTGTAAAGAAAGGGAAGGAAAGCAGTGACGACAGAAACGCTATAACATAGTCATATGGTGTGAGTTCTTCTGTCATCGCCCCGTCACGAGCCGTGGAGAAATTCGTGAGCACCCTCCAGAGGTGGTGTGCGCTCACCAAGATAGGGAGATGTGTGATGTGGAGGGAGATGGGGGGGGGGGCGGGGCAGTAGTTGTATTTACTAGGTCAGGTGGATTGAAGAAAAAACTACTTGAATTGTACAAGAGCTAGGCGTGCACGAAAACTGGCTCACACAAGGTGTCGTGCCTCGTAAAGTGAAATACTTCGGACATATTAAACGTGACAGTATTGGAAAGAATAGTAATGGCAGGTGGAAATCGCACGGGGTAAGGGGAAAGACACTAACCCTCCACCATAGTTTACAACACAGGGTTAGTTTGTACAGTAATGAGGAAAGTAAGAGAATCAACGTTTAGTAGATGTAGTTAATTTCAACGGTAACGAAGAAATTAACAGAATCAAAGTTTACAATTTGTGGTTAGTTTCAATAGTAATGAGGAAAGTAACTGAATCAAAGTTTACAATATGTGGTTCTTTCAAAAGTAACGAGAAAGTAGCATAATGAAAGTTTATGATAGGTGATTAGTTTCAACAATAACGAGAAAAGTAACATAATGAAAGTTTACAATATGTGGTTGGGTTCAACAGTAATGAAAAAAGTAACGGAAGCAAAGTTTACAAGATGCGGTTAGTTTCAACGATAACCAGAAAAGTAACAGAATCAAAGTTTACAAGATGCGGTTAGTTTCAACAATAACCAGAAAAATAGCAGAGTCAAAGTTTACAAGATGTGGTTAGTTTCTACAGTGACGAGGAAAGTAACACAATTAAAGTTAACCAGACGCGGTTAGTTTCTACAGTAATGTTAACAGTACCAGAACGAACGTTTACACAATACAGTTTACAATAAACTGATAAACATATCAATATCAAAGTTTATCCGAGACGGTTGGCTTTTGTGGTAACTAGTACAGTAACGAAATCAAAATTTACCAAATATGGTTAGTTTTATCAGTAAAACAGAAAATAATGTAACCAAGCCATTACAGTAACAAGGACAGTAACACAATCAAAATTTACCAAATATGGTTAGTTTTATCAATAAAACAGAAAATAATGTAACCAAGCCTTTATAGTAACTAGGACAGTAACAAAATCAAAATTTACCAAATATGGTTAGTTTGATAGTTCGAACAGTAACAAAGAAAGTAAATACAACCACAGTTTACACCAGATGTGGTTATTTCAACAGTAACTGGAGTAGCAACAAAATCAAACTCTGTAAAATCAAGGACGGGGACAGAAACAACCACGCTGCTAATCTGTAGATGGACGTGGACACGTACCCACATCACGTTCCTCCCTGGGTGAGTCGCTGAAGGTGGCAGGGCGACAGCACGTGCTCACGACAGCAGATGGGAAATCATAACACAGCAGTAGCACCAGTTGTTAAACCTAGTTGGTATCAACACGGCATACCTAATTCCTAAGCAGGATTTGTTCGTCGGGTGAAATGTGTTAGTGGAAACTTCACAAATATCGGATCACCACTGTGTGAGATGGCGTGGCCTACTCTTTTCCTCAATGTATGTTTCTTTCTCATCATCTCATCATGTTCCTCTTGTACCTTGCGGTGTCGAGGTGAAGTATAAACAGCGGGAGAATGCCCGCTTATGGGCTTCAAGTATCGATATTTCTATAGACTGCTATTCCCTGCGTCCATGTGTCTTTCAGAAATGAACATCAAGACACGTATGCAAGTTTTATTCGACTTGGTACGTTGGATGGGTGCGACCCAGTCCAGCCAGGTTTTGAATCTCGTTAGATTATTTCTGTAAGGGCGTGTCTGTTTGTAATATTGGAAAATACTTGAAATAAAGACAGCGCTTGAGTTTTATAGACACCCCCTCCCCCTTCCCCCGGGTCAAACAATACTGCCAAAGGTGAAGTTAGTTGCATGAACTTTACAGGAGGTCGCAGTCATATCAGCATTTATCAGCGGTTTGTGATTTACTACAAGCAGAAAACAAATAGTTGCATATCCTTTACAGGACGTCGCAATCAATTCCAGCATTCTTTGGCTGCTTGTGATTCCTGGGCAAGTTTACGTTCAGTAGTTTGCCATTGATTTCTGAACGACTGGCACTCATGCCATTGTATGGAATCTAACGCAAGGAGGCTAGCTGCCAAATCGAGTTTTTCATTGCTTTCTGAACGACCAGCGTGTAATGTTCGAAAATAATGAAGATATGAATTAATGAGTGAAACGAAATACAAATTCGAATTATTGCAATAAAAATATAAAGATTCTGAATTAGCTAAATTAAGCAAATAATGGTGTGAATTAAATGAAGACAAAAATTAAAAGTTGTGAATTAGATAAGAGAAAGAAAACAATAACATGTGAATTAAAAGAAGATGTTTAAAAAAAAACGTGAAATAATGAAACCTTGTTGGTGCCTTTCTGGCTGGCCTTTACGACGGCGTGGCTGCTATTATCTTTATTGTCTGTATTATCGTTCTCTGTTTCATCTTTTATGCGCATGCTACTTCCATATCTAGTATTTTATGATGTAATTTCTGAAGTTGGAGCGCACATTAACGATGCAAATGATCCTCTTTCACTATATTTTAACTCGCATAGCGATGCACATGTAGCGCAGTTTTTGAATTACCATCATAACTAAACAGAAGATGTGAGGACACCAAATAGGAACACCCTTACAACTGGCCTATTCACTGCAGTAAGACAAGAGCTGTGTTTCTTCTTCTTCTTCTTCTTCTTCTTCTTCTTCTTCTTCTTCTTCTTCTTCTTCTTCTTCTTCTTCTTCTTCTTCTTCTTCTTCTTCTTCTTCTTCTTCTTCTTCTTCTTCTTCTTCTTCTTCTTCTTTTCTTCTTCTTCTTCTTCTTCTTCTTCTTCTTCTTCTTCTTCTGCGTTCATTCGGAGTTTTTTTTTCTTTTTCGGACGTGATTGCGTTGTGCCTGTTTACAGCAGAGCTGCGTTCTTGCGCCGTTAGGCCGACACATCCGACTTCTGTGGGCATTTGTTGACTGGGTTAACCTTCCCGGGGGTTTCTTAGGACGTTTGACTCTCACTGTTGTAGTGTTATCCCCCATACCAGTTGGCCCATATAGAACAGCCAAAGACATCCTGGTCAGCCCTTAAGGGAAGGCAGGGGCAGACCATGGGCATTCCCCGCCATCCAAGGAGGCTTCCATAATTGCAGAGCCGACACACAGCGCTCCGTTACTGGGCTCACTCAAGGAATCGTCACGTCCTGCACATGGCTGCTTTGCCTCACTTCCGTATATTGGGCCTTCCGTTCACCATAGGCTGTTCCTCCGGAAACCAGAAGAATGCAGTCTGCAGATGACATCCACACAGTGAGCTTTCGATTCGGACTTTCCACGTAAAGGATTTACTATACAAGCAATATTCCATTTCATGCCTCTGGGAGAGTTGTGTTTGAGAGACAGGCTTATTCACAGCAATAAGACGAGAGCCGTGTTTGAGAGACATGTTACCATTTAGAGTGTGTGATAACTTTGAAGACGAGCGGCTGGCCGAACGACTAGGGCGCCGGGTTCTCCCTCAGGAGACCCAGGTTCGAATCTTCGATAAGGTGTGGATTTTTTTCTGGAACATGTTGTGAAAACCAGAAGGATTTATGGAAACACAAATAGAGGAAGACAGCATGAGAAGATTTTGGACAGTCTTGTGTCATGGCACGGAAGAGAGTCAGCACATGAATTGATCCATGTCGTCGGAGATCACAATTTGGGGAGAAGCATAATCACCCACGCCAGCCGGCATGGCATTGGATAATGATGATATTCGAAACATTCGCCTTTATCTCTTCCTCTGTTCATGGAACTTCTAATTATATTTTGTGTTTTATTTGGACTCCATTATCAGCTCATCAGCAGCCAACATCCTTTCATCGATACAACGAGCAAGAGAATTGGTCGCTTCAACGTGATTACACAATGAGGTATTTTATGTGCAGATTTAGAACATGATTCAATATTGCACTATCTGAGGTGGCATTTCTTGGGTTCTCAGAGTAGACATCACAGCGTTTTGGCCAAACCTATAAATACTGAGTCTCTCTCAGCAAATAAAGCGTAGATGCCGATCATTCACATTGGGTGTAAACACATCGAGTTCTTCACCTCATCCAGTCTCCTTGCCGGAATTGCTTTTAATTTATGACTCAAAGTTCGAAACACTTTAAAATAAAATTAAAAATTAAAAATAACACCAAGCCCCGCAGCGCAGGTTTATTATTGGTTTGTGAAGTGTAAGGACCATCAGGTCTGAATGCACAAAGGACTGAGTGGCTAGAATAACCCTCTTTTAGCGAACGTCGAGGGCAGGCGTCGAATCATTGTCCGACACTCCTGGTGACATTATCAGCGTAGTCTCCTAAAGTTTAAACCCCAGCGCCGTCTCAACATTTATTAAGATCTCCAGACATTCTAGGTCACAGAATGATGAGATAGGGTGGCTAGGCCCCTTCCTCGTTGACCCACCCCCACCCCCCAGAAAGATGTTTAGTGCCCAGTTTATGAAGCTGGGTTGATTCCACAGCCATACTGATCAGGAACTGAAAGAATCACGCAGCTAATGACGATTGAAACTGAATCACTTTCTTTCTGAACAAGCCACAGTGGTGATAATCGGCTGAACCCAACAACGGCCTGACATTGAAAGAGTTAAGTTTCTATGATCCCTGCGGCAGGCAGTCTGTTACCAGGTGTGAAACAATTGTGTGACTAGTGGCGTGACAGTGACTGCGAGGTGTCCCGATAACAACAGGTAAATATCACCAGGTGTGACAGGTTTAATGACATCCGGGTACCTGGTAGCAGTGTTTGACACCTTCAAGACCAGTGGTCCCACACGGTGATGCGCCAGAAGGTGGTGGGCGGAAGGCGGAGACTTCTTCTTCTTCTTCTTCTTCTTCTTCTTCTTCTTCTTCTTCTTCTTCTTCTTCTTCTTCTTCTTCTTCTTCTTCTTCTTCCTCTTCTTCTCCTCTTCCTCCTCCTACTTCGTCTTCTCGGTTGTCAACTAATCTGCCAATCGGATGACCCCGGTCCATACGTCATTTACTACAGTCACTACGGCGGCCAAATATAATAATAGTGACATCCAAATATATTGAGAAGATTCAACTATAATGACATCTACAGCCAAATATAACAGCAACGAAAAATAAAAAAAAAAAATAAATAAAAATAAAATATAAAAATATAATAAATGCGGAAGTCAAAATGTAAAAACAATGAAATATAATGACAACATGAGCCAAATACAATAACAACGACAATCAAATATAATCTAAGTGACAGTTAATACATCAAGAACGGTAAAAAGAAAATGATAGTTGAGTTGAAGTTAGCTAAGAACTGACATCTGCACTCAAGACATTCCCATACTTTCCGCGTCCCTACGTTCAACAGCCAGCGAAGAGTCGCACTACTAATCGTCCACATCGCTATCTGATTGAAAGTTTCCCTGGTCTTCCGTGAAGTTTTGAGATTCTACCAGAACCCTTGCCAATCCCCAGCAATCTCATCCTTTCTCAGTCTGTTTCCCCACCTTATCCACCTGGTCCCAAAGGCGCACGACCACCTCTCCCTTATCCATAGGTAAAAAAAATAAGATAATGACAAGAAGAGCCAAATGTAACACACAGCAAATTATATCAAGGACAGTGGAATTCAGCATGGCTGCTAACATGTCAGCGACTTGTTCTAAGAGAAGTCTGGACAATGGAGACTTATCAGACATCAGAAGACATTTCAGCTCAACATTTGTACACCCCTTTGAGAGCGAAAGTAAGAGCCCATTGTATCAACCGATGAATAGGTCCAGGGACAGAGTTTAGCACAGACAAAAGGCATCGTAGAATCTTAAATCTGGCAAGGACATGCGTCAGACAGTAAATTAACATACTGTTGTAGAACCGAGACTGGTCGGGGGCGCGTTATCGACTACATCAGATGGTATGCCATTTTAAGAATGAAAAAGCAAAAAAGATGTTTTGAGACTAAGCAAAATTTATAGACATCAATGATTCTCGCAAACACAATTAAAATAAATCGTTTCCAAATAGTTCGCTCAACACGAGTAACTTAAAAAATTATAGTCTTACAGGAATCGACCCGGCTGCTGCGTCAGGTAGACTCGCGGGGCGCACTTGCTAGAAGGCTTGCCTGCCCACCTGGATGACATGAGTTCGAATCTTTTCGCACCGTGGATATTTATTTTATTAATTGACCCGGGCTCTGGGTTAGACCCAGTCTGTAGACACCCGGGAATTTCTTAGGAGATAAAAGTGGTCGGCGTGGTTTTGACCTCATCGAGTGCTGATTGGTTTACACATGTGAAGTTAGCACCATGTACTTAATAGGAGTCCTTGACTTGAATTAAGTCTCTGTGGCGATGTGGTCAAGCCGTTTGACTCGTGCCCCGAAGGTTGTGGGTTCGATTCCGGACCGCGTCTTTCGGTTTACGAGTTAAAATGTTTCGGAGACTCCTGTGGGTCGTCGCTAAAAGCTACGGAGTTCGTGCTTTGTGCGACGCTTTCCGTGCTGCGGAAAGAGACCGAGCCATTTGGGATAAAACCCGGTGCAATGAAGTCGATCCTGTCGACTTTTAAACGATTGTATTCTTCTCTTTACTCTCTATTATATTGTCCGTTCTTACTTGGTCTCTCCATTCTAATTTCTTTCTTTACTCTTATTTTTTGCCTTTCATCCTTTTTCTTGTGCTTTCTATTTTATCTTATTTTTCGACTGGACTAATTTGCAGCTGCTTTTTCGTTTTGTTACAGACTGTCTGTCTGTCTGTCTTATTTGTTCTGACTCTCCTCTTCTCTCTCTCTCTCTCTCTCTCTCTCTCTCTCTCTCTCTCTCACTTCCCTTCTCAACCTCAATTTCATCTATCTCGTTTGTCTCCCTCTCTCCTCTGTCTCTTGACTCTCGCCTACCCCCCCCCCTCCCTCTCATTCTCTCTCGTTTCCTTCTCCACCTCTTTCTCTATCTAGTCTGGTTCTCTCTCTCTGTCTCTCTCTCTCTCTCTCTCTCTCTCTCGTTTGTCGCCTTCTCCTCCCCTCTCTATCTTTGTGCCTTTCTCCCCCTCTCTCATGTCTCTATCCTGTTATACTCTCTCCATCTCCTGTTCACACTCTCTCTCTCTCTCTTCTGCACTGCTCTCTCTCTCACCTGCATTGCTCTCTCTCTCTCTCTCTCTCTCTCTCTCTCTCCCTCTCTCTGAATCTCTTTGTTTTAACCCACGGCTCGCCCCACAACGGCCAAGCTGGCTAATGTACCGGCTGAGGTAACCTGATATGACCAAATGTTGCCGGTTGTACGTTAGACTTTCTGCGTGTCAATCAATTAGAGTTGCTTAAATCATATTAATGCTTGCAATTTCCCCCATCTCCCTGGCCGACATACAGGCTAGTACACAAACTTGCCACCGCCTCGGATTTGTTTCCATGTGTTGCTTATAGCATGGTGTATGTCTCGTCATTTTGATATATATTTGTTGTTTGTTGTGGTGGTGTTAGTTGTTGTGTGAATGGTGCTGTTGGCTTGGTGTTTTGTTAGTGCCGTGTTGTTGTTTGTTCTTGTTGTTGGTGATGTTATTGGTGTTGGGTGTGTTGTGTTGTGTGATTGTTGTTTCGCGTGTTGCGTTATTGCTATTGTTGGTTATAGTGTTGTTGCTTGATTTTTGATGGTTGTATTGTTCCTAGTGTTATATGATTGTTGTTTTTTGTAGTGTTGTTTGTAGTATTGTTGGTGTTGTATACATATCTGTTGTTTTTGTTGATTGTGTTGTTGGTGATGAATGCCTGACTGCAATTATTGTTGCTGTTGGTATTTCTTGCGACTGTTGCTCCTAGTGTATTTAGTGACTTGTGATTATTGCTGTTGTTGGTGTTGTATTATTAGCTTTGGGATATGTTATTGTTGCTGATATTGTCTTGACTATAGCTGTGTGTTTTTTTGGTCCGTTGTTGTCGGTAGTTGTGTTCTTAATGCTGCCAACGGTTGTGTTGCTGCTGTTGTTGTTTGTGGTAGCTGCGGCTGAAGTGATTGTGGCGTCGTCGGTAATAGTGTCACTGTTCTTGCTGCTGGCGTGTTTGCTATCTCATCCCTACGGGGGTGCCTGCTGTTTGTCGTCACACACAGCCCACACATTCACTCACACTCGGCGTTCTTTCTCATTTACAATACGTCTTGACGTCAACAAAACCACTGCGTCATAACCAACCCCCCCCCCCCCCCCCCCGGCCAAAAAAAAAAATGGTGTGCCTGCGTCTTTCATTTTTCTTTCTTGTCTACTTTGTCCCCCTCCTCTGAAAAGTTCTACATTGTTCTCGTCTTATATAAAAATCAATCAATACAAACGAGGGAAACAAATACTTTATTTTACTAACAGGTTTGTAGGGAATTTCATGCTCTTCTACTGGGCCATACAACCTTCAGTCGCAGTGGGTGGTTGAGCTTCTAACAAAACAGATCCTGCCCGTCCCTGGAAACACCATTAACACACGCCAACTTAATCACCATCCTTTTACCCTCTGAACGTATCTAAGCCGGGCTGATACTTTGCCGATTTATGACTGTATATGTTTTATTTGTTCCGCACTTGTAGTTAGTTCTTCGAGCATTGTTTTACTGATGTTCATGGCGGGATTAAAGTCAGACATGTGTTTGTGTGTATACATCGTACATACATTGTCTGCTGCTGGCTGAGTGAATAATTGTCTGATGCCAGATGGTCTAGCAATCATTCTATCTTGTTGTTGTTGTTTTTTTTTTTTTCCTTGTGTTCTTTGTAATCTTTTGTTGTTGTGTGTTAATGTGCGCGTTGCTTCGGATAACACTGTTTTCTGTGTTCATTGTGAGTAGCTACAAGCTGTTTTTTGATAGGGGCATTTAGGGTCAGGAAGTACAGTTTTACCGAATTATCTTCTTCTTCTTCTTCTTCTTCTTCTTCTTCTTCTTCTTCTTCTTCTTCTTCTTCTGCTGCTGCTGCCGCCACCGCTGCTACTACTACTACTACTACTACTACTACTACTACTACTACTACTACTACTACTACTACTACTACTACTACTACTACTACTACTACTACTACTGTTTGTCCATCAAGAATGATGATGACCATTCATTTCATCCAGTAGGGTTTAAAGTATGGAGCCGTGAGATCTAAGATGGCTGATAAAGCCTATTTTGGCTCGAAATGTTCGTTAATGTAAGCAAAGAATGCTTGACGCTCCAGGAGGAGGATCTTCTGCAGTGATTTTTCTGTCCAGCATTTTCTTTACAGCTCTTGCAGTCCTGGCTGCTTCACAAGGGACTGTAATGATGTACGCCACGAGTTTCGGTCTTTGGCAGAAGTCTCCCAGGTGTCATGATTAATTCCAAAAGCTTTCAGTGAGATTTTCACTGTCTGTAAAGCGTTTCCCCTGGCCGCCTTGGGAGCGTTTACCACAACGCAGCTCGCCGTAAAAAAAATTCGTTGAGGGAGCCTGTGATCTGTTAAGTGTCCAGCCCAGCGAATATGATTCTTCATTAGTAGAGTGTGGACACTGGGCATGGGCGCTCTTTCTAGAACTTCAGTGTCTGCGATCTTGTCTTGTCATTTAATCTTCAATAGCTTCCTAAGGCAGACTGTGTGGAAGTGATTTAATTTCCTAGCTTGTCGCTGATAAACAGTCCAGGTTTCACAAGCATATAGCAGTGTGGATAATACAACGGCTTTGTAGACTTTCAGCTTTGTTTGCAGGCTTATTCCATTTCTGTCCCATACATTCTTGTACAGTCTGACAAAGGCCGTGCTGGCCTTGGAGATTCTTGCATTCACTTCGTCATCAATTGTAGCAGCTTATGACACAGTGCTGCCAAGATTTTGTCCACAACACTTAGTCTATGACCATTCACCTTGATATTCGACACGGTGTGATTATTCCCTGGAGCTGGCTGGTACATAACTAGTCTTCTCCAAGTTGATATTGAGCCCAAAGTTGGCACAGGCATACGAGAAAGCTGAAACATTGTGTTGCATGTCTACCTCTGGGTTGGCATATAGAGCGCAATCATCAGCAAACAGCTGGATGTAGCTTTCAACCTTCTGAGATTGAATAACTTTCCATCCATACGGTAGTTGATGTCTATTCCAATGTCGTCGTTCTCGAAGGCATTCGTCAGCATGGCTGAAAACATGAGGCTTAACAGTGTTGGTGCCAGGACACATCTTTGCTTCACTCCATTGGTGACAGGAAAGGGCTCAAACAGCTCACCATTTTCTGGACAAACTTATGGACAAACTTCCGTGGACAGACATATTTCGCCATAATCTTCCAGTCACTACTACTATCACTACACCGACTAGTGCTACGTCTACTTTTGCTGCTGATATATATAATATTTTGCGCGTCCCATACACATATCTGAGAAACAATCCATGTTCACAACCTCAGCTCTAACGACAGCATCTGTGAGTGCACACACACACGCACACACACACACCTATCCACTCAAACACACACACACACACCCGCACACTCACTACACTACAGTATGATTTATCGTCTACAAGAAACATAATGTTCCTCCCGAGAAAACATAAAACGGACGACGATGCTGGAGTGGTTGCATGTGTGAGAAGACATGGCCAGTCAAGAATTTCTTCAACAGTCAGAGAAAGAGAAGGCTTCAGAACTCATGTCTGTGAAGTATATCTCTCTGTACCACACGGTTTTGCCGTGCGGATATGAACAACATTGAAAAGTAGCTTTTGGAATGGGGTATTTTACCTTAAAATGTTTCTGTACATCCATTTGCAACTCTGTGGGACGCTGTGATTTACGCACATGAGCGCACGCATGCACGCGCGCGCGCACACACACGTCTCGTAACAGGTGCTTGCTGTGGGTATGTGAAGTGCTACGACCATCACATTTTTGTAGACCTGGGTTATTACCTACTTAATAAATATCACAACTTCAAAGCGGTGAACGCGGGAAAATATGGCCTTACAGTTTAGTTACTTGGCTTATGTTAACGGGACTCTAATGGGAAGCAAAGAATGTTAGCACTGCAACCCACCAAGCTTGTCGTAAGAGGCGATTACGGAGGGTTTCTGCCCGTGCGTTTTCTGTAATTTTAAAGGAAGCGAAGAATAGTATAAAACTGTAAGCTACCATACAGGGAGGGCATAAGAGGCGACTATAGAAGGCTGGGCTGTGGGCTGGTTTCCCCACCACTTTAGCTTGCGTTCGCTTAAATGTGTCTATGTCTGCAATGTTGTCCTTTATATGAACTTCACTATCTTTTTAAGTTTATTCAGTGGTCCATAGAGTTTTATCTGCCACTGCTGTTTCTCTAGGTCAGAAGTTTACCTAGATATATCGTAATTTGGACAGTGGTTTTATAATCTGCTGTTCGTGCTTTGTGTGACGGTTTCAGCAGACAGCCCTGCGTCACGAAACCGAGCCATATGGGACAAACCCCGGTGCAATGAAGTCGGTCCTCTTGACTTTTAACCCGGTTAAACACAAAGTTACTGGACGTGGTTTGAAACATAATCACCATCGTAACAACGAAACATAAACTCGCTTTACGATCTGTGGCTGAGAGGTGACGGGGTCAGTTGTTGGCTCGCAAGGTACCCGGTTTGATCCCCGCATAGAGCTGGCAATTTTTCCAAGAACCGCTGGAACCTAATGATAACGCACGGCCCAGTGATCTCTTGGGTTGTGAGATCGGATATTTGCTTTCTCGGATAAGGGCGAGAAACAAGAGTTCACAAGAGGACGTTAAAAATCCCAACGCAGTTGGACATCGCAAAGAGTAGGTGGTAAAACCATTGCATTGGCAAACCCCCAGAAGAGAAGTTCTGGCTCAGATTAATAATCCTTTGACCGAGTCAACCACAAATAAGATATTAATTTGAAGCTGATTGTTGTCCACAGCTGGTGATGGGAGATAGTATGTGTATTTCTTCTTTTTAAAGTTCAGAATAAGATACTCCACAACATTATTGTACGTAAATTTTGTTTATCACAGATTCCCATAGAACCAAATTCTCTTGTTTATTTCTTCATTCTTCCTCAAGACAACAAGAAGCTGACCTGAAAACAAAAGTGTTGGTAATTAAAGACGTCACGCTGATTACACTCGCCAACTTCAGGTGCTGCCCTCGTAAAAAGAAGGCTCGGTACACACTGAGAACACAATTGCACTCTGGCTTCCTTTGACGAGGGAATCCCTGCAAGCGTAACAAGGGAAGACCGACATGTCCATCGGGTGACAAGTGACCGGCCGGCACCCCAATAAACCCGGGCATCCTAGCTTGGCTTTCCGCCGGGAGTTTTATCCGGATCTCGTTTGATAACAAGTCTCCACATTAACATTTCTTTCCGCTTTTTGTTTCTTGGTATATCTATTTGGTGGCTTCCTGTGTGTTGTAGCGGATGTTTTGGTGGGTTTCTTTATTGTCCACGTTTTCCCGATAGCTTTTATTAAATAATTTCCTCTCCTTCGTCTTGCCTTGTTTCTGGCCATTAATACCATCATCATCATCATCATCATTTACGGCACAAGTAAAGAACGCATTTATACGCCTTAATGCTCATTGAGCATATGATGACGGAGCCATATTTATACATCAATCAACAGAGCCATAATTGTATACATCAATCATCACTCGGCGGGTAATGTAGTGTGTATCATCCCGGCCGCCTTTATTTCCCAAGATATTTCATGGTGCGCATCTTTAGGTTGGGTCGACTTGGGTGCCTAGGTCAATGGTTTAAAAAAAATCGAATCCACCCCGATATGGATTGAAGTCTTGACCACCAAGTAGGCAAGCGAGTGTCTACCCACTGCCGCAGCTACCTAATGACTGGACAAGGGAATTTAAAATGTTGGAAACCGTTTGTGGCCAGACATTGGAATAAAACAAAACAGTAATACATGTTGGTGGTATTTGTTGATGGGCGGTTCTTGATTACTAACTAATCGATATATATATATTTTTTTTAATCACTAACTAAACAATAGACGTTTTTGATCACTAACTAGACGATGTGCTTTTCTTGATTAATCAGTAAACAATATAATTTTCTTGATTACTCACTAAATGATACTCTTTCCTTTATTACTCACTAAACGATATTCTTTCCTTAATTACTCGCTAAACAGTATACCTGTCTTGATTTCTAACTAAACGATTACTCTTAAACAGTAAGTTTCACTGCTTATTAACTAAACGATATAATTTCCTTGATTACTCACTAACCAATATACTGTTCTTGATCGCTCACTAAGCGATATACTTGTTTTGAACTCTAGCTACACGACTTCGCTTCGAACAACATCTGTTCCTTAAGCGACGAATTGTGTTATTTGGAGGCAGCCGGTTCGAATCCAGTTCTCATATTAACTACAGTGCCCTTGAATATGTCCGCCTTCCCTTTCCTTCTGCCAGTGTCGATCAATACCGTAAGTGTACTCCCCATCTGGCCTGACCTCACTTAGCGTTACGTGTCACCTTTAGCTGTTGCCATTGTTCGTGCTCCCTCGTGACTTAACCCTTCTCACTCCTGACGAACAATGACCTGGTAGGACATAAGAGAAAACCAGCCCACAAAGATGAAAGGCGGCGCTTATATCGTATTGCGGATTTTCCCAATCAGCTGTGAAGAAAAGGTTTCGGCGCTACACAAGTGTACATTGTACCAGAAAGAATGTTTGCATTAGAGAAAGTTGCCCGCAGTTTGCCACATTCCTGTTAGAGTTTTCACGACCTGACTCTATCCATAGCAAGCTGTGCTACTAAGCTTGATATTTGAGTTTGTGGTATTTCCGTTTTCTAGCTAAGTATGCTGCGTATTTCTTCGTTGAAAAAGATTTTTGTCGAAACGTTGTAGATGAGTGTCTTTCCTTTTGTAGCACATCCATGTTATATTTTCTGTTCTTTCTTTTTTTTTTTTCGATATCAGCGCGACAGTTGCTGTCATTGTTTTCAATACCATTGATGTTCGAATATCTAATAGCAGGATTCTCTAAAGACTTTATTTCAAATGGTTTCTTTGTGTCGTCAACAGCATCGTCAACATCATCACATCATCATCAAAGCTAATCCACGCGTAAACATCAGTCAAGTGCACTAAAAGTAATAACACGTGTATGGGCGACGCTTAAATTCAAATCGAGCGAAGGGATAAATATCATCATCACCATCATCATCATTATCATCACCATCATCATCATCATCACCATCATCATCATCATCATCATCATCACCATCATCACCATCATCATCACCATCATCATCATCATCATGAAAAGCTGGGGAAATATTGTAACAACTCGAAAAATCAATGGAACCACAGATGGCTGATGACAGCGAGACATCGTTCCAAACATTCTTCTTCTTCTTCTTCTTCTTCTTCTTCTTCTTCTTCTTCTTCTTCTTCTTCTTCTTCTTCTTTTTCTTCTTCTTCTTCTTCTTCTTCTTCTTCTTCTTCTTCTTCTTCTTCTTCTTCTTCTTCTTCTTCTTCTTCTCCTTCTTCTTCTTCTTCTTCAGCGTTCCGAGCCATTGAGGTTCTTTGCTGCAGATACAACCCGTCTCCATTCGTCTCTCTGGTTGACCTTCTCTTGCCAGTCGTTGATTCCAAGTGCTTGTAGGTCTGTATATATATTATCTCTCCACCGTCTTCTTGGTCTACCTCCAAACATTACGTCGAAGAAAAGGTCATCATCGTCATCATCTACAACCGACTTTCCCTCTTCCTCAATTTTTTTTTGTTTTTGTTTTTTTGTTAAGCTTTACTGTTGTCACGGTGTATCCAGGTTTGTTTCTGTCATAATGTATCTACAAGTCTTGGCTGAATCTTGATGATGTTTATCAGAAGTTAATGAAGTCAGCGTGGCTGAATGGATAAGAACACTCGCTCTTTAAACTTCCCGTATGCAAATAGCGAGGTAGTGGCATCAATCCCTACACCAGTAATCGGACTACAATTCTGACTTCTTGTCCTTGCCTCGGGGACGTAAATTACAAGTACATAAGAAGTCGGAGTGGGTTCGCCTGGTGGCAAGGAACACTAGTAATAGGGAAAGCTAGTTCACACGCAAAAATTAGCCCAGTGCACTAGAAGTAGTAGCAGCGCGTTTATGAACTACGGATGAGTTCAAAGCGAGCGAGAGGAAAACACAAATAAGTTACGACTCCGTTTTCCAACGGATTCATAACAAATCAACCAGCTAACCAACCAACCATACAGCTAGCCAAGCCAACCAACTGCCAACCATCCAGACAATTTACATTAACACAAATAAACCAAAACTAACAACCGATCGCTTAAAACGGCTCGAACAAAAAAATATGTATCTTTCACAAACTTACCCCTTATAGGATAGAAAGGGGGAGGAGAAAGAAAAACAGAAAGGTCGGGAAAACAGACAAGAAGGTGTAGACTTGTCGTCTACGAAGCGCAGACTGGTAAATCTCAGTTTATTACGCTAAATTGAAAACGTTTAGAGTTTAGGGTCTTTGCTACAAGAACGGTTTCCGGGATTTTCCTGTCTAATAAACACCACTCGAGCGAAACGCTTAAGACAATCATCGGCATCCACATAACTAGAGGCATATGGTAGTTGGTTGGTGATATTAATGCCTTGCTTGTCTGTCTGCCAGGCTGGTCTGTCTGTCTGTCTGTCGGGACGGTCTGTTTGTCTGTCGAGATGGATGGATGGATGGATGGATAGGTGGGTGTGGCGAAGTGGTCAAGCCGTTTGACTCGTGCTCCGAAGGTTGTGGGTTCGATTCCGGGCTGCACCCTTCGGTTTACGAGTTAAATGTTTCGGAGACTCCTGTGGGTCGTCGTTAAAAGCTACGGAGTTCGTGCTTTGTGCGACGCTTTCCGTGCTGCGGAAAGAGACCGAGCCATATGGGATAAAACCCGGTGCAATGAAATCGACCCTGTCGACTTTTAAGTCGACTTTTTTTTTATTGATGAATGCGTGGATGCACATGCATGAAACGAACTTTCCTCTGGAAACAGTTCACATGAGAAACATCTACACCACTCACCACAAACTCGACCTGGTGCTACTAACAAAATGGCAAGACTTGACCTAGTGTTTTCATTCTCCAGTTTGCTACCAACTCCCCCAAAACCTGCTGCCACTCTCATGTCCAGACCCATTCGACCGTCACAGGAAACCCTCCAGGAAAAGGCGACCACGCTTGGGCGATCCTTCTATCCCCCAAGAAACGATTCTTTGTCAGTAGGCCTTTGTCCACCGGATTAAGAGTAGCATGCCTGATTCTCCTGTATTCAGAGATGTCTGCTTGTCGATGTCGGCCGGGAGAATTCTGCCTTGCGGGTGATGATCATAGAGTTCTTTGGCCAGGACGAGGGGTTTCGCTTCCTTTCAGTAAACGTTAGAAACTTGGGGCGCACGACGCGGCCCCCCTGCAGGGGCGACTCAATGGATTCGCGGCGCAGGATGGGCGTTTGTTTATACAAGTGTTGGATCAATTCTGCTCACCTTCCCGATATCTCCCACCCATCCCTCGCAAGGGGCTGCATGCCTCTTGTACTCTCCCTTTCTCTCTCTCTCTCTCTCTCTCTCTCTCTCTCTCTCTCTCTGCTTACCACCCTCTTTCTTTGTGTATGTGTATGTGTTTTAGAGTGTGTACGAATTCGGCTGTAACTATGAACAGTGAAGTGCAAGAAGCATTTCAGTCAACACTTATACTTTAAGAAAGAGAAATAAGAGAAAGGAGAAAAGAAGAGGAGCGAGATGAGAAGGCTTAGAAGAAGGCAGAGCAGAAGACAGAGAAGAATGCAAAGAAGAAGAAGAAGAAGGCAAAGAAAAAGAAGGCAAAGAAGAAGAAGAAGAAGAAGAAGAAGAAGAAGAAGAAGAAGAAGAAGATGATGATGATGATGATGATGATGATGATGATGATGATGATGATGATGATGATGATGATGATGATGATGAAAAAGACGTGGGCTGAGCGTCCTAGAGTGAGAAATCAAGATGCCCTGGCCGCTGTTAAAAAGAAAAGACCGACGCAATATATTTAACTCAGCACTGCTTGAACTACAAGAACAATAGAGCATCTGAGAAATATCTGACCGCCGGGAATTGAGAAGATTAGTATCACATTTTGTCACCCAAAATCCACCGCCGTTTAGGCTTTTTATCGACGCACGTACAAGAGAAAAATATGGACACTCTTATCGCAAATCCAGAGTCTATAACCTTATAATGTCTTGTAGAGGCTTCATTCATGTACTGGTGCAACAGAACACAGACTTCTCCGTTCGCCCTTTCATATTTCGGATCGCTTTTTTTCTCCCCTGTTCAATTCAGATTTGTCGCTGAGATTTTAACCCCACAAATTCTTTTCAGCAAAATCAGAGTTCTCTTGCGGTTTCCAGAGATGAAGGCGAAAAGAAAACGAATAAAGCGGCGCTTTTAACAAAAATCGTCAAGCGGTTGAGGTCTGTCCAAGCGGTGCTCCGCTGAAGAAATGAATGGCAACAGAGGACATGAATGGGGCAAGGATACACCTCTTATAAATTGATATAATTTATGGTCTTTCTCAACTCTCTACTCTAACTTCTATCGCTACATAGGATCCTCAGAATCCCCGAGGCGCTAGGTTGAAAATAATATAGATGCATCTGTGTATAAACTCGTATAGGAGTCACCGAGATCGAAAGAGAAGAGAGAGAGAGAAACGCAGAGAGGCAGACTGAGAGAGAAAGACAGAGAGCCAGTGGGCTACATACACAGACAGTCAGACTTCGTGGGTTTACAGCGTTGAATAAATTCAATTTAAACTCTCCCCATTGTCACCCATGTATCCGCAGATCATGGCTGAGGGGACTGATTCCTATCTGGTCCCGCAAAGAGCCGACTAGACTTTGTCAAAACATCAGAGCTGCGAGGCGTTGAAGGATGTACAATGGACTCCGGGCTGGTGATTCAATAGAAAATGAGACCTGCGTTTTCCGTTCCAGAGGCGTATCGCGAACAGACTTGCAACAATAACTACAGCCCGCCACTGCATGGCCGAAACGTCGCTAGATTATTACATTCAAACGTTGCACTCACTGGTCGAGATAAAAGTACACTCGTAAAAGGACTTGATTCATGTATTATCTGCCATACAAGCAGGCACCTAGCCGCCGACTGTTGTGTTTATGAAACGTATAATTTTACGATTCTTGCTTCCTCACTGATGAAAGTATCATTTCATAGAAAGGGGGCCAGCGGGGAAGAATGGATAGGAGCACTTATTCTTAAACATCCGGTGTGCTGATGCTGGGGTAGCGGGTTCATCCCCTACACAGGTCGGCTGGATAAAATGTTGAATTATCGTCCTTGACTTGGGAAAGTAAAGTGGGATCTCCTGATGGCGAGGGTCACTGGTTATGGGGAAAGCTAATCCACACGCAAAATTCAGTCCAGTGTTACTAGAAGTATGGACTACGTTTGAGCTCAGAGCGAGCAAGCGAGAGTTAAAAAGAAAAAAAAAAAAAAGAAATGCATGCTGGAAATGAACGAGCTGATATATTTGCTCGCGCTGCATCCCCTGCAAATGGCCAGCCCGTGGATCGTGATGATGTTACTAATGCTTGTAGAGAGATGACAAGGGCGGAGGAGTTTGACGCCGGTGAATCGACTTCGGTGTTCAGAATAAGAGACTTGTAAGTTAGAATTGGCAGGCCAGACACAAAAAGCACATCGGGAGAATAAGGGGCCTCGTCAACCAACGCAGAACCGACCCTGTTAGCCGCTGGACGCATATGCATATGTTTGGGGAGGGGAGGATGTGAGCACCTATGGACTTGTCAAACAGATAACTAAATTTAAAAAAAATACGATTATAAAATCGAAAGAATTGTGATTTTTATTAAGACTTCAGTTAGGTGTGGGTTGGCCAGTTGTCTTATGTCCTTTCATCATCATCATTATCAAGTGCCATGCCGGCTGGCATAGGTGGTCATGACTCTCCAAAGATCTCGGTCTTAAGTTTTCTGGATCAGCTCTGCTGATGATATTCCTCTATGCCACCGCCTCAGTCCACCCAGCATCATTTCTCTTGGTCTGCCTCTGCCTCTTTTCCGCTCGATTGTTCCAGTTGTCGCGATATTCTCCAACACCTCTCTTCTACCCACATGACCAAAGAAAGCTGTTTGTCTCTTTTTTATTGTTGTATGTAATGTTCTAGTTTCATTATCCTCTTTCAGCAAATCGTTGTTAGCAGCTTTGGCAGTCCAAGGAATTCGCAACATTCGTCTCAGGAACCACATCTCTGTTGCTTTCAAATTCTTCCTAATTTGTTCATATACATTCAAACATTCACTGCCATACGGCAAAACAGGTTCTTTATAGCACTTCATCACTCTCTTCCTTACACTGAACGATAGTGACTTATTGCATAACATCCTCTTCATTTTCTGGTTTATGTCCTTTACAAAGTCTTCAAGTCTGGCAACTACCCGCTTGACACCAAAGTCTCACATGCTGAGCCAGGGGTTGTCTCGGCCGTGTCATCTACAGCATCAGCTGTACCAAGATATTTGTCTGCATTTGAGATGTCCTCCGGGGTCATCGCTGAAACCTTCACAATAGCCGCCGAACCAGCCAAACCAACCTCCTTCTAATTTCCCTGGACACCAGCGTGTCCTGGCACAAACAGGAAAGTGATCTTCCTCGCTGTAGATTTATAAATTAACCCAAACCACTGACAAAGCATGCCATTTATATAAATAAGAAACATATACAAGCATGAATAGTAAAGAAGTGAATCTGAAACAACACCCCAAAATTCTTCAAATATCTTTCGCCTTTTCTTGCAGCAAACTTCACCTAAAAATAAAAATACATAAAAGAAAACACCCTAGCGTTATCTCCGTTTTAAATATAAAAAAGGGCTAAAAGGTTATTGCAAAATATGTTGTGCTCTTAAATCTGAGACATAAATACACCATATATTTCTCTCACCTTCTTGGGGAAGACAAGTTTGTTTCTTTCTTTTCCCTGTCGTTTTTTTTTTTTTTTTAAAGAGCAGAATTTCAACTTAGAGATGACTTGCCAGATTTCTTTGATCGTGAAATGGCGCTTATGCCGGAGCATTTTCCCCCACGAGCAGCTTAAAGTGTCGTGCATGTATGTTGTGTTTCTGAGGGCAGGATTGTGGTCGCCATCTGTCTCATAGCTGACGGAAGGGGGTAGCGTGAAGCGGTGGTTCTCAAGCTGTAAATTATATGATCCCGAGGTTTGCGTTTGAGATGTGCTATGTGAGACTGGGATGTCCCTCTGTTCGTGGTAATGCTTAACACAATCGTACAGACAGACAGGCGGCCGGAGGGATGGAGGGACGGAGGGAGGGAGGGAGGGAGGGACAGACGGACGGACGGACGGACGGACGGACGGACGGACGGACGGACGGACGGACGGACGGACGGACGGACGGACGGACAGACAGACAGACAGACAGACAGACAGACAGACAGACAGACAGACAGACAGACAGACAGACAGACAGACAGATAGACAGATAGATAGATAGATAGATAGATAGATAGATAGATAGATAGATAGATAGATAGATAGATAGATAGATAGATAGATAGATAGATAGATAGATAGAAATGAAACTGTTTTCACACTGGTCTATACACACACACACACACACCCACCCCACACACACACACACACGCACACTCATACACACACCGTAAAAGTCTTTTATTTCACACTACAGTTTTCAGCACTCCTGAAACGCGAGCATCTGTCAACCACAAACTTCACATCGAAGCTCATCCCTGCCATAGAAGAAAGACAGAAAGACATTTTAAAAAGGAAAGCTGAAAAACCGCCATTACTATCCTCCTAAAACTCCTGTAACAGAATGTAAGACGCGGAGTGATTTCAACTTTAAACACCGTCTCACAACGGAGACGTGCCGCGCATATTACCATGCAGAGGGATAAGAAACAAGCCGATGCCGATTTATTGAGATTTCCACGGAGCCGCCTGTACGGAGCCGAAGCGACAAGATGGTCGTTAATCTGTGATATTATTGTCGTTATGGTTTTCGTTATGATGTCTATCAAACGTGGGCTCGCTGCATTTTCCACGGCAGAAATAACTGGCCAACTGTCTTTGTTTTTTTCCTTGAGTGCTAATCTACATTTGTATTTAGATCTTTTCTAAGCTTATATCGGGGTGATGAATGTGTGTTTGATCCAGTTTCTGTGAGGCTGTTTGCTTTGTGGACTTTATCTGGGCATGTTGGAATGTGTCTTCGATTTATTCCTGCAATCTAGTTACGAAAGTTATCTTCTGTAATCCAGTTATAAAATCTTAACTTCGGATGGTCAATTTGACATGTTCTGGCTATTTGAAAGCAGAGGTCAGTACAGAAGACATGCTGGCATTTTGTCCGATTGATTATTATCATCAGCAATTGCCTTCTCCGCATTGAATGCCCGCTGTACTGAGTGCCCAGCGCCGTGGGTCTCGTGTCTTTATTGTACAATCAGATCAGATTAGCTTCTTCTATGCTATTTATGAACACTTTCTTGTAAAATCGCAAGGTAGTATTTGTTATTATATATTGTCCTTGTATATTAAGCTCATCTATTGTCTGTGTATGTTAAGCTCACCTATTGTTTATCTTTTTCTTCCGCATATCCTATTTTCAGGATACACCAGCATGTTACCGCTGTTGTTGATTTCTTGGCAAGATTACGCTCAGTAGTTTGCCATTGCTTTCTGAGCGGCCGGCTCACAAATCCCGTAAGTAACGATTCTCGCGCAGCTGCGTTTGCTCACGTGGATAAACGGCATTACGGAGAAAGTCGCTAAACTCTAGCCAGGGAGACCAGCAAACTCATCTATGGTCATTGCATATTAAGTTTATCTATTTTCCGTGTATTTTAAGCTCATTTATAGGAGTGTTCACCGAGAGTTGGGTTGAGGCCTTTCCTCCGTTCGGGTATACAAAGGAGATAGAAGAGGAGAAGGATGAAGGAGGATAGGAAGAAGAGGAGGAGGACGACGAAGATGTGATAGAAGAAGACTATAAGTAAAAGTGATAACTGACTATATGGAGTAGGCGCTATACACAGCAGGGTTGTTGAACACATACCCAACTGGTTTGGCAAGATACTACGCACAGGCTATGGGATCATGGGAAAGCTGACACACCACAATTACAAGCTTCCGGCGTAGTCCATTGCACGTCATGTCTTGGAAACCGGTCATGTAATTGATAGAGACAGCGCTTTCCGCGTGTTGTTTCATACACAAAATAGTCGTTTGTTAAAGTTTGCAGAAGCCATAATGATTCATCTGCATAGGCCAGTTTTGTGTAAACAGAAAGACGTGATAATCAGTTTAAAGTTACCATGGTAAACAAATGATATTACCATGCGACCATGTGTATATTTCAGTTTGAAAGATGTATTGAGTTATTTTACTCTATGTTGTGTGACTTCTGCAGCATGTACCTGACGAGATGCAACGAAATATGCCAGGCAGTAAATCGTACAATTTATGGTTTGTGTCTTCATTATTTAAATTCACTAAGGGCAAAACATTGCTTTGACAAAGAATAAAGTTGCTCTTATCCCCAACTGTCAGACAAGCAGACATCCACACAGAACGTCTTCTAAATCTGGACACGATGACTGGGTCAAATACCCCCGCCCCTCCCGAAGCTCTCCCAACACCATGAGCGGCACCCAGAACCGGAAATGAAGAAGGCAACCAAAGATGGCGGTTTGTTGGTCATTGGTAGCGACGGGACAGGTCCATTTCCGAGGTGGTCGGCTGCGAGGAAACCAGTACATGACCACAGAAACACGACAGCGGCATCCAGCCGAGCTGGGCAGCATGATTTCAGTCCCGGCTACATTTCCAAAAGGAGGTGTGAGACGTGAGCTGTATTATTTGTCCAAGGTCCTGGTTTTTGGTGAAGTTATTCCGTGCGTGCGTGCGCGTGTGTGGTGGTGTGAGAAGTGACGAAAAGGCTATGTCTGCTTTAACTTAGCCAGGAATGATAGCGCTAATAATAAAGATGCCGAGAGATTTCGAAACACGCGCGTGAATACGCGCGCCCGCATACTTACGCACATACACACAGATATATGTATAGTTGTGTTTGTTATCCTGTCCAACTTTATCCTTTATCTATTGAGTTAATTCTTATGAAGACATTACTTTTACAAACTCATTTAGACCTGGGGTGTTGCTGTAGTGCAGTGCCTACCTATCACGCTTTCCTGTCGGCCCGTTGGTCGTATGTTCAAATCCCCAACGAGACGGAGTTATTTTTGTCAAATTGGCCAGGACGATCCTGCCTGAAATTGGTACCAAGAAATGGCTTTGAAGTAAAGGCGGCGGACATGATATTGACCACACCATCCATCCAGTGTAAATGATCTAAACAAAAATGAGGGTTTAACATTATAAACCCACCGGGAATAAAGGCCACCGTTAGTATGCCTGTACTCTAACCATGTGTGGATTAGTTTAAGTGAACGGGCTTATGAATATTTCAGACACATGGGTTATATTTGGCAGTCATCGTAAATAAATCGTAAATACTCAAATGATAACATCTTGAATTCCGAGCGCATCTTATCAAGAAGTATCTTAAAACGTCTGTAAATCAATGGACAAAAAAATGAGTGGAAAGAGGTTCGGGGGGAAAATAAAAATACACTTGACGTCTAGACAGACAGATCTTCGTAAAAGTGGGATAATTTTATCTTAAGACTGATCAATTTCTGCAACCACAAAAATATACCGGTATCACAACAAGATCTCAGACATTTATAGATGTACAAATCACAAGAATGTTCATCGTACCTTCATGACGTCAGAGAAAAGCACGTTTCCTCTATAAATCTACACCCAAGAAGAATGTCAAGCACGTTACCCGGAGAGCATGTAGAGGTAAAAGGGAAACCATTGTCAAAAGTGGATATGTCAACAGTGCGCTGTATCACAAGAGGGATATTGTACACCGCGGGACAAAAACACTTTCTTTTTCGCCATCTCAGCCCAGGCTATCATTTTAACCTGCAGATATCGGGTGTCTTGTGGATGTGTTGCAACTATTTGGTGTCCGTCCGAGCTTTGTTGCTTTCACTCGCCCAAGTCTTTTGAGTGCAGCACAGCTTGTGTCATAATTCATAACCGCCAGGACACGTCTGTCATGTGAAGCAGTTTCCCCTGGCTAACATGTGCATCTGTTCGGCGTAAATTTACTACAAACGATGGCCTATTTTGTTTAAATTCTTGTGCTACATAGAACTATACGGTGTAGATGTATACAGACACTGCTTTGTCTTGTTGTTTTGCATGTTGAGAGAAAAGCTATACATTGAACAACAGAAGTACACGACACTTGTTGGTTGGTTGGTGAAACCTCTGGAAGACTGAGTATTCACGCTTAAGTCCGAAGTACTGGTGTTCAAGTGGTCGGTAACTTTAGCTTTCCATTTTTAAGTTGTCTAGTCCTTTCTCTAATCCCTATTTGTTTCCTCTACTTCTACCGGGTGTTTGTAAAGTCTCACTGCACATTTCACGTAGAACAAATTTTAAAACTTTCTTTCTTCCTTTGACAACACCATTCTGTTTGAAGTGCAAAGAATTACTCCAGCAGACGACAGCCATTCGCTGCATATTGCTTAACGATGGACTGAAGCACAATTTTTTGATGACATCATGTACTTCATTTTTCAAATGCTTTCTACATACACATTGTAGTGAGACTTTACAACACCCTGTATGGGCGTCTAAAATGCTTATGGGTTTATTTATGAACTGTCTTAGTAGCCTCAAAGGGTTCCCCATTGATACTCATGTGAGGAAAATAGTAGGCAAGAGAGGCTGAGGAATACAGAGAAAGATATGTGTGGAAACCTTAAAAAGCGCAGCAATTAAAAATAATACACGCTACGACAACTTCTGATCGCCCAATGTATGTTCCAGATCAGACGCTTGAAGTGGGAGACACAGAAATATAGAGACTGATCAAATGGAAACAGATGTGATCTCCTACCGCTTCTTTAGGTACCAATCTATACCTGCGAACGAATTTCTGATGTTATTTCACAAATCTCAAGGTTTTTGCCACAATTGTCATTTTCATATCGCAGATTTTGCCGCGTGTTTAAGATAGAGAGTGTAAATGTGTTTGTTCTCGATCTCTTTCTTTCTTGCTGCCCTTATTTCTCTTATTTCTCCCGTAGAAGCGGTCCGAAAATTGAAGGCAAAGAAAGAGCATGATTTAAAACAAACAATATACAAAGAACATATGAGTCCAGGAGGTTCACAGACAGTTCTTTGCGCTGAAGACACTGACAACGGACAAAAGGGTAGAATTTTTCGTGAAAAACTGAACTGAGCAAATTGGCAAACTGGCTTTTCATATTCTATTTGCCGTAGACTCCGTTTGTTTAACAGCACCAACAAAGCAAGTGACAACAATATTGTTATTAAGTTATCATTATTTATGCCAGCTGCGATCATTGGTATCATGTGAGGGCTTACCTGGTAAGTTATTTGCGTAGATTATTCACTTATATACCCGGTGACGGCAGAAACTGTAGCTACCAGTTGAGTTACCGAGTAGATAAACAATTTTCTTATCACAGGTGGGTGATATGTCACCCACGTTCGTTTCTGAACAAACTCTAAATTTCCGTCACTGTTTGTTAGCTTTTGTTGAATTGCGCCCTTGTATTACCAACAATAGTGCATACAAAATACTAACCAGTTCTGTTGAACTTGGCAAAACGTAACTAGAATAGATGGGTGGAACATGGTAGCACGTAGCAAATTGCTCTTTCAATGGGGGGAAAATGGGTAAAGAAAGATCTAGCTCGTGTTCATCCACAACGAGCAAATATAAAATCTGGGGATATAATACTCACATTATCTGACGGCCGTGAGCAGCCGTCTGTGTGCAGGCAAAGGTTCAGTAGAATGCACGGCAGGGATACTTTTGTGGCGAATTCCTTTGATATGTGGCTATGACAATGATTATTTACAGTCTAAACACCGAGGGCCGTTTTCAAAGAGACCCAGGCATGATCTTTTCAGAAACATCAAAAAGGACCGGATTCGCATGGGCCCTCGACAGCGGCTCCTGTCGCATGTTTCATTGACGTACCGAGCTTTGGCGACACGGCTTACAAGTGTGAGGGATACTGTTAGCTTTCTTCTCAGAAACAGAAAAGCGAGTTCATGTGGGAACTGTTGAAGAGGACGGAGGCGACTGGTGTGAGAAACAAGATTCATAGATTCTCGTGGTATTGATTCCTACTCATAGTGCAGAAATAACGCTTGGGGAAGTAAGGAAATATTACAGTATAGACAACAGACCCGTGTGAAAGTTATAAACACTCCGTGTTTAAATTATTCAGTTTTAAATTACGCGCTTCAGTCGCTTAAGGGGAGTGACGGTCGCCTAGTGGTTTGAGCTCTTACATATCAGTCCGACGGTCGTGAATAACTCACAACCTCCTACTTTAGGTGGGTTTTAGTTTGTTTGTTTGTTTTCGGTGTATTTGTGACCACAAGACTTCAGGGTCCATCCAACCTCATAAAACCGGCACCATAAATGATTCTGAAAAGTTTAGGGGTGTCGAACCTGGTGATTGAACTTAGTGAAGGTTGTATGGTCAATAAATTATTGGTTTATAACCCCAGTATGATAGGGTGGCGTGAAGAGGGGATATGTTTTGAGCCGCATAAGAATTCGAAATTGATATATGCGACGACCTAATATTTATATTATTTATCACGGTGATTACCCTTCTTTTATTCGGAGACTTGATTATTTCCAAGAGACTCAGAATCTAATTATACTAGACTAGTAAGTGTCAAACATTTGCAATAGTGCGACCCTTTATACCCTAGATCCCAATTTCTAATATCCATTATGCTCGCGCACACACGCACACACACCCACACATGCATACATTATATATACACACACACACACATAAACACCTCGCTCTTGGTGGCAAGTGCACTGAAGTTCCATAACCTCAACTCCACCTGGATCCTCTCATCAATCTTGACACTAATCCACGGAGTGACGGTAGCAAACATTCTTCGCTGCTACATTCAAGAGTCTACATATGACTATCGCCTTCATACATCTGCGAGCGCGCTGGGTCAAAATTACGTACTTCAAGGGATAAAAATGTATGAAAATGTATGAAAGGAACATTGCTTATCGGTGCCCAGAGGCTAGTAGTATCTACTTCCCCTTGTCGCTAGGAAAACTACAGCATCGGGCAAAGTAGCCACAATTACAACTTGCAACTTAGACAACTACAGATTCAGACAAAGTAACCACAATTACAACTTGCAACTTAGACAACTACAGATTCAGACAAAGTAACCACAATTACAACTTGCAACTTACCTGGATGACTCGCATATTCAGACCAGTCTCCTGAGCCAGCTGCTCCCTGATGTGTCTTGTAGGTTTTGGAGTAGCTGCGAAGGCGGCTTTGAGCGTCTCCAGCTGCTTAGCTTTAATGGTGGTCCGTGGGCCTCTTCTCTTGGCCCCAACCGTACTGGAGTTGTTGGAATTCCCACCACCATTGCTACCACCGCCGTTACCTCCAGACCCGGGGTTACCGTTATCTGGGCTTGGACAGCTGTCATTGCTGTTGCCATCTGGACCTCCTCGATCCAGTGGAATGTCGCTGGCCATGTTCGAACAGCTGGAATCCACGGAGCCAGGGCTGGCATCAAGATTTGGGCAATCGCCTTCTTCTTTAATAGACTGAACCGGCGCGGGGCTGCCTAGTCGCGGGGAGAGCAGCGAGTTGAGGCTCCCAGTGCCGTTAGAAAGGGAGCCTAGCCCCGTATTGCCGTTAATGCTACTGCCGTTAGTACTAGATGAATTGCTGAGACCGTTTAGGTTATTGTGTGGGTTCATGGTGCTGCAGTTTAGAGGTCCACCTATACTGAGGCCCAAGGAGTTACTATGCGGGTTCAGGCTGCCCAGGGAGTTACCGTTGTTCGAGTTGTTTATATTGAGAAAGTTGGAGTTATTGTTATTGTTAGATCCAATGGAGTGAGCCATACTAAGGATCGACTCTTTGGTATCATGGGGACTGCTGTCTCCTTCAAGAGGGAAGTCCTTATCCGAGATGTTGCCTTGTGTATCGATCCCTGAGTCCATGTCTCCATCATCTTCAACGTCAGAACCTGTAAGAAAAAAAGAAGTATTTCTGGGTAAATCTTACATAGATCGTTATTTCATTAGGGCTTCACGTGTCACAAGTATAACATTGTTATAAGTTTACATTTGTTAACTGTTTTTCGAAACCAGACAAACTATCGACTGTGGCTAATATCATCTTGACTCATTCTATACCAAGAAAATCACAGACTATGCCTAGTTCAAATCTTCTGGGTTCCTTGTAATCGTGTTCTACTAAAACTTACGGATTCTACTCCTAGCTTTGGCTGATTCATTTCTTGCATACAACGTCCACAACCCACCAGTCTCTTACCCCAACTCCTAAATGTCCTTTGAAAATTGCCACAGTCATTGACACTATCAAAACTGATATCACTCACACAATCTGCAATGGCATTGGCCTGTAGCGCCGCTACATTCTTTGTCTTTCTCATTTGCTACACACGATTCATGCTTGGGACATCACAGGGCAGTCCCTGAATGGCTACACCGCCAGCCGATCAAACATGGTCCATTCAACGTCTCTATTGACTAGACAAACATAAGTCATCCTTTGGTTAAGTCACCCGAAGCGCTCGGGTAACCGTTCATAACGCTATTGGCGATAATTCTTCTTCCCCAATGTTTTGTTTTCCTTGGAACTTTTTTGGGTCCATTTCGTCGCTTTTGATGTGGGTTTGTAGCCTGCGGAATGGATTTTATTTTGGCATTACTCTTCAGTATCTGCATAAATGAAACTCTTATCAAGCTGTTTTCTCTCTCTCTCTCTCTCTCTCTCTCTCTCTCTCTCTCTCTATTTGTCTCTCTCTTTCTTTCTGTTTCTCTCTCCCTCCCTCTCCCTCTTTCTCTCTCTCGCTCTTTCTCTCCCTCCCTCTATCTCTTTCTCTCTCTCTCTCTCTGTCTCTCTATTTGTCTCTCTCTTTCTTTCTTTCTGTTTCTCTCTCTCTCCCTCTTTCTCTCTTTCACTCTCTCGCTCCCTCCCCCTCTCTCTCTCTCTCTCTCTCTCTCTCTCTCTCTCTCTCTCATAAACACAAGCCAACACATACAGACATATAAAATAACTATAAACTAAAGTATCCTTACAACGAGTGCTTCCGGACAAACATTGTGTGCGTGTGTGTGTGTTCGCTCGCATTGCTACTACTGGTTACTACAACTAATAAGTGACTGGCCTGACTTTCCGAGAGGCATAGGGCCTGACTTTGCGACAGGCGTAGCTTTCCCCTTTACCAGTATCCCTCGCCATCACCCGAACCCACACGGACTTGTCCGGATTTAATAATGATAGTCCATTTATGAAGAGTCTGTACATGTTAAAATATCAACGGACAAAACTACATACCAACTAGAGATCACCATCAGCAATGAAGAAATTGATACTGCCACAAACTGGTAATATCTAGGCTCAATAATCTATAGGCATTGTTCAAAAGGGGTAAGATGTAGACCTATCGACCAGGTCACGGCAGAGGTCACACCGTATTAGTAGGTCAGCATGGCCGAATGGATCAGAATGTGTGTTCTTAAACATCCGGTGTGCTGATGCCGAGGTAAGGGGTTCAACCCCTACACCGGACAGTTAGGACTAAAATGTTGACCTATCGTCCTTGACATGGGGACGTAAATTACAAGTACCTCGGAAGTCGGAGTGGGTTTGCCTGATGGCGAGGGGCACTGTTAATAGGGAAATCTAATCCACACGCAAAATTCAGTCCAGCACTATTAGAAGTAGTCTGTATGGACGATGCTTGATTTCAAAGCGAGCGAGCGCCCAAAATACAAAAGAGATATTAAACAGCCCCGGCACAACAGATGCACCCACACGTCAAGATCTGAGTGTTGGAGACGGTGGGCTACTCAAGGCGATAATACAAAGACAATTGAAATTTGTTGGTCACTTGAAAGAAACGTTATGAAAGTTTGGAGAAAACAATAAAGGAGGGGTATATGCCTGGAAAAGGCGAAAGAGGAAGACCAAAGAGAAGATGGGTGTGGGATGTGGCAGAAGATCTCCAGATGGGTGTATCGGGCGTGGGATATCTTGGTTATGAGAGAGAAATTTTCCGGAAGTTTGTTATGGGAACGAGGTTCTGCAAAGGACATGCTACTGAATGAATGAATGAATGAATGAATGAATGAATGAATGAATGAATGAATGATACAACACGAGCAGGCAGGTCAAAGTAACAAAGCGTGCATCTTCCAGGTGGCAACTTACGGATGCGAGTCATGGATAATTTTGCAATCACTGAAGAAGGGAACTTGGGAGTTTGAGCTCCACTGCTAGAGGGACAATTCTCAGAATATCATTGGCCACAAAAAGACAAAAAAATATTCAAATTTCACAAGATCTGAATAACGAAGAGAACCGGCTCAAATTTAGGCCCACGTCTTGGAAACTGAAATACTTTGGATATATAAAACGTCACAGCTGGGGGGGGGGAAGAGGAGGAGGGGGGGGGGGTAGTGATGGGAGGCGTGGTTGCAGGAAGAAGAAGCCGAGGTCCACCAGAGGGACACAGGGTTAAAAAGTTAGTTGCATATTATTGACAGGACGTCGCAGTCAACACCATCAGTTTTTGCTGTTATGATCTCTTGGAAAGTTTACGTTCAGTAGTTCGCCATTGCTTTCTGAACAACCGGCACCCTTAACATTTTGAAAAAAAAAAAAACAACGCAAGGCGCTCTGGACAAAGGTTACTGCAGACAATTTGAGCACGAGAGTGCATGAGGCGGGATAAATTACAACAGACAGAGTGGTTTTTCGGCACACCGTAACGAGAGCGAAGTTCTGCATAGGACCTGCTACTTGAGTTGCAAATGTTAAAATAATATGTGTAACCGATGGCTTTTTATCTTTGTTGAAATATGTGCATTAGAGTCCAATAACCCAACAGTTTGAGAATCACTGCGTTAAAATGATGCAGTTTAAATAAACGCGTTCCTTTAGAACTCTAGGTCCCGAAATCCATCACAGCGCTCTATCTCTATGGCAGTGAAGAAATGTATATTTGGGCGTTCGTTGCAAGACCACAAAATTCCCGTTCAATAATACCCTACGCACAGGCGCGCACAGCAACAGGCAATTCAATTGGGCGAATTATTGGACAGCCAACTTCCATTCATGCTATTCTTGTAATAGAGAAAACACTTGACGCTTTGAAAATTGGTTTAAAAAAATCATATTCTATTCAAATGATGGCGTTAGATTACAGCCACTGCATTGATCGACGAGGTGTCAAAATGATCGCCGTTTGAAATATGCATATTTTAACCCTTGTTAGAGCATATGAAACTACGGGCGTTAGGACTGCAGCATTGTTTAATTCCGTCCAGTGTATTGTTTGGCCAGCACTCAATCTTTCCTTCTGCCAGACAATATTTCTTCAGCTATTCTTTGTGAATAAATGATCCAAGAAGAGAGACGCCATTGGTAAACTCTAAAGTCGATACACGCAAGGACCACCCATAACTTGTGTGTCTTCAGCTGTAGACTTGGCGTATGAAGCGCGGTGTCACAGTTCCAGCCGTCTGCTCAGATGAGCATGTCTCGTCTTACAGAATAATGAATAATACAGTTAGCAATATGAATATTCATATTCCACATAATGGCGACTCCCTCCCCTTTCCCCCTCGATGTCTGTGTGATTATTTTCTTCAAGAAATCAGGTGTCATTGTCTATGAGCTTAACAACCGTTCAGTCTGTACCGTAAACCGTTATTTACCGAGGAGGGGTTTCACTTCGTTGTCCGGATAGATAGCTAGTGTTGTAGTAGGGATAATAACAGACCATAGGATATCATTTCTGGCATGTTAATTTTCAACGTCACCGCATAGCTAATTGCCATAGAGTTTTTGTTTGCGGTTTCTGCTTGTTTATTTTTTCTCAAATTGCTTGCTTTGACTTCGGTATGAGATTGTGTTTCTGACACTTGCTGTTTATGAGATTTGGTTTATCTTCTTCTTCTTCTTCTTCTTCTTCTTCTTCTTCTTCTTCTTCTTCTTCTTCTTCCTTCTTCATCTTCTGTTTGCTTGACATTTACTGTCTATATCTGCAATGAGTACAAACTTTTATATAAATTTGATTTTTTTTAATTTGGTAGTTCATTCAGTGGTCCATAGAGTGTATCCTCCACTGTTGTTTCTCTAGGCCCGAAGGTTTGCCGAGATACCTCGTATATTTGGCAGTCTTGAAACACGTGATCTACTTTCTGGTACCAAACAACATGCCCACATGGCTAATTCGACAATCATGAATTATGAATATATGTGGTTGCGATATCGATTGTATCCGGTTCTGAGAAGAAGAATAATGATTTGTTCTGGTCTGTCCATGAAATAGTAATCATCTAGTGCTGGTGTTAGTGGCTTTCCGTTTAAGGTGATGATTCTTTTCTTTTGATAGTTTATATTATCATATCAATGTTTGCACCGGCGCTGTGAACACATTTCGCAATTACCTGGCGAAACAAGCCGCAGACGAGTTGGAAACAGACCGTCTTGCGTTGATTTCGATAATAGGAGAGTCGTTTTTTTTTCCAGAAAGCAATAGCAAAACTACTGAACATAAAAAAATTGTAAGTAAATGACAAACAGCCAAAATATGCAGGCAGGGATTGATTGCTACACCCTGTAAAGGCCATGCGACTGATTAATTATTGTTGTGTTTGAGGTCAAGTTTGAGGTCAAGTTTAGGTCAAGTCTCCCTGGCTTGGCGTTTAACGTCTTTCTCCGTAATCCCGTATATCCACGTGTGAAACGTGGTAGCGGTTCTCGCCGCTTTGGTAACTTACGGGGTATGTGAGCCGGTTGCTCAGAAAGCAATAGTAAACTACTGAGCGTAATCCTGCCAAGAATCAAGCTGAAAGATGCTGATGTTGACAGCGATGTCCTGTAAAGGATATGCGAACCAAAGAAAAAAAAGAAGTGTCACATTGACTAATCGATGAGTCATATGCTTGTCCAGCTTCGTTCGGTCACGTCCAGTTGTCATATTAACCCAATTATCAAAATTATTAACGCAATTCCTTGCGTTATTGTGTGTTTTAGAAGAATCTGAGATTAAAATTATTATTATTTGTTGTTGTTGTTGTTTCTTTTTCTTTCGCTCTCTTTGAACACAAACGTAGTTAGTCCATTGCACGTGCTATTACTACTAGTGAATTGGGTTGATTTTCGTGTGTGATTTGTCGCTTTCCCTATTACTTGTGTCCCTCGCATTCAGACAAACCCACGCCGACTTCTGATATACTTGTAATTTATGTCCCCATATCAAGGACGAGAAATCAATATTTTAGTCCATCTTACCGGTGTGTGGATTGAACCTACTACCCCGACATCTGCACAACGGAAGTTTAAGAGCGCCATTATACACTCAGCCATGATCTCCATGGTTCATTAGCAAGAAGAGAAGAACTATCATGGAAATAAGTATTTAATTTTGTTTTTACATACACGTGAGAGAGAGAGAGAGAGAGAGAGAGAGAGAGAGAGAGAGAGAGAGAGAGAGAGAGAGAGAGAGAGAGAGAGAGAGAGAGAAGGGACCAAGAGGTCATTATGTGAATCATACTACAAACGTACTACTCGGCACAATGCTTGGAGTTGTCTTCATTGCTGAATTCTGAAAACAAGAAAACGCAGTGACAATGGCAGTCACAACAACAATACTCTCGCTAAGGGTCGTTGCTCTGTTTGCAGATGCCCCGTTATAAAAGAGCGGTTAAAACAAGACCGGCTACTTAGTACATGCGTAGTAGCAATCGCTCGATGAAGAAGAAATGAATAGTAACGTTGGTGGTGGGTGACAAAGCCTAGCGAATTGCATCCCTGAATGAATTCAAGTGAAAATGTTTAGTTAAAAGTAGACAATGGTTTGAATAAAGAATAGTAGTTATTTCCATGTGAGTAAATATTCTAGTTAATATGAAAAGACACATACAATACACAATAGACGGATGAAAGACTCTACATCAAGGAAAGCGTGAAAGGCCCGCGAACTAGTCAGTGAAAAACAAGTCTCTGAATATCATGCAAGCAATTAGTTTATCTCCAGCTTCACCACAATATGTTATTGTTTAAAGCAAATAATATTTAATCGAGCTGGAAATAATAACAATGACAGCTACAAGAACTACTACTATTTGTACCAGTACTACCACTAACACAACCACTAACACCGCCACCATCACTGCTGCTGCTGCTGTTGCTGCTACTGCTACTACTACTACTACTGCTACTACTACTACTACTACTACTACTACTACTACTACTACTACTACTACTACTACTACTACTAGAGCTGCTACCACAATAGAGTTGCAGAACTGTGCTCTTATCACTGCCATCCGAAAAGATTGTTGGTCTTTTACCATTTTCCTAGTTTCGTGTAATGGCCGGTTTCTGCGGCTAAGGTCTTACGGACGCCATTCGTGAGCCCGCCTACCCGAGTTCGAAACGCAGCTGCGACCGATTTAGCAGCAGACAGCGTCGCGCTGGGTTTTAACGTGCTGGTATGGCGCCGGTCGTTCAGAAATCAATGGCAAACTATTGAACGTAAACCTGCCTTGACATCAACAACAGCAATAAAATGCTGGTGTTGGCAGCGATGTCCTGTAAATATGATATGAAAAAAAAAATATCTTAAGGCACATTGCCCTGTGTCCATCGTCGTGATGATCAAACACTGCCTCTTCACCCGTGAACCATTCCTTCTCTCAGTATTCTCTCGACTACACTTCAATATGGTCACATTATTTCATTTTCCAAGACAATGCGCTGTTCGTGAGCATTTTTCCCAATATTCAAAACATCTAGGATGTTATAATTTTTCTGTTTCTTAGTCTACGGTATTCTAAGAATTTGTCTGTGACATTTCATTTCACAATTCACCGTTTTCTGCATTAGTGATTGCGAAATTTTCTATTACACGAAAATCACTATGGCGAAAGTTGATTTGTGCAAGGTGGAAAAACATACTGACCAATAAAAAGATGTCACCCTGCAATGAGAAAAAGAGTGTTGAAATATTACAAAGAACCTGTACTGTTGTATGGATTTGAGACGTGGATAATGGGCAGGCAAGCTGAAAAACATCTAATGGCAGCGGAAATGTGGTTTCTGAGGAGAATGCAACGAATACCAATCACAGACAGAAAAACCAATGAACAAGTCCTACAAGAAGCAGATAACAATCGTAAGCTGATTAGAAAAATTAGACGTATAAAGTCACAATTTTATTTATTTATTTCTTTTTCTTTTTTTGACACGTTACGGGAAGAAATGAAAACTAGAAACTAGAAAACTTGATAACAACCGGCAAGATTGAGAGGTAAAGAACAAGGGGAAAGCAGAGAAGTAAATATCTGGATGGCTTGGCCACATGGCATAGTCGAAACAAGAACACAGAGCTGATCCATGACTCTAGTGATCAAGTGAGATGACGAAACATGACCGCCCACGCTTATCGTCACGTCACATGTTGATGATAGCGAAATGATTCATGGCTCACCTCCGTACCTTGCCAAATTCAAGATGCATGTTTTCACAAATATTTTTGTTGCTGGTATAGTCCCTTGTGCTTTTTATGCATTTTAACCTTTACCTGGCTATGGCTAGTTTGCATCCAACTTCGTTTGAACATTTCTTAATTTTGCAGATTTTGGAGCCAAAAACATTGAAAGTTTGTCACACTTTCTGTGTCTTCTTTGTTTGTGAAGTTTTACGGACACCCCGGTTAAGTTCATACAGGTGGGCAAATAAGCACAAGCTCTTCAGTTATTCTCCAGCACGCGCATGATCAAAACGTCATGATCGCATACACGTGCCATAAATTGTATCCGCCCTTATTCCAGAGAAATCTCGGCATGGCGTTTAATCTTCTGGCCACTTTGAGAGTTTGAGGATTGTCTGCGGGCAATGGAGACACTAATTTATCTCTAATTTGACAAATAGATCGAGGAGGTAACACGATTAGGGAACACAGACGTTGAGGGGACTTGGTTCTGGTGGCGATGATTGTTCCTTTGGGTGATGCTCTAAGAGAATTAGAGGCGCGAGAACAACGAATAATGGATTAGCTGGCGCTCTCTATACGGATAAAGGGATCTCTATGAGGCCGATCAGATGAATGATGCTGAAGAAAGGATAACACATGAATATGGCACTGAAGAAGAAATTGTATGTGGAATTGATACGTTTTTACAACAATGACAGTACTATAATTATAGGTAATGATTAGCGTCTACATTCATAGAACGAGAATAAAGATTCACTGGCTCTCTCAATACTAAACAAGATATCCCTATATGGCCGATGAGATGAATGATGCTAAACAAAGGATAACACTTGAAAAAGACAGGAAGAAAAGTTGTATAGAAAGGATGAATTTCTATAAGACTGCAACTAAAACCTTTATAGGCGTCGACCTGCACTTACAGAAAATTGTAAGAAGTATATTCTTCAGATGAAACAGAAGACAACAGGGAAATCTTCAACAGCTTGACATTGTAATCGATTAGTTAAACTCTTGAGGATCATCATCATCATTATCATCACCATCATATCATCATGTGCCCTGCCCACTAGCCTTCTCGTCTCTCTACAGAACTCGGTTCTTCGTGTTCTGGTTCAAATCTGTTGGTAATATTCCTCTATGCCACCGGCTCAGTCCATTCAACATCATTTCTCTCGGTCTGCCTCCGCTTCTTCTCTCACTAATCCCCCTTACTGAGACTATCAAGAAAATATATTTGTGAATCACCAGACATTGACAGCCACTCATGAAAGTTTGAAGTAATACGCTGGATCTAGTGATAACCTCGACTTTTCTTATTGCTTTCCACCTCTAGATTCTTTCAAAATGTTACTTATCCTCATATTTCATTACTAACATCGTTAAAATTACTAAAGTCCAGATGGTTAACTTTCTTCCACCTGGTTTCCCACCATCTGGCTCGTCCCATGTCTGCAGAACAGCAAACTGTTTGCCAAGAGCATCACACAAAGCACCAACTCCGTAGCTCCAGCGATGACCCCGCAGAAGTCGCCGCAATAATAGCACTCGTGGCTTGAAACGACGCATCTGAGTTACGAACCCAAAACCTTCAGAACAGGGAGATAGAGTGCTTAACCACGTCGCCACAGAGCCCAGGCGACAATGCCATAAACATCCCATTATAACGCCAAAGTCGACAGGGCGGGACTAAGGCCCAGGAGAAACAAGCCGTGGTCACTATGTCACTTTCCACTTTACCAGGGGAAACAATTGAAGCGCGTCAAATGAGATCCCGAATGTCATTTATGGCCGCGGTGTCGGAGTCAGAACTCTGTGACAGACGCTGTCTTCTTGTAGTCACATGTTTATGCTCAACCCACGGGTCTTTTACTTTTTATTCTCCATTTGTATCCTCTTGTTCTTCCTTTTTTCTCTTGTTCTTATCTTTTTATCCTCTTGTTCTTGTTCCGCTTATCATTTTACCACCACGACCATCATCACAACGAGGACGACCACCTCCAAGACACCATCATCATCGCTACTACTACTACTACTACTACTACTACTACTACTACTACTACTACTACTACTACTACTACTACTACTACTACTACTACTACTACTACTACAACTAATATTACTACTGCGAGTAGTACCTACACTGTTAGTGCAACAATAACAAAACATCAATGACTACTACCACTGACATCCATTACTACTACTACTACTACTACTACTACTACTACTACTACTACTACTACTACTACTACTACTACTACTACTTTTTTTTCTTTTTTTTTTTGCATATCCTTTACAGGACATCGCTGTCAACACCAGCATCTTTCAGCTGTATGTTGATTTCTTGGCAAGATTACGCTCAGTAGTTTGCCATTGCTTTCTGAGCGGCCGGCTCACATACCCCGTAAGTTACCGATGCGATTCGAACCACTGATGATTCAAACCGTCAACACGTTACCGACGAGAGTATAGGAGATTACGGAGAAAAGTCAGAACCTCTAAGCCACGAAGCCGGCCTACTACTACTACTACTACTACTACTACTACTACTATACTACTACTACTACTACTACTACTACTACTACTACTACTACTAATAATAATAATAATAATACAACTACTACTGATGCAGCTGCTGCTACTATATATGCTACTTACGCTGTTACTGAAACAATCTCTCTCTCTCTCTCTCTCTCTCTCTCTCTCTCTCTCTCTCTCTCTCTCTCTCTCAAAGATAATAACGCTGCTTACACCCATAAGTGTTCGAGGCGATAAAGAGAGAAATGCCATTAAAGATATAAACAGGAAGATTATCACCTCCAATGCCCACTAACACAAGCTACAATTTCCCCCTTCCTCTTCCCCCCCCCCCCCCAACACAGACCGGATGCCAGGGACGGACATCCCCTCCACAAAATGAACAGATGGTTACGACAGCCCAGTTTCTCCATGTCCCCCCAGCCGTGTTTTCCTTGGAGGGCTGTGAAAAGGACATTTCTGGGAGTGAGGTTTGGGCACTGGGGAACTATTTCTGAAACCCTCCCGAGGCGAGTAATCATACAGCTAGTCTGTGTTTCTGAGGCACTCGGCCCCGTTGTCCGCTGCGGTTGAATCAGTGAACTCGACTCGTTGTGCTCGGGGTCCGCGCAGGGCATGCCCGGGGAGGGAATAATGAAATCAGGAACAAACTGCGGAGCCAAATGTCATAATACCCCATGTACAGTGCTTGTCTGGCCGGGGAGGACACGCCGCGACTAATTTCCATTGTGGAGTTGTGATTGGATTGTAAAAGCCTCGTGGGTGTCTTACAATCTTACTTGTTTCAGACAGGGGCCGAGTGAGAATTTGGGAGGTGGGGAACAGAGAGAGAGAGAGAGAGAGAGAGAGAGAGAGAGAGAGAGAGAGAGAGAGAGATACAATTGCAATGTGCGGCAATTACTATAAAGAAAGACAGAAAGAAAGAAAGAAAGAAAGAAAGAAAGAAAGAAAGAAAGAAATACAATTGCAATGTGTGGCAATTACTAAGAAAGAAAGAAAGAAAGAAAGAAAGAAAGAAAGAAAGAAAGAAAGAATTGATTGTCTCATGTCATTAACCTTTAGCACGTCACACACTTGAGTCTACACCTCCTGTATATTCCACTTGTTTGTTCTATAAACTGTACTATGGTCACGGCCAGACAGATAATAGTATACAAACATGCCAGGTAGAGAGTAGACGTGTGTAAATGTGTGTGTGTGTGTGTGTGCGCGCGCGCATGCGTGTTTGAGTTTTGATTGTTTGAGTTGCATGTCCATTCCATCCATCCATCATGTGCCATGCCGGTAAGCGTGGGCGGCCATGTACTGTCATGTCACTCGATCACCATCGTGGATCAGCTCCGTGTTCTTGTCTCGACCATGCCACGTGGCCAAGCCATCCAAGTATTTACTTCTCGGTCTTCCCCTTGGTCTCTTTCCTTCGATCTTGCCATCTGTCACCAAATTCTCTAATTCAATTCTTCTCATAACATGTCCAAAACATTTTGACTGTGTACGTCTAATTTCTCTAATCAATTTACGATCTTCATTTGTTTCTTGAAGTACCTGGTCATTGATTTTTCTGTCTGTCCATGGTATTCTTTGCATTCGCCTCAGAAACCACATTTCCACAGCCATGTTTTTCAGCTTGACTGCTCATTCTCTACGCTTCACATCCATATAAAAGTACAGGCTCTATGTAGCACCTTAACACTCTTTTTCTCGTTTCAATTGACATATTTTTATTGGTCAGTTAAGTGTTTCATTTTGCTAAAGGCTTCTTTCGCCATGGCAATTGCAGACGTCAAAGTGATGGGGAAGATAGGAGTGACCGCTCTTAAACTTCCGCTGATGGCAGAGTAGGCAGTTGAACCCCGATTCCGGCATTACGTTGGACTTAAACTTTGACCACAACGTCCTGTCAAGCTAACGAAAGAAGAAGGATCTAGCACCATAAATCTAGCTCCATAAATCTAGCACCATCAATCTAACTCCATAAATCCCGGGAAGGTTAACCCGGTCAACAAATGCCCGCAGAAGTCGGATGTGTCGGCCTAACAGCGCAAGAACGCAGCTCTGCTGTAAACAGGCACAACGCAATCACATCCGGAAAAAAAAACTCCGGATGAACGAAGAAGAAGAACTCTATAAATCTAGCTCCATAAGTCTAGCACCATATGTCCAAAATGTCATGTAAACGTTCATTTACTTCCTTTCCTTTACGTACCATTTACGCAATAATCCCCCCAAAGCGCGGACAATGGTGCTTTACTGTCTATCCCGTGACAACTTTCCAAAAGGAGTCACACCCAAGAGAAGCACTGTAAGCGTCGTCATCTTGTACAGTCCATCACACGATAACACAAGTTAATTGACCATCGAAAATTAGCACTGTCCTCGGCTAGTAATCGAATCTTTGCTGGAGAGTGAGGCATCTTCCCACGCTGAGTACTCACTCCTGCGCGTCCAAGGGTCATTTGCTAATGAAAGGCCGGGTCTTCTACACGTGAGCATGTTTGTAATTTGAAGATCTTCCTCCCAGAAGTCAGAACTGGAAGCGCTGTCGTTACAACATCAGAGTATCACGGCCGTTGACGCCTGTTGTAATTTGTACTGGCGTTGGGAGGCCGTGTGGTGCCTGGCTTCTCGTTCAGCTGGAGTCATCATGTGTTAACTATTTCTTGGAGTATTGACTTCAGATGCCAGCGGTCTAAAAGTTATAATACTGGCTTTCATAAAAGTAGAATACTGACTTTCAGAGTTAGAATACTGGCTTTCATAAAGTTAGAATACTGGCTTTCACAAAGTTAGGATACAGGCCTTAACAACGTTAGAATAATTTCTTTCATAAAGTTAGAATAATGGCTGTCACAAATGTACATACAGATTCTCAGTCAAACATTTATATTTTAAATTTCTAATAAGATAGAAGCATTTAAAGTAACAACTAGGATAGAAATATTTAACGTAACATCTGAGTTAATAATTTTTCTAAGCAAGAGTTTAATATGTCCTAGAACAACTCTAAGTCAACAAATTTTAGAGCAATACTATGTTAAAAATGGTCTTGAGCAACATTAAAATTTAAAAACATTCTCGAACAAGATTGAATTAACAATTTTCCTAAACACGACTGAACAACTGAGGTGTTTTTCGGCATGGTTGAGATTACAATTTTTATGTGAGCAAGACTGAGTTAACAACTTTCTTTGACCAAGACTCAGTTAAAGTTTGCCTGGGCAAGATCGGGTTGACATTTTCTTGAGCACGATATGAGCAAGATGGAGTTAACATTTTCTTTAACAAGATATAGATAATATTTTCTTGAACAAGATGACAGTTAACATTTTCTTAATCAAGATGGAGCTAACATTTTCTTGAACAAGATATAGTTAACATTTTCATTAGCAAGATAAAGTTAACATTTTCTTGAGCAAGATTTAGTTAACATTTTCTTGAGCCAGATTGAGTTAACATTTTATTCAGAAAAACTCAGAAGGTGAAAGGGAAATGGTTTGCATATAGCGGCGCGTGTGTACGCCTGTACTTGTGTGTGTGTATGAAAGAGATATCTTGAAGGACTTTTCTGTCCTATCTAAAGACCCCAGCGAGGACAGCAAGACATGAATAGCGTCACGTGACGGAGAATCCTATCACGTGATCGAGGGGAAAAGCATGCCCCTGGCATCCTTCAGGAGGAAACGGGTGGCTGAAGGAACTAGCAGGGAGGGGTTGAGCCCGCGCCGTGTTCGGCCATCTCTGGACGGGCCTGCCGAAGACAGTTGCACGAAAGACAAACACCCGACTAGTGCTCACGTTTGACAAGACCGGCTTTGTGTGAACAAGAGCCCCGGCTGCTGCTGTGGACACGGCTGTTGACCGGACGAGACAAGACTGCCGGGGAAAAATGGAATGGTGGGAAGGCACATGCCAGAGCCATCCGTCTGGCACGTGGGTATTTGTCTGTTCTCACAGTGCCTATATTATATTTCCCACAATGCGTTTGGCACTGTTTATACGACCAGTAACCGGTTGAGTTCAGTTTAAGAGAAATGTTGCATGTCTTTTAAGGACGCTAGGTTAAATTTCTAGGCAACTTTACTTTCACTAGTTTGCCATTGTTTTCTGAACGGTAAGCCAATAGAGCTGTGTGTCCTTTACAGAACATCGGAATCAACTCTGTCATTTAGGCTGTTTGTGAATTACTAGGCAATATTTGCACTGTTGTTTGCCACTTCTGTCTAACGACCTACGCTCATACGATTGAAACCAACTTAGGATTAGAGGTAGTGAACGCATTTCACAATTCCCCGACAGACTGCTTCGAGGGTTCGAGCTGCAAACGATTTGCAACAGACTGCCTTGTGTTGATTTCAATGGTACCATCGTAGGTCATACTGAAAGCAATGGCAAATAACTGTTTGTAACAATAGCTTAGAAAATAACAAATAGACAATAATTGTTAGGGTTGACTGTAAAGGACTTGCAAATCATTCTTGTTTTAAATTTCAACCAGCTTGGCTACTCTTTATATAGGGTGAGACCTAGCTATCATGTCTTCATGCTGTCTTTGTGGTCTAATGTTTACTTCTGTCCTTGTGTCTTTTTCCCGTATGTTCGTGCAACTCGCGCAGTCAATCAGTCAGTCAACCAGTCAGTCAACCAGTCAGTCAGTCATCATCATCAAGTAGCATGACCGAGTGGATAAGAGCGCTCATTCTTAAACATCCGGTGTGCTGATGCTGAGATGTGGGATCAACCCCTACACTGGTCAGATGAACTAGCATATTGACTTCTCGTCCTTATCTTGAAAACATAAATTACAAGTACCTCTGAAGTCGGAGTGAGTTCGCTTGAAGGCGAGGGAGACGCTAAATTAAGTCCAGTGCTACTAGAATTAGCGTGTATGGACTAGGCTTGAGTACAAAGCGAGCGAGCGCCCCAAAACATCATTATCAAGTGCCATCTTACCATAAAGTGGTTCTGGACAGCAAATGCGCTAACCACAATGCTACTGCAGCACCGCGGTAACATAAAAAATAAAGCTCCATTTTACACACCTTTAGAGCTATCGGATATATTTTGCTAGTCTCATATTTTTACAGATCAATCGACGCTCTATGAGAGGAAGGGGTTAATATCACACCGTGCGCCATTTCTTACCAGTACATTTTCGGTTTCTAGCTGACCCCAGATCAATTATGTTTACAAATCCGCTTCAATGGGAATTTGAATACATGACCACTGTGCAGACAAGCGAGTGGTCTAGTCGCGGCTCTACCACGGCGCCCTGCACTACGTAAATCTGCATAAAAAGAAGACCGTAGCGACATCTGTGTCCTACGTAGTAAATTAAAATCCGCAAGACAAAGACAAAAAGTCAAGCAACGACAAGCAAATACAAGTGCATACTTGGAATTGTGGGTTTCAAAACACAACTTTCACCTTTTCTACATCGAGGCTAACGACTGCCGACAGACCTTCAGCATGTTTCTGCCATGATGAACCTCGTTTTAGCTTTTGTCTCTTCCTCTAAACCAATATTTAACTTCTTTGTTCCGACTATGTGTCATACTAATCCACATTGTCCCAGATCATGGTAATTACTTTAACTCCTGTGGTACTTATCATCATCATTTCTTCGCACGTCAATCTTTTTGTGTTTGTAGCTGTTGATATGACTGGCGCTGAATTGTCTATTATAGGCAGATGCCAATCTGAATATACAGACTATTTTAAACGCCTTAAGGTGCACTGGACATATTACACAGTTCTACATTCTTTGGCTTGTTGAAGAGGTAATATCTCAGCCTGGTATGTCCTGTGTGAACTTGAAGGTTGTTATTTGTTAATGTCGGTGAGGGTGGGTATTGTTCTTCTGTTTCACTTAGTCGTTAGGTACCTTCTTCAGTTTCACCGTTTCATAACATGGTAATATGCATTGCTTATGTTTACACCATTCATTTGACAATCTTTTTTTTTTTTATTATTTCCTATGTGAATGTAACATGCACAATGATGAGCAATAAATGAATGACTGGAAGGGTCGAATGTAAGACGGGCCTGCGTGCCCAATTTGTGACCTTTTGAAAATAATGTTTATTCGTTCGTTCGTTCACTTAGTCGTTATGTACCTCCTTCTGTCTCACTTAGTCGTTATGTACCTCCTTCTTTCTCACTTAGTCGTTATGTACCTCCTTCTTTCTCACTTAGTCGTTATGTACCTCCTTCTTTCTCACTTGGTCGTTATGTACCTCCTTCTGTCTCACTTAGTCGTTATGTACCTCCTTCTGTCTCACTTAGTCGTTATGTACCTCCTTCTTTCTCACTTGGTCGTTAGGTACCTCCTTCTTTCTCACTTGGTCGTTATGTACCTCCTTCTTTCTCACTTGGTCGTTAGGTACCTCCTTCTTTCTCACTTGGTCGTTAGGTACCTCCTTCTTTCTCACTTGGTCGTTATGTACCTCCTTCTGTCGCATCATTTTAAAATAGCATAACTAACTACCTTATATGATTTACTTTAATAATTAAATTAAAAAACGCCATATTATAAGTTAAGATATTAATTATTACACATACGTTAAAAGTCCTTACCGAACTGCATTTGCCGGTTTGTAACTAATTGTCAATGTTGAAAGAAAAATATGGCCTTGCCTATTGTTGCAAATTTAACCTGGCAAATAAATATGCGGAACCCGCAGCGAAATCGCCCCATAGACCATCATTCATTTTGGTTGCTAAAGGACACACATTTACAACAAAGTGGTAACTATAATAAAACACCGGAGACAATTAACTACCCTGTTAAGTAGGTTAAAGAAAAAGTCCCTTTTACACGACTAAGACGCTTTAGGCATCGGGAGTTAGGCCCACATATTTTAATAGACCAAACGGCACTAAGTGGGTGCTGGGGTCGGTATCACACGAGCCGCCTTACTCCCCTAACATTTTCTTGGTACCCATTTGATCAACCTAAGGAGAGCTGAGTCTCGGGGTATGGTGTCCGCCTCGAGTGCTGGAGGTCCTGGGTTTAAGCCCCGGTGAGGGCGGGAATTATTTTCACGTGGACTTCTAGTAACAAAATTTCCCATGGTCTCTAGTTAGTGAGATCCGACGTCCGTTGTGTATTGTTGCGCACGTAAAACATCCCTTAGCAGTCGGAAATCGAAAAAGAGTAGCCTAACGGCGCTGCCCGGGCAAAATTTCGAGTTTAAAATCTACCCAGTGTATTTCAGGATCCTCGCCGGTGTTATGGAGTTCGTGCACTGAGCTGAGATTCTCGGGACTCAGACTTCAGTTAGGAATAGAACGGAGCACTTATGGGTTACACATGTGTGCCGTGATGTTGACCCTTCGACTAAACTAAAGTAAACTAAATTAAACTACACTAAACTTGATCAATCTAGGAGGGCAAGTCCATGTTTTAAACATGTCACGCCTCACCGCTGCGAATCAAACACTAGACCACCAATACGGCATATGAGCTTCTAGCCGCTACGCTACCGTGGCTCATAGCCACCCTAAAAGTTAGTTGCATGTTTTTAACAGGACGTCGCAATCAACCCCAGCAGTTTGTTAAAGCTGTTTGTTATATTCTAGACAATTTTACGTTCAGCTGTTTACCATCAGCTACCCTACAGCTTTCAATAATTAACTATGCTATAGCTTATAGCTTTCGACAATTAACTACCTTACAGCTTTCTACAATGAACTATCCAACAGCTTTAATAATTAACTATTCAATAGCTTTCAACAGTTAACGGCCCTATAGGTTTCAAACTAAAACATTCGGTTTCTTTTTTGTCTATCTCGGGGGAATGCCGGTCTGTGGCCTTCTGCTATTTGCACGGACTTGCTCACCACAGCAGGTAGTAAATGAAAGCCACCGTTTGGGCAGTAGCTGTGTTTGCCAGCGCACCTAACAATCCAATACAATTAATTCTGGCGCGGTCAAGTTGGCTACCGTACATACGTGAACTCTGAACTCATATACCTGGGTGCTAGCTATATGGTGCGGAGTCATAGGTTGTAAGCAAGAAGATCATCATCACGTGGTCTACCATCTGTCGTAGGTTTTCATGTCTCCCCACAGATTTCAGTCATTGATGTTTTGGGTCCATACTTCAGATGATATACCTCCATGGCAACGTCTCAGTTCATAAGGCCATCATTTCTTTCGGTTTACCTCTGCCTTTTCCCTACTGATTTTTCTAGTCACCACGATGTTCTTCAATGCCCCCTTTGTCTTTGCACGATCAAAGAATGATGTTTGTCTCTTTCTTATAATGAAACTAAAGTTCTAGTGTCCATAGCCTCCTCCATTCAGTGTCTGTTAGTTACTCTGGCAGTCCAAATTTTCGCAACATTCGTCTCAGGAATCACATTAGCTTCCCCTATTACCGGTGTTTTTCGCCATCAGGCTAACCCACTCCAACTTCAGACATATTTGTGATTTACGTCCCCAAGTCAAGGACGAGAAGTTAACATTTTTGTTCAACTTCCTGGTCCAGGGGTTGAACCCCTTACCTCGACATCAGCACACAGGATATTTAATACCGCAGCCATAAGCCAGGCTGATCAGCTGGTCATATCGCCAGCAGCACGTGGCGACACATCCCTAATACTCGAGAGGAAGTTTTGAATGCTTTATCTTCTATATCATGCGTTTCTTTTTCTTTCTTTGTTTTTATTAAGCCCCCGAGGCTGTGCATCCTTTTGCAATCTGACCAGGATGTCGAGTTTTAAATGTTGGCAGTTCCGGTCCGAGTATTGTCATAAAAAAGAGGTGAATATTTTGGGAGGATTGTGTTCTTGAGGGGGCGGAGGGAATCACGACGAAACTGGGTTTTAATAATTCATTTAAAACTAACATTCTAGCGAGTTTAGCTTTGATAATTGGTTTTATGTTATTGTTTTCGTCTTTAATTTTGTGTCCCAAGCAACGCATGTAGTGCTATTATAAATGTAATGATTAATATTAATATCTTAAAGAAATCTGGTCATTTATTATAGCATAGTTATCAGTATATATATATATATATATATATATATATATATATATATATAGTGCTGCGTAGCCTAGTTGCTAGGATGCGTGCCTGTCGGTCCGTTGACCGTGTGTTCGAATAGGCTTCAAGCCACAGATTGTATCTGGGTCTCCTGGTCGACCGTGTCTAAAAATGGATACCATAGAATTTCATGGGAAATAAAGGCAACCGATGTAATAGTAACCACATCATTCATCGAGTGCAGATTGGTCTAAATATGAGCCTGGAACCAAATACATCTCAAGTCGCGTAAATGGGTTCATTACGTTACTTTACGCTACGGAACGTTACGTTACTTTACAATGTAGAAGGAAAACAATACATGGTAACCACATGAAGAAAGTCGAGTATACGGAGACAGAGATCAACAGAAAAATAAAATTTGCCGGTTTAAAGACATAAACTACACCGGTTTAAACAGCAACATACACACATTTCAGGGTGTTTGCGCGTTCAAGCTTGTGAAAACTTCAAGAAACACAGACACATACTTCGATCTCTAGCCCCCCTGCTGTCTTCCTCCAAAAGATCCTCAACCCGTCCTTGTATTTGCCGACCAGCGACAGATGTCAAACGTTCTCGCTCCCCTCGGACTAACACGGACGTTCAATAAGGACAAGCCTTACTGGAGAGCCCAGCCGCAAGCGTCGCATGGAGAGGTTCTCAACGGTGGTCGCGACCAGGAGCTCTCGAGAACTTTCTCCTCTGACAAGGAGAAGGAAAGAGGACAAGTTTGGTCTCCATACTTAATAAAACAGCGCCGGGAAGACACTATACAAGGCGTTAGAGGGAGGTGCGAAAGAAGATGACAATAAGATGACACTAGCATGGAAAAATGACGAGCTATGATAAAGAAGGATACGAGAAATACAACGCAGAGAAATAACAAAGGAAGGCTCAGGATGAAGACGTTCAGAGGCCGGAGTAATCTTTGACATTTACAGAGGGGCTTACAAACAAACAAACAAACCTATGTGGAAAGATTGACAGCCCAAGAATGAGTTGAGTGAATGAAAAGGCTATTTTGAATGCACTCTTGAGGGACGGGAGCTATAGGCAGGGCGTTGAGAAAACGGCTACCACCCACAGTAAGACAGATAATTGAGTTCACTGTCTGAGTGTTGGCCGGCACAAGAATGGAGAGGCGGGGATGAGGAGGGCAAAGACTTCACTCCAGACTGAGCGAAGACCTGGCAAGAAGGATTTGAAAAATACTCAGCTAAGTACTTGAAGTCTTCTCTTCTGGCATATTGTTTGAGCTTCCAGCGTGTCCGAAAGAAGTTCTGTTCTTTCTCTTAAGCTGGGAGGGGAGCAAATCAAAATAATTCGGCAGAACAGAACAGAAAAGATGGACGCTGAAAGGGCGAATTGATTTTTTGCAGTTTAGATAGTATTGTTGTTTTCCCTTAGTTGGCATGCACGTGTGCCTTCTTGCTGTCAGAGATTGCAGATAGGATGTAAAGTTGTAGGACATGCCTTTACTGACACGACTAGCTCACGCATTATTTTTGTTTTGTTTTATATTGCTTTTACATCTTTTGTTTTCCATCGTTGGTGGTGATAATAATAAGTTGGCCATATCACAACGCGCTCTTTCTCAAATTTCAAAATGAATCTCTATCAATCTGCTCTCTCTCTCTCTCTCTCTCTCTCTCTCTCTCTCTCTCTCGCTCTCTCTCTCTCTCTCTGTCTCTCTCTCACACACACACACACATACATAGACACTCACTCACTCTCTCTCTCTCTCACACACACGGCATCCCTGTCAATGATTATGTCTGTTCAATATGTTTGTCCTTAAATAATTTGAGTCAGAAACTACATACCTCTTAAATGTTTCCTATCTATCTGTTCACAAGTGTATCTTCACAATTTCTGAATCCACTGACCGCCTGAGCGTAGTATATTTGTGATGTGTTGTCGTTGTTGTTGTTGTTGCTGTTGTTGTTTATGAACATTCAGAAAGACATAAATTTTAGCTCTGAAGTCCGAGACACTGGCCTTCAGGCCGGCTGAACCCTGAAATGTTCCTGTATGAATTAGGTGTCGAGAATGTTCTCAATGGAAGCATTAAAGTACCATCGTCATGGCGGACTGTATAACAGAGCTCTTCTTCTCCTCATAACCAAGTTCAGAAACCGGCGGGGTATGCACGACTGGTAATGAAACATGACACCGTAGAGGTATGTGTCCAAGTCATGAAGCGGCAATGCACATACCGGTTTATTGTCTGTCCTTTGTTGGTGATGTTTCTTCCCGAATGTGTATTGTCTGCCCTTTGTTGGTGATTTTTTTCCCGAATGTGTATTGTCTGCCCTTTGTTGGTGATGCTTCTTCGCGAATTTTTGGGTTATTTCATTAACAGACTTTAAAACAAAAATAACCCAGAAGGATATTTTGAGATGCATAGCACTGGACTGCTCAACTTGCTTGAAAAGTGAGTACACCTACACTTTTGGAGCGAGCAGAATGGAACAAGTATAGTCCAGTTAGGATCTGGAAGTGTTGTCACCCGGCCATGTCCTCCGGCTACAAGCCTTCAGGGCAACCTAGAAGTTGTTTCACATTCCGCTGTTGACTGTAAACTGGCGGAAATTTGCCTCAAATTCATTACTCACGTTTAGCTATGGCCAATGTTTATACCGTGTCAATTTTTCTCTGGGCTTTAAATGTCATCGTTTGCTTAGAGAGGAGCAGCGATTGCCACTCATGGAGTTCAAACGTCGATTTGACCCAATCTCGCCCCAGAGAAGATGCAATTACCTCCGTCGAGCGGACAGGAGAATTTGTCGAGCCAATTAGATTTGCATTACTAACACAACAGCGCGCATGCTTGCGAGGGAACAGAGTTCTGCCTGCAGTAATCTAATAGTTTCAGCGTATGGACATGCTTGCAGTTAGCGCTGAAGTTTGGCAGTGTTGACAGACTTCTCGGCCATGTCCTCTCGTCAAAAACTCACTAGGAAGTCAACGACTGCAGAAAGATGCCACCAGAGCCTCAAGAATGATACAGTGGTAGGCCTGCTGTTCTCGCCAGCAGTGGTTGTCGAGATGGTTGCTCTATTTACTAGCATTAGGCAGATTTTTAAACCAGGCATATATATCTTCTTGTTCAGTTGTCAACCTAAATATAATTCAAGTGAGCAGCAATCAATTTGAGCTTGTAGGGATGCAAATAAATTATTCTGTTTTTATTCTCGCGATATTTCTTTCATAATTAGTTTGTTTTAATTTCAGACCTGAACTTTGCTGTTTTAAAACACACGATGCCTTATCATGATCTGGTTACATCTGTGGTGTGAAAGTTCTTTACCATACGTGCATAATATGATGGATTCTGAACATGGCTGTGAGAAGAATAGCTCTGCAAACACGTTGCTAGTTTGTTCAGGTCTTTAACTCTCAGTAGGTTACAGCCTCACGAGGTGATTAGAAGTTCGCTTGGTTGGTTGTTTATAGGTTAGTTGGCTGATAAGTTGGTTGGTTGACTGACTAGTTGGCTGGTTGGCTGATTGATTGGTTGGTAGATTGGTTGGTTGGCTGAAAGAATTCCGAAAAGAATTAGTTTCAGCTCCAATACTTTGGCGTTCAGTTAATGTGAGCCCTGATAAAAATTCGTGCAGCTATCGAAGTCAAGTTAGTGTACTTAATGTTCTCATGGCGCGGTACCAAAGTACCACCTCCACGGGAACTATTTTGCACAGGGCTTCTTCCCCCCTCCCCTCCCCACCTCCTAACTCACAAGCCAGTGGAGAGTGGAAGACGGGTAGTGGAAGTTCACATTTGTGGAAAGGCATCTTGGCATATAACCAAGACACTGCTCAGCACAGTATATGGGAACTGGGTGGAATTAGGTCTAGCTAGTTAGTTGCAGTAAATGAAAAGTGGGGTCAAAGTGGGGTCAAATTAAGGAAACTCTTTATAAAACTGCCGTAGGGGTTTACGGCACTGTGGATCATAAGAGGCAGGACTGGTTTGCGGCCAACAGCGAGACTCTGCAGCCCTTGATTGATAAGAAGAAGAAAGCTCTCTTAAGAAACAAGGAAAGACCAACGCGTAACACTCTGAGTGAGCTAAGGCAAGCTAGGAAGGATGTGCAAAAGGCTGCCAGGCAGTGTGCAAATGATTATTGGATCAAGTTATGTGAGTCCATTCAAATCGCAAGTGATAAGGGAGACATAAGAAGCATGTATGAAGGAATAAAGAAAGCCTGTGGTCCAGTGATCAAAAGAAGTGCACCATTGAAAACCTTGACTGGAGAAGTCATCACTGATAAGAAACAGCAGATGGACAGATGGGTAGAGCACTATTTGGAGCTTTACTCAAGTGAGACCAAACTAGCGGATGATGCCCTCAACGCCATAGAGGCTCTACCAACTCTTGACCACCTGGACACACTTCCCACCATAACAGAAGTTAAGTGTGCTATAAATGAACTTGCATCTGGCAAGGCTCCAGGTAAGGATGGGATTCCAATAGAGGTTATCAGGAGTGGGCAAGACACACTCACTATACAGATCCACCAGCTAATAGAGCTATGCTGGCGTGAAGGACAAGTCCCACAGGATTTCAAAGATTCAAGCATCATAACACTGTACAAGAACAAGGGCGATCGGAGCGACTGCAACAACTATAGGGGTATCTCACTTCTGTGTATTGTTGGAAAAGTATTTGCCAGAATTGTTCTGCGCAGACTTCAAGTCCTAGGAGATCAAGTCTACCCCGAATCACAGTGTGGCTTTCGACAGAACCGGTCTACCACTGATATGATATTCTCATTGCGACAAATGCAAGAAAAATGCCGTGAACAGAATCAACCACTGTTTATTGCCTTCATCGACCTCACAAAGGCATTTGATTTGGTCAGTCGTGAGGGTCTGTTCAAGGCACTAAAGAAGATTGGCTGCCCACCAACTCTTCTGTCCATTGTGGAATCGTTCCACACAGGCATGAAGAGTATAATCAAGTTTGATGGTGCAACTTCTGAAGAATTTGAAATCAAGAGTGGAGTTAAGCAAGGTTGTGTACTAGCTCCCACCCTCTTTGGAATATACTTTTCACTTCTACTGAAATATGCATTTCGTGATCAGGATGGTGGTATATACATTCACTCACGCTCAGATGGCGGCCTCTACAATGCTCAGAGATTGAAGGCTAAGACCAAAATTAGGAGGGTACTGATCAGAGAGTTGCTTTTTGCAGATGATGCTGCAGTTACGACCCACTCTGAGGAAGAATTGCAATGTCTACTATCTGCATTCTCCAATGCTTGTTCTGAATTTGGTTTAACAATTAGCAAAAAGAAGACACAGATTATGTCACAAGGTGCACATGGGGTACCATCAATCTTTATTGACGACGCCGAACTAGAGATAGTAGACCATTTTACATATCTAGGATCAGTGGTAAATAGCAAATTATCCCTAGATCAGGAAATCAACATCCGGATTGGTAAGGCAGCAACAACAATGAACAGGTTAAGAAAAAGAGTCTGGGAGAACAGGAAGCTTACTGCCAAAACAAAAGTCCTTGTCTATCAAGCCTGTGTCCTTAGTACTCTTCTCTATGGCAGTGAAACCTGGACAACTTACTCACACCAAGAGAACAATTTAAACAGCTTTCATATGCGGTGTCTGCGAAGAATTCTTGGTATTAAGTGGCAAGACAAAATCACAAATACTGAAGTATTGGAAAGATCAGGTTGTGTGACAGTTTATTCCATGCTCAGTCTTCGTAGACTTAGATGGATAGGACATCTTAGGAGGATGGATGATGGTAGAATACCAAAGGATATCTTTTTTGGTGAACTACAGATGGGTAAGAGATCTCAGGGTCGGCCTCTACTACGATACAAAGACGTGTGTAAGCGGGACATGATTGATACAGGCATTGATAATGCACTTTGGGAGCAAGTCGCCGCTGAACGTGTTGCATGGAGGGCAAACATCAGAAATGGAATAAAGTCAAAGGAGAAAATTATTGCAGAAAAGTCACACACCAAGCGTTTGAGACGTAAGATGGTGCATGATGGTGGAAATGACCACGTGTTCACATGCACCCACTGTGAACGGACATTTACAGCGCAAATTGGCCTTATCAGTCACACTCGCTACCGCCATAGTTAAAAGTTATTATGCCTTTTTAAAGCACAAACTATCGTCTGTCAAGACGGCAAGGTGCCAATGATGATGATGAGTTAGTTGCATGTCCTTTACAGGACGTTGCAGTCAACCCCGCCTATTTTTTTTTTAAATTTCTGCTTGTGATTATTTGACAAGTTTACGTTGAGTAGTTTGCCACTGCTTTCTGGTAGATCGGCACTCATACCATTTTATAAAAACCAAAGCGAAGCGGTCTTTCCTAGGTCTGGTATGAGTTAGAAATATCACTCGGAATCCCCCATACAACTTTCCAAGCATAAAAAGAATGTTCGGGACCCCGTTACACCCCCTGAGGAGTTCCGGGTATTTGGCATAGGCTCATATTTCTATAGACAAATCGGCACTCAATGGGCGGTGTGGTCAGTTTCAAATCGGCGGCGTTTACTGCTCAGTAATGTCCTAGTATTCATTTTAGGCTGGCCAATTAAAAATAAAACATTTTTTATGTGGATTGGAACATATGACCACCAGGTCGGCATGCAAGTATTCTATCCATGGCGCTACGGCGACTCCCTCCATTTTAACGACACAATTGTTAGTTAGTTGACAGATCATCCTCATTGCACATCGAACCATTCAGTCCATAAGTGCTCGGATCCCCTCCTCAGCAAATCCCGCAGCGTGTAGCGGCTCACGACACCAGTTCTGTGTTGGTTTATTACTCTTCTTTGGCTTCCTGCGTAGTGTTTTTCTTTCGCCACCACTCTTTTAACTTGCTGTTCTTGCAGTCTGACCATGGTTGTAGATTCACAATCATCACTTTCGTTCTCGCAAATGACACCATATTCTTCGACTTCCTCCATTTTAACGACACATATTCTTCGACTTCCTCCATTTTAACGACACATATTCTTCGACTTCCTCCATTTTAACGACGCATATTCTTCGACTTCCTCCATTATAACGACACATATTCTTCGACATCCTCTATTTTAACGACACACATTCTTCGTCATACATACATATACCAAGAGTCACTACCCGCAAAGATCGCTGCAGTAAAACCTTATTTATTGATGACCGACAACCGGGTTGTTACAAGTCATTTGTTTTTTATTCCCTCCAAAACATCCTCCCTATCTCCTACCTCTCCACGTTCTTACTTCCTGTACCTGAGTCTTCGGGAGAAGCTCGGAACATGAAAGAAACTCAACCCCTTTGATCTGCGCAGTTCGACACAGTTGGCCAAGCCGGTTGTTGCAGTAAGCTGGATACGATAGGTGTACCTCACGTAAGGACAGATCGTTACGTCCCACGAGATGGCGTTTTGCATGAGCTTTTACGAGCTCGTAAACAGGGTTGTAACTTCTCTCGCGGCTGGAGTCCTAGATTGGACAACTTGAGAGCCTCGGAGAGTCCGTCTGTGCTGTTGATGTTTGTGTGGGTAGGGGGTATCATATCTTTGTCGAGAGTGAGGGAATGTGTCCGTGTCGTGGAGTTTGTTGTTTTATTTGTCTTTCCTCTATATTGCTAACGGAACTGTGGGAGGAGAGGCTGATACAGCTCTCTCTCTCTCTCTCTCTCTCTCTCTCTCTCTCTCTCTCTCTCTCCTCTCTCTCTCTGTATTTACACTTGTGCATGTATGTGTGTATGTATGTATGTTTGTATATGTATGTGTGGAGGTATGTGTATGTATTATGTATGTAATTATGTGCATGTATGTATATGTGTGTATGTGTATGTATGTAGGTATGTATGTGTATGTGTGTGAGTATGGGGCGCGCCTGTGTGATATTTCTTCTTCTTCTTCTTCTTCTTCTTCTTCTTCTTCTTCTTCTTCTTCTTCTTCTTCTTCTTCGTCTACATTCATCCGCCGGAGAGTTTTTTTCGGACGTGATAGCGTTGTGCCTGCGTTCTTGCACCGTTAGGCCGAGTCATCCGACTTCTGCAGGCATTTGTTGACCTGGTTAACCTACCCGGGGTATGCTATTTGATACTCTATGATTTCCATTGGATGTACTGAGGTGACGGCACGGAGAAGCGTCATCGATACAATTGCTCTGGAAAACCAAGAACCGAGATCTGCGGAGATGCATGAACCCATACACCAGTTAGGGGTGATGATGATGGCTCTCAACATATTGTTCGTGCTTCCATTAAAATTTTATGGGACAAACTGCTAGCTATGAACAATGAAGGGAAAAACATTAAGCAGCAGATACATCTTATCTGCCTGAAGACCCATATGTCTATCCAACCAACCATCTATCCATGTGAACATTCACCCATCCACCCATACAACCATCTACCTATTTCTTTGGTAGTCAGATATTTGAGTTTTTATTTTGGACGTAGTTACTTTCTGCTTGGTTGCGGCAGAGCTGCGATATATGCGGCTTTCACCCGGCACGTCAGGCGTCTTCCCGGCATTTCTTGATCGGGTTTGTCTGCTCGGGTTACCAATCTACCCATCCACTCTCCCATCCGCCAATCCATACATTTACCCATCTGCACGTCCAAAGTCAATGCATGTTTGCGGACCTACTTAACGACTGACCTAATTTACTCAACTCACACATACACATATGCAGACACACATTCAGGCATGTATTCATAAGAGCAAAATAAAGCAAATTTCAAACAGCATGGCTGAATGGATAAGATAGCTAGCTATTAAACTTCCGGTGTGCTGATGCCGAAGTAGCGGGTTCAACCCCTACACCGGTCAGTTGAACTAAAATGTAGATTTCTTATCCTTGACTTAGGGACGTTAATTACTAGTACCTCAGAAGGCGTTCGGTAGTCTGCCATTGCTTTCTTCTTAACGAAATGTCAACGTTAAGTCCAACTTAATGCCGGTGCATAGGTTGAACCGCGCCATCAGTGAATTGAATGTTTAAGAGTGAACGCTCTTAATCCTGTCCACCATACTTTGCTTATAACAAAAGGACATTTAAAACATAACACATATACTCTAGGCAACAGTACAATACATGTACATAGACAACATTAAGAGCAGCAGTAATCTAGACAGCATTAAGAACACAAAAAGCACAGATAACATCCAATTCCTGCACAAGGATAACCTACATATAGCGAGTATAATTTGCTATTAACTGATTGCCTGAATCCCAAGATCGTATCAACGCGGAACCAATGCAGTAATTAACCACCCCGGTTTGGCAGGTTTGCCTGGTAAATTAACACCATCGACCATCATTGCTTATCTCAAGGGACGTAATGTTGAGGTGCCCAGTGTGGGCTCCCCAGTTTTCTCTCTGCTTCCCCATCTCTTCCCATATTCTTGATTAAAATACACATATCTAAACGACCTCATGTCTCCGTATATATATATATATATATATATATATATATATATATATATATATATATATATATATATATATATATATATATATAGAACGAATGCATCCCTAGTTCAAGAGGGTTGGCTATTAGACGATAAAACAAAGAACACTGATATATTTTGGTCACTTGAAACGTCATGAAAGTTTGGAGAGAACAATAATGGGGGGGGGGGGGGGGGGTTTGTGCCTGGGAAGAGAGGAAGAGGAAGGCCAAAGAGAAGATGGGTGCAGGATGTGGCGGATGATCTCCACATGGGTGTATCGGACGCTGGACATCTTGCTTGTGATCGAGAAGTTTCCTGGAATGTTGTTATTGGAGCGAGGTTCTGCAAAGGACATGCTACTGAATGCATGAATAATATATATATATATATATATATATATATATATATATATATATATATATATATATATATATATATATATATAAAGAGAGAGAGAGAGAGAGAGAGAGAGAGAGAGAGAGAGAGAGAGAGAGAGAGAAGAGAGATGAAAAACATAACGCGGTCGTTTTCATTGGACACACTCCGACATGTCAGGGGCGATAACAAACTTCCCAAAATGTGCACACCCACAGATCCAACCAGCACAATTATTATCAACCGCGGCCTACGTGACAAATCGGACCCTGGCACAAAAACTTCCAGACATGCCTGGTGCCAGGTTACCCCCCAGAGTCCCAGCTCTGTGGATGACAGCACCTAGGCGTCAGGCAAAAGCAACAAAGCTCACCTGACACAAATTAAAGAGGCACAACCCTAAACTTCCCTTTGTTTCTTCTAAGGCGATTAATTAATGTCACAACAGTGGGTGTTACCTATGGCAGCCTTAACAAACGAATTCTGGAATTCCCGCAACGCACTAATTGGCGGAAGCCGGCTTGATTCACATGTCCAGTTTTCGTATTATATTTTTAAGTCCTTTTAGTCCGACTCCATTGTGGTCCACCAAAGTCCGTCTGCCTGTGTTGGTGGACAGTGATTTGGTGATTCGAGTTTGCAGTTTGGATGACCGTCTCTACAACCTGGCCAAATCAAGTGCAGATAAATATACACGTTGATCTTAGGCAACAGGCCGAGATTTAGGGCTCAAGGTTCCACAGGGGCAAGATCCGCCCCATGAAGTTCCAAGTCCATAAGTAGGCAGCCAAGGCTATATCAAAGTGTACATGACTACACTTTCATCTTAGCCTGAAGGCCGAGAAGGGAACAATAAGTCTAGTTTTCTTATGGAGAAATACAGGGTGTATTTTTAATGACTGTGCAGTGTTTGAAAATATTGCCGGTCCAAGTTTTGTATTTACCTATTTTGTTGCATTGACTTTACAGAGGGTGAATACAAAACTTGGACCGGCAATATTTTCAAACACTGCACAGCCAAAATTACACCCTATACTAATTGCACCATATACTCAATATAGAGCATCGGTAGCGTAGTGTCTAGACCCTCGTCTGATAATCATAAGTTCGATCCTCAGCTGTTCGGATTCTGATTTTGTTATTGTATGTTGACCTTGACTCCCAAGCCGACCCATTCTAAAATGGGTGCCACATTTCTTGGGAAATAAAGGCGATCCATGTGATACTGACCTCACACCCACCGAGAGCCGATTGGTCTGTACAAATATGGGTCTAGTATCATATGTTCGCCCCGCCTTAGGATGAGTAAAACGGTCTTTTACTTATTTACACCCAATACACCTTGAGTTGTGTAAAGGCGTCGTTTACTACACACCACGGCTCACGTACCCGTATGTATTCTCTGCTATCACCTGATTGAGGTTGTATCAGGGGCGTATCGACTTGGTCCACTGCAGTGATTAAATATCACAGCTTGGCTGGGGTGTCTGGCAAATTAACACGATTGGCTATCTTTGGTTATCACGTGGGATGTAATATTGTTGAAGTGCCCAGTGTCAAGTTACAGAGGCGTTTAGACATCCTAGTTACGTGACTCGTGGGATGTTGCAGACCACTTCAAGACTTCTTTCAATGTAACTTTAATATGTGCTTTTACAACAATAAAACAATAGAACAAGTGCCGAAGCAGAATCCTGCTGTGTGTCTTTGATGTGTCAGGACCATCAGTTTGAAGGCCTCAATGCACACAGTTGGCTAGTTAGCAGGAAAGACGGCAACAACAACAACAACAACAACAGAGATAAATATAACGAAAACAGCACCAAAAGCAGCAACTGCAGCAATAACAACAACAGTAACAGCAAGGACAGCAATAAACATAGTAACAACAGCAGCAAGTATAGGAACAGCAACAACAACGTGTTCCCATAGTCCACGCAGTGTAGGTCTGGTTCTCACGTCTATCTACGACTTTCTGTCTTTGTCCTGCCAATCTATTTCTGAAACCTATGTGCCTCCCACGGTGTAACGTCTTTCAACATATTTCCAATACGTTTTTTTTAAAAATATGTCCACTGTATTCTTATCATGGTTCCATAAAACCATATAACTGTAGCTTTCATATCAGTCCTCTAATCTACTAATTATCCATGATTCGCTTCCGTATACCAGGACTGTTAGATATAGCACTAAAGAACTATCTCATCTCGAATGACAATGCAATATTTAAGAGAATATTTTTTATCTTCTGAAATGCTACATTTGCCTCGGCTATTTTACGTTTACATTCTTTAATATTCCATCTTTTTGCTGCCGTTAAAGTACGCAAATACTTAAATACACTGACTTGTGTCAGACTAGTTGCAGTTCCTTTTATGTTGCATCTGGAAAGAGATTCGTTGTTTATAATTGCGATTACTTCTGCTTTTCTGTTTCTGGTATTTTTTTATTTTAAAGAAAATATTCTTCTTCATATTGTGAACTGCTACATTTGCTTAGACTATTCAACATTTAACTTCTTTAATACTTCTCCCATCTGCTGACTAGTTCCATTCAATTTATGTTGAATTTGGGAAGACAATTTGTAATTATCACTTTTTTATTTGCGTAGTTTAACGGCAGCAAAAGGATGGAATATTAAAGAAGGTAAAAAATACAATAGCCCAAGCAAAAGAAGCATTTCACAAGATAAAGAATATTCTCTGAAATATTGCATTGTCATTCGAGATGAGATAGTTCTTTAGTGCTATATCTAACAGTCCTGGTATACGGAATCGAAAAGAAAAAAAATTACCACCACTTCTATTTTTCCGTTCCTCAAAATCTCCAGCAACAAAAACAAGTAACATAATAACAAGAACAGCAACAATAACAACATAAATCGCATTCTTGAATGTTAGCATGCACATCCCCCAACATGAGCGAACCCTGGTGATTGCATACATCATTCAACTAAGTCAAAAATGTGAATGCTGCCTCATGTTAGCGAAACAATATTCGCCCATCAGCCGACAACAACGGGAAGTATGCGCGGTTTAGCCGCAAAACTTGACAGGTAAAAATAACGAGATAAATTTAAAACCTTTTAAAATAAACCATAGGCAAAGTTGTCGACAAAAATCCCATGCTTTCTACAATGGCGCCAACTCAAACGAGATGGCGAAGTCTGATATAGCAAACATCCAAGTATGATGCAAAAATGGCGGAGCGTGAGAGCAGGAAAAACAGAAGGGAGGGGGAAAAAAAATGAAAGTAAACAAATATTAGACACAAACGCAATCTCGTACAACTTATTTCCTCAATGTGTTGATGGCTACATGCCCTCAATACTACCGAATACTCTACTCAGTAATCGTGTAATCGACTTCAAGACTTTAAATCGAGCGAAACGGTTACGGAGCCTAGTTTAGGGAACTGTTTTTTTAATGCTAATGAATCTGTTTGTTTCAGTCTCTCCATGTGCTTTGTCTACCACTAGCTTTGTTTTTATTTTATTGTCGTTCCTCCGATCACTGCTGTTGATTTGTAGTGATTGGGGAGCATCTGATAGGTAGATAATAAACAAGGTGACAACCAATCACCGAGCGAGCTAGAGGCATGCCGGGAGGAAATGCAAACACTCGAATCTGATCTTATAGAGACTCGACAATCGCCGTGTCAGCGTGCTTACCTTCTACAAATGGAGATAATTGTCAGCCTAAATCAAGAGGGGTTATATGGGCTTATATATGCTAAAGGTATATTATTATTATATGCTATCTAGAAACGTGTCATGTGTGATGGACATGACACGTTGCCTTTATATACATATTTTTCAGTCAGATTTTTGTTTATGTCGTTGCAGTAGTGGAAGTATTTTTTTGTTTTGTTTTGCGTGCTGATGAAGGCTTTAGCCGCAACGCCAATTTTGTCACCAGTGATTGTTCTAGTAAAGCTTACATATTGTACTTCATGTTTTCGTTAATTCCCTCATTATAATTACATACAGACAGCGTTACACGTGCTATTTCTATACCATGATGGTACCATTGTTTTAATGAACAGCTTGTGGGTGGGTGGATGAGAAGCTTTTTGTTTGTTATTTATAAGACACTGCAATCAACCCCAGCATTTAAGTTATGTTTTTTTATTTATTAAGGAATTGTACGTGCAGTAGTGTGCCATTGCTTTCTGAACGGCCGTCGTGTATACCACGACAATCAACGCAAACCGATCTGCTTCCAAATCGTCTGCAACGGATTTCGAATTCTCGACCTGGTAAGATATACATCGTGAAACTGCGTTCACAAACCCCGAAGCCAGTGTTATTTGTAAGTGAGCAAATCAACGTTAAAGATGCGTGGACTCGGTCAGCTTTGCAACAATTCAATCACAAGTGATGGAATCGGTCAGCTTTGCAAGCATACAACCACAAGTGATGGAACGTTACGGTTAAAGCCTTCATCAAAACACACTGTTATATTAAGAATACACAAAAGTCACTTAGCTGATAGTAAAATGTAATATAACTACTTCTTTTTCTTCTTCTGCGTTCATCTGGAGTGTTTTTTCTGACGTTTTTGAACTGTGCCTGTTTATTTGAGCCTTGAGGCCGACACCTCGACTTCTGCGGGCATTTTGTTAACCGGGTTCTCGGTAAATGTAATATAACAATAGAAGGGAAAATAATTAGGCAAGTTGATAAATTCCAATGTCTATATGTAACTATAACATCAGATGGAAGATCCACGAGAGAGTGAAAAATCTGCTATATTTGACTGCAATGACCTGTGAAGGACGCGCAACTAACTTTAAATACAGGATCTTTTCATACGCGTTTAAGGCTCATTCGGCATATGGAGCCAGATCCATACCTTTATACATCAGTCGGTACGCGCTGGGTAACGGGGTTAGTATCACATCGATGTACCTCTCATGACATTTCTTCCTCTTCTTCTGCGTTCATCCAGTTTTCTTTTTTTTTTCGGACGTGATTGTCTTGTGCCTGTTTACAGCAGAGCTGCGTTCTTGCGCCGTTAGGCCGACACATCCGACTTCTATGGGCATTTTTTGACCGGGTTAACCTTCCCGGGGTCATGACATTTACGTACTAATACCAATTTTAGGCTGGGGGGGGGGGGGGGGGGGCTCAACTCAACCTAATTTAAAAGTAAACCACTAGAGCACTTAGGGAGAGAGTCATACTCTAGTAAGCACGTATGCATGACCGAATTGATAAAAGAGATCGTTTTAAAACATCCGGTGCGCTGATGCCGAGGTAACGGGTTCAACCCCTACACCGGTCAGTTGGACTAAAATGACTTGAGGACGTAAATTACACGTACCTCTGAAGTCGGAGTGGGTTGGCCTGTTGGTGAGAGACATTGGTAGTAGGAAAAGATAATCCAAGCGCAAAAACCAGTCCAGTGCACTTGAGGTCCGTGTATGGTCTACGCTTGAGTTCAAATCGAGCAAAGGCAACAACAACAAAAAATTACCCGGATAACAAGGAAAGCCCAAAACAACACAGAGGCAAATGGCGACCAGGACGTTTTTTAACAAGCAAAGCACAAACACCCGAGGATCACTCACCGGCGTATTTGCTCGTGATGTAGTCCTCCTTACAGATGAACTTATTCTCCTCCAGGACGTAAAGCTCCTCACCGGTGGACAGCTGCTTGCGACACACCACGCAGGTGAAGCACTTCAGGTGAAACACTTTGTTCCTGGCCCTCCGCACCAGGTCACTGGGGGAGATGCCCTGTGAGCACCCCGCACATTTTGTGCCGTAGCGCCTGTGGGAAGGAAAGGCATTTGGAGGTGAACAGGTGTGCGGGGGCATTTGCTGTCAGTAATGTGTGTGTGTGTGGGTGTGTTTGTGAGTGGGTGCGTGTTTGTTGGTGTGTGTGGGTGTGTGCGATTGTGGGTGGGTTGGTGGGTGTGTGTATGTGTGCCGATAGGTGGGATAGTGTTTGCTGTGGATGAATGGCTGGAGGTGTGTGCGTGTTTGTGGGTGGGTGTCTATGTGGGTAAGTGTGTATGTTTGTGTGTGTGTGTGTGTGTACCTGTGTGTGTGTGTGCGCGCGCGCGTGCTTGCGTGTGTGTATGTGATGTTCAAAACTTCATTTTCAAGTAACGTGCCATCCATTGAATTGCTATTAACTTTACAACCAAAGTTCGATGACTGGGCTGGCAATTCGCTACTGGAGGGGAAAGACTGACTCCCTATCCCTCCGTGCTCTCAGGACTGACACATGTTCTGGTCCTAACACTTTACACACCAGGGTAGTTTCCTGCTACGGGATTTGAGCACCATTAATTGACAGTTTGTGCCAGTCAGTTGACCATCATCCTTGTGAGGTTCTAACCACCACAAGGAACACAGCACTGGCACAATCTCTCCCCCTCCCCCTCTTCTCTCTGTCTCTCTCTCTGTCTCTCTCTCTGTCTCTCTCTCTCTCTCCTCTCTCTCTCTCTCTCTCTCTCTCTCTCTCTCTCTCTCTCTCTCTCTCTCTCGATAGGAAAAAAATCTGAACATCCTCCTTCTCAATAAGTGTGTTAACACATTTAATTGACATAACTTCTACTTACACTAAAATATAAATCTCACTTCTTCTTCTTCTTCTTCTTCTTCTTCTTCTTCTTCTTCTTCTTCTTCTTCTTCTTCTTCTTCTTCTTCCTTCCATATCTTGCCTGAAATTGACTGTCTAAATATGCAATGGTGTCTCATGTATTTACTGCACTATCTCTCACTCCCACATTGGGATTTTACACGCACGGCTTAAACCTAATTCTATCTCCCTCAACAAACACACAAACAACCGAGATAAATAGCGAGAGACAGTCACAGTTACAGCTTCACTCACAAACACAACACTGTAACTACCACATGTTGCAACTCTATCTATCACATCGCGCGTCAAAGATCTACAGCGATAAAGATGATGGTGACAATGATGGTGTTTGAGCTCAAATTACCAGGGTGATATCAACATAAACATCGTGACATTCATGTGTTATAAAGAGTTTGTCAACACGCACCTCATCTCCTACCTGCGGGTCATAATTGTGTATCACTAATCTAGGATCAGTGGCGTTCATTGTCAACTAGTAATTGTGGAAATGAGGAGCCGAGATGTCTCAGTGACTAGCACGCTTGCATGCTGGACTGATGTTCATGTGTTTGAAACCCAATCGAAAAAGGAAATATTTTAAAAATTGGTCTGAGCTCGCGATTCAACCCAGCCTAAAGTGAGTAGTGGACATATGTTGGGAAGTAGAGACAGTGGCTTGATATTGATCCTATCACTCCTGGAGTGCCCATCACTCTATAAAAACATGGAGTTGGCACCATATACCAAGGAAGGGTTCGTTAATTTACTGTTTTAAATACTAGTATTACCACCACCACCAACACCACCACCACCACTACTACTACTACTACTACTACTACTACTACTACTACTACTACTACTACTACTACTACTACTACTAGTAGTAGTAGTAATAGTTTATAAATGGACATTGCGTCTGTCGGAATGCGGTTATTGCAGAGAGGCTATATCTCCCGACCTGGTAGCAAAATGCCCTCTTCACGGCAAGCGTGTTGCAGAGTTCTTCGTCCCCTCTCCACAGTCAGAAACCAACGAGGTGTGCTTTATCGGTACTGAAACTACACATCTGCCAGAGGCAGATTAGAATGTAACCACGTCATGATTCGGCACAGCACCCACAGACTGACTATGTTTAGGTCCTGGGAGGAGGTGGGAATGTATATTTCCTCATTGGGTTTCAGGACTTTTATCGCCAACAGACTCCAGCTGAATGTCCAAAGCCATACATCCGGGCATAACACTGGTTATATTTTCAAAGGGGCATATACACATATAACAATAATACTTAGTGGCAATGAAGCGGGCACTTCATCTGCTACAGGCCCACAAATGGAAATCTGTACGCACGCTTCCACCTTAAATACTGAGCCAGTCATTAACGATCATTACAAAACTCCAATGCGTGAATGCTAATTGCTAAGAGAACGCGCTTCGTTTACAAGCGGATCGTTCGGTGACTGAATACGGGAGTTATACAATTAAAGATAAACAATTAAAACAGAACGTTGAGGGAAATTATGATAATACCATACCAAACAAGGGTTTGGGCTGAAAGGTTTAGAATATCCGAATGAATGCCGGACTTATCTCTCACGCTCCACGGGGAAGCAATAGCTTGATGGTCCCGATAGGACGTGGATACTGCATCTTCCAATGCATCTCTGGCTGACTGTGTTGGGTAAACCCTCGTTAACATTCACACATTGTTTGTTGATGCAGCCGATATCTGAACCCGGTGTTGTTGTTGGTGTTAATACTGTTGTCCAAATTATGTTGTTTTATCTGAGTCTTTAATCTGAACTTGAAGTGTGGCTGTCTTGTGGACGTGATTGGTCGATCGTATCGCTGGTGGCGACAAGTTTGCTCCGGTAGATCGGGTTTGAATCTTGATTTGAATGTTTTCTGTGTTTGTTTTTTTTTGGTGTTTTTTGTTTGTTTGTTTTTTTTTTTTTTCTCTTGCTCGCTTTAAACTCAAGCGTAGTCCATACAAGTGCTGCTCCTTCTAGTGCACTGTGTGCGGCACGTTTATATGTCCCATTGTAACACATTACAGGTTACACACATAGTGTTGTTGTTTTTTAAGCAATGACGCCATATTTGTCCTTTTCCTTAATCATGAAAAAGGTTTTAGAAAATGTAAAATTTTACTTGTCGTTTACATGACGTTGCAATCAACCCCAACCCCAGGTTGATTTACTAGGGGATTTTACGTTCACTAGTTTGCCATTGCTTTCTGAACGAGAGGTCAACTCTTAAGTTCAACTGGCCCTTGTAGGAATCCTACTACCCCGCCGTCAGCGCACCAAAAGTTTAATCGCACGCGAATTAGACCCCACGGCCACGCCGACTCCTATGTAACTAGTAATAAATCGGATCTGCAGTACATAATGCCAGCCACATATTTTCATAGACCAATCGGTATTCGAGAAGTGATGTGGTTAATATTGCACCGGTCCCCTGTACTTACAAGAATATCTCCTGGTATCTATTTCAGACTTGGTTTTAAATATATGGTATAAAAATATGGTTTCAAATGGTTTTTAATATGTTTTTAAAATTGTTTTTAAAATAAACAGGTCCAAGTTACTGTGAATATGTAAAACATTAGGACCATAACATTTTGTAGTTTTGAATGCACTGGATAATTGGTGGTCAGTCTCTTTCTCCCGTGACGAACGTCGAGAGTTGACATCAAAATCTTGTTTAACGCGATTATACAATCGTCAGCTTAACGCCCCAACCATTACAATAACTCGCTGAGTTGAAAGAGTTAAATAAGACACAACAAAGCAACGATTCAGACTCACCTGAAGAAGTCGGATCTGCAGTACAACTTCCCATCGCGGAAGAAGCACTTCTCCGTGAGGTTGCACTTACAGTCAGAGCACTTCACGCAAGCTGTGTGCCAGGCCCGGTCTAGGACATTCAGGAGGAACCTGTCCAAGATGGGACGGTCGCAGCCTGCACACTGCACCATCATGATAAAAGACTGGGGTTCGATTCCTATCTTGAAGGTAGAAAGTGAAGTAGGCGCGATCAGAAGTCTACAACGTTGATGTTGGTGTCATGAAATTAACTTCCAGTTTCAGATAATGGAGTTGAATATATATTCCTTTGCAACTGTCGAGTCCAACTCCTGTTTTTCACACTAACTCTAACATATGAACCAACAGGAAGTCCAATGAAAATGTATTTATCCAACAAATCTCCGCTCAACACATCGTAGCTATGTTAGTTTTACAAATGAAGTAGCGGTGTCTGTTATGTCTAACAAACCCAAGATTCCTAAGAAAATGTCCACTGTTGTGATATTGTTTCTCAAATAAGCTATACTTTAAACCTGGGTAGCTACACACTTGGGTGCTTTCAGCCTATCAGAAATGTTACTTGTACGGCTTCAAGTCAGGTAGCCACACACTTGACACGCGTAATGTCCATCAGCTTCTTTTTTACATAAGCTTAATGATTTGGTCAAGTAGCTACACACTCAAATGTTGTTAAGTTAGACAATCGATCTTAGCTTTCATGGATAAAAAAACTGTCTTCTTGTATAGGAGCAAAAGCTTATGTGGCAAAGAGAATGTCGATCTCAAATGGTTGGTGGTTGTCCAAATTTAGGCTAAAACCATTTGATCCTGAGATGAGTGGCAATGTCTGGGCGGTTTGGCCATGAGGGCCTGATGCAATCTGTTCAGATGTTATCATTGCTTCCTGCAGAGAAGAAGAAAAAAAAACGTAAATACAAAGGTAAGCATTAAAATCACTTGGACAGACATGATCATCAGCTTCTCAAGCATGGACTATTAGAAGACGAAAATCAACCGTTTCTATGGTTAGGACCAGTTGAGAAGCAGGTCAACTCTCCAGAACAGGAGATTGGGGTGATTTCTTCTTCTTCTTCTTCGTTCATCCGGAGTTTTTTTTTCGGACGTGATTGCGTTGTGCCTGTTTACAGCAGAGCTGCGTTCTTGCGCCGTTAGGCCGACACATCCGACTTCTGCGGGCATTTGTTGGCCGGGTTAACCTTCCCGGGGGGTTTCTTAGGACGTTAGACTCTCACTGTTGTGGTGTTATCTCCCATCCCAGCTGGCCCATATAGAACAGCCAAAGGCATCCTGGTCGGCCCTCAAGGGAAGGCAGGGGCAGACCATGGGCATTCCCCGCCATCCAAGGAGGCTTCCATAATTGCAGAGCCAACACACAGCGCTCTGGTACTGGGCTCACCCAAGGAATCGTCACGTCCTGCACATGGCTGCTTAGCCTCACTTCCGTATATTGGGCCTTCCGTTCACCATAGGCTGTTCTTCCAGAAGCCAGAAGAATGCAGTGTGCAGATGACATCCACACAGTGAGCTTTTGATTCGGACTTTCCACGTAATGGATTTGCTATCCAAGCAATATACCATTTTGTGCCACTAGGACACTTTTTCCACCTTTTATGAAGCCCACACAGTGAGCTTTCGATTCGGACTTTCCACATAATGGATTTGCTATCCAAGCAATATTCCATTTCATGCCTCTGGGAGGCTTGTGTAACCGACATGCCTGTGGTATGAAGTGTGGCAGTCTAAATACTTCTTCATGTACATTTAAATGTTAACCTGAATACAGTTAAAGTAAGCTGCAGTCGACTTGAGCTTGTTGATATCTCCATAGAGCTTGTCCTCGAATGAAGCAGGCGTGGGCCAAAATATCTTTCTCTGTTCTGCATATATTGGGCACTCTTGCAGCAAATGTTTAGCTGTCATTTTACCAGTTCCACAATTACATTCATCTGTATCTCCTATCTTTAGTTTGTTGAACAAGTGGTATTTCAGCCTGTTATGTCCTGTGCGGAGTCTGAAGATTGCTACTTGTTCTCTTCGGTCGAGCTTGTAATATGCATCATCCTTCTGGTGGCCTGGATGCTCTGATTCCCATTTGGTTCTATAAGTGCTTTTTATCAACCTCTTTGCCTCATTATAGGTTATGTCTATGTCAGGCTGTGGTAGTCGTCCGCCCTCTTTTGCCAGTCTGTCAGCCTCTTCATTTCCAGGTATACTGCAATGTGATGGGATCCACTGTATTATAACTTTTTTGGATTTCTGGCATAGACCATGGAGTGCTGCTCTTAGGTCAGCTAGTTCTGTGCTGTTTTTGCTCTTCAGTATTGAGACAGCTGACTTTGCATCTGTGAAGATAGCTATTTGCGTCTCTTTATTTTCCTCCATCAAGAGCATTTCTGCTGCAGTTTTCAGAGCCTCTACCTCCGCTTTGAAGTTACTTGAGAACTTTCCAGTTGCCACTGAATGTGTTTTTTTCACTCCATTTTTTAAATTTAGGAGAATTCCTCCTCCTCCATTCTCTACTGAATTTTTGGCTGATCCATCTGTATATGCATGGGTCCAATTGCTGCTTGGGTAATGTTCTTTTATGTAGTTTAGGGTTATTTCTCTTCTTTCGGTTTCATGCTGAGTGTTCTTTTTCTCAATACCAGGAATGTTTTCTATCATCTCAGGCAGTTGCTGCTGTCTCCAAGCTGGGAACTTGTCTGCATTGTAAATGGGTTTGACTGTTGATATGTTAAGTATGGGATCTGCCCTAATCTTTCGTTTTGCAGTTTCTACAAAGTTGCTACGCTTCAGTCTTCCCTTTCCAAAACCACTAAACCTTTTATACATAGGGTGGTCGGTCAATCTTCTAAATTTTTCAGCTTGTTGCTGGGCTCTGCTATCTCTTCTATCCTGCATTGGTTGTAAACAAGTGATCTTTTCTAATTCATTAATAGGCGTTGTCTTCAGGCTTCCAGTTATGATTCGCATTCCTTGATTTTGGACTCTACTTATTTTGTTAAAGTTTGACTTAGCTGCTGTTGCCCAAGCTGCAATGCCATATTCCAGTACTGGCCTCACCCGTCCAGTATATAACTTCTTGAGAACTTTCTCATCTGCTCCCCACATTGTACCAGCAAGCTTTTTCATGATTGCCATTCGTTGCCTTGCTCTTGTTCGATTTTTCTCAACCTGTGTCTTCCATGTCAGGCGATGATCAAAGGTGACTCCTAGATAGTTTGGATTTTTTTCATGGCGCATTATTTTTCCATTCAATACCAGCTTAGGTTGCTGAGTTTTAGTTGAGAGGGAGAACACTGTGCATGTTGTTTTCTCCTCACTTATCTTCACTAGCCATGATTTTGACCAGTTCTCTAGCGCTAATAGGGCTTGCTGTATTCTGCTGTTAGCTGTACTAATATATTCTTCAGATGTCCATATGGCTAGGTCATCTGCAAAGGATGATGTGTGTACTCTGGCTGGAAAATTTTCCGTGATGTCGTTTATATATGCTAGGAATAATGTTGGTGAAAGAACTCCTCCTTGGGGGACACCTTGCTCCAATAGCATCATTTTGCTGGTTTGTCCTTGTACTTTTGTCCTGGCAGTTCTGTTCTCAAGGTAGTGGCTGATCCATTTGTACATTTTCCCACAAACATGCATTTTTTGCAGTTTTACTTTCAGTCCTTCCTTCCATACTTTATCAAATGCTTTTTCTAAATCTATCCAGACCGCTAGTGTGTGCTTTTTCTCTTGGAAGGCATCCTCTATTTCCTGAGCTATATAGGTTATTTGATCTTCAGTGGATCTGTACTTTCTGAATCCTGCTTGGTGAGGTGTTAAGAGTTGGTTTTCTTCCAGATGCCATGTTAGCCTGCCATTGATAATGCGTTCCATTAATTTTCCTACACAGCTAAGAAGACTGATAGGTCGATAGCCATTTGGTTCTTCCAGGTCTTTTCCTTTCTTTGGGACTGGTATTAGTATAGCTTCCTTCCATGCCTGTGGGACTATTCCCCTCTTCCAGCTGTAATTTAGGACTGCTAGTAGTTTCTTTTTTGCCTTAGTGCCTAGTCCTATTAGCATTTCATTTGTGATTCTATCCTTTCCTGGTGATGTCTTCTTTTTTAGGGTATTCATTGCCTGTTCCATTTCTTCCATTGTTAGATTTGCCATCATATATTCTGCTGCTGTCTCTGTATATCTATGATGTATCTGTTTATCTTTGATTGCTTTCTTCTGTTCAGCTGTAATATCAATGTGGTTTGCACTGGCATAGTGTTCCATTAGTGCATTTGCAGCCTTTTTTCCTGTAAGCAAGGCATTTCCTTGTTTAATTGTTATTTGTTTGTTTCTAGGTCCTTCATTGTTCATGGCTTTCACTAGTTTCCATAGTTTATTTCCATCCCTGTCAAAATTCAGGTTTTCTGTTTTTTTCCTCCAACAATCTCTTGTTGTTTGATTTACTGTTCTTTTATATTTTGCTGAGATGGCTTTGAGAGAGATGTTCGCTTCAGTTGTTTGTTCTCTCTCTGCGGTCTTCCTAGCATCTTCAACTTTGTCCTCCAAAATTTGTAGTTCTTCAGTCCAGTATGGTTTGTAATTTTTCCTCGCTCCTCTTGGAATAGACTCAGTGGCCGCCTGTATTATTGCTCTGTTTAGACTTTCCACCATTTGCTTCATGTTGCCATATCGTGTATTTATGTTTTCACAATATTTGTCTGTTAGTATGGCAAATCTGTCCCAATCTGCTCGTTTGTAATTCCAACGGGGCAAAGGCTTTTGCTCCTGTGGAACATACTCCATATTTATTACAAGCTTGATTGGTCTGTGGTCACTACCTGCTAATTGGTCAAGCACATGGCGATCGATTTTGTGGAGGATGTCTCCTGTGCAGAAAGCTAAGTCTGGAGTAGAAGTGGTAATCCATCTTCTGGAGTAGAAGCTCGGTGTGTCATCCGCTTTGTTGAGTAGATGGAGATTTGAGTCTATTTCCCAGTCCTCCACTTCATCTCCTCTTTTGTCAGTATCTGGGTATCCCCATCTTTCTGAACGGCTATTAAAGTCTCCGACAACAATGCAATTTGTGTCAGTTATTTCCATGTTTGAGAGTGTAAGATCCTTATCTGCCGGGCTATACAGATTGTAAATTCTTATTTTCACGTCCTTTATCATTATATCAACACCTATAATTTCCGTTTGGTTGTCAGAGATCACAGATACTTCGCTGCAAGGTATTGTATTTCGTGTAAGTATTACAACTCCTCCTTTGTGTCCTTCGCGGTCAAAACGTGTGGCCTGATATCCCTCGACTGAAAATGTGCGATTGGCGTTGAGGTGTGTCTCTTGAATGCATGCCACATCTATTCTATCTTTATGAAGACGCTGTGTTAGGGAGGCTTTCTTGTTATAAACTCCTTCTGCATTCCATTGTAGTATGTTGAGTGTCCGGGGTGTTTGGTCAATAGCTCTTAACCTACTCCTCTGTGCCTTGACTCCACAGCACAGGGGAAGGTGACCACCAGTAGTCATGGGTGGACCCCCTCGAGGCAGGGGGCCCGGCACTATCACCGCCTGATGGGACTTCACGGGATTAGCACCATAACGATTAATTTTCATCTGTGGCATCATGAAATGATAAAGTTACGTTGCACTTCTTTGTCAAGCCTGTGGCTCAGTACATCCGATTTCGACAAGCATTTGTTCGGGATGCTTTCCCTAGCCTTTGACTGTCCCCAGTCTACCTACAAGGCAGCAGGTTTGTACGTCGCTTTGTCTGGTCCCTCTCCCTTGACCTGTCCGACATGGGTGACCCTACCAGTAGCTGTGCTACCGTCGGCATAGCTCTTGGGGTCATTGGAACGCTCAAGCCCCTCTACCTCGTCAAGGTGGACGCACGGCAGAGGGGGGTGATTTCTATACAGATAATATCGAACATGAATTGCTATATTAATAATAACGAAAACGGATTGCTATATAGTTAATATCTAAAACGGATTGCTATATAGTTAATATCGAATACGGATTTCTATATAGTAAATATCGAAAACTGATTGCTGTGTACCTTATAACGAATGTGTTACAGGATAGATACCATCCAAGGTAACCCGCTCTATCTACCCATTAGTAGGTTTTAATTCCTAATACTTTATACCTATTACTAATTTAACTAGGAAGCCTACCAGATTTAAAAATACAAGTACAATCGAACGTTGCGACATAAGTCGTCGTCGATGAAAACAAGAATGCTTAGCTATAAATGTGAAATACCACAATCACAATTACGTAGTTCACATGTCTGAAACAAAACCGTTTTGCTTATATTTACTTCTGACGTTTGGATTACTTATTTGTGATTGTGATGTTGCAATTTCAACCAAGTTTGTCAAGTTGGTTGCATACTCTTTACAGGACGTCGCATTCAACCCCAGAATTTTTTTGCTGTTCGTGATTTCTTGGCAAGTTTATGTTTAGTAGTTTGCAATTGCTTTCTGAACGACCGGCACCCATACCATTTCATAAAAAACCAACGCAAGGTGGTCTGCTATTAACCAAGTATTCTTGTTTATTAATTTTGTTAAAATTATTTTAGAGTTTTTATTTACTTTTTGTTTAATTTATTTATTAATTAATGTGTTTATACGTTGTTAAGTACTTTAGTCCAGTCATTCGCTTGTATTTGTATGGTCTTTGCTTGTGTCCAGCTTCTCAATTATATTTTGTGTTCACTCATTATATAGCGTGAAAGAGATGCGTTTTCAGAAACGCCAAATTAATCATCGGATTGAACAGACTAAAAATGCAAAACACTGTATTCCCTTTATGGATTTAAACCCAAAAGTCACAAATAATAGATTGCACAGTTTATTGCCTAGCATATTTCGCTGTATTTCATCAGGTGCATATTGCAGAGTTATATATCATGCGAAGCGAATAGATGAATTATATGTTGGCTGAAATATGTAACACGCAAAGTCAATGATGCTGTTCTAATGTAGAGCATTTGTTATCCTCGTGGTAATTGCAGAGCTACTATAAAGTATATTTCCCTGCACAACCCTGGTTGTAGCCTAATTGCTAGAGCCTCGGAGAATTTGAGTAATCGAAATGACATACATGCAATGATCATAACTAAAATAACGACTCAAGTAGAACAAGTGTCAAAAACAACATTACCTTGATATCATCCAATGAAGAATTTAGTGAGCTTAGTCATCTGTTTAAATCATACTTTTCACACAAACTAGCAAAGCGATAATAATACACATTTATAACACAAGTCCAGTAACGAAATTTAGTGTTATTTAACAATCCAGGAGCTGGTGAGAAAGTTAACATCCATAGAAAACTTAACTGAAAATGCCTTATCATGCCTCGTCAGCTTCTCAGTGCATTTGAGACAATCTTTTCAACACCAGCCATTGGTCAAATCTTCTTGTCTAATCATCGAATCAAATGGCAGATGTATTACGTGTACACAATAGAAAGACACCAGGAATACTCCAACTTTCGGCAATGCCCGAAAGAAATGAAGCATGAAGGCAGACACAATAACCGGATTAAGTTACTATTCTACTAAGTTCAGCATAATCCTCAACTTACTTACGTCTTTCTTCTACAACGACGCCAAACTCAATTCCGGATTCATTTTTTCAGCATATGAGACAGAAATAAGGAGTTGTATTGCAAAGGAGTCTACAGGCGTTTCTATACGCCATACTAGTTGCCTTTGTTGCAGGCTAATGGAGAGGTGATGACACTCATTGTAGTAAGGGCCCGTACGTCTGCGAGCAAGCGTGCCCTTATCAGCGTCGTCATGTAATCCCCATTGACTGGTAGCTCACGTTATCACTTCATGGGTATGTTACTAGAGGAAGGAGAAGAGCCCACCTGCTCATGTTGAATACCTTAGGTGACCAACACTCGAGAGCGGGTGTCGCCCCTGGCTGCGAATTGTAAGAGTGGATGACACTAAATTAAAAGGGAAACCAAAAATAACTTCAGGGCAAATTGATTAGCCAGCTGATTGCGATTAGTGTAAACGTGTTGAGGGAACACGACTTAAAGTGCACCAAGAAGGGGGGAGACCGGTGTGTTACAGGGACCCCAAGGGGGAGGAAGGAATAGCGGGACTGTAACCTCTCATGCATGTCGTAAAAGGCGACGAAGGAAGTTCAGCAAGTGACCTTGAGGGAAAGTATTGTATGTTAGACAAGTACCAGTGAAATAGAAAGCAATGGCAAACTACTGAACGTAAACTTGTTAAGAGATTACAACAGCAAAATAATGCTGGTGTTGACTGCGACGTCCTGTAAAGGATATGCAACTTAAAATTTTTTTCAATCAGTGAAACAAGAGGTGAAGAAACGAAACTGGCGCCATCTTGAGAATAGTTGAACTAGAAAGGGTATTGGCTGGAATACGCCGGGTAAAACAAACAGAGGAAAAGCTAAAAACACACCGGGACGAGAGTTGGAAACAGATAAATATAAAGGTGGACGTGGCGAGAGCTGTGTGGCCTAGCTAAGGATAGGTCTAGAGGTGTGGGTTGGTTGAGGGCCATCTGTGGAAACACGGGAGAAAAACGAATAAAGCCAGATAGACTATAGAGCAAGGATGTGTTGAGCATTGGAGAGCAAGTGAGAACAGTTTTTTTTTTTAAATTTCAAAAGAACATTATGTATCCACCCTTCAGACCCACTCGGTGGGTGATATGGTCAGTATCCCACCGGGCGCTTTTACTTTCCAAACCATTCATGGTACCTATTTTAGACTGGGTCAACCTCGGAGCCCAAGTCATGTTCTAAATATCTGAATCCGGCCAGCAGCTGATCGATCCCGTGCCTCCTCGGGCTCAAAAACGAGTGTCTAGCCACTAGACTACTGCTGTTCCTCAAAAGTAAGTAACGTAACAACTAAAAACAGACTCGCTAACATGGTAACTGTTTGTGCTAAGATCAAAAATGAACAGACAGCTGAAAAAGATACAGAAGAAATATCGAAATAATAAACATTAATGTGATTGAAAAGCTAAGATCCCAAATGAAGAGACAGCTGAAAAAGATACAAAAGAAATATCCAAATAATAAACATTAATGTGGTTGAAAAGCTCCATATTAAAAACGTAAAAAGCGCTTTACAGCGAGACTCACTGTAGCCAGTATGCCGGACAAGTGAATCCGCGGGACAAGTGAATCCGTCGGATAAATGAATCCGTAATACAGTGTGGAGCGTCTGGCCGAGTGGCTAAAACGCCGAGCTTACATTCAGGAGACCTGGGTTCGAATCCACGGTAAGGTTATGGATCTTCTGTTAGGATCAAATGGAAAACCCTAACCTGCACTAGTCAGGCGGCCTTAATTCCCCAGGTTCCTACACAGCCAGGTACTATAGGCAGTAATGCCATGCCACAGTGAACAGAACGTGATGGAGGTGCGGTCACGCTTATTTAGGTCCACCTACAGGTGTCGAAGTTCATGTGAACAAGTGCATCTCCATCCCCTAGAACAACTGACCCGATCAGCTGTCGGCGTGAACTTCTAATTTACGGCGGAAAACCCCCGCTATACAACGCCCAGTTCCCATGTCTGTCAAAGTCGGGTGTGGCCCGTGCGGTTGTAAGTGATCCCATATTTGGAACAACGAAAAGTTGTTACTTTAAGACCTAGTATAAGAACTACCAGCAGTCTACGTGACCGAAAGGATACGAGTGCTAGCTCTTAAACTTCCTCTGCGCTGATGGCTAGGTAGTGATTCCCTACCTTACATCGGCATTAAGTTGGGCTTAAACGTGGTCTTCTTGTCCAGAAATCAATGGCAAACTACTGAAAGTAAAATTGCCTAGAACATCAGCCTGGGATAGATTACAACGTCCTGCAAAGGACATGCTTTTTTTTAAAAATTAGAACCACCGCCAGTGTGTCACATGCCAGCCGGAGGGTTATGCCTTCGATCCGCAGATGGAAGGATTCGAACTTATAAACTTGACCTGGGTTCGCACATAAATGTGTACCTGGAAATGTCTCGGGAAGTGAAGGCGGCCGGCGTGATACCGACCACAACACCCACCGAGTGACCATTGGTCTAGACAAATATGGGTCTAGTACCGTATGCCCGTGCGCCTTAAGGCGTGAAAAAAGCAAATACAAATAAAACAAGTATAGGACCTTCCTTCTTCACGCTATGAGGAACGCTGACTTTATGACAGTGGTTCTCAACCTTTTATGGCCCATGCACCCCTTCACCATATGTTCAGAATGTAACCCCCCCCCCCCCCCTCTTTCGTATTTCCTCCCTATAACCCCCCCCCCCCTTTTAACATAGTATACGTTAAAATGGAAGCTAAATTTAAATACACATACTAGAGCAAGTCTAGATGTGTACATAAAACGTGATTAGCAGATATACGTTATAAAACGAGTTTTAGAAAAACGAGAAGAACAGAACCGTAAAGTATGGAGGCAAAACAATATCAAGTAATCGGTTCTTGTATTAACGCGATTTTGAAATAATCTTACTCACCTGGTAGATAGTTGTTTAATATCTCTCTCCGATAATTATATTTTAATAGATAATTAAGTTACACACACCATAATAATAATAATAATAATAATAATAATAATAATAATAATAATAATAATAATAATAACAATAACAATAAGAATAATAATAATGAAAATATAATGATAACAATACTTGAATAACGAAGACACAAACCATACATTGTACCAAGACATCAACAACAGCAGTGCTGGTGTTGACAGCGATGTCCTGTAATAGGATACGCAAAAACAAATAATCCTAATTGATTTTATATAAGAATAATATGCACACCATGGACTGATAGAAAGACCATTGAAGACATATTGAAAGAAGTTAACTCACAGAGAGAATTGGTTAGTGGCATCTGAGGAAGACAAACTACGTTCTTTGGGCATATCGTGAGAAGGAGAAAGCTGGAGTATGTCGTCACAACGCAAAGGCTGGAGAAGAAGAGAGGCAGGAGAAGACCAAGAGAGAAGTTTGACATCATGGCATGGAGGAACGTCGCTATCAGAATTGATTCGCAGCGTATGAGACAGAAGACTGTGGATAGACATGATCACCAACGCCACACAGCATGGACTATATGAAGAATATACTCCTATTAACGATAACCATTGCAGAATGTAGCTGATATCACGGTCCGGAGAAAAGATGATCAATCATTTGCCACTTCTGCTGTCTTATAAATGTTCCTGCCCAAGGTTTCATCAAACTACCGTGTCCACCTTCGTAGAGACAAAAATACACACCCGATACATCCGCTGAGAATTGTGTGCGATGGCGAACCATGACAGCTCTCATTTGTCGGCTTAGTACATTGTGATGAAACTATAACTTCAGTTAACAATTCATAATGCCTTTTATGAGTCACTTTTCTTTAATGTTCAGACTTGTAAACTGTCAGTATATTATTTTTCTTGCTTCGCGACATTCTAATTATTTTCTATACCATTTCGGTTTCTTCTTTTATTTTTAAATGTTGCAAATAAAATGCTTTGACCATGCAAGTAGGTTACCAACTAACAGTATACCACAACAAGCAATGATGTACAGACCAGAGGGAAGCCGAGGAAGAGGCCGGTCACGTAAACGATGGGCGGAGGGAATAGCAGAGTCCATGGAAATGTCGATACATGAAGCCCATAAGCGGGCACTCTCCCTCTGTTTATAATTCACCTCGACACCGCAAGGTACAAGAGGAACATGATGAGATTAGATGAGATGAGATGAGAGTATATCCTTTACGGTGCGTTGCGATCAATCTCAGGTTGGTATTCAAGGTAGTTTTATGTACAGTAGTTTGCCATGGCTTTCTCAAAAAGAACTCAACGTTTAAGTCCAATTGGCATGTGTAGGGAGTGGACCCATGAACCCGTCTTCAACGCACAGAAAGTTTAAGAGCGAACGCACTTAAACATTGTGCTACGCTAACCTTTAGTTGCCTGCCTCCGTGGCCAAGGTGTTGCGGATGCGATTCGTAAGCCCGTTTATCCGCGTCCGAAACAGATCTGCGGCGCGTCTGGCAGCAGATCGCATTGCGCTGGGTTTTAAAGTGTTGGTAAGAGAGCGCCAGCTGTTCAGAAAGCAGTGGCAAACTACTGAACGTAAACTTGCCAAGACATCAACAACAGCAGTAAAATGGTGGACAGCGATGTCCTGTAAATAAGAGACCGCCAGTTTCCTGTTTAGTGATTACGAAATTGTCCATGAATACTAAACGTGACCTGATGTTTTCTTGCGTGATCTTGAGTACACCGAGGAGATGATAGATAGACTCAAAATCAGACTGCAATTGGTATACCATTAGAATTGGGACTCTTCGCTGTCTGTTGGAGGTGAGGACGGAGCACGTATAGGAATTATGAGGACGGAGTACGTATGAAAGTGTCCCAAGTGCCGTGATCTCTGTTTTTGACTCAAATCTGCTGATTTACTTAGGTTCGAGGCATAATTAATTAGCGCCAAAATTCGAGGTTAAATAAAGTAACTGGCATACTTCAAGACTGCCTGATGAAACATGTGCCAAGTCGTGCAGACAGATCGGCGCGCGTGTGTGTCGCTCGTGAGCGATTTTTAAGTGTTGTGTTTTAATGACTATTCCAGTTCTTGTTGTGGCAACGTTTCTGCTGTCTTGCAAGTCAACCGTAGCATCCCCGGCCGCCGTCTGCTTGTCGACTACTGTTAGTTGTCCCGCCTGGCGCAACAAACAAAAACCAAGAAAGAAGAAGAAAATAACGGCCGATGTATTTTTAACATAAAGTCACTCGGCGGAGGAATATAAACATAGGTTTTTGTTTAAGTGTATTCAGCAGTTTGTGTCCATAATTTTAACGTTTGTTTGTAAATGAGGAGGGAAATACGTTATTTTTGCATTTTAGTTTGCAAGAGATTTATTGAGTGCTTAGTTGATGTGGTGGATGGATTACTTTGCTGCGTGGCTGAGTGGTCAAGCCGTCTGCCTGGCACTCCGAAGATTTTGATTTAAATGTCTACATTTCGGTTCACGAGCGCAGTTTTCTCGGAGACTCCTGGGGGTCGTCGCTGGAGCTACGCAGTTCGCGCTTTGTACGACGCTTTCGGCAGGCCGCCCTGTGGAAAAAAGACCGAGCCGTATGGGATAAAACGAGGCGCAATGAAGTAGACCCTCCAGCCTTTTAAAACCTAATTTTGGCCTACTATGACAGAGTTCAAGTTGGATTTACCGCAAAGAGGGAATTTTTCCCGAGGCTTATGGTTTTGGACTAGATCAAGCCTCGTTACATGTGAATCCTCTGGAAGGCTAGGTTTTAACTCTAGGGTCAGATGCGTTAGTGTTCAGTTCGTCGGCGACCAGAAAGGACTTAGTGGGGTGGAGTTGATGTGGAGGCATAGCTCCAGACCGGGTACTACCCTTTCTTGCTCTCAACTAAGAAGCCAGCCGGGTGTGTAAAACGGTAGTGTAACTTCACATCTGCCGAGGGGTATATCAGGATGTCACCAGCTAATGATTTAGTCCAGTACATATTGACTGAGTCAAATTAGGCCTAAGTTGGTACAATTTTCTACATATGAGGTTAGGTATGTCATTGTTAGCTTAAGACTTAAGGGATAAACTTCCGTCTACGAAGTAAGCGAGTAGCCAAGCAAGCATCCAAGCCACCAACTAACCAATTAAAGAAGCTACTAACCAATCAAACAACCAACCTAGCAACTAACCAAGCAACCAAGCATCTGACCAAGCAGTCAACCAACTAACCTACCTAACATCGAAGCAAGCAAGCAGCCAACCAAGCAACTAAACTGCTGCTTTTGTCTTACACATTTACCGTAGCCTGTTTTCGATCACTGAGCAGCGGCAGCACGCGTACCGACCAGCTCAATAGTCACGTATTCAGATCACCCACCACGTGAATTTTTTATATCACGCCAGTCGACTTTACTTTCCAAGACATTTCCTGGTACCCATATTAAGCTGCCCCGACAGGGTCAATTCTTAAAACTTCCGCCTCGATGCGAGTTCTAACCCATGACCACCCGATCGACTGGCAAACTTGCTAGCCTCTGCGCCACCTCGGCTCTCTCAAAGTGACGTGCAGTATTATAAATGATTACCACATTTCGCATTCTGCTTCATCCTCGCTATTGAACCCTCGACCCACAGCTCGGAAATGACAATCCGGCAATCGACTTGTTTGTACAAGATGGCGCAGTACACAGGTATCGATAATTTCTAGAAATTTACATGTTCTATTCTTGTGTACAGTGAACGTACTTTTATGTTTGCTTGAGAAAATCTGCTTGTAAATATTAGAATAACTCTGCGCGAACTTCTTTGTAGATATACCAACAAAGGAATTGACCAGATTGAGTGTTTGTTTGGAGAAAATATCAAATATTTCTAGCACCATTTTGAAGTATCAAGCAAACAGTTTGAAGAAAGAAAGAAGCATAATAGGATTGACAGAGAGAAGAAAAAGAGAAAAGAAAAATTGCAACAACGGAAATGAGATTCCAGAGAAGAATACTCAATGTATCAAGAAGAGAGAAAATCAGAAAAGAAGAAATTGGGACTATAGTGGGGATTATAGCAGCGTTTGATTTCATTAGAAAACAGCAAGTTAAATGGTTCGGCAATATAAATACGCTACCAACTAACAGTATACCACAACAAGCAATGATGTACAGACCAAATGGAAGCAGAGGAAGAGGCCGACCACGTAAACTATGGACAAAGGGAATAGCAGAGTCCATGGGAATCTCGATACATGAAGCCCATAAACAGGCACTATCCCGCTGTTTATACTTCACCTCGAAACCGCAGGTACAAAAGGAACAAGATGAGATGAGATGAGATGAGATGAGATGATGAAGCAACAGTTTGAACAATGTATAAAGAACTTGGACGCAACGGACGTGTTGTATCTTTGTTGTGAATGCCTTGGACGGTAAGAGTAGCAAGTAACGATTGACCCGAAAAGGCTCACAAAAGTATAACATTATATACACATATAAGGACCGGACAAATAACGTAGAACATTATATACAACTATAAACAACGGACACATTTGGTCACGTAATGAGAAGAGTTAAAAAGTTATCTGCTTGTCCTTTACAGGAAGTCGCCCTCAGCTCCATCATCTGTATGTTAGAGAGTAACTATAACATTGTTAGACATTAACGGTAACATAATTTGACAGCAAATGAAATATAATTATACAGTAAATATAATATAATAAGACAGTAAGTGCAGCATAATGAAACAATAACTGTATCATAGCTAGACAGTAAATAAAATATAAGGAGATAGTATATGAAATATACAAGATTAGGCAGTACATGAACATAATTGCAAAAATGCTATAACATGACGAGACAGAATTTATACAGTAACTAATAACATATAACAATATTGCAGTTAAAATGCAATGTAAACTATTAACTTACAGAAGAGATAATCAACAGACAGTAAACTATCAACATTGTTGCACATTTAAACATCATACACTGTAATATAAAATAATAGCAGATTAAAACAGACATTACATTTGTTGCACATTTAAATAATAGACATTTAACATTACAAAGCCGCAGACTTCAACAGACAGTTTAACAATAATAAGCCGTAGACTTGAACAAACAGTTTAACCATAAATAGTCGTAGACTTAAATAGTTTAACAATAATTCGCTGTAGAATTAAACAAACAGTTGAACCATAAATAACTTAGACTTAAACAGACAGTTTAACAATAATTAGCCGCAGACTTAGACAGTTTAACCGTAAATAGTCGTAAACTTAAACAGTTTAACCATAAATAGTCGTAGACTTAAACAGTTTAACCATAAATAGCCGTAGACTTAAACGGGCGGCTTAACAGTAAAAAACCGTAGATTTAAAGAAACACTATCATATTAACAAATGTGCACATTGAAACAACAGACACTATAGTATTAAATAGTGGCAGACATAAACAGGCATTACAATTATTGCACAATTAAATGACAGACATTTTAACATTTTAAAGCCGTAGTCTTAAACTACGGTATAATATTAAACAGCTGTGGATTTAAACAGACACGAAACGTGTCTGTTTAAATCCTCAGCTGTTTAATGGTTAATATTAAACAGCTGTGGATTTAAACAGACACGAAACGATCAACACTGTTGCACATTTAATAAACAGACAGACAGTTTAATATTAAACATTTAAACAGCCATTATATTATTAACATAGTTGCGCATTAAAAAGAAACATAGAAAGTTTATCAATAATAAACTGTAGACTTAACATGACATTTTAATTATGAAACAGCTTGGTATTTAAACATGTCCTCTATTATTATTATTTACATTGTTGCATATTTATATAACAGGCAGTTTAACATTAAACAGCTACAGATGTAAACATTTGTTAAACTACTAAATTAATTGAAGAGTTAAACAACAGCAAGATAATATTAAATGACTGAGGATTTACAGAGCGGTTAGTAAAAGTTTTCTGTTGGCTCAATGAAAGAAGAAGATTTTAAATCATTTAATAATTTAAAAGGAAATTATGTCAAAGAAATCAATTCCAAAGAAATCAAGTGTAGTTGTAACAACATAAACAGTAAAATTTTTACTCGTGAGAGGAAACAGTGAGAAGTTTACTTAGAAAAAGTCAGAACTGGCGAAACAGTGCGAAGTTTACTTAGAGAAAGTTGAATTGAAGAAGCAGTGAGAAGTTTACTTAAAGAAAGTTAGAACTGAAGAAATAGTTGGAAGTTTACTTATAGAAAGTTAGAACTGAAGAAACATTGGGAAGTTTACTTAGAGAAAATTAGAACTGAAGAAACAGTGGGAAGTTTACTTAGAGAAAGTTAGAACTGATGAAATAGTTGCAAGTTTACTTAGAGAAAGTTAGAACTGAAGAAACAGTGGGGAGTTTACTTAGAGAAAGTTAGAACTGAAGAAACAGTGGGATGTTTACTTAGAGAAAGTTAGAACTGAAGAAACAGTGGGGAGTTTACTTAGAGAAAGTTAGAACTGAAGAAACAGTGGGGAGTTTACTTAGAGAAAGTTAGAACTGAAGAAACAGTGGGGAGTTTACTTAGAGAAAGTTAGAACTGAAGAAACAGTGGGGAGTTTACTTAGAGAAAGTTAGAACTGAAGAAACAGTGGGAAGTTTACTTAGAGAAAGTTAGAACTGATGAAATAGTTGCAAGTTTACTTAGAGAAAGTTATAACTGAAGAAACAGTGGGGAGTTTACTTAGAGAAAGTTAGAACTGAAGAAACAGTGGGGAGTTTACTTAGAGAAAGTTAGAACTGAAGAAACAGTGGGGAGTTTACTTAGAGAAAGTTAGAACTGAAGAAACAGTGGGGAGTTTACTTAGAGAAAGTTAGAACTGAAGAAACAGTGGGAAGTTTACTTAGAGAAAGTTAGAACTGAAGAAACAGTGGGGAGTTTACTTAGAGAAAGTTAGAACTGAAGAAACAGTGGGAAGTTTACTTAGAGAAAGTTAGAACTGAAGAAACAGTGGGGAGTTTACTTAGAGAAAGTTAGAACAGAAGAAACAGTGGGGAGTTTACTTAGAGAAAGTTAGAACTGACGAAACAGTGGGAAGTTTACTTAGAGAAAGTTAGAACTGAAGAAACAGTGGGGAGTTTACTTAGAGAAAGTTAGAACTGAAGAAACAGTGGGAAGTTTACTTAGAGAAAGTTAGAACTGAAGAAACAGTGGGAAGTTTACTTAGAGAAAGTTAGAACTGAAGAAACAGTGGGAAGTTTACTTAGAGAAAGTAAACACTGAAGAAACAGTGGGAAGTTTACTTAGAGAAAGTTAGAACTGAAGAAACAGTGGGGAGTTTACTTAGAGAAAGTTAGAACTGACGAAACAGTGGGAAGTTTACTTAGAGAAAGTTAGAACTGAAGAAACAGTGGGGAGTTTACTTAGAGAAAGTTAGAACTGAAGAAACAGTGGGAAGTTTACTTAGAGAAAGTTAGAACTGAAGAAACAGTGGGAAGTTTACTTAGAGAAAGTTAGAACTGAAGAAATAGTGGGGAGTTTACTTAGAGAAAGTTAGAACTGAAGAAACAGTGGGAAGTTTACTTAGAGAAAGTTAGAACTGAAGAAACAGTGGGAAGTTTACTTAGAGAAAGTTAGAACTGAAGAAACAGTGGGGAGTTTACTTAGAGAAAGTTAGAACTGAAGAAACAGTGGGAAGTTTACTTAGAGAAAGTTAGAACTGAAGAAACAGTGGGAAGTTTACTTAGAGAAAGTTAGAACTGAAGAAACAGTGGGAAGTTTACTTAGAGAAAGTTAGAACTGAAGAAACAGTGGGAAGTTTACTTAGAGAAAGTTAGAACAGAAGAAACAGTGGGAAGTTTACTTAGAGAAAGTTAGAACAGAAGAAACAGTGGGGAGTTTACTTAGAGAAAGTTAGAACAGAAGAAACAGTGGGGAGTTTACTTAGAGAAAGTTAGAACTGAAGAAACAGTGGGAAGTTTACTTAGAGAAAGTTAGAACTGAAGAAACAGTGGGAAGTTTACTTAGAGAAAGTAAACACTGAAGAAACAGTGGGAAGTTTACTTAGAGAAAGTTAGAACTGAAGAAACAGTGGGGAGTTTACTTAGAGAAAGTTAGAACTGACGAAACAGTGGGAAGTTTACTTAGAGAAAGTTAGAACTGAAGAAACAGTGGGGAGTTTACTTAGAGAAAGTTAGAACTGAAGAAACAGTGGGATGTTTACTTAGAGAAAGTTAGAACTGAAGAAACAGTGGGGAGTTTACTTAGAGAAAGTTAGAACTGAAGAAACAGTGGGAAGTTTACTTAGAGAAAGTTAGAACTGAAGAAACAGTGGGAAGTTTACTTAGAGAAAGTTAGAACTGAAGAAACAGTGGGAAGTTTACTTAGAGAAAGTTAGAACTGAAGAAACAGTGGGAAGTTTACTTAGAGAAAGTTAGAACTGAAGAAACAGTGGGAAGTTTACTTAGAGAAAGTTAGAACTGAAGAAACAGTGGGGAGTTTACTTAGAGAAAGTTAGAACTGAAGAAACAGTGGGAAGTTTACTTAGAGAAAGTTAGAACTGAAGAAACAGTGGGAAGTTTACTTAGAGAAAGTTAGAACTGAGAGTACACATCATATCTGAGTCACGTGTTGAGTAAGCCTAGAACTGAAAGGCGTTTAGATGGAATTGAACAGTAATCTTTAGATCCAAATGATTGTATGATGTCTGTCTGTCAGTCAGACTGGTGGTCCGTTGATAGGTCATATGATCAAAATGTCTGGCTGTTTGTCTGTCTGCCCGCTAGTCTGTCTTTCTACCCGCGTCACAGTTTATCTTTCTATCTACCCATTTACATGGCGGTATATCTTGTCCTGTCTGCAGACATTCTACTCCTGTCTTCCTGCCTGCCTGCCTGCCTGTCTGCCTGCCTGCCTATGCTTGCCTCCCTCCCGTCTTTCTATCTACCTTATTGCGTGTCTGTATACCCTGTCCCTCCCCATACATTCTACTTCTTTCCCTTTGCCCGATTGTCTGTCCGTCTGCGCATCCACCCACCTATCCATTCAACATTTCTTTGTCTACCTGCCAACCATCTCTCCAACATGCACACTCAACCATTAAGAGATGCAAAACACGCCTGACTTATCGAAATTCAACAACGATTACTCGAAACTCATGTTCCCATATCGACACCATTTTGTCATGCGTTACATATCACCAGATATACACGCTTGGATAAAATCCCTTTGTCAATGCATACTCAACTCTCTCAACAGATTTGTCCACAAATTTGTACGTGAAGTTCTATCGATTACTTAAGACCATCTTTATAATAATTGATCGTTGCTCCGTTTCGTCTGTCAATAGAACAGTGGGAGTCCTATTTTCAGAAAGTTCATAAACGTCGAAAGGACACGTTGAAGAAGATAAGCCGATTTGGTTTGTTCAACACGTGTGTTTCTGTTTTTATTGAGTCGAGAATGAGAAGTTGATATAGAGTTGAGAGAAAACAAGGCAGAATAGAAAACTGAAATAACAGAATGTGTACAAAACGCTACAATATATTTGCGACACTGCGTAGTTATTTTAGTCTTGACTAAGATATGGCTGAGCTACCGTATGACAGTCGATGCTACTACCTGCTTTCTGTTAGCGTCGAATGTTGGGCGGCGCTCACCAAACCCGACACCCGACATTGTGATATCGGCTTTGGGCGGAGGAGCGCAATTGAGAGGGTACAAGCCATAATCTGGTGCCAAGAAATGCAACCTAAAAACAACATGTTATGGCAGGACAGACCAGGCCAAAAGTCATGGTAGGCAACTGGCCTAGAATCGAAGCTCCGACAGGCAGACAGTAAGAGTATTACCTGCCTAACCGGCAGCTTCTGCAGCGTGACTTGTTCCATATTTATTGGTGTTACCTTTCCTCTGGAGTACACTAGACAGGCTGAGAGAGGGATCATGCTGCATGGGCAACACATGGCCTCTATAATTCAGTCCGGACTTTGTGATATATTGATGTTTATAATCAGTGGCGTCACTGGGGTTGGTGTCACCCAGTGCGGTAAACTCTTGGTGTCACCCCTCTAGACTTTCACCATGGTCTTCTTCCGAGTGTTCCTGTACCATATATAATCGCATATAGTAATGTTTGTAAAATAAGTCAAAAAGTTAATAAGGACATAAGAAAGAAAACAAATTGAACAATATAACTTCAATACTTCAGGTAAAACATAAATAAAGAACTTCGACAAACTCGGACAAAGTTAAATTTTTGTTATTTAACATTAAAATTTCTAAAATTAACAATGAACGGTTATGAAACCCGACTAGACAGAGCTATGTCTGCTTTGTCAAATTTGCAATTTTTTTATTTTGGTGTCACCCCTTGATGGTGTCACCCGGTGCGGCCCGCAACCCCCGCACCCCCCTAGTGACGCCCCTGTTTATAATGCCTATATTTTAAATCACAATGTAACAAACTATCGTATGTCAAGACGGCAAGGGCCAGTAGTGTGTACTGCTGCATACTGATACTGTGTGAATTGTTGCATACTGATACTGTGTGAATTGTTGCATACTGATACTGTGTGAATTGTTTGTTGCATGTTGAGCATGTTTGTCTTTATAACCAACTTTCTTCTATATTAATTTATTGTTGAAAACATCTGTTTTTTCTCTTTCTGTGTAATGAACTTTTAGTACCCTTCAACAACGTTTGAGAGAAAGATATAAACGCCGACATAGCGAACATTTGGGCAAGAAATAATATATAAGCACCATTAACTTCATTAAAATATTATATTATGACCCTGAGATATGTGGAGTCACGAACAACAACATCTGTTCCAGACAGGGCACCAGATGAAACGACATTATAGACCCATTCTCTCCTCCAACTCCCGACCCAGTTAAAATACACTCTGGATCTGTAACAGTCACGGAGGTAGAGAGAATTACGAGGGAATTTACGCGCTCCGTTTAGTACAGTGTGAGAATCTCTGATGTAAACGTCATTTGTTCAGAACTATAACTATATGAGTGGCTGTGATGCAGCTGATAGTGTACAGACTTTCTAAAATTAAGGTCGGGGTTCAATCATAATTTTAAGAGGATATCTTCCGATCGTAAACAACTCAATGCAGCAGACACAAGTCTTTCAGAAGTCTTTCAACCGATCAACCGACCGACTAAACAACCAGCCAAATAGCCAACCAACCTGCCTACCTACCGACCGATTGACAAACCGAACAACCAACCAAGCAATCAACCAAGCAATCAACCAACCAAGTAGCCAGTCAACCTACCGACCGATTAGCCAACCTACCAACTAGGCCTAATCAAGCCAATCAACCGACCAACCAACCGAATAACTATCCAACCGACCCAGTTACCAACCCATCGACCGATCAAACAAACAACCAACCGATCGACACCCCTACAACAATATCTGCCGTGGGATCACCCAAACACTTATCTTAATTACACATGATCCCGGAAGAACCTTACCATTTACCGAAAAGGGAACACGGAAATCTGCATGAGTTTTTCTTAGTATTACTTAGGTGTTAAATATAAACACGTGTAAAGCATAGTAAATTGTAATTGATAATCATCGCACTGGCGAATAAAAAGCAAGATGTAATTATGATAATTATCTGGGTAACCAATATATTTATTTATGAATATTTAACCACGACTAGACTGACTTGTATGTGCAATTATATACATTATTCTCTTCATATAATTAACATTTGTTGTTGTTGTGGTTGGGGGTAAACATGGTGAGCTATTAACCATCTCAAATTTCTCGATTTATTTTAATACTTAAAGGCCCGGAGGCCAATATTTACGGCTGATAATGCCACTCGTTCATGATGGGATAACTTGTACTTAACTTGTTGTTTCCTTTATTCTATGGTTATAAATATGACACATCAGCAGTGAGATTATGTGATGATACAACATAATAGTTTGAAATAGAGCAGGGATTCACACAGGCTTGCAGGTTGCAATTTTACCCTTTACCGTTTGAACTTATAACCTACAAACTTCAAGAAGAATTTTAGGGTAAATAATGACAGGGAATAATATTACCCGTTTGTAATCAGAGGGATATTAATTCTTGAACGTGGATATGGTGACGACACAGTATAAATATCAACAATACGAATGGGAATTGAGAAATTAGTAAAGTCATTGCAAGAGCAAAGTTTGAAACAAAAACAAAATTATATTCGCCTGGTGGTAATCGGGGAAAATAATCCACACGTAAAGATCAGTCCAGTCACTGCACTAGTAGTAGTAACACGTGTTAGGAATACGCTTGAGTTCAAAGCGAGCAACACACACACACACACACACACACACACACCCGCTACAGCCGCTACACGCTACGGGATTTGCTGAGGAGGGGATCCGAGCACTTATGGACTGAATGGTTCGATGTGCAATGAGGATGATCTGTCGACTAACTAACTAACTAACTAACTAACTAACTAACTAACTAACTAACTAACTAACTAACTAACTAAACTAACTAACTAACTAACTAGACTAAACTAAACTAACTAACTAACTAACTAACTAACTAACTAACTAAGTAACTAACTAACTAACGAACCAACTAACTAACTAACTAACTAACTAACTAACTAACTAACTAACTAACTAACTAACTAACTTACTAGCTAACTTACTTACTAACTAACTAACTAACTAACTAACTATAACTAACTAACTAACTAACTAACTATAACTAACTAACTAACTAACTAACTTACTTACTAACTTACTAACTAACTAACTAACTAATTTACTAACTAACTAACTAACTAACTAACTAACTAACTAACTAACTAATTTACTAACTAACCAACCAACTAACTAACTAACTAACTAGCTAACTTACTAGCTAACTTACTAACTAACTAACTAACTATAACTAACTAACTAACTAACTATAACTATCTAACTAACTAACTAACTAACTAACTAACTAACTAACTTACTAACTAACTAACTTACTAACTAACTAACTAACTAATTTACTAACTAACTAACTTACTAACTAACTAACTAACTATAACTAACTAACTAACTATAACTAACTAACTAACTAACTAACTAACTAACTAACTATAACTAACTAACTAACTAACTAACTAACTAACTAAGAAGGATCCTTTACATTTGTGTTGATCCCACTGCCTGTCAAGGCAGGAAGTAAGTAAGTAACTAAGTAAACCAAATTAAGTAAGTAAATATGTATGTAGGTAAACCAAAGTAAGCAAATGCGTAAGTAAGTAAACAAATTAAGTAAATAATTAAGTAAATAGTCAATAAGTAATTCAATACATAAATAAATAATTAAGCAAATATATATGGAAGTAAGTAGTAAGTAAGTAGTAAGTAAGTGGGGAGTAAGTAGGTAAGTAAGTAAAGCAAATAATAGCAGCAACAGCAGCATCAACAGGAGAAACATCAGTAGCAGCAACCGTAAAAGCAGCAACAGTAACAGTAACATCCTCAGCATCAGTAACATCCGCAGCAGCAGAAACATTAGCAGCAATAGTAAATCAACAGCAACAGTAACATCAGCAGCAGCAATAGTAACAACAACAGCAGCAATATTAACAACAACAGCAGTAACAGTAGTAACAACAACAACAACAACAACAGTAATATTAACAACATCAGCAACAGTAACAACAACAGCAACAGTAACAGTAACAACAATAGCAGCAACTGTATCAACAACAGCAACAGTAACAACAACAGCAGCAAAAGTAACAACAACAACAGTAACAACAACAACAACACAACAGTAACAACAACAGCAGCAACATTAACAACAATAGTAGCAACATTAACAACAATAGTAGCAACATTAACAACAATAGTAGCAACATTAACAACAATAGTAGCAACATTAACAACAATAGTAGCAACATTAACAACAATAGTAGCAACATTAACAACAACAGCTGCAACAGTAACAACAGCAACAACAACAACAACAGTAGCAACAGCAGCAGCAACAGTAACAGCAACAGCAGCAACATTAACAACCACAGCAGCAACATTAACAACAACAGCTGCAACAGTAACAACAACAACAGCATCAGCAACGGTAACAACAACAGCAACGGTAACAACAACAACAACAGCAGCAACGGTAACAACAACAACAACAGCAGCAACGGTAACAATAACAGTAACAACAACAACAACACATCAGTAACAACAGCAGCAACAGTAACAACAGCAGCAACGGTAACAACAACAGCAGCAACGGTAACATCAACAGTAACAACAACAGCAGCAACAGTAACAATAACAGCAGCAACAGTAACAACAACGGTAACACCAGCAGCAGCAGTAACAATATAAACAGCAGCAGCAACGGTAACAACAACAGCAGCAACTGTAACAACAACAGCAGCAACGGTAACAACAACAGTAACAACAACAACAGCAGCAACAGTAAGAACAACAGCAGCAACAGTAAGAATAACAGCAGCAACGGTAACAACAACAACAGTAACAACAACAACAGCAGCAGTAACAGTAACAACAACAGCAGCAACTGTTTTAGGAACGAGAGGTCAACACAACATGAAGAGAAGCCTGGTAACACGACACCCTGGGAAGACAGTAGGTGGCTGCCGATGCTCAACCCGCCCGCCTACTGTGTCGCGAGACAGTTATTCCATCTCATTAACAACACCCCAGAATACATCTGTGTTTAGAGGTTATAGCTTGGGGGCCGTGTCGAGTTGTTATCATTGCGAGATCAAACGCCACAACATTGAACCAATAAGTGCTTTAATTGGATGCGCGTGAGTTCAGCACTAACAGGCCCGGCCACGCATTTCGTATTCGGATAATATATTTCCCACATTACCATCATAATACACGATATTACTACATGAGAAGCAGGCGCGATGGCAATCTCTCAGCAGAATTTAAATTACGGAAAATGATCCGGCTAATTTTGCGTAAATATGTGGCAAGATTATAATCAAGCATTTTCTTATACCGAGAGTGAAAACTGAAAGTGTGTTGGTGAATGTGTGTTGCGTGTCTGTTGTTGTATATAAAAATAATAGGTTGCCTTTGTTTTCTGAACCAGAAGTCAACGTTTTGGTCCAACTTAATGCCAGTGTAAAAGTTTAACGGACTACCTCACCATCAACGCACAGGAAGTTTACAATCAAGAGCTCTTATCATGTCGACCACGTCGGCATCTGTGTCAGTATATACACACAAATATATGATGTGGTTTTACACAAGTATAGTGAAAATTCTCTGAACAGCCAAAATCTCCGTGTGTTGAAAGAGGCTAAGATTCACAGCCGACTTGTCAAACAGGAGAAAGATGTGGCCGTCATTTGTTTGTTTGTTTTAGTTTGCTATTTTATGAGAGAGGGGGGGGGGGAAGGGGGAAATGAAACATATTGTGACAACTGGAGTGATTTGTGGAATAGAAGCAGAGGCAGACATCGAGAGAAAATTGTGGACAGTGTAGTTGTGGAGCGGCTGGCCGTGTGGCTAGAATGCCGGGCTCTCCTTCGGGAGACCCGGGCTCGAATCCTCGGCAAGGCGTAGAGTTTTTTTCTGTCCGTGACAACTGGAGTGATTTGTGGAATAGAAGCAGAGGCAGACATCGAGAGAAAATTGTGGACAGTGTAGTTGTGGAGCGGCTGGCCGTGTGGCTAGAATGCCGGGCTCTCCTTCGGGAGACCCGGGCTCGAATCCTCGGCAAGGCGTAGAGTTTTTTTCTGTCCGGGACAAAAAGAAAACTCTAGCCGGCACAGTTCGCGGCGACTGCACTAGCCATGCGGCCTTAAATCCACAGGCTCAAGACCCCCACCCCCCCCCCCCCACCCCCCGTCCTACACGGCAAGGTACTATAGGCAGTAAGTGACAGTTGCGTGACGGCACAGAGAGGAGTCATCCGACGAACTGAAACATGCTACTGGAGATCATAACATATGGAGAAGCATGATCATCCACGCCAGTAGGCAAGGTATTTAACGATGATGATGATTTATGTACATGTGTATATGACCAGGAAGAAAATTATGTGTTCAAGAATTATATACCTGTAAGGATAGAAGGACCAAAGTAAGCGTGGAAAGTCAGGCAAGCGATTAGTAACAAGAACACTGACCTTAAACTAGTGAGCTTATGAGAATGCAAAATATGATTGCCCATACTTATTGGGATGATAATAATTATGACAATGGTGATAGTTCATCGTCTTCTTCTTCTTCTTCTTCTTCTTCATCTTCTTCTTCTTCTTCTTCTTCTTCTTCTTCTTATTATTATTATTATTATTATTATTATTATTATTATTATTATTATTATTATTATTATGTACCAATCATTAGCCGGCTCTGTATCGAGGGGATCATGGAAGCAGCACGTAATCCCGCATGCCATGTTTAGTTAAAGGCCGAGAATCGTGCGGTTGGAATAAGCCGCATCTCTGTAGTTGCCAAAACTCCATAAAACACACATAGGCCCTAACCGTTTAAACAAACAGTACTTTAGGTCAACAGGAAATAGATAAAGTATATATGTCTGTCTCCAAGAGGTCAACAAGCTGCTGTGTTGAATAAAGCAAATAAAACAACCGCCTGCTAATCTTGGCAACTGGTATATCTATAGAATTCAGTCTCTGAAATCAGAACAGAAGAACAACAGGACAACATACATATCGCCCTCTAACGGCTTCCGGAATGTACTTTGACAAGTCAAGCATCTCTCATCTGTTCCAAGTCTTATCTTAGGAGTATACTTCATCTACCAGCCGTTGCTTCTTCAGAGATAAACTTCTGTCAAAGTATGCGGGCCTTGTCTCAGAGACGCCGTCAGAGTTACGTACGACTAACAATATCCCATTATATTAGTGTACATGGTTAGAATCATTTTTTATACGGTTACTATACGGCGCGGCTCGCTCCGTGGCGATGGGCTAATGGACGCAGTTCGTAATCCCGCATACCCGCGTTCGAAACACAGCTGTGGGCGATTTGACAGCAGAACGCCCCACGTTGGTTATGAAATGGTATGGGTGCTGATCGTTCAGAAATCAATGGTAAACTACTGAACGTAAACTTGCCAAGACATCACGAACAGCCTGGAAATGCTGGTGTTGACTGCAACGTCCTGTACAGGATATGCAACATACTTTTTAAAACTAATATACAGCGTAGTGGCTTACTGCGTTTGACAATTCCCCAGACATACGAAGCCGAGGATTCGAAATCAGCCGGGAGCGATTTGGAAGCAGACCGCATTGCGATGATTTCGCTGGCATGGCCGTTCAGAAAGCAAAGGCAGATTGTTAAAATGTTACTTGCATATCCTTTTACGGGACGTCACAATCATTCCCCAGCATTTTTACGCTGTTAGTGATCTCTTGGCAAGTTTACGTTCAGTAGTTTGCCATTGCTTTCTGAACCACCGGCACCCATACCATTTCGTAAGAAAACCAACGCAAGGCAGTCTGCTGCCAAAATCGCCGACAGCTGTGTTTCGAACGCGGTATGCGGGACTACAAACTGACTCCGTAACACCTTCGCCACGGAGCAATTGGTAGACTTCTTTTTTTTTTTTTTTTTGCATATCCTTTACATGACATCGCTGTCAACAGCAGCATCTTTCAGCTGTCTGTTGATTTCTTGGCAAGATTACGCTCAGTAGTTTGCCATTGCTTTCTGAGCGGCCGGCTCAGTATCCCGCAAGTCACCAGCGGGGGTCGAACCGCTCCCAGTTCTCTCCCGCTACGATACTCTGCGTGATAAACGGGATTACGGAGAAAGTGTTGTAACCCCTCAGCCAGAGAGACCGGCAATTGGTAGACTACTGAACTATAATTGCCTTGAAAATCACAAACAACTAATCAATCCAGGGGTTGATTGCAACGTGAAAGTTAGTTGCATATCCTTTAAAGGATGTAGTAGTCACTCCAGCTGTTTTTTTTTTTTTAAAGGATGTTTGTGATTCCAAGTCAAGTTTGCAATTGTTTTCTGAACGACCGGCATTCATACCATTGTAGGGAAACCAACATAAGGCTCTCTGCTTCCAAATCGCCCGGATCTGTGTTTCGATCGCGGTATGCAGAATTGCGAATTGCATTCATAACCGCTTCGCCACGGAACCGTAAAGAACATGAAAATGGTTGCTATACAAAATAACACTAAAGTAACAATGGCTATTGATCTCTTTAGCTTGCTGAAATGTTATGCCAAATATAGTAGCAAGCATTGATTAGAACCCACAGAAGTAATGTTTCTTGCTTTTTGTAGAACTTGCTCGTTGGTTTTTCTGAGAAAATCATGTTTGGGTAATTCCTTCTGAAGACGTATGATCATATACATTTCCCGTTCAAAGATGACTAAAGGGAAAACAAATATGAGCGCAAACCATATATAAACAGCGCAAACCATATATAAACAGCGCAAACCATATATAAACAGCGCAAACCATATATAAACAGCGCAAACCATATATAAACAGCGCAAACCTTATACCGGGAGTTTGTACAATATCACTACACTTTGTATGTAGAAGAAATTCGAAAAAACAATCTTTCTTCCGTTGATAACACCATGCTGTTTGGAGTCCAAAGAATTACTCCAGCAGACCAAAGTCATTCGCTGCATATTGCTTCACGATGGACTGTGAAGCACATTTATTTTTAATCACATCATGTACTTCATTTTTCAAATTTGTTGTACATACAAAGTGTAGTGAGACTTTACAAACACCCGGTAGAAACACCGCAAAACTTATAGATACACCACAAACCTTATAGAAACACCACAAACAGTATAAATAGGTCACATAGGCACGAAATCAAGAGAGATTAGCACACCTTGAAAATGGACACACACTATGGTAAGTAGAATTAAATTTCAGTGTACTACAAAATTGCTGCCATGAAGATTATTTAAATATGAAAAAAGTGAGAATTGATAGCGTGGGAACTAGGAACTTGCCTACCAGCGCATTGCCGCTGAATCCAGTCCTTGGTAATGATGACGGAGAGAAATTAATTGTTTGAAATGCTATTGAATTATTTGCATGCATATTTACAGGACGTCGCTATCAACCCTAGCTTTTTCGGCTGCATATGAGTTTCTAGTAATTTTACATTCAGTAGTTTGCGAACCGAAATCAAGCAGAAAATAGAATCAGTATATCAACGATCACGGAAAGTGGAAATGGTTTGTTGTATAGGATACACAATAAAAAGTGATAGAATGATCGCTGTTGACTACAAAGCCAACGTCAACACACACACAAATAACGACACTTATACAACAATATTATCAAACTAAAAAAGGCATATGGTCCTCAATTAATCAGGCGCCGTCTCCACAATAAAAATTGGCTGCAATGGATCTCCAACAATGTCCGTCTCTCGCCTTGACTGTACATTCTATCAGGCTGATGTTCGTCCATCTCTTGATGTTATCTTCCTACTTGTATCGTTGTCTACCTCTTGCTCGCTTGCTTCAACCTTCCGTGTGGTTTCTATAAGAGTGTTATATCTTTTAACGTGGCAGAAATATCACACTTGCCTCTTTTTTTTATTTCTTTCAACAACTCTCTTTCAGTTGTAGTTTTTCTAGAACCTCTGTAGTTGATTGTTTTTGCTTCCATGAAATGCGACATATTATTCTGTATATCCACGCCTCCATGGCTTCTAGCTGTAGTCCTACAGACGCCTAAATCATAAAGTTAGTTTCATATCCTTTACAGGACGTAGCAGTCAACTCCAGCATTTTTGGCTGTTCGTGATTCCTGGGTAAGTTTACGTTGAGTAGTTTGCCATTGCTTTCTGAACTACCGGCACCCACACCATTTCATAAAAAAAACTAACGTTAAGCTGTCTGCTGCCAAATCGCCAACAGCTGTTTCCAACGCGGGTATTTGGGATTATGAACTGTGTCCATAGCACCTTGGCCACGGAGCGGACTCTAAATCATAGGGCACATAAATCAAACAAAACGGCTGCATGCCGACCGGCCCGGCGGTCATGTGTTCCAATCCCTTTCCAGAAGATCCTGTTTGTTCCTCCAGGTCCACTCGTTCTAAAATTGGTACCATGAAATTACACCAGAAGTAAATGCGGTCGGTCAAATCAGCCATCGACTGCCGGTTGGTCTAAAATATGTGGGTACTTTAATTAAAAGAGTGATATAGCTTGGTCGTGTTTGAGTCCTTTTAACTGCCTTGCTTAGTCCTCCGAAAACCGCGCAATGAGAACTATGAATGAAGAAACTGATAAAATTTATTCATGGTTTCTGTGTCATACAATTGTTAATACAGTAACGTGCGACTGGTATAATTTTCCAATAAACTCCGACCCCAATTTTCCAATAAACTCCGACCCCAATTTTCCAATAAACTCCGACCCCAATTTTCCAATAAACTCCAGACGCTACAAGTTGAAGACGATACTATCGGTCCACTAACATACTTGGGTTCCGGTTTGGGTACATCTGTTTAAATCAATCGGCACTCTACATGTGATGTAGTCAGGAATTTCGCTCCGAGCGACTTTAACTTCCCAGAGAAATTGATGGTGTCTATTTCTGTGAGGCTGGGTCTACCCCGTTGTCACGTGTTCCGTAAATAAAATAAATTGCCTCTTGGATTTGAAATATCATCATAATGGTCATCATCATCATCATCATCATCATCATCATCATCATCAGCATCATGTGGCACCTAGTTTCCACAACGTGCCCGTCATCACCATCCGTTGGAAAGAAGCTCTCTGTGTCGTTCACGTTGTCTCTGTAATGTATTGGTAAACCCCTGCTTCCTTTCCCAGTTAGCTAAGCTCCGATTACTGTGTGTGTTTAAACCGCTGGGAGCTTAGTAATCGCAATCCCATATACCGCGTTCGAAACAGTGTTGCGGGAGATTTGGCAGCAGACTACCTTGCGTTTGTTTCCATACAATGGTATGAGTGCCGGTCGTTCAGAAAGAAGTGGCAAATTACTGAACGTAAACTTGCCCAGGAATCACAAACAGCCGAAAAATGATGGCGTTGACTGCTACGTCCAGTAAATGATACGCTACTAACTATCTATCCTGTTAACAACTCGTTGAATGATCATCCTACGAAAGCTGGTTTTACCTCGTGAAAGAGTTATTGCACCCAGATTTATGGCTATTTAAGCACAACTAATACGGAATATGTATAAATGCATTGTAACCTGATCTCTAACGCACGTGAAACGTTGATGGATTAGAACAGAGAAAACTAACAGTTGGAGTATTAACAGCGTGCATATTTGCCGTGGCAACATGTGGATGTGACCCTCGAATTCACTGATTCACTGCTGAAGGATAATATAGTGTGTATTTTTAATGACTGTGTAGTGTTTGAAAATATTGCCGGTCCAAGTTTTGTATTCACCCCCTGCAAAGTTCATGCAACATAATAGATAAATACAAAACTTGGACCGGCAATATTTTCAAGCACTACTCAGTCATTAAAAATACACCCTGTATATCGCCAAATGTGACCTCTCGTTTGTACAGAAGGACGATATATCGCCATACTAGTGTCATCGTGTAATTTGTTTTGTTTCGTACATCGTCCGCAGTTTCGATGCTCAGTGAACAGACATGTACATTATAGTACTTGTTCATTTTATTGTCTACCATGTCTGGTCCAAACCTTTATTTTTTATTTTTTTTTTACTGAATCAGTTAATAAATCAGTGACAATGCACATATACGACTTGGAACAAAATGGAGAGCTTTAATTTTATATTAATTTTCCTATATATGCTTGTTTTGTCATTGAGAAAGGTTGTGATTATCGAAACGCCAGACAGCCGTTTTGTGTTTACTCTTGCTTATTTCATCTCAGTGTGTATTATATTATGACATTATTTTCACCGATTTCCATCTGCATCTTGTTTATCGTGGACTGGTAGCCTTGTCTGGTATGTATGTGTTTTTTTTTTTGTTATTATGTATCCTCGGGATTTCAAATACATTGTTGTTTCATTACACACTGGTTGATGATGTTGATGGTGATGATGCTTGTAACCCAGGGTGTGCAAGACTGCACTACTAACATACAGGCACTATGAGTTTCCTTTGCTTGTTGTTACGAGGGATAATCCTTGCTAAGTGGAAAATAGTCAGTTAGTTATTAGTAACGTTCAAAACAATGTATTCCCTTCGTGAATTTATACACAGAAGCCACAAACAATACGTTGCACGATTTATTGCCTGGCATATTTCGCTGCATCTCGTCAGGGGCATACTGAAGTTATTTATCATATGAAGCAAATAAATAAAATAATACTTTAGCTGAAATTAAAAACAAATCATTGTCACAGGTATTGTTCGAATGTTCCACATTGTGTTTATGGCTTCTATGTTCAAGTATTAGTAGTGCAATAGTTGTTCTTCGTGTCTGTACATAGGTCCAGCCTTGTGTTCTTTATCTAGCCGCTAGTGGTCTATGTCATTAGATATTCCTCAGCTTGACTATTTATTGTCCATGTTTCGCATGCATGCAATAGTTTGTCTTATGGTTGTATTTTTAATACTTTTTTTTAGATTTTAAGATTATTACTCTTAAAGTACAAAATCATCGGGAAAGTACAATTTGGAAAAATAGCTTCATGGGACAGAAATACAAACTACGGGTTCTTCCTCTGCTTCTTGTGTCCTACTGTCATTGCCGTGCGTCGTCACATAGAAGTGGTAGATATAATTTTCTGTTTGTTGCTTGTCTTGTTGCTTGTGTCAATGCTATATTTGATTTGTTCAGTGTTTCTTTCACTTCATTTAGCCATACTTCCTGGGTCGTCCTCTCGCCTTGTACCCCGATGTTGTCATGTTGACCGCTGGTTGATCTTGTTCCATTCTATGTAAATGTCCGAACCATTTAATTCTTTGGTATTCTTCTTCTTCTTCTTCTGCGTTCGTCCGGAGTTTTTTCTTCTTTCGGACGTGACTGCTTTGTGCCTGTTTACAGCAGAGCTGCGTTCTTGCGCCCTTAGGCCGACACATCCGACTTCTGCGGGCATTTGTTGACCGGGTTAACCTTCCCGGGGCTTTGGTATTCTATACAGTCAGTAATCAGTGTTATCCCTACACTTACTTAGTATCTCATTTATCTTTCTATCTCTTCTTATTTTCCCAGCTGTGTTTATTATGCAGTTCGGCTAGTCTAGTTCAGAACAACAGATGTTTACTAATGCTCATGTCAGTATAGGACCACATCGTTTGTCCTTAGAGTAACTCCGCGATGGCTAGTTTATTTACCTCTTCATTTCTTACGCTTGTTTATTTGAAGAGTTAAACCCTCCAACGGCTTTTCGGGCCTGTCTCGGCATCATCTTTAACTGCACTCTTTCGCTTAATTAGTTAACACTCTTAACAAAACCACATTGTTCACAATAATCGCAGAACTTCACAGTAAACTTCACGGGTAATTTGTAACACTCTTAATAAAACCACATTGTTCACAAATTATCACATTATCACAATTATCACAGTATCTAACACACAGAGAAGCACACCCACTGTTCATATCGCAACTTGACTCATCTACGTTGAATAATAACTAAATGCATTTGTTGTTTCCCTATTTCTCTGTTATTCTATGTCATCTTCTAGCTGAAGATACAACAACAGACAAAACTACAAATTTCAGGATGTTTAAATGTGGATCCAGCAAGGCGGGACGTAACGTAACACAAACAAAAGAATGTATCCCTTGGCAGTTTCCTGCAATGAGTCTGTAATGTGATTACATTGGTAAGCCTGAATGCGCGGAGAAATAGATGGCCAGGCTTTCCCTCACTTAGCAAGTGACGAGTCTAGGTGTCAAAATCTCGCCCGACCGTGCTGATGACATTATCAGCACAGCTCTACGGAGGGGCCTGTAAGTGGGGGAACCCGACGTGTTTTCAACTTGTGTTTTATTGGAACCATTTGCATCTACTTGTTACGGCATTCGCTGAACGAGACTGAGCATCTATGGATTTATCCGGAACGCTATGATGTCTAATCTTCGAAACTAAGACATGTTATAAACTAGGGGTGTCGAGTTGGCCGTCCGTCATAGTACACTTGTTCCCGCGTTCGAATCCCGATGTGGTCACTATACCTTTACAGTTGTATATTGTCTATTCTGTCTTCTACTCATTACTTTCTTCTTTTACATCTGTAAGTGATATTGTCTATTCCGTCCTCTAATCTCTACTTATTTCCTCTACATCTGTAAGTGCTAGGTAATACCTGTGAATGTACATGTCATTGTATAAACAAGTGTGCCGTCCCATGACAGATCGGTGGCCGTGGGTTTGAACCAGCATCGAAACGGGTTTTACAATGTTACCTGGGCTTGCAGGGTGACTCAGCCTATGCTGAGTACAAGAGAATGACTTAGGAAGTAAAGGCTACTGATGTGATAATAACCACATCACCAACAGATTGGTTTATAAAATGATGGGGCCAATGTGCCTTGAGACGTGTTAAAGGGTCCTATAGTTACTAAGTGTAGCTAACAGAAACGTTAGTAATATAACAGACGTAACTTCATTAGACTATATGGTGTAACTATAGGAACAGTTACTTATAATACCATGTTTACAACTTCAATACCCCATATAGTGTAACATACAGGGAAAAGTTACTTATAATATCACAAATACAACTTCACTACACCACATAGTGTAACTACAGGAAAACGTTACTTATTACAAATACAAATTCAATACGCCACATAGTGTAACTACAGGAACAGTTATTTAGAATACCAGGTTTACAACTTCGATACGCCACATAGTGTAACTACAGGAACAGTTATTTAGAATACCAGGTTTACAACTTCGATACGCCATATAGTGTAACATACAGGGAAAAGTTACTTATAATATCACAAATACAACTTCACTACACCACATAGTGTAACTACAGGAAAACGTTACTTATTACAAATACAAATTCAATACGCCACATAGTGTAACTACAGGAACAGTTATTTAGAATACCAGGTTTACAACTTCGATACGCCATATAGTGTAACATACAGGGAAAAGTTACTTATAATATCACAAATACAACTTCACTACACCACATAGTGTAACTACAGGAAAACGTTACTTATTACAAATACAAATTCAATACGCCACATAGTGTAACTACAGGAACAGTTATTTAGAATACCAGGTTTACAACTTCGATACGCCACATAGTGTAACTACAGGAACAGTTATTTAGAATACCAGGTTTACAACTTCGATACGCCATATAGTGTAACATACAGGGAAAAGTTACTTATAATATCACAAATACAACTTCACTACACCACATAGTGTAACTACAGGAAAACGTTACTTATTACAAATACAAATTCAATACGCCACATAGTGTAACTACAGGAACAGTTATTTAGAATACCAGGTTTACAACTTCGATACGCCATATAGTGTAACATATAGGGAAACGTTACTTATAATATCACAAATACAACTTCACTACAACACATAGTGTAACTACAGGAAAGGTTAGTTAGAATATCACAAATACAACTTCACTACAACACATAGTGTAACTACAGGAAAAGTTAGTTAGAATATCACACATACAACTTCAATACATTACATGGTGTAGCTAAGGCAAAGATTACCGAGAACACTAGACAGTTTTAGCAGAACATATGTCAATGGTTACAGATAGTGCTTTGCTCGAAAAGTTAATACTAAAATAATGACAAACTAACAGGAACAACTGTTAGCGTCGGGAGGTGGAGTGGTGGTAAACTGCAAATACTACTTTACAGAAGGTGATCGAAAGGTTGGACAAAATACACACACTACTTTATTATGCTACAATTCAACTGAAAGAAAGTTACTTTATAATTTAACACAGATGTAGCTGAAAGTATAAAATCTTAATGAGTAGTGTGTTACAGGAATTACCACTGGTAAAATATAGTGACAAACTATTAGTAACAACTGTGTGGTCCATGGGTCCTGGACAACAAATGGTAGAAGAACATTGACTTTGTAATAAGGTACACATTAGTTGCAAATGAAGCAACAATTACTGAACTATCATATTCCGGAACGCCACTGTTAACTTTTAGTTGGCAGAAAAATGTAAGAAACAAATTTATTAACTGCGGACTGATTGAGAAGGTACTGCAAGTAACACACTCTGCGTTCTGGAGGTGTTTCACAAGAAATAGCAATTTGCAGTAGAACATTTAGTAGAAAATGTAGCATCTGTTACTGAGTACTAATTATATTCCAGAGCGCCGCTGCTAACTTCTGGTTAAAGTTAGTTTCATGTCCTTCACAAGACGTTGCAATCAACCCCAGCATCTTTGGCTGTTCGTGAGGTGCTAGGTAATTTTTACATTAAGAAGTTTGGCATTGCTTTCTGAACGGAGACGCTCATACAATCGAAATTAACACAATGTGGTCTGTTTTCAAATCGTCTGCGGCTGATTTTAAACCAGCGACACAGTATTTCGAAGAATTGTTGCAGGCGTTCACTGCTCAGGATTCTCGCAGGGTGCTACGGAATTCGTGCACTGAGCTGAGTTTCTCCAGACTCAGGTTTGAGTTAGGAGGAGAACGGAGCACTTATGGGTTACACCCGTGTGCCGTGATGTTGATCCATCGACTAAACTAAACTGCCCCTAGCCCACAATGTCACTAACATTTGGAAGGCAGTACAAAATATACGAAACATCTTTATGAACTACGGACTGATTGCGAAGCTACTGTAAATACTACTTTATCACATTACAGTTAAAATTATCAATACTTTGTAACATACAACTTTAACGGGAAATTTAATAAAACGCGTGAACATAAACTGCTTGAGACGAGAAAATCAATGTAAGCAAAGCATATTTACTTAAGACAGCAAGAGATTCCAGGTCCAGTTTTCCATGTGTGCGAAGTTCAAGACTCTCCAAGGCGTCGTCAAAGAGTTAAACGGTATAATCAAAGTAGTAGGTGCGAAGTACGAGGACTGTAACTATCCGATAGTTGCTTGTTTACAACACTCACTTGGCGACTAGCAGAGAAAAACCCGTATCATATCCACGCAAACACACACAAAACAAGTCTTTGAATAACTGGTAGAGTTGGTCGTTTCTTCCTGCGCCCGTATGCCACGCTCTCCGACTTTCTCTCCAGGCTAAGGATGTCAGAGTCCTTGTCTGTACAGACAGCCGTTATCCTGGTTGGAAACCACGACAGCACCACCAGTCGTACCACTGGCTGGTTTCTTAAGCCCCGCCCATCATTGGAATATTTTTCTACTTTTTGGGGATCACGCGATCCCGAGTCTTGATGTGGTGTGACAGCCGTGAGATATTCACTCTTTGAGACGTTAACGTCCTAATCTCAAATGGTTGAATGCGACAGGTGGGGGTGGAGTTTGCTGGTTGTCAATCATTACCTTCCACCTTTTACTTCAGTGCTAGAGTTCTTACGTAAGCCTGCAATACGCAGAGTATTTTTCAGAACATTGTGAAGAAGATTAAATAAAATAGAATAAATGGGCACCACAATGTGACTATTATAAGACATTACCAACCGCGTCTAGTGTTTGATGGCGTTTAGAATATTAAAAATGTCAAAGAGGCGTGGTCTAAATTTCAAAAACCTCCTTGTCGGTTACTGCATCTTGTCGCTCGGCCAGACAGCGTTGCCTTGTCGTACTGGTAGCCGCGTTAGGAGCACCAGCCGGGCTCCACCGATCGATTCTGATTATTTGTACTTTGGTCGAGACTGCGATGCCTCTCTCAACCATCGGTGCATCCCACGAACTGAACTCGTCTTCTTAAGACTGAAAACTACAAATCTGTCCAAGCTTACCTTCACCAGGAGAATAACGAATACAAAAATCATTGTGGCTCGAGTTTCTTAAACCCCCCAGCTATGATAAACTACAGACAGGAGGGTAGGGTCAGAGAGAAAAACGGGACCCGCGCTACACGAGTCGTGGTGGGTTTAAAATACCGGATTACTGTATCGAGAAGTGAAGTAAATCAGAACAAGAGGAGATCGATCACGTAGCAGCCAAGTCTTAGCTGTTTTAAACATGAGTAGGTTCGCATCCCCGTCGCTCGAATCTCCATGTGTAATCTGGCATTCGGAATAGCCTCAAGTTGCAAGATCCGGTTCACAAAACACGGTGTTTAAGCCGTATTGACTGCACAATGCTGAACACTTTTCAAATCAGTCTGTTTATGCTAGTGTGTGTGTGTTTCTCTCTGTGTGTGTTTGTGTGTGTATCAAAGTATGTCAAAGGGAAGGGAAGCTCAGTAGTTCAGACGCCTGTATCGCGAAACGAAAGCTATGGGTTCGATTCCGGACGCATTTTGTTCACGAGTGCAATTGTCTTGGAGACACCCGGAGGTCATCGCTGGAGCTACAGAGCTCGTGCTCTGTGCAAGGTCCTGCAAACCCAACCATATGGGGTAATACTCGGTGCAATGAAACTGACGTAAAGGATTCTTTAACATGCCTAAAGGTGCGTTGAGCATATAGTGCTAGATTTATTTCGGGCACTTCACCGAGATTCATATTTTATAGACAATAGGAACACAATAGGAACACTTGCTGGGTGATGGGGTCAGGACCACGTGGGCCGTCTTTACTTCGCAAGAATTTCTTGGTAGCCACTTTAGGCAAGGGGGGGGGGGGGGGGGGCTGAGTGATCTTGAGTGCTGGAGGTCCCGGGTTAAAGCCCCGGTGAGGGCCGGGATTTTTTTTCACGTGGACTTCTACTAACAAAATGTCCCCAGGTCACTGGGTAGTGAGATCGAACGCCCGTGTGTAATGTTGCGCACGTAAAAGAAATATCTTGGCAGTTGAAAATCGAAAAAAAAAAAGAGTAGCCTAATGGTGCTGCTCGGGCAAAATTTCAAGTTAGAAGTCTACCGAAAGTATTTCAGGATCCTCGCCGGTGATATGGAGTTCGTGCACTGAGCTGAGTTTCTCCGGACTCAAGCTTGAGTTAGGAATAGAACGGAGCACTTATGGGTTACACCCGTGTGCCGTGATGTTGATCCGCTGACTAAACTAAACTTAACTGGGTCGACCTGGGGGTCGGAGGTCAATTTATAAAATAATATCGAATTTGCTTCCCCTCCCAACATTTGTTTTGCCGTTTGGGATTTACTTGGCAGGTTTGCGTTCAGTAGTTCGCCATTGTTTTCTGAAGGGTCGACAGATCATAGCAGTGATTTCATCGCGAAGTGGGTGGTTTTTAACCCTCATCTCGGTATGTTGGGGGATTGTGGAGCTGTGCTTCACTTTGCCGTAAGCCACAGGCGCCCATATACAGATACAAAATTACACGCACACTCATACATGCATAAACACACACACACACACACACACACACACACACACACACACACACACACACACACACACACACACACACACACACACACACACACACACACACACACACACACACACACACACACACACACACACACACACACACACACAGCCACCCATCAATCCACCAATGCCTATGTGTTTGCCTGCGCCAATATATTCATACAAAAATACACGCACATACATACATAGACAGCCCCACACACACACACACACACACACACACACACACACACACACACACACACACACACACAGATCCATCCATCCACCCATCCATCCACCCATCGATCCATCCATCCATCCATCCATCCATCCATCCTTCCATCCATCCATCCATCCATCCATCCATCCATCCATCCATCCACCCATCCATCCATCCATCCATCCACCCATCAATCAAACCACCCATCCATGCCTGCGTGATTGCCTGTGTCCATATACAGAGACACAAATAGATATACATACACATACACCCACATGCACACACACACGCACACACACACACACACACACAGATCCATCCATCCATCCATCCATCCGTGCCTGCATGTCTGCCTGCGTGCGTGTCTGCCTGCGTGCGTGTTTGCACGCACGCACATACATACATACATAAACACATCCACCCACCCACCCACCCATCCATCGATCTACCCACCTATCCACCCATCTATGCATCCAACCATCCATCAATCCATCGATCCTCCCACCTATCCAACCATCTATGCATTTATCCATCCATACAACCATACATCCATCCATCAATCCATCCATCCTACCACCCATCCCCCCATCCATTATCAGTTTCGCGAGGGCGCCCACCAACAACAATATTTGCCATCTGTAACAACGCGATCGCTCTAATGTTATATTACCCCAGCTGTAACAACGGTATCTATCATGTGGTTATATTACCCCAGCTGTAACAACGGCATCTATCATGTGGTTATACTACCCCAGCTGTAACAACGCGATCGCTCTAATTGTTATATTACCCCAGCTGTAACAACGGCATCTATCATGTGATTATATTACCCCATCTGTAACAACGCGATCGCTCATGTTGTTATATTACCCCAGCTGTAACAACGGTATCTATCATGTGGTTATACAACCCCAGCTGTAACAACGGTATCTATCTTGTGGTTATACTACCCCAGCTGTAACAACGGTATCTATCATGTGATTATATTACCCCAGCTGTAACAACGGTATCTATCATGTGATTATATTACCCTAGCTGTAACAACGGTATCTATCACGTGATTATATTGCCCCAGCTGTAACAACGGTATTTATAATGTGATTATATCACCCCAGCTGTAACAACGGTATCTATCATGTGATTATATTACCCTAGCTGTAACAACGGTAAGTATCATGCGGTTATATTACCATTATCGTTACAACAATAACTCTCAAACTGTTATATTACCATTATAGTAACAACGATGTCTTTTATCCGGTTATAATACCCTTACTGTAACGACAATATCTTTTACGATGTTATAGTACCATTTCCGTAACAACGATGTCTCTCACACTGTTATATAACCCTTACGGTGACAAACGATATCTCTACGACCATAACACATCTGATGGTTATTATTACGTTTACCTTAATTGTGATATCCGTCCTAGTACCACCACTCACCTTCCCGCGCAGCCTGCTTTTCCCAGCTAAAACACGAATCAATTAGCCGTTGATTTGATGTACAGGCGGCTGGCCAGAAAGTGACCACATCACCCACAGCGTGCCACTGGTGTACAGAAACAGGGATCTATAGTATGTCCCGAAAAGAATGCCTTCATTCACGATCAATTATCTTGAAAACTGTCTGTTGCATCGTTATGAAATTTTTCCAGCCGCCTTATATTTACCCCCACCCAAGGAATATGTCTTTGAAAGGCCAAAAACAACTTAAATCATCGAAAGCGGTGACATTTCTTTGATGTTTTGCTGAAACAATAGTGATTTCTCGCTAACAAATTTATGTTTACAGTAATGAAAGCCCCGCCAATTCAGATGACACACAAGGCGTATCCGGATTCGTATGGGAGTGGGTGCAATGAAAGAAGTAGCTTAAAATCGACAGGGTCGGCTGCATTGCACCGTTTTTATCCCATATGGCTCAGTTTCTTTCCGCAGCGCGGAAAGCGTCGCAATAAGCGCGAACTCCGTACTTCCAGCGACGACCCTCGGGAGTTCCGAAAAAATGCACTTGTGAAATGAAAGACGCGGCCCGGAATCGAACATACAACCTTCGGAGCCCGAGTCAGACGGCTTGACCACTTCACCACAAGGAATCCCGAGAGGGGTGCAATGTGTAATATTAGTAAAAACAGAGAATTTACAGAGGCATGGGGTAAGTAATTTGTAAATTGACAGGAAAGTAGAAAGAATATATTTCTTACCTTATTTTTCATTTCCTTCTTGTTTCTTCAGCTGCTTGTTAATATTGTGTACACAAGTATTCGTGATAGCTTTTTATATTGAGTTCGTGAAAGCTTCCAAATAGTTGTGCGTTAATGTGCGTATGGAGTGACCAGAAATGATACTGCAATTTAGTCATCATGTTTCCATTTTTAAGGATCTGTTCAGCTGTCTGTGTAGTTTGTTCACACGTACACATGGGTGACAGACCCGCTTTGAGTCTTCGTGAAAGATTGTCTACTCTGCTGTTTACCGTTCAGAGACGGAACATGGTGACCTGTTTTGCACTATGAAAATAGTTGTCATTGTCTGTGTAGTGGGCTTTCTTCTTAACGACCAAGATGTTGGTCTTCTTTTCATTGAAGTTTATAGATTGATTCGTATGCACGTGTGTTGTCCCCTAATCTGACAACGTGTTTGCTCTCACGTTTCTTGTTGTGCCACAATATGTCAGTTTCCACCGCAATATTACTCTTCTGTTGGTATTCAATGCGTTTAGTGTGTGTGTGTGTGTGTGTGTGTGTGTGTGTGTGTGTGTGTGTGTGTGTGTGTGTGTTCAATACAGTTGTTTGTCACCGCTGAGGGCTTGCGGAATTGAAAATTCATCACTGTGGAATACAAACTGTTGCCATTGACATTATGCTGATGCTGTAATGTTTAGGGCCTGCAATTCTTCTGAATATTTGTAGCAAAATATCCCAGTTGGTGTGCACGTGGATTAAGGTCTGCGACCTGCTCAGACCTTAATCTATGTCGGACGATTCCAGTAGGTTGATGACAGCTGTCGGTTGCATAAAATTCAATCCATCCTTTCTCCAATAATCCTCTTCCTTTTTCAACACATGGTCCTCACTTTTTTCCAGTAACTTTTATCAATATTTAATAGCGCGGACTGGATTAGTAATCCGACGACAGACAATTTGAATATAGTATTGTCAGCTGCCACCTGTCCTTTAATTTTAGCCCACACAAGTTCTATAGGGTTCAAATGAGAATGGTACGGCGGAAGTCTCAAGCACACATGATGATGTTCTTCTATCAACTTGTCGATTTGATATTTCTTGCTTTTTGGCGTCTGTTTTACAAGGGACAACAATTCTAGCTAGAAATACGTTTCTGGAAATGGTACGTTTTCCATTCGCAGTCATATCTTTATTGCTCCCTTTGTGCTCGATGGTGTAGGTATTTTGTCTTCTTGGGCAACAACATTGATAGCATGCATTGTCCATAATTGGACACGACGGTCTATCTAGGGATGGAAGCACAGTATTCTCGAGACAATCTTTAAATACATTACCATTCATCTTATTATGATAATCCTTATTGTCTGTATGCTTTGATACTAACACGAGCCCAGCATTCTGTTGTAAGCCATTATGCGTATTACCAGCATGGGCCATGACCAAAATTTGTCCTATACTACTGGGCACATATCGCTTTATGTGTCCATCCACTGATTGCCATTACTTATCACTTGTGTGGTGCGCATTGATCCACATTTCATCCAAACACACCATGCCATAATTTTCTTTGCGCATTTCTCTTATTTCACGTAGGTATCTGCTTCTCATGGCTCCTAAATGCGGTTGCTCGCAAAGATTATTTCTACCGCCCTTGTACTTTCAAATAGTGAAGATAATGTCCTTATAATTTTCCACAAAGTTGTTTTGGATAGCTCTATGTTATTGTTCTTTCTGAACCAAACCTTAAGTTTTCTTACTGTCACTGTTTCTTTGGCATCCAGCATTTTTATAATGCTGGATAATCCTGGATATAAAATCCAAAATATTATAATTGTAGGAGTCTTCGTGGCAAAGTGGTCAAGCCTTTTGACTCGGGCTCCAAAGGTTGTGGGTTCGATTCCGGGCCGCATCCTTCGGTTCACGAGTTAAATTTTTCGGAGACTTCTGTGGGTCGTCGCTAGAGCTGCGGAGTTCGTGCTTTGTGTGATGCTTTCCGCGCTGCGGAAAGAGACCGACCCATATGAGATAGAACCCGGTGCAATGAAGTCGACCCTGTCGTATATCAAGCGACTTTTTAAAGCATTTTATAATAACTCGCCTTATGACATCTTTTCAAAGCTGTCTACAATAATCTTTCTACCTACCGTTTGGTTATTGCGTGGTGGTTTAATTCCAGATTCTTGCACCCATCGACAAAATGCCCGTTTACTCAAACCCAATGCATGCATTGTTCTTTTTTCAGAATTTGTAATAGTATAAAACAGTTTCCTGCGATCAGCTCCTTGACAAACATATGTGTTCAACTTCATAGAGATTCTTTGAAGTGTATAATTTCGCATTCAATCCCATTGAAAAATATTCACACATTTCAATGTTAGCGATAAGTGGTAAGATTTAAAAAAAAAACAACAACAACAACAACAACATATTAATCAGGTTTCATGAAATAACCCACATTTTGAGACACCTCTGAATGAACAGTCCTAATTTAAACAACGCAGGGAGTTGGCATAAGGCCAATCCGGTGAAAAAATGTACAATATTCAACACTGAGCGCTGATTGTCTGGCTACGCTGTAATATATTTAAAATTATGACTTTCATCTCAGACCCGTAAATTATATACCGCATATAAACAAACTTTGAAATCTGCTGTAAAATCTCCAGAACAAAATTTTTTTTGTTGGGTGGACATAATGATAAGGTTATTTACTAAATCTGATAATTTTCCCTCAGTTGGTTACTGAGATATGGATGTTTATATTGGGGGGGGGGGGGGGGGACAGACTATAGCACTCTATGCCCAATGCTCCTCAAGTGTGTAAAAGGATACTTCACTTTACCAGCGGTTGATTCTGAAAGGAAGTTAGAGTAAAGGAATGGTCTACTCAACTCATAAAACGGTGTCCTATAATCTGTGAAGTCTGATGTGACGGGTGAGCATGAGATCAGTCCGGGCATATAGTTTCTGGTTTCGGTCTCAAGTTCTCGATGATTTACAGATGATCTCTTGGCAGAGACAATGGCTTTAGGTCATCAGTATGTCCACTGCCTTGCAATGGAAGATTAGACTTCAAAAGTACAGATGCCTCGAAATTCGCAGAAGTCAAAGAAAGCATCGATTTTATTTTTTCGCTCTCTCGCTTTGAACTCAAACATAGTCCATACACATTACTTCTAGTAGTGCTGGACTGAATTTTGCGTGTGGATTAGCTTTCCCTATTAACAGTGTCCCTCGCCTTCAGGCGAACCCACTCCGAATTCAGAGGTACTTGTAATGTACGTCCCCAAGTCAAGGACGAGAGGTCAACATTTAGTCCAACTGTCCTGTGTAGGGGTTGAACCCATTACCTGGGCATCAGCACGCCGGATGTTTAAAACGTGTTCTAATCCATTCGATCATGCTGACCTCCGTATAGAGAATATCGAAACAGGAAACGAGATCCATTCATAAGACTCCCAGATCCCCGGGAAGGTTAACCCGGTCAACAAATGCCCGCAGAAGTCGGATGTGTCGGCCTAACGGCGCAGCTCTGCTGTAAACAGGCACAACGCAATCACGTCCGAAAAAAAACTCCGGATGAACGAAGAAGAAGAAGAAGA